>JAFBJR010000194.1:10975201-11575201 GCA_016785285.1 Brachirus orientalis | reverse complement strand
AAAACAGGGTACCAAGGAAATGGGACTGTGTGTGAGCCGGTCAACCCCTGCATTAAAAACAACTGCCATGAACTGGTACACATGCACACACACACACACACACCCTTCAACTACTTCTTAACCCACAAACAGCCATTTAAAAATGTTCCGTGGTCACTGATGGTGAATGATCTATGTTTATCAGGGCATTCATAAAAATTCACATCTCATTGCCTCACACAATCTAATTCATCTTCATCTTTTGGTACAACTTGATCTGATCACAGTTCTTAGCTGCATTTGATGCTCATCAGAGCACAATAATCTCTCATGATCCTTTTCTACTTATTTTAGGCAGAGTGTGAGACATCAAGGTGTGTCTGTCCTGATGGTTATGGTGGAAATGGAACCATCTGCTATGGATCATTACTGGAGGTAAATGGTTTAATTAGTATAGTATAGCTGTGCCCCAATTTATTTTTTGTTATCAGGCTTAATCCTTTTTAATCCCAGCTATATGCCAATATCATCTTATTTAATGCTTATGTTTACATAGCAGCATAAATAATTAGTATCTGCCTCACCGAAATAACCATCAAAATTGACATTCTTTTGTGGATGCTGATATGACCTGATATGAAAATGTTACCTGAATAATTTGCATACTGCTAATACAACCTGTATTCATCTAATCACAGTCTGACTCCATGTGAGTGTGTGTAATTTGTGTTTGTAGGAAATGGACATGAACCGAAAGATGTTCAGTTTCTACCTTCTGACTCAGGTGTGTAAGAAGAAGACACTACCCTGTGAATACTCAACTTAGTCAGCATTCTATGTTTTAACTAACTTGCATGGTTTATGTTTAAACTGAGCTCACCTACTGGAGATCATAGTTTCAGCTGTGGAGATCATTGTATTAAGCTAATCTAATTTACATTGTATATTATGAAAAGTTGCACTTTAAAATAAAGGTGTGTGTGTGTGTGTGTTATGGGCATATACATGCTTAGAAGTATAGTTACCTCTCTTTGGACCTGAGTGGGAACCTGACAGTGTTGGTTCCATCAAACCGTGTTCTGAGGAGCATGAGTCCAGATCAGACTTCGTTTTGGACCAGTCGACATCACCTGCCTCACTTTCTGCGGTCAGTGTCCTCAGCCACACCCATATGAAAATACACAACAGGTAGAGAGAGAGACTAGGACGTGCAAATCTTGTTCTCTTTTCCCCAGTATAAATACAGGTGAGAAGAAGGACGTCAGCTTTCTATGTAGCATCTCAGAAGAATAACAACAGTCCTAGTTTGATGATGTTGAGAAGCAGTGTGGAATAACTGTTGTAGTTCCAGTGCTAATCGTCACTGACCTGGATCCACTTATTTGCTGAGTAAACAGTATTAGCTGCTTTGAGCTGTTGTAGAAAAACTGTCCTACCTACTGGAGGAGGGCTCCCTCCTCCATGGCTCTTCCTGAGGTTTCTTCCAATTTTTTGGAAGAAACCTCACTCAATGTGAGGGTCTAAGGATAGAGGGTGTCACTTGCTGTACAGACTGTAAAGCTCTTTGAGGCAAATTGAGTTTGTGATGTTGGACTATATAAAAAAAAACGACTTCTACTACAATCACAAATTCTGCTCCCAGGAGCCCTTGTGTCTGTGATGTGTTGTAATATTTGCTTTTTCTGGTTCCAGGGCTCACATCTTACAGGGGATCTATTCTGTAGAGGATCTGGACAAACTGGTGGGCAGCAGGCTGCCCACCCTCAATCCACTCACCTACTGGGAGATCAGGAACAGCAGTGGGGTAAGAATGGGCACTGGGGACTGTCTGATTTCACACACAGGTGGATGTACTGACACATACAGTTTACACACTGTATAATTATCTCAAACTGCTGGTTTACACTTCTTTACAAATAAAATTACCACTGAAAATAAATAAATATACTTCTAGATAAAAGAAGAGGTGTATTTTTCAACTTTGGAAAGATCATTGTCACATTTTATTCCAGAAATAATGAAAGTATATTGAACTACTTCTTAAATGGTTATGGTTATATTACATTGAATGGTACAAAGCTTTCTCAGTAGTTATCTGCAGCCTCCTTTAAAGAAAAAAAGCTCCTGTAACTTCATTATTGTATATCTCTATGCAGCATCCCCTTAATATTACATTCTGACCTTGGTGACATTGGCTTCAGAGAAACTGGAAAGCTCAGTCCCAAGTGTGGACTGTCAAATTAACTGCTCCCTCAGCAAATCAGATGTAAATTACAGACAAATTAATTGGTATTATAGTGTATTATATACTTAGATACCTATACAGGTATTCTGTGTATTTGACTGTTATTTTGTTCTAGGTGATCCACATTGGAAACGCTTCCATTGAAACACACAACCTACCTGCAACAAATGGCTACATTCATATCATAGACCAGGTAACAGTCACCCTCCAAACATCCAGTAGGCTGAGTAGAGCAGCATACTGGTGATTTAGCTTTTCTTTGATCTTTATCAGTCGACCTTTAGTAGTAGTTGGCCTTGATGGGGGTACTAAAATGCAAGTGGCAGCCATAAATGCACAGTACTTTCCATGCTAAACTAGTATGTTGAACAGACAACTCTTTGTTGTTCTAATTTCTCAGTGAAACACTGTTTCCCCCTTTTAACCTCAGTGAATAATGCATTTAAAATTATCAGTTACAAAAGGAAAATATCTAATGAAGGAAAACATTATTTGTTTTGTTTTGATGTGGTCAGATTCTGGCCCCATCTCTCTCTGACCTTCCCCCTGAGCCTCCCACACTGATGGCTTTCCTGAACTCCTCCTCCAACTTCACTCTCTTCAGAGAGTACGCTTTGGTAAGATATCTGTCTGTATTTAATCTGTCTAAACATAACACTGTTTTTTAACTGCGTGTTTGTGTTTGTTTCCACAGATGTACAACCTGTCAAAGAATGTGGGTCCATTTGATTTTACCTTGTTGTTACCAACAGACAATGCCATCAGGCAGCACCTCAGCAGGACTAACTCCTCCCTCCTGGTAGGTCCACTTAAAATGAGCCAGTACAAAGACCGTTTCTGACCTGGATTACCTGAGATGTGACACCAGGGTTTGCTCACTTTACTCAATGACGTAATTTTTCTTTATATGAGGGACTCACTATCAGCACTGACTTTGGTCAGCGTGCCACCTGGACACCTTTGTTGTTGCTCACTGAACATTTGGCTTCTAGCAGAGACACAAGTAAAAAAAAAACTGAACAAAAGGATCAGTCTGATATGCATGATTAAGTCTACAATATCTTAAGAATATGCTGCTCCATCTCACTGTTAGACAAACTGTACCTTTTGGAAAATGAGGTTTGTAAACTGCTTTTAGCTTTTTTTTGTTTGTGTTAGCTAAATCTGAAAAGAAAAACACATTTCACACACTAAAGTCACATAATAGCTCGTTGGAGTTAGTATTGGAACCATTAGAAGATGTACAACTCCAATGTGCCATTTATTGACTTGGTGTAGAGAGTGAGCAATTCACCAAGTTACACAAACTTCAGTTTCCGGTCAAAAATGGCTGTATAATGAGATATTGTAGACTTTGTAGGCATAAGTTTTAGTAGGTTAGCCATTTTTCTCATCTCCCCACTGGCAGCCATATTTCACTTAGAGTGAGCCCAAAAAAAAAAAAAAAACAGAAACAAAAAAAATATGTTTAATGGTCCCAAACATTAAGCTTTGGTAGTGATTTTTAACAGTAGATTTTTATCATGTCATTTCTGCATCTGCAACTCAAAGATGATGCCCCTTTTCTCAACAGTGGCTAGTCTTTCCAACTGCCAAGACACAACTGCAAATAGCTGCATCGACCAATTTAAATAAGATTTTAATTTGGTCTCAAATTAGTAAATTATAATGATATTTTATTCCTTTTCTCATTACTCTTTTGTGCATGTTTGTGTCTGTCCAGGAATCTGATGTATTCAAATACCATGTGATTCCAAATGAGCTGCTCTTTCTCGACCACCTGTCAGATGGCACATTAAAAAGCACTCTGCTAGGCAAAGATTACCAGGTCCAGTTCCACTTTAACAACAAGAACCAGGTAGGTCTTCACAGTAATGTGACACAACCCTACTGAAGGTTACACATACAGTATCTGTTAGTTTAGTGACCATACTCCTGTGTTTGCATTCCAAACAAATGCATTTTTATGTTGATATTGACTAATATTGATTGTCTCTGTTCCAAACGTCTGTGCAAATTGATTCCCCTAGAAATTATTTAAAATCAACAGAGAGAAGAAAAAAAGTCAAAAAATGACACGATTCAAGATGATTTGTATTTTGGTAAAATATATTTATACCTTTGCTAATGTAAACATTACAGTTGGGTCTCTACATAAGTCTTATGAGGTATTTGTGTTAATGTGTAAAATAAAATTGTTGAAAGTTACTATGTGTTTAAGCAAATGGTCTGATCTGTTTCTTGTCCTCCAGACAGTTGTGAATGATGTTCCACTTGAAGGCACTTTTACTGAGACACAGTATGGTGTCCTCATAGTCCTCCATCAGGTCCTCAACCCACGCCGAAACAGATGCAGCAAACCGGTCACGTTGCAGACCAATGTAAGGATAAAAAGAGTATGAATAAATAATTGAATAAATTGTTACCACACAGTTACTGTATATATAACAAAATAATGGAAAGAAGGACAAACACATCCATAAATTGAATAATGGAGAAATGAATGTACGAATGGATGGGTGAACAAGGGCCCATCTGCAAGGAGTTTGTATGTTCTCCCCGTGTGTGCATGGGTTTTCACTGGGTACTCTGGCTTCCTCCCACAGTCCAAAAACATGCAGATTTGGGGATTAGGCCAATTGGACACTAATTTGCCCGTAGGTGTGAATGTGAGAGTGAATGGTTATCTTTCTCTATGTGGCCCTGCAATGGACTGGCGACCTGTCCAGGGTGTACCCTGCCTCTCGCGCCCCCCGCGACCCTTAGTGGAGGATAAAGTGGTAGAAAATGAGTGAGTGAAGAAACTGAGAAAACTGTGGAAAGAGAGAGAGCTAGAGATGTATGCATGACTGGACTGATAAACAGTCAGACAGACAACCAGATGAATGGATAAAGAACTGATTAATGAATGGAATAGCTGGATGAATGAAAAACCATAAATCTGTTGTTTTGGTTAACCTACTGTACAGCAGCAAAAAAGTGTGATAAGGCTGATTAAAGCTTTGTTTAATAAACCCCAATCATCTGCATTTTGCATTGTGTAAGGATGTAATAGAAATAAAAAAAAGGTGCCATTTGTACAAAAATCAATTCAGCTGAATAGATTTACAGTATGTTATCACAACTGACCTATCCTCCTCTTTCTCCTTCTGCAGGGACTTTGTACTGACTGTGATGGACCCCCTCGATGTTCTTTCAGGAACAAACCAGTAAGAATGTTATCAGTGTACCATGGTGGCCGTGAAGGTCAAAGCACTAAATTTCTCTTTTTTGGTAAAATTTCATCCTTCCACTGCAGTACAGAGGGTGGACACAAAGAAATGAAAACCAGCTCTGCATAACAGAAAACATGTTCTAGTGTCACAAAGATGTAACATTTACAAAGTAAAGGTTAAGAGGATTCAGATTGAACATTTGCATCATCAATGATAAAAAAAAACATCGATAGTCACATGTTTTTTATATTTATCCCTTTATCTTTCTTTTGTTCTACTGCAGATCAAAAATGAATTTCCAGCCAACATGCGATCCAACTGTAAATATAGGAAGCGGGTTGGTTCAAGAAGAAAGACGGTTCCAGGATGTACCATCCCATGTCTCCAACTCACCATGGTCTGCTGATACTACTGAACCAATATAGAAGAGCTGTAATTCTAACAAAACCTGCAAAGATCCTAAACCTTTGCTAACAATCCCGCTAGGCTAACAAATTTAAAACAATGGCAATACCTATGATGCTAAAAACAGGCTGGTAACAGAATAATGAGACAGCAAAATAAACATTTACTTCATAGATGTTCATGTTTGAGTGACAATAGCTACCTCTTTAACAAACAGATGTTTTTGTTTTTTTAAAGGGTTTGATGATAAAAAATTATTATAGTACCAATAATACTGATGTTTTCTCCTGCAGGATCAATCCTGTTGCCCCGGTTACTTTGGCCATGAGTGCTTTAAATGCCCTGGAGATGTCGGCAGCTGGTGCTCCAATCACGGGGAGTGTCACGATGGTAACCATGGCAATGGGGAGTGCCGTTGCTATGAAGGTTTCCATGGCACCGCATGTGAGGACTGTGAGCCGGGAAGATTTGGAGTCAACTGCTCCTCCAGTGAGAACACTCCTTTGAGACACTTTCGAGCACACAAAGACAGCCTGCATTTTCTACCTTAATGTATTTCTGCCACAAGGGGTCGTTGCTGTGTTTGACTGACTAAAAAACAAGAGTCAGCCTCTCATTTATCTGCTACTGATAAATGATCAGCAGCCATTAACTGAATGAGAAGCCATAAAACATTAGAAATGTAATGTTAGATTTAACCTAAATGAGTAAGGGATAGATTATCAAGTGACTATAAGGGAAGATGGAACAAATTGTGCTCAGCTAGTAAACTAAGCTGTCTGAGCAGGGAAATCAAGATAAAAGTAAAATTGTTAACTTAGGAAGCCAACAATCTTATAAGCAGCTGTAGAAATCACAGGGTGAACCACAATATCATGGTACAGTGTTTTTTTGATAATTTCTACATTGTAAGACAGTCATGTAATGATACATATTTAGTGTCCCCCATTATCCCTCTGTGAACCTCATTCATTTGATAAGTAGATCTCCAAGGAATCATTAAAGAGTGACACAGGTGAGTCAGATTGGGGGGCAAATCAGAATAGAGTGCAGTAAATCGTGGTATTGATATATGGCATCAGCATATCCAGAATTGTATCAAACAATTCACGATGCTGATATATTGCTATTGTGCTATTTTGGCTGACGGCCACTACTTATGAGACTAACAACTTGTCTGCAAAGCAAGTCAACCTGCAAATCTATGGTGATGAAATGCTGATAAGTCTAACAAAAAAACAGTGTGATCAGTGCTAACAGTGAGTGTGTGTTTTGCAGAGTGTGTCTGTGACCATGGGAAGTGTGAGGATGGTCTGGCAGGAAGTGGCAGGTGTGTGTGTTATAAAGGTTGGAAAGGAGTGTCCTGCTCTGTCGGTAAGACACATACATATACACGCACGCACGCACAAACACACACTGTAAAATTGTAACCACCCTCTATTATTTGTGCTTGTTTTTAACCAAAATCATTGTGTGTGCGTGTCTGTCTGTTTTAGAGATCAAGGATGACGCGTGTGGTGGTGTGTGTGATGAGAATGCCAAGTAAGTCATGTTGTTGTGCCTCTAGTTGAGTGGTGTGTCTAAGTCTGTAATCTGGATCAGTTGCCAGATTATATGGGAATGAAATAATGAATGAAAGAAAGACCTACATTGCAGAAAAGGTTCAGCTCATATAAGAGTCCTTTATATCATTTATCACATAAGTGATGCAACAGGAGGTCATGGTAGTCATTAACTAAGAGCCAAGTACCATCATGCCTTAGCTGAGTCTTTGAAATTAAGAATGACCTGAGTGGAAAAATGTAAAAACATCACCAAACATATTGTAAGATGGCAAATTCCTCACAGGCAACTGAATTCATCATTGGCAGGTTCAGCGGAAATGTGTTACTTCACTGGTGAATGGTTTGTGCTTTGTTGCAGCTGTGTAACAGGGCCAAAAGGAACAGCTGCTGCTTGTGTGTGTGCGGCTGGATATGAAGGCAATGGAACCCACTGCAAAGGTAAAAACACAAGTGCATGCGCACACGTACCTCATATACAGTATACAAAATTTGATTATGCTTTCTCTTTGTCTCTCAGAGCTGGATGTGTGCACCAGGTCTAATGGTGGATGCTCACAGTTTGCTGACTGTATGAAAATATCAGCAGGAGAGAGGACCTGTACCTGCAGAGCGGGCTACACTGGAGATGGTGTCATCTGCCTTGGTTTGTTTTCCTGACTCCTGACCTCACACCAAACCACCCAACATGAAATTCCCAACATCTTTCCAAGATGTGGAATAGACTTAAAATATTATTATTTACATTTTGTAAATTTAAGCCAGCTGACTCACACGTACACATAACTTGGGCAAAAGTGGGCAAAAGTGATGTGGGCAAAAGTGATGGTAATGTAATGTTTGCCATGTCAGCCATTATTGGGTGCACTTTTTCTGGCAGAACATCCTGGCCATGGGGAGAACAACCTTGTTGGAGAGCTCTGTTTAGGCTGGGTAGTGTTTGAGCCAAATACATAAAAGTGATTTGATTGGTTAGCACTTGATTTGCAAAATATGATAAAATTGGCCACTACTTTGGCTGTCACTTGGAAAGCTGAACATTCTCAATGTTTGACATGGGTAACGACGGCAAAGTAATGGGTCCATAATGCAATTTAATGTGTCCAGATACAATTTTATAGTAATAGCATGTTTGGATACTTAGCCAGAGGATGGTTATGACTTTCCTCTTTGTGGAAGAGTGGGAGCATGGGGAACTGCAGTTTTAGCTCCATCAGAGGAAATAAAAAACACAGTAAAACATAAACATTTTCTCAGAGATCACAAACCTCTGCCAAGGTTCTTCGGTTTATTACACTGTCCACCTCCATTATTGCTCAAGGTTAAAAATTGTTTGTTTATTTTTTTAATCTTGAATTAGATGTGCATCCAGAGCATTAAAATTGCATTTTTCTTCCTTTGGCCATGACCTGTATCCCCAGAAAAGGTATTCAAAAATCTGTCCTCTTTTTGTGAGTTGCTGTTTAGAAATAGACAGTTAGGCGGACAAACAAACTGACCTCCTTGGTGGAGATCACAATTCCAAAGCTTTCTTAAGTTGTGTATGTCATAGAGATTAATTTTGTTTATGTTCACAGAGATAGATGGCTGTCTGGTCAACAATGGAGGCTGCCACAAGTCTGCAGACTGCATCAGAGCAGGCCCCAACATTGTGAGGAAACACTTAACTTCAGTTAATTCTCAATCACAGCCAGTCACACCAAGGCAGTTCATTTAAATAAGTCATTCATTCCCTGCTCCAACAATGCTGCCTTACTCCACTGCTGCTGTCAAAGCTTTGCCACCTTCACTCCAGCCTCCACCTTTCTAGATTTGAGTCTAACAGGCTGAGAAGTTTAAATTAATATTCAATGTCTTGCTTGGGCTCGCTCTTGTACAGCTGCTTGGTCAATCTATGGAACATCTAACAAGCAGAACCATCAGTGCCAAGACTAATTATAATTCTGTTTGTTTTAAAAAAGATTGTTCCTGATGGAATTTTAGATATAACCTTACATTTTGTCAATGTTGATTTCATGGATTCAGTTCCACCTCAGGGCTCACAGTTGGTGTAGTGGCTAAAGCAAGCAAGAGGTCCTGGGTTCACAACCCAGTCAGAACCCCCCCCCCCCCCCCCCCCCCCCCCCCCCCCCCCCCCCCCCGTCAAAACCCCCCCCCCCCCCCAACCCTCAGTGGATAAAGTGGTAGAAAATGAGTGATTGAGTTCCACCTCACCTTTAGGAGTGTCCCAAAGTGCAAACAGCCTGTGGGGATCTCTTCTTGGTTTCATATTTATTGTTCTGGCCTCCATTTCTGCTAGTTATGAAGTTTATCCACCTGAGGCTAATTTAACTTGTTAACACGTCTTTTCTCTCCGGTTTAGCCCTCTAGCTAGATGGCATTTTCCTCAGTGGCCTCTGGAGTGTTTAAATCTAACAATGCTAGTGTTTTGTGTGCAGGGAAAACAATGATGTAATCCACTCTCTAAGTTCGGGGACTGTGTAAAAATAATTTAAGGATGACTTTCCCTTCCTTCAAAATTTTCTCTGATTGTTCATTTTAATTTATATATGGTCCCACCCATGGTGCAGCTGTGGACATTAGCCAGGATATGTGGTATATCTATGATCATACAAGAACAACGCATTTATAAAACTTTTACAACCAGCTTGGCAATGCTGGTTAACATGTGAAGTTTATGGACCCTATTTATATTCATATTTATTGCACTTTTTTCACAACAAAAACAGATGAATATGTAATGTGGCTGCCTTAAAATACAGTACGGGATAGGACAGGTAGCTGGAGGACACTGAGAGGAGGTTAAAGGTCAAATAGAATGGTCTTTTTGAACCAAAAATTGACATTACAAAAACCTCATAGTCGTTTCAGATTAATCCAATTTATTGCTGCTCTGCCAGCCTCTGAACAGGCACTCTGTTTCTGAGCTAATGCCCGTGTGATTGGCCAGCTACCAAGTGCATTCCCACTCACTTGTGATTGGCCAGCTACCAGCTGACTGATTGCTCTGCTGTGCTTCTTCTTCTTTGTCTTCAGGTTGAATGTTCACACCCATGATCGGGAGTAGCTGTTGGGGGAGGGTTCGTTGCACGGCAAATGTGCTAGTTACATAACTAAACTTGACTTTTCAAAACCGCCTGCTCGAGCGCAGGTAAACAGAGAAGCCCTTCTTTCTCAGATGTGGCTGAAGTGTTTATTGTGACACTTTAGTGATGTTTAGATACGGGAAGGACATGGGGACACACCAAAAAACATCAGAAATTTTATTTTACTGTGAATGTCCTCTTTAAAGGAACAGTCGAATGTTTGGCAGGGAGGTCAAAAAGATGATTTTCTGTAATCACTGAACTTCTCTTCTTCTTCTTTGGCCTGGCACAGGGCTTGTTCATATATCCCTAGGTCTTAAATAATAATAATTAATGGAGCCATGTTGTTTTTGGTTGGTTTAGCTTTGGGTATTAACATCTAAAATACAAAATCAAGTTAACTGGTTAGGGCCTTCAGATGTCAACAGCAGATTTACTCCACCCTGTTGAGGGCACCACTGTTATTTATTTGTTGATATTGTACCAATGTGGTTAGTCTTTTTGTAGCACAAAATACAATGATTCAAAATACAGAAAAGCCCCAAATGTACATATATGAGAAGTTGATATCAGAGACTATTTGGCTGACAGTAAACTGAAAACATTGTTTTTATCTGTTAATTGTACAAATTTTTGTGGGTGCGAGTTATTAAATAACAGTGTGACACTTATGACGTTTTGTTCCATGTCACTCTCCATGTCTCTCTCTCCACTAATTTTCATTTGTAATGTTCATGTGTAATGATTCCTGCAGGAGATTTGTTTCTGAACTGTATATTATGACTATAAAGAAAGATGGTCAAATTTTACTATGTTGTCTCGCTTAGATACAACCGTGTTTACAGCTTAAAATGTCCATTTTTGGAATAACAGGAGTAATGAGAGAAATCATTAATTCTTGATTGAACTTAATTAAACTGACAGTGCATGGGTTTGCAGACTGACAGAGATAAATGAAGGGATTGAATTATTGACTGTATTCTCTGTCTTCTCTGCTGTCCTCTCTAGACAGCCTGCAGGTGTTCAATGGGCTACCAAGGATCAGGAAGATTCTGTTATCCTGTCAACCCCTGCAAATATGTATGTTTATGTGTTTTCTGTTTTTTGGGTGATATTTAATTTTCCTCTTTCACTTGAATATCCTTAGTGTTTTCTCAGTTGGAATAGACAGTATGTTGCATCAAGAATCTGCTACAACTAACTACAGCTAATTATTTTCATAATAATCTCTCTATTATTGTTTTCTCAATTAATCAATTGTTTGATTCATTGAAATGTCAGAAATGTTGCCCTGTGTTTTGCAAACCTCAAAAGGATGATGTTCATAAATGTCTTGTTTTGTTTTAAACTACAGTTATTCAGATTTAATTATTTCTTAGTTATGTGGAGCAAAGAAACCAGAAAATATTCAAATAGTAGAGGCTGAAAAATCAGGGAGTTTGTTTTAATTATAAAAAAAAAAGGATTAATTAATGCTTTCTCCTCAACTCGGCTTCAGGTAGTGTGTGCTCTGTGTGTTTTAAAGGAGGAGCTTTGATGAAGAGACAAAGAGGCAGGCGTTGAATGTATTGATTGAAGTGGTTATTGTGTAGCCTACTGTTCCAACCTGTTCCAGATGCCTACTACACCTTTTTTTCCCCTAAGCAATTTAATTTATTAATACCTATCAGGACATGAGGAGGATTTCAACAAGTAACATAAAAATATCTTGGAAACTAATGAGGGACTATAGCTTTATAATATATTTTTAAGCAACTGCTGTTTTGTATGTTTGTTTTTTAATTTAAACAGTAATAAAAGGTCTTTTCTCAGGTTCCCTTTTTGGATAATAAACACAAAATAAAATTTGTGCACCACCTATCCTTCAGTCAGTCACAAGTATTAAGGCAAATTCAAATATTCAGTAACACTTAGTCATGCACATGTGGACAAAGATGTTTATGGGGCTTGTCTGGTTAAGACACATGTTTGCTTATGACTTTAGTAATTACAATTGTTATCAGTGACTTAACAAAGTTAAAATTAAAGAAATGTTTCATGGCTTTTATTTGTGTCCTGTATCATCTGCTTTTCTTTTTGTGTGTATTCTGCAGAATAATGGTGGATGCAGTAATTATGCTAGATGTGAGTACATGGGTCAAGGACAGAGGAACTGCACCTGCTTCAGCAGATACATCGGTGATGGCTTTGTTTGCAGGGGCGAGATCTACCAAGTGAGTGTGTTCTCTCATTTGTCTCTGACTTTCCTTCTGCACAGGAAGTTGCATTGTTTGTCTGCTTTACAGGAGCTGTCCCGACAGACAGAGAACCAATTCTACCAACAAATGTTGGAGGTGAGTTGCTGTCATTTAAAAAAAACAAAACACTTAATAAATATATTTATACTTCATTTGAGGTTGTTGGTAAACATTTTAACAAGTCTAGTACCACACATACAGCAACTGCTACATATAGTCTAACAGCTGGCTAATCAGAGCTCCTGTTGCACTGAGGCTTGTGACTTCATTATATTTATGGATGGGTTTCTTGTTTACAGATATTATAGTATGTGCAGATGTCACTAACACAAGGCAGTGGCTCATGGCGGGCCATCCTTGAGGTTGGCAGTTCGATCCCCAACTTTTCTAGCCTGTGTGTGAATGTTTTGTGATAGAGAAAGCACCACACAAATATGTCCTGTATGTGTATGTCACTATGTGTACGTATGAGCTTGACCCATAAAAAAAAGAGCACTAAGAACCTTTTTCAAATAATACAGGGTGAACACACTTGGTGTGGGAGCGGCAGCAAAATACCCTTTACCCGCAGGCCATCAGACACCTAAATAATACACCAAACACGTCCCCCCCACCTCAACCACCATCTGACACAGAGCACTGCACCTTAATTTAAAACTACTTAACCTTATAAACCTTAAATAAAAACAGATGTTGATTACATTCAAACCATTGTCAAATAAGTTCACACAATGGTGATTTATCCTATCAGCTCAACTTAACACCCTCTGTGTTTCTTAGCATCTGGCACTGCCCTGAGAGAGGGAGGCAACAAAAAGCAGTGTGTTAGTAAAGTGAGACAGATGCAAACAGGTTGGACTGAAACCTGTGTGACTGAAATACAGAGAAACACCAATTTTTCCAGTACTGCTTGACAGATCCCATTGTCAGTTGAAGGACCCAGCATTCAAAAAATGTTTTATCATTTCTATTCTCAAATAGAGTCATAATAATATCAACAGCAACAAAAATCAGCAAAGGTTACGCTCTGTATTTTTAATTCTAATTGTTATTGTAAACCATTAACTGTTTTAAGGGAGACCAGCATTCATGTTCATGTAGTGTAAACTCAAACAGTAATCCACATAGTGGACTTGCTTTAAATTCTTTAAATTGGTAAGAGTTGAACTCTTATTCTTATTTATTTATTTATTTATTTATTTTTTTTGGCTCATGGGTTTTAGTTAATTCTTTTAGTGATACATACTCTTGATCCATCATCACAAGTTCATTTTGTTTTTCACCATTTCCCAGCTATCACAATCTAATATTCAAATGGGTGATGGACCATTTACTGTCTTTGTCCCTGTATCAGCAACCAACAACATGTCCACTGTGAGTACAATATCTGCTTTTTGTATAGTATATTAATGCAGCAATAATTCTAACAATATAATTTTGAATTTTTATATTTATTATTTAGTGTCTAATCTGGGGGAAAAATGTATTATACAGCTATAATGCATAACAGCTAATACACATGTACATTATTAATACTACTATACTATACACTGTTGTTATTATATTCTGTTGATTACTACTATATACTGTTATTATGTACTGTTATTATCAGTGACATTACCACCATAACATCAGTATTATACCATCATCTTGCCTCAAATTTTAGAGTGGCTTTTTATTGTGACCACACCTGAGCAATACTCATGCTCTGTAATCAGTGTTGATAATCTCAAATGTGTAGTGTTCACTAATTGAGATTTAAATAAATTTGTGAACCAAAAGTGAGAGAAATACACCTTTTGTTTGCATAAATGATATATTAAAACTTGTACTTCATTCAATGAAAAATTAGAGAAAAAACAGAAGTGTTGTACCTATTGTTGAGTGTACTTTGTACTTTGTAAATATACAGTGTAGTGGAATAGAGGTGTCGTGAGCAGAGACTGAAGTCACGCTCCTGCATCTCTGTTTTGGTAGACCCCCAGCTGATTACATGGTACTTCAGAGCAGCACATTTATAATGCAAGAAAACATATCTGTGTAAAGGTTTTGGCCTTACTATGTACAGTGCCTTGAGATAATGTATTTTGTGATTTGGCACTATACAAATGAAATTGAATTGAATATCCACAATGATTTAAATGAAAGCACTTAAATGAAAGCAACTTTGCAGAATCTTCCCAACCAAACAGAACCACATTCTTTGACTTAAAAAGACTTTGGAACTTTGGAGTTCACTCAGAATGGTGAGTCAGAATAATCTGACCAAGAGAAAGTCTACATTATCTTAGATAACCACTCTTTACATCCAAGCAGAGAAGTATCATAGAAACAATACATTGTAGATGTGGATGTGCTGTGACAGGTGACACAAACATCAGAGGCTAAGGTGGACAGAGGCTCAACAAATGTTGAAGAATGGGGAAAAAAAACTATAGCTGACAAGTCAGGACTGGTATACCTGGATTTCTTGGATCATTTTGTGGAATCTATTTCATTGAGAACTGAGGATGGTGTTAAAGGCAGATATGATGCTGACTACAATTATGATGTATGTCTTTCTCTTTTGTGTCTTTGTTGTTATCTATCTCTCCATCTTTCCATCCATCCATAAATCCATTCATCCATCCATCCCTGTTAGACATTTATTTCAACCATGTCAAGTCCTATCTTTGTTTTTCTCTGCATCTGTTTCTCCCACTGCAGGATTCAGTCTGGGTCAACAACAGATCGAGGATTGTGAAGAGTGATTATACAGCATCCAATGGAGTCATTCACCACATTGACACACTATTGACACCTTACAGGCTGCAGGACAGACCACGCCGTGATTCTCACAGGGTTTGTTTTAAATTATTGATGATCATTCAGATTTAACAGAAAGGCACTGTGACCACCTGCTGCTCTCTCTCTCCGTTTAGATGAACTTCACAGAAGCAGCTAACTTTTATGGCTACAGCCGCTTCTACAAACTCTTGGAGGTAAAACAGAAAGACAAAAAAATGTCTTCCTGCACCGTCTTCCATCGCCTCTTCTCTTTCTCCTGCTACACTTGATTCTCACTCTGCAGTCCACCAGCTTACTAAAAATGTTTGAGTTAGCCATAGTCTAAAAACTACTTGTAAAATGTATTGTTACTTCAAATTCCACTTGAAAGTACTGCAAGTAATCTATACTGTCAACTCTATAGGATGCAGGGTTACTCCCTATGGTCCAGATGACCATCCACCAGCCTTTCACCATGTTCTGGCCCACAGACGTGGCCCTCAGCTCCCTGCCCGTTGAACGGCAGCGTTGGCTCTCTAGCCCTGAACACCAAGAACAACTGGCTTCTACAGTGAAAGCTCATATAATACGCAACTCAAGGGTAGGGAACAGCAACTGCAAGGCAGTAATTTTAGGTTATGAAGTAGAATGCTTTTGAAGTTAATGTACAACACATCCACTGCAGCAGACATAAACAGTTCATAAACATTATTTGTTGCTAATAAAAAAATATGGGTAATCTACTGAAGAGATACTTTGATTCCCAGCATGATTTTGTGTATTTTGTGTATTTTTCTGTGTGTGTGCGTGAACGCAGGTGATGGGTGTCAGTAAGCCAGTTATATTCAGGACACTCCGCACTATGCATGGATCCACCATCACATACAGTTGTGACAAGTCCCTGGTGGTGAGACAATACATATTGACACAAACCAAACAGAGAACATGGTTTCACTAAAATTCTGGATGTTAATACTAACACCTGGTGGTATCTGTCAAAACTGCTGTTGAGCTTATTAAACAAAAAACAGTAGCTTTTCTTTTCCACAAAAAATTTTTGTTTCACTTTGATTTTTTTTTGTAATAATAGTGTTGGATATTACATTTTTTGTAAAACAATGAATAATGTAGTATCTACTAATGACACTAAATTAATAAATAATGTATCATTGTAATGTGAAAATTGGAAGAAAAAAAAGTGGTGAAATTACATGGTGAGAGCCACTTCTGTGTGTTAAATGTGGCAATTGAGTGTCTGTGTGTGTTTTTAGGGGGCTGTAATGATTAATGACAATGCAGCCAGGGTCGTTGAGCGCTACATGGACTTCAAAGAGGGCATGGCTTATGGCATCGACCAATTGCTGGAGCCACCTGGCCTGGGAGCCTACTGTGATGGCATCGAAAACAAAACAACATATGTTAGTTGTGATAATATTTTTCATTTTAAAACAGCAGCTGCTTCTCTACTGTGTGTAAGTTCTAGAACTTGTTAGTTTCACTACTCTTTACATTTTTTCTAGGATAGTCTGCTATGATATGGTTTTTATAATGCTAGCATAGCCCTAAAATTCAAAAACATCGTCATGGATCTGCAACAGTCTCCGCTATGGACGTTTATGAAGGTGGATGACATTATAGCTCTCCCAAAGTGAAGCTAAATGTGTGATAATCCCCCTGGTGGCTCACTGCAATAGTGATTCAGTCATTAACCTTAGCTCCATATGAAAGTGTAACTTAACCTTCTTTTCTGCAGCGCACTCTGCCCAATGCCTGATTTTGACAAATGCCAAAGAAGTGGGCTGAGACCTGAGTAAGAGAGAGGAGAAGGGAGGGAGAGTGCAGATCAGTGAGGGGACCTGGTCTGGTAGTGAAATCTGACACTGTTACAGCTGTCTTACAAGGTGCTGCTCATACCATGCAAGAGAAAGGAGATAGAGCAACAGTTTCTGCATTTAAAAAAGGGGACAGAAGTCTGGGACATTCATCCTCGCTGTGATTAGACAAGAACAGTGATGAAAGAGTGAACCAGTGATGCAAGCACTGAATAAAATGGCAAAAAAAATTGTCACAAGCTTTGGCATGTGTCCTAACTACTGTTATTTCTAGTGGCAGTGTTTCAAGTAAGATTCAAGACTTTATCCATACAAATATCCGTTCCACTTATATTGTGTTGGTATGTGGACTAAGGCTTTCTGTCTTAAAATGTCTCAGGGGCGCTGTGGACGTTGCCTCTTCCCTCCAGCATGCTCCTTCCGTCACATTGACACGGTATGATCCACCTTTCTGCAAACAAATTTAATGTTTGTACACACATAAAGTATGTCATGAATGCTTTTTCATTCATACCAGGGAAAGACAGAGCGTTGTACGAGCTCTCGCACCAGAGTCTACTCTCATTTGCGTTATCGTGATTGGTATGGTGAAATGAGGTGCAAGAGAATTTGTCAGTTTTCTTCCTGGGTTCCAAAGTGTTGCAAAAACCACTACGGCCGAGACTGTCAAGGTAAGGAAGGAAGAAAGAAAGACAGTAAAAACTCCTGTTGTTAGATCTTTAATTCATTCAGTCAGGGATCTAGAAGCCACTGTGTTCATACCTTACCATATGTACAATAAAGTAGAAATGTAAAATTTGTCAAATGTGTTGTCCTAGTGTGTTACTTGTATATTTGTATCAATTGTATTATGCTTTTCAAAGGAAGGGGAAACACAAATGGAAACAAAATGTGAGAAGCTAAGTTGGGTAAATGTGTTATCTGTCTACCCCCATTACTCTTAAACCAGTTTGCAGTTTTTGCACTTTGTCAAGCACCTGGGAGACTTTTACAGAGATTCAAACCACCTATTAGTACAGAATAGGACAATTCACTGTAATCAGCAGATAAGATTTCCTTTGCTCTCTTGTACATGAGAGAATTTTGTCTGCCTGGTGGTGCTACTGTAGAAGAAAGTCCAGGGGATCAGCAAAACTAATCAGTGATTTATAGAAATCTGGTTAAGATTTAAGCATATTATAATGACATGGGGCATGTCACATGATTGGGTATGAGTGTGAAAAGGCACAACACCTCTGGTTGTATAATAATCTACAATATTACTAACAACATGTTTTGTCTGTTAATTGTTGCTACCAAGCAAGTTTTTGTTGTTTCTTTTGATGTAACACAATCACTGACCCTCCAGCTGCTGTCATTCAAACATAGACATGGTTATGCCCCTCTTTTTTTTAACTTCTTTTTAATAATCATTGCTTAAAAAACAAAAAATTCTTACCACAAAAGATTACAACATATTTTATTTATTAATTGGTATTGGTAAACTCCATTATCTCTTGTCCTGAATGTCTTTTTGACTCTACTTCTTCCCTCACTGTGTCAGTCTGTCCAGGTGGTTTGGAGGCCCCCTGTGGCAACCACGGGTCCTGTGATGATGGTCTGCATGGTTTAGGAAGGTGCAGGTGCTTCAGAGGCTTTAGAGGAAAAGCTTGCGAACAGTGTGACCCTGGCTTCTATGGACCAAATTGCACAGGTACACCAGAAACTAGACCAACTATATACAGTGTATATATATAATATACACTGTATATAGTATATAATTTCCCTGTTCTCTAAATTTGTTGCACTCAAGGTTTTTCCTTCAAGAGCATCATCCTTTACCTGATTGTCTGTAAGCAAAACTGAGGAAAAAATTTAAACCTCACTGTTGCCTCAGTATGGTAGTCACCATAGTGAGCTCAAATTTTTAACAGCACATCATATACTCATTGTTCATAACATGTCTTTGAAATTCCAGCACCTTTGTCCTTATTAGAGAATTGATGCGAAATAAAACAATATTATGCTTTTATTAAATTAATTATTTATTATTACCTGAAAATTTTTTCATGACCTTAGAATAAACACTTTATTCTACCCGAGAGTGTGTCCTCTTCTGTGGAATCCATGTGCAAAAATTCAAAATTTCATTGGTTGCAATATAAAACTTCACCCCTACATGTCACTAAATCCTACACTCTGGTCCTTTGTTTAATGTCTGATTTAAAACAAAAAACACACAAAAATACAGCAAAAAGTTATGTTGAATATTTCTCACAACCCACACAGATTTCTAGAATTTGCTGACATTGTCTGACCAATAGACCAAAACAAAGAAAACCAACTGTCTCTCAGGCCAAAACGGAAGCTGAAAATAACTGAAATCATTTACATTTATAAAAAATTGTTGACAATATAGTCACAGAATCTCTGCTTTAACCCCACATCCCCTCTTATCCCCAAAAAAGATGCGTCACCTCATCATCTCACCAATGGTCTGTTTCCATGGTGACACGCCACACTTACCATCACACAGCTGGGTATGCTTCCTGCTACGGACAAACCTGCCAGCTGTCTTCATTTAGAGACACCCAAACATTAACAGCTGCCATGAATGTGATGAACATCAGCTTTGGTGAATTCAGTGCAAATGCAAACAATCTCCAGAAAAAAAGTCAGTGTGTGATGTGACAATCTGAAATGATGTTGAATATACTAGCCATTGTGAAATATGTTTAGATTACCAATCATTGGAGAGATTTTTGATTAAAAGGTTCGATGACCAGTGATGGAATCTCTGGAGTCAGTGATTAGTTAAGTTGAAAGATTTTATTGAAGACAGCTCAGTAAAGAGGAGAACAGAGACAATGCCAAACATGAGCAGCGAGATGTTAACAGTTAGGCATCCTCTATCATTGTCCCAGTGAAACCTCCAGTTAAGGTATATATCTGCCTAGCTTAGGCAAGGCTGCAGGTCAAGATGTCCAATGTCTTCCTCTGCTGATATCTAGAGACAACCTTGGAGGACTAGATTCCACTGTGTTATGAGTCCCTTCTCTTAGCAGATTTAGGAACAAAAATGACAACACTAGAGAACACTCTGTAGAGAATTTATGGGGACAAAGGTTGCAGAGATGCCTTACTGCAATAATGTGTGATTTTTGAGTTGCAGCTGGACTATAATGACTTTATAGGTTTGTATATAGGAATATGTAAGTTATTAAGCTAAAGAAGACCAAATAATAGAATTTTCCCTTACACCATTTTTCCCCCTTTCTTGTTTGTTTAAAATGCACAGGCATATCTACACAAAAGCTACTTTTTGAATTGCTTTACCAAAGTTTCAAAATAAGAGCAACATCATAGATTCCAGATTACATGCCTCTGTTGTCAAATCCTTTTTCACTATATCCATCATATCACTACAGTTCACCAGACATGTGTTGAACTGTAATATGCCTCAATTCAATACCATATCTGACAGTTTGTGAACTAGACCTATTTGTTGCAGTGTGACATGTGACAGTTTTTGCAGTCATTGTTATCGATTATATTTTCATTCTTTACCATGATGACCAAACAAAAAGGTATAGTTTCCATTCAGGCGTCAAGGGCACATACCTCACATACCTCTCTATCATATCTCTCTTCTTTAGAATATTTGAAATGATCACTCATTTATCAAATTGGTGGACTCATGTTTTTGTCTCTCTCTCAGTCTGTGACTGTGGGAAGCAGGGAAGGTGTGATGATGGCATTGAAGGCACCGGACAGTGTGAGTGTCAGCCGGGCTGGGAGGGCAGTCGCTGCCAGAATGAAATTGGTGAGTTTCGTTCATGAATAAAAGGACTTGAATACATTTGTCATCAATCCAGGATTTTTTTTTCTTATTGTCAGCTAGTGTTGGTTCATTTCACGATTTGAATTGTACCATATCTGACAGTTTGTGAACTAGACCTATTTGTTGCAGTGTGACATGTGACAGTTTTTGCAGTCATTGTTATCGATTATATTTTCATTCTTTACCATGATGACCAAACAAAAAGGTATAGTTTCCATTCAGGCGTCAAGGGCACATACCTCACATACCTCTCTATCATATCTCTCTTCTTTAGAATATTTGAAATGATCACTCATTTATCAAATTGGTGGACTCATGTTTTTTTCTCTCTCTCAGTCTGTGACTGTGGGAAGCAGGGAAGGTGTGATGATGGCATTGAAGGCACTGGACAGTGTGAGTGTCAGCCGGGCTGGGAGGGCAGTCGCTGCCAGAATGAAATTGGTGAGTTTCGTTCATGAATAAAAGCACTTGAATACATTTGTCATCAATCCAGGATTTTTTTTTTCTTATTGTCAGCTAGTGTTGGTTCATTTCACGATTTGAATTGTTTAGGTGAATGAACTGAACTGAATCACTTACTGAAACGATTCGCTCACCTCTCAGTTCAGCTGTGCTGTGACTCGAGTCAGACAGCAGTCTGTGGCAGCAGGCGGAGAGAAAGTGATTTGGTCACTCACTACAGAGTCATAGACAGATTGAATGAATCACTCACTCAGTGAGGGAGTCTCCCTGTGTTCCAGCTAATGCAGTCAGTGTAAGATGTTTACCTATGTACACCTAAAGCAAGAACATAAAGACACACAGTCTAGTTCCCTGTTGTTTTAACAGACTTTCTCAGTAAACAAAAACCTAAACGTTAGGCTGGGCTGGTCTGTAATGAGAGAACACTGTAAATTAGTATCTTAATTTAACTTCACTCAGGCAATTCAGAAACTAATCAATAGGTGTAGTAAAGTTATTGTATCTTTCAAGTCAGGTAATGTAAAAAGTACATAGCGTAACAAACAGGCAAACATATCTTTGATTATTTAATGCAAGATTTAATTATAAGTGCAGAACTCTGATCTTGCCACCTTTCATAGTTTCTGCTGCATGTTTGTTGAAACCTACAATATGACCAAAACAGCGGACTGAGACAGATCCTCTCACTGTAAGGAAACAGTATGTGAACTGGTTCATCAGCTGATTCATTCACTTACTGAAAGAGTCAGCAGCACACGCCATGTACCATTTCAGCGATTGAACTTAAGCCCTGAGTGAATCAGTGGTTAAACGTGTTAATCCCCAACATTTATCAATGAAATTTTTTGAATCTTATTTTTATTTAACAGAGGAGGCTGGTGTATTTAGCAACAGTCCTAACGATAGCCGGTGACAGTGCCTTTCAGCTCCCAGTTCCTCTCACAGTGAGGAAACAATACGTGAACTGGTACACTGACTGAAATTATGTGTATAAAGTGTCAGAATTAGCCTCAGCAAATCCTGAATCACAGCAAATACTGAATCACAACCAGTTCAGCTGTGTATCAATTCAGCGAGTGAGTCAGATGTAGTTTGTGCTCTGGTCATGCAGGAAGAACTGAATGATATGGTGAACGAATCTTTTGAACGAATCTTTTAATGAATGGATTCGAAAGACTCAGGACACCTAAAAGAACTATTGTTTCCATCACTATTGTCAGCAAATTTCAAGAAAAGAACAAACCTCCCTGTGTTTTAGATTTTAGTAATTTTTTAGTTTTAGATTTTAGAACTTTCTTCATTTTGTTTATATCAACTTCTGTTATATGGTTTTTTAAGCCACTTAAATTTCCTCTTTGACATCATCCATATGTTTGTGTAGGCTCAATCCCCGAGGAGTGCCGGCAGTGCCATGCACAGGCCAACTGTGTGCAAGGTGTTGGGTGTCTCTGCAAAACTGGGTTTCAGGGAAATGGCACTTTCTGCAGTCCAGAGCCACGTGAGTGATTCATCAACCAGAGATAATGACACTCTGTTACAGAACAGACACACTATCACTGAGGTCTCTGGGTAGAGCAAACCATCTTCCAACCCCAGGTTGATCCCTGGCTCTGCTAGTCTACATGTCATTGTCACTGGGCAAGAGAAAATCTTCCTGGTGGCAGTGTGTGAATGGTGTGTGATAGAGTTCATGTGCTAAATGAAGATTTTGTATTAATGTGTGATTGTGTGGAGGTTAAAAAAAATGAATAAAAAAATGTAGTGTAACATGCTTTGAGTGATCATCAAGAGTAGAAAAGTGTTATAATATTACAGGCCAGTCCACTGTGTGAGCATCTCAGATGACAGTTTTATGAAACACCCTGCAGCTCCAGACCTCTGCGCTGAGTATAACGGCGGCTGTGACCAGAATGCGGACTGTAACCAGACTGGACTGGTTGTCAACTGCACCTGTCACAGTGATTACAAAGGAGACGGTTACTCCTGCGAGCCCATCAACAGGTGAGTGTAACATCAGTAAAATCTTGGTCGCTCTCTTTCTCTCTGTCTTCCCTACCAATGATATGACAATATATACCATTTATAATGATAATATAAATTTTTGATGAATAATAATAATAGAAATTTAAGATCTTCACAGCTAGAGATGTGATCAGGCTGCTGTTTAATTCTGTATTCCAGGTGTGTTGAGGAGCCAAATGGCAGCTGCAGTGACTTTGCCTCCTGCAAGTTCACTGGTCCAGTGAGTAAAGATTGAGTGCAGATTTCATAGCTCATCTATTCTTTCACACTGTCTGAATCACCTATTCACACAGTCAGTGTTATGTATATTGACTGCTGTAGATGTCACTCAATATCATTTAAGATTTTAATACCCAACATTATCTACACTCATAACCCAATGTAGCATTTAAACTGAATTACACAGTAATTAATTTCTTCCAGAATGAGCGTGAGTGTGAGTGCCTACCGGGATACGTGGGTAATGGGGTCCAGTGTTTAGAGAAGTTGGTGCCCCCTGTTGATCGTTGCCTGGAAAGAAATGGAGATTGCGACCCAGTTGCAATCTGCAAGGACCTCCATTACCATGGTAAGATACCTGTGCTTTTTTAAAATTTGTTACGATGTTCGTACTTTAACATGACTTTTTTTTATAGAAAGGAGAGCTGAGTTGAAATGTGTAGTTGTACTGTATATCAGTGGTTTGGGTGACAACAGCATTGTCCGTCACAGGAGACAGTCAGAGACATGTCCACTAAGATGTCTCTAAGAGAATATTCATCTTATAACATTAATACATTTGTGTAATCATGTTAACACAGCTGAAATGAGCCGACAGGTTCAGTGTTTGGTGTTAGATGGAAGCCTTTTTTTTCTTCTGCACTGCAGTTGCTATGACAAATAAATTAATATTTTACTGTAGCTGTCTGTTCATGGTGTTCAAGTAACGCTGGTAATATTATTGACAATTTTTCTTCATGCTTCTAGTTTTGAATAGATATTTTTCTCGAATTGGTAAACCAACACCAATAGACACCTGCGGGAATATGCCCAGAGCTTAAGACCCTGAGCTCATTAGGACCTGAGCTCGTTAGGACCTGAGCTCATTAAGGCTTGTTGAACGTGGGGTTTTTAAGGCTCAGGCCCTGTTAATACCAAAAAATCATTGGAAATCTGTACTTTAGTGTGAGTGTATTGGTTAACATATAGTACAGTTCTGTGGTTGAACATTAAAGGTTTTTAATTCATAGAGAGAAACGAACACCAGAGACAAAATTTTTTTTTTCTTCGAATAACATTGTTTCAAATTATTGGCAGAATTAAATTGTTTGACTGAATATTTTTGTATAGCAAAAACAGCTGGAGTGTTCCACCTGCGCTCTCCAAAGGGGAAGTATCAGATGAACTACAGTCAGGCCAATGCCGCCTGCCAGGCTGAGGGTGCCACACTGGTCACCTTCAAACAACTGGGAGACGCACAGCAGGTAAACTTCCTATAGGAGGGGTTTCTATAGAGACAATAAACACTATAATGCCTGCTAATAATACTCCAAATACCTCCCTTCTCTCTGATGACACTGGACTGGTCCTATTCACAAGCAAATACCATTGTCGATTCCCAATCCAAGTGAAGTGTAAGGTGCTAGAGGAGACAAAATGGGAGGCACCTTTCTGTAGTATTTTAAGAAATTAAACTGCTCAGCTTATTGGGCTGCCACTAACAACCTGAGTGCAACCAAGGAGACATGAGACAACTGGTAGAAAACACATATCAAAGTTGCCTTTGAATTTGCATAAACAAACTGGCTGATACAACATCCAACAGAGAAAGAATGAACAACAAGGGTTTATTATTAGATGGATTGCAGGTGTACCACACCCACAACAAGGAAAAACAGAGAGGAAAGAGGAAATATAACAGAAGATATAAGGGACAATGAAATATCACAAACACAAGGAGATAGTGAGGCATGGCTATGATTTTGACAAAAACATTTTCTTTTATTAGCATCCAGGCCTTTTAAAAAATGTTAATGTTATGAAAATCAGAAATGTATTGCTTCATTCATCCATTAATTTTAATCTTCTTATCTCATTACTGAAAAGTGGAGAAAGCACTCAGAGAGCACAATTCTCCACCAAAGCCAGTTAAGATTGCATAGCCACCAAATCCATGAGATAACCACCAATGGATCATAACCTACATCACCATAAAAATTTCATCTAAATCTGTTTTTTTTTGTTTTTTTTTCACTTTGATTTGTGCTGCTCACCAACAAACAGACAAACAAGGATCTCCCCACAGTTTGAATGCAAGCTCCCTTAAAAATGTTATTTTCTATTTCAATCTCTTTGTGTCTCAGGTTCAGTCTTACTTTTTCACTCTTATTTTTTACAACAAGGTGTATAAAGTTGCAGTAAATTACTGCATAGGGAATTTCTCTGTTCTCTACTAGTACACAAGTGGCCCAACATGTTCGCCTTTCTTTAATTCCTGTATCTGTTCTGCAATAGTTACAGTTACATGAGTATATTGTGTATATTGTGCAGTAGTGTATTGAAATGTATTGTGTTGGCAGTCTTGAAGTATCATTTTTTCAGTATTTTAACTGTATTATAACTCATTTTTAGAAATTGTGATAATGTTATAATTACCATTCGCAATATACCTCTATCACTAATGGTGCTACTCAGACTCTCCATGCTACTGTCACATTCAGCAGAAAGTGAATCTGTGACCTGCACTGCTAAAATACTAGCTCCACTAGATGGCAGATACACAAACTAGGTGCTGGCCTTGTCTTCTGTGAGCAATAGTCATGCTGAGCTTTATTGATCTTTTTGACGTTTACGTGGGTAAATTATGAATTCAGTTATATTTTGAGTTCACGATTTAATATAAAATAGTTCCCTGCAGTCACCGTGTTTAAAAATGTCTGCAGACAGCAGAACCTTTGTTCTTACTTGTTAAACAAGCTACTAATCAGAGTTTATAGTCACAGCATTTCTCTGTAGATGCTGTAGTCCTACAGTGTAGTTACACTTTTTAGTTGTTGCACATCAGCTGAGCTTCATGATATAAGAGCCTCCTGCCGTAAATGATTAAGTATCTTCATCTTCATCTTTCTGCTGTTTTGACCACAACAGAGCATGCTGGAACATGCGATCAGTCATCACTATCATGTTGTTGTCATCCTTTCTTGTCTGGACAGCTGGGGATGCATCTGTGTGTGGCTGGCTGGATTGAGGGAGGGAGGGTGGGATACCCAACACGCTTCCCGTCAGTCAAATGTGGAGACAACCATGTGGGTCTGGTTATGTACAAAGATCCTGTGGACCAGAGCAGCAAGTATGACGCCTACTGCTACAGGCTCACAGGTACTACAGCAACAGAAGTTTGATTCTGAACAGGTTTATTTACAAATGGTTGTGAGGAACATTTTGGCTCAAAAAAATTTCGAGATAACTTTGAGTTTTAACATCAAATCTAAAATTATTATTTTATGTGCATGAAGCTCTAACAATCCTAATTGTGTTTGTGTATGTGACACGCACATGCAGATGTGTCATGTATGTGTCCTGCTGGTTACATTGGAAACGGAGACTTCTGTAATGGCGTTCTGACAGATGTCCTCGCAACATATAGTAACTTCTCCATCTTTTACAAGGTGAGTGACACATTTTTAACAGAAATTTTGGTTCACTTTTCAGTCATTCTACGTAAAAATAAAGAGACAGAATAAGCAATAGCAAAATATGGACACTTGTGGAAAAGTTTCTAACTTAGGATAGGAAATACGAACACTGGATGGAAAAATTAAGAACTAAGTTATATATAAAGTTTTTTCAAAAAGAAACCTGCTGTACATGTTATGAACCAGAGTCTGGATATGACGATGCAAAAAGACATTTTGTTCAAGTGGGTAATACTGATATTAATTAGGGGTGCACAGGAAAGGGGCTGGGTTAGATTTGAAACTTTCATGCATGATTAAATGTCTCAATTATGTATTTGTTGTGTATTGTTTGAAGTCAAATAAAAAGGAAAAGAAAGATAACTGGTTAATTTAATTTGTCATCAGTACAGTTTTCTTTCTTGTAATTCTTATGAGAAATAAAAACATACCGTGTGTTCACAGATGGAGTGAGGCAATGCTGTCTGTAAAATCAGCCCCCAACTAGTAGAATGGATTTTGGGGCTGATTTTAAGTCTTGACAATTAATAATCAGTATATCCTATTGAGTTCGGTGTCCTCTCTCTGTCTCTGTCTGAAGTTGCTGTTGGATTATAGTGACTCAACCTCGGACGGCAAACAGCTTGTTGAATTTCTGTCTCATAGGACGTCTGAGGTCACGTTGTTTGTTCCACATAATGCTGGCTTCACCCCCAACCAGGTGATTCCTAAACTCTTAAATAATTACTTAAAAATTACTGAATTCATTAAATATTATCAACACATTTTATAATTTTACATACTATTTAAAATATGGCAACATTTATTAATCTACCTTCAATATTTTTACATTTGGTTAGTACACATATTAGCATTTACAGAGCAGCTAAAATCTGAGAATGAAACAAATCCAGAAATTTGTTTTGTGATTAATTCCTTATCATTGTAATGTCTGTTTGTCCAGTAACCATTAGTTAACATAGCCAGTCTAAGTTAAAATATAACATGGCAGGCATCATGTTAATCTTTTGCAACCAGAAGTTTAGAGGCATCATCTGAAACCAGACTCCCATTGTCAACCAGGTGTCAATCAAACTGGTGACCACATTTATCTATTTTATCTACATTTAACATAATTTACAAAATCAACATGGTGTGCTATTGAGATGAAACCAGTGATTAAGATCATTAATTCCTCTGGATAATGTAAACTGGTGTTAGAAATCAAGTGGGAATTATTTTCCCTTAGACTTCCATTAAAATGTATTGTATTTCCTTATTGTAATCCCTATTGTAATTTTCTGGTTGGCTACAGAATGGACCAGGAAGACTAATTTCTAGTTAAAACAGAGGGAGCTGTTGGTGAAATCAAAAAAATGGTTTTTTTTTTAAGTCTGTATTTGTGTCTTTAGACTCTGTCTGGTCGAGATCTGGAGTATCACATTTCAGCCAATCACAGCAGACATCTTTTCAAGGATCTGAGACATGAAGAAGGAATCACATCGAGGCTTGGGGTCAACCTGACTGTGACTCATGGCAACAATGAGGTCAGAAACAACACTGTAATTTCTTCCAATAGCTATTGTCATCATCTCATTTCCTAGACAGACATATTGCTGGAATATGCCACAGCCATATAGAGTTAACTCTTAAATACCTTTTCTAATACATTTTAATACTATTAATGAAGGCTATTAAATTCTAATTAATAGTGTTATAGTTCAGGTATGAACTATTTACTAAAAGATATTTGGGTTGCTAGGAATATACACATACAGGTGATATGTTAATATATTATGTTTAATCAAATTATTAAATGTTTATATATATTTAAATTTGATGACCTGAAAGTCTGTGCCATTTTTGTCAAAAATAAATTGATTTTGTGTCTCTCTCATTAATTACTATATATTATTTATTCAAAGAGCTCTAAACTGGTGAACAAGCAATTGCTGTTGGATTGGGACATTCCTGCTGTAAACGGGATCATTCATGTCATCGAGGGCCCATTGATTGCACCCCCACCACCAGTGAGTCAAGATCATTTATTCCAGAGCTGTCAACAATCAACTTCCATTTATCCATCCATTGTCTACCTCGTTATCCTCCACATGAGGGTCGCAGGTCTGCTGGTGCCAATCCCAGTTGACGAA
Source organism: Brachirus orientalis (assembly GCA_016785285.1). NCBI lineage: Eukaryota > Metazoa > Chordata > Actinopteri > Pleuronectiformes > Soleidae > Brachirus > Brachirus orientalis. The sequence goes on along the minus strand of JAFBJR010000194.1, from coordinate 11,545,764 downwards.
ATGCGGGGTACACCCTGGACAGGTTACCAGTCCATCACAGGGCCAACATATAACACATGGTGAAAAACCATTCACGATCACCTTTACTATTACAGTAAATTTGCAGTTTGCAATTCACCTGTGTATGTTTGGGAGAAAATAGTGAGAACATGCGAATTCCAAAACTCAACGTTTTGTCACAAGGCAACAAACACTATGCCACCATGTGGCCTAATCAGGGCAACTTATTCACCTGATTCAACAAGTAATTCACTGAAGCCCTTTTCAGACATCAACTCTTGAAGGTGCTGGATAATTGGGTTTCATTCTGCAGAGTTTGCCATTCAGACATGATAGGTGCACCTGAAAATTGTAAAAACTAAGGTTAGCCAAAAGTTTGCTTAAAACACATTTCCACTGGTCAGAACCTATTTAAACCACTGTTGCACTACTGAAGATCAGTGAGTGCTGCTTTTTGTGACGCTGTTTGCCTCATGCTTGATATGACAGTGTCGCACATTTGTGCTATTCTCTGTAAAGATATTTATCATTCAAGTCTGTCTGTCACCTGCAACTTTAATGAAGGATGGTCTTGTAATCTTTGAAACAGCCTTAAAGATTGAAAACTTGAACTATATGTGGGTCCAGGACGCAGCTAGAAATGATCAAGAAAAGAAAGTGGGAACTTGAACATTAATGAATCATTGAACTGGTTGAGATTTTATCTTCCTCTGGGGAAATAATGCTGCTGGTGAAAGATGTGGTACAGTGAGTCAAGTCTCCATGGCAACAGTGCGACTAATTGTAGCCGTTGCCATGGCATTTAAAGCTGAACAGTGTCAAATTGAATGGTGTGGATTAAAAGGTTTCATCATATGTCCTCAGATACATAGTAATTCATATGTGTGTATGTGTTTGTTGTATCATCCAGATCTCCCACGATGCTTCCAAAGGCCACGCCCACTCCAGTGGCACAGCAGCAGCCATCTTGGTGTCGACATTGCTGGCATGTGTGTTGGGTGCACTTGGCTATTACATCTTTAAACACAAGACCGATGCCTTCCGCTTCCACTACTTCAGAGTGAGATACATAATTATTATGATAAACTTTGGTTTACAAAAGGTTAAGAGCTCATATTCAATTTTTTCAGTGTTGAACAAAATCTAATGTTGGATGAAATTCAAATCCCTCTGATTAAAATGTCAGGTTAATTACTGACTCGTCCGCTGGTGGTTCACTGACACACTGCTAATACAATCCCTGTGGCTTCTTTTGTGACAGAATGAGGATGAAGATGGTGCAGCAGGCGGCAGAACCAAACCAACTCTGGTCTCAATCCCCAATCCTCTGTACAGCGGCTCCAGGGCCTTCAAGGAGCCATTTGGGGTGAGTTAACCAATATTAATATTTCCACTCATTCAAGAGCTGTAACATCCAGATAAGATTTTTATCTACTTTTGCTGATGTTGCCTTGCAAACAAAGGAAATTGGCGCAACAGGACTGGACAATCACCAATTATACTTTCACTTCATCATTGATGGTATTTTAACGGGAATCCTGACTCTTGATTTTCACCATTGTTGTTTCACGTTGGTTGCACTTGCTGAAACGAAGCAAACAACAGCAGATGACAGAGTCAGTCAGTATTTTCAGGTATGTAAGTGTGGACACACATTACCGTCATTGGAGTGAAAAGATTATTCTGGACGGAGATTGTTTGAAAATGCAGTACAGTAATGCTGTTGTATGGATATAGCTTTAGAACAAGGTTTAATACTATCACATCATGGCAGTTCTAAAAATGCTAAACAAATGAATACAATCTGACAGTAATCAGGCTGGCCAGTTCATTCAAGACCTCTGCCATTGTGATATCTTTGTCTCTATTGGGTGGATGGTTGGTAAATTGTATTTACATGTAAGGAAGAAAACCTTTAAAAAGACTTTTCATGGGTAAAAAGACCAATTTGTATTTACAGACATATGTGCCGACAGCATGTGAATGAGTATGAAAGATGTGTGAGAGAAACTGTGCTGCCCACAGATGTGGTGAATGAATATGTGAGTGAATGGGTGAATGGCAAAACATTAGTTTAAAGCAGCTTAGATAGAATAGAAAAAGTCACATGTCACTATCCCAGTGTCAATGCAGGTAGCCCCCCCCCCCCAAACACATACACACACAAATAAATCTATCTTTTCCCCAGTGTCACCTGCCTTTTGTTCCCAGTTGAACACACACACAAGGATCCACTCATTTGGGCTAAACGAAGCGTTATCCCTAACCTTAACGATAACCTGTTGATGACTAACCCTAACCCAACCACAATTCTAAACATACCCTAAACCTAACCAGTGCCTTATAACTAAAACCAGGTTTTGGTCTCCATAAGGTCAGTGTTTATGCCAGAGAGAGACAACAAACACAAGTGCGCACACACGCGCATGCACACTCACACACAGTATGTAATGACTATAATATATTAATGCCTCATATGAGACTAAACAATAATCAGTGTCATTAGCCAAACACACTTAGCTTAGGACACTATTTCTGCCAAGCAACTGCTGAGTCACCACCAAGTGCTGAGTAAGTGGTTACTATGGTGACTGGGGCCCCTAGGGTGGGGGGGGTGGGGGGATTCAGCCATATCTTTGTCCACAAGAGGATAAACTGGTTGAAAATGGTCTTGTAGCTAAAAACCAAGTTCAGATCCTGTTAAAAATAAGATGCTTCACATTTGGCATGAGCAGACTGTATAACTGCTGCCCACAGTAAATGATTTAGGTGAGATTTATACATTCAACCACTTTAAATAAAAGTATAAAAACTAAGTAGCTGGTCCTGCACGTACACCAAACACTGTTGTTTCCTGTGTGTGAAGGACACGCTATTTCTCCCTCTGCCATACAATATTTTATCTTTTCAATAATTCACACCGTCATTCTCTGCCAGGACTTACTGATGTCACTTTGCAGCTGCGTCATCTCTTTGCTGCCAGTCCCACTGTTTATAGTCCAGTTCAGAGTCACCCTCTGGAATTGTGAATCTTTTTTCTGTTCACCTTCAGTTTCAGCCTGGTCACAATGCAAACACTTGGATGGAGAGATTAATGGGGTAATTGTTTACAATCCTCTACACTCTGCGTATGTTGGTGCGTACAGCAAGCAAAGCAAGGACTGCTATGTTAAATCTAAAAACAGACACCAATTAATACCAAAATAGGGGTGTTACTCCTCACTTTGAGCTAAAAACAGCATTTTATCCTCAGGAGAGCTTATGTGGTCTGTACAAATTCAAGTTTTATTTACCCCCCAATAGTGGCCAGGTCTTTGAACCAGAATTTTTTGCCAACTGGTTTGTTGCAAACCGAAGCAGTATTGTAACATTTCTGGTTTTAGGTTCCACTCTTAAAATCACATTCCTGAACTGGTCAAGTTTGATGACAGTGCCCCCTGGTGGAGTCAAAAAACATGACATGTTCCAGTTTTTCATGCTGCTATAGGAATTATCATATCCACCTAAAACTAAATACATGACACCAGAGACCCACCCTGAATACGTCTGCAAGGGGTGACCTGGCTACAGGAAGTGGAACATCCAAAACAGGAAGTGAACTGCAACTTTGCTGTACGTTGACAGATCTGAACAAAACATGATATGTGAGACAAGAACTGCTCTGAACTTGTTAAGGGACATGAGCTTGACCCAACAGGAAGTCAGCTATTTTGCAATATAACATCATTGTATTTTAACCAATCTTGATGAAATTTGATATGTGAGAAAAGAGAACTGCCCTGAACATGTTAAGGGACATGAGCTTGACCAAACAGGAAGTCTGCCATTTTAAACAGGAAGTGAACTGTAACTTTGCTGTACATTGACCTATTTGCTTGAAACTTTGTACGGGAGAACGGGCACCCTCTCTGATTCAGTTGCTCCATGCGTAGGGGTGGCACTTAAAATAAATAGTACCTCGCTTGACCTGCGCACATCGAGGTTTGGCCACCACAGCGCTCTCGGGCCAAGCTCGGCCCCATCCAGAACCGCTTGCAGTACTAGTTGTGATTGAAATACACTGCCTGGCCAAAAAAAAGTCACCACCTGGATTTAACTAAGCAAATATGTAAGAGCCTCCTATTGGATAATTACTGCTAATAAAATAATATAATTACTGAAAGGTCTTTCAGCTGGCAAAAAGTTATTTAATCCAAACTGATGCAATGAGTAGTTTCTCATTTCTTAAACAACCATGTGGAAAGACAAATCCTGTGGTCATGGAAAAGATGTTAGTCTGTTTGAGAAGGTTCAAATCAATGGCATGCATCAAGCAGCGAAAACACCTAAGGAGATTCCAGAAACTACTAAAATTGGGTTAAGAACTGTCCAATGCATTATTAAAAACTGGAAGGATAGTTGGGGAACCATTGTCTTTGAGGAAAAAATGTGGTCGAAAAAAATCGACTCTGAATGACCGTGATCGGCAAACACTTAAACGTTTGGTGAAATCAAACCGTAGAAAAACAACAATAGAACTCAGGGCTATGTTTAATAGTGAAAGTAAGAGCATTTCCACACGAACAATGTAAAGCAAACTCAAGGGATTGGGACTGAAAAAAGGCTTTATTTGATAGGGAGCATAAAGATTGGACTCTGGAGCAATGGAAGAAGGTCATGTGGTGTGATGAGTCCAGATTTACCCTGTTCCAGAGTGATGGGTGCAACAGGGTAAGAAGAGAGGCAGGTGAAGTGATGCACCCATCATGCCTAGTGTCTACTGTACAAGTCTGTGGGGGCAGTGCAGTGATCTGGGGTTGCTGCAGTTGGTCAGGTCTAAGTTCAGCAACATTATGTGCCCAAAGAATGAGGTCAGCTGACTGCCTGAATATACTGAAAGACCAGGTCATTCCATCAATGGATTTTTTCTTTCCTGATGGCACGGGCATATTCCAAGATGACAATGCCAGGATTCATTGGGTTGAAATTGTGAAAGAGTGGTTCTGGGAGCATGAGACATCATTTTTACACATGGATTGGCCACCACAGAGTCCAGACTTTAACCCCATTGAGAATATTTTGGATGTGCTGGAGAAGGCTTTGTGCAGTGGTCCAACTCTCCCATCATCAGTACAAGATCTTGGTGAAAATTAATGCACCACTGGATGGAAATAAATCTTGTGACATTGCAGAAGCTTACTGACAATTGATGATAAAGCATGGCACATACAATATAAGTGGACAGCATGAGACAGCTAGTGCTGTGCAATAGGTAGGTACCTGGGTGCAGGAGACATTTGTGAATTTCTGACATGGCACTGGTCAAACTTTGAAACTACAGTTTGCCAGGCAGAAGGGAGCGCGGGTGGGTCAAATCTGGGATCTATGATGGGTGACTGGCTGTAGCTGCAGCTTGCAGACTGGTTAAACTGCACGGGACTCAGCTTTTATTGTTATGAAGTCAGATCTTTAACTAATGAAAGTGTTGAGAAGCAGCAGGTGCAGATACATGAGCTAATTACACTGACTTATGATCTGTGTCTAAGATATGAAATAAGTTTGAGGCAGAATATTGTTACACATGAAGAGGTTTATAGTTCAGTAAATAAGGTGTGTGTGATGGGCAGTAAGTGACCCAGTGAGTGACACAGAGAGCAAGAGGAGATGCTAATGTGTAAAATTCACCATAATTTTCTCCCTTTCCTGCAGGATAACAGTCAGGGGGTGGAGTCAACAGAACCCGAAGAATCTCCAAATATTCTGGATCTGGACCAGTAAACTCAGGTGTAACTGAACAACTGGATCTGTTTACAAACCACAATGACTTATTGGCAATATCATGGTTCAGCTTTGTGTAGTTCACCTACAGTATGTCCAAGCGAAAAAAAACAAAGGTTGTGTGTTTACTTAACTCAGTAAGGAAACTTAAATCAATTTGTATTAGTAATCAATGAAATTGATCTGTGTATTGTGAAATGTGTTCTGGGAACCTTGAGTCCAACCAAAGAAGTATCACCAACTCTGCAGCTCTCTGGCGATTTTCAGACTCTTAGATCCTAGTTTTTTCTATGGTAACATCTCAGCTTGCTTTTCCATACAATTCATCTATGAACTATGAACCATCTATGAACGTAGAAAATTGACACAGAGACTACATGAATAAAGTAAATCGTTTTGCAGCCAAGAGCTGGATATTTTTTTCAAGTATATTTACTTCAGAGTCAGAAGTTATCCATCCAAGCAGTGGGATGATCAAGTTGTTGGTACCTATTGGCTAATGTTAGTTATAGTTGCTTTATGTGTTAAATGAATTCCAGTGTCACTATTTTTCCACAGTCTAAAGTAAAGATCTTGTCACACAGCAGTAAAGGATGGTTTGTCACTGAGCAGAAAAGCTAAAAATAAATTCCACTAAGCACAGGCTTTATTTTACATGTTAAAAACAACACACAACATATACAGTTTCCCTTGCTTTGTTCTCAACTTATTCCTGAGAATAAAAATTTGGCTCTTATGCTTCTAAATACTCCATTTTTTCACCAATGAGTCTCTAACTGCTTATATCTGCTGAGAGCAGCTGCTCCTACAGGCCAGAATCATTAGTCCAAAGAGCCAGGAAAACAAAATACAGAAAGCGTTAGTAGTTAATTCAAAGACAAATGCAAAAACATCTTATTCATCTGTGCCACAGAGCTCCATGATTGTCCACAAACTGTTAAAACACACCAGTTAATCAAACTCTAGGAGGGGGGATATTTTTCAGACACTGGATTATTCTAACTTAATCCTACACTCATCACCACAGGAGTAGGCCACCTCTAAAACAAATCCCCACAAGTTTTTTTTTTTTTTTTTTTTTTACAAAAAATGAACAATATTTGTAAGCATTTTTTATAGAACAAAAAAGGAAAAAACAGGTTGGAAAGACCTCACCAAACCTTCAGGTTACTCATAGCAACCTTGGCTGAAACACTAAACACAAAGTATACTTGAGCTTTGTTCCATCAAACCACCACAATACCCATTAATGTTTGAAACCTCAACCTCAGAGACATTTCACTCCATCTCCATCAATCATGATGCTGTCTTTTAGTAGTGAGGCTCTGAATGTGCCAACTTTATTAGAAAACAGCAAAATGACAGAAGAGAAGCTGTGAAGAGAACCGATGCAGACTCTTTACCTTTACAGAAACAAGATCGTCTGATGCCATGGATGACAATTAAATACTAAACCTTTATGAAAGGAATTATTTGACATTTTGAGAATTAACAACTACTTTATGGCAGAGACTCAGAAGAATAGGTAATGACATGTCTTGTGATCTAAATATGAAGTTGCAGCCTGCAGTTGGTTAACTTAGAATAAACACCTTCACCTTGTGTTACAAGAAATGACTGGTGCCTCTGCTAGTGTGTCCACAGCTAATGTCATCCCCTCAAATAAACTGTGTTGTTAAGTTGGACGGGAGTGGGGTTTACCTCCTTGTACTACTGGTCGACAGTTCCTTCAAGAGTTTTCTTTTGGTTGTTTGTTGGAAGAAGAAACTTAATGACAACAGAGGAAGCGCGTGATGGCTTTCATCAGAGGCCAATCCTTGAGTGCTCAGGTGCCAAGTCTGTTCTATTCAATGCGCAGTGTTCAAGCAATGCCATAACTGTCATCCAGCAAACTTAATGCACCTGGCCACTCGGTTAATTCATAATTCCTGCCCACTACCACCCAGACAAAAAATAAGAATGACAACTAAAGCATCAGCCCAAAACTTGAGTCAGAAATTTAGGATGACCATGTTGCGATGTGTGTACAACTAAAATCTGCTACTAAGGTTTCTTTTTATTGTATGCTATCTTCTATTTTAGCCTAAGACAATAGGTGTCATCGTCTGTCATCTGGGTGACGATAGGTCAGAGGTAGAGTAAGTCATCTTTCAACTTGAAGGTTGTAGATTCAATACCCAGCTCCACTAGCATACATGCCAATGTGTCCGTGAGCAAGACACTTAACTCCACGTTGCGTAAGTGAATGTGTGTGAATGGCAAAACTGTAGTGTAAAGCAGCTTTGAGTGGTCGTCAAGACTAGAAAAGGGCTGTATAATACAAAACCACCAAACCATTTACCATCATCATCCAATCTACACACAACACTTGATGTCATACCCAAGACTGATAGATCCATGTTGTAGTGATCTCATAAGATTGCTTCATTATCATTAGAAATAATGTAAACTTTCAATGTTTTCGGTGCTTCATTGTTTACCACTGTAGTGGAGCAAATGATTGACTGACATTTTTTTTTAATCATAGCTTATAGTTGAGTATCAAGTATCAAACTTGCTCTTCCCAAATAGATTAGATCCCTGTCACAAAGTGTAGCTTTCAACAACATTTATGAGATTGCTGATATTTTAGTCTGTAGGTTAATTAACAGCCAGGTGGAAAGAAGAAGAAGCCACAGTATGGGAGATGTTATGATATGACAAGACGCAGGTGCATCTCACTCATTCATTGTCTACTGCTTTATCCTCCACATGAGGATGGCAGGGTGCTGGAGCCAATCCCAGCTGACACAGGGGGAAAGGCAGGGAACACCCTGGACAATCCATTGTAGAGCAGGTGCATCTGATAAATTTAGGTTTTGGAAGAGAACTGAGGAGACTGAGATGACAGGGTGAGAGGGTTTGAAAAGCAAGTTTGGGGGCATCTGGTCACCGGATGGAAAAAGTGTAATTTCCAAATAAATATGGGACATAGAAATGTGAGATGGAGGAAGACAGAGAGATGGAGGCAGATCAAACAACAAATTAGCCCCAAGACCATAACAAAAATTTGTGCAGCTGAAGGAAGTGTCATTAGATAATATTTTTTTTTATCTTGAGGAACAATGAAAATCTGTAGCAGAAGTTATCTGAAAACCACAAATGTCAACCTATTCACTATATCACTATAGTCGTGGGGTTTCATTCTCCTGAGATCACAAATGGAGTCATTTTAGTCTGAACTTGTGGTGGAATAAACACCGACTGACACTGCCTTCTTGTGAACCTTGTCACTTGTTCATGGAATAAGTCAAAGAGTGATTGCATTTTGTATTTTTTTTTTTTTTTTTGACACAGGGGGTGACAAATGCAGTTTCTGCCAAAGACTGCAGTTTCAATAAAAAAAAAAAAACATTTTTATCATTTTAAGATACTTTGATGTCTTTTCATTTTTGCTGCCAGCATTGATTTTAAAGCTATTTTGTTTACATGAAAACAATCACTCTGTATTTGATAGGTTTCAGTTTCTCATTGTGCTCTTTTCACATTTATGTTTTTTTTTTATCATGGTTGTCTAAACAAAAGAAATGTGTTTTGTTTACACAGCCAGTGTTTTAGAAAAAAAAAATCTGTGTGAAAGCAGCCGTTTTTTTTTTTTTTTTTTTTTTTTTTTTTTGATAAATGATAAAAGAAACCAAGGCCCAGTTGTGTTGACTTCTGGCTCACTTAAAAAAAAAAGCTCCCTCACAGTGTAGACCTTCGCTTTCAAAAGCTTCTATACTGTTCACTGCTCACATTAAAGACAAAAGAACAAGTCTGACGCCCTCCTTCTGCCGTCAATGTGGCTGTCAGACAGCTGATTGCCTTGAACGCTCAGCAGAAAGCAGCAGACAAGTGTAGTTTACCATTTCGGCCATATTGAGATCAAAACATCTGCTGTAAGGTAACCTTTCCAAAATGGAGAGCGATCAGTTGTGGAGGTTACTGTTCTGGCTGTTTCTTCCGCTTGCTGAGCTCCCCTCCCCCAACACAGGAAGAGCTGAGCTGCTGCAGTGGCGGCAGAGCAGATTGCAAATGGTTTTGCCTGAAAAACAGCACTGTGGAGGCAGAAAGGGGGTGGGAGGAAGAAGACCAGAGACCGTAACCTTCACTGCTGCAGGCTGACTGGCTGGCTGTTTGCCATCACTGCAGATCTTAGTTCAAAAGGAGTTGATGGTTGGTTCACATCTGACCTCCTGACTTATGAAACACATCCTGGGCAGATCTGAGACAGTCCCTTTGAGCTAGACAGTTGAAAGGGACATGGGTTACTGAGAAGAAGAAACCAGGACTTTATTTAAGTCAGTCTCTCATGAACCTGAAGCCCACAGCTATGTTTACGATCAGCACATAATTTAAATACTTGGCTCTGATTGGTCAGTAATTTCCTCATGCCTCCAATCCTGCTTTTTCCACAAGGCGCTTTGTGTCTCCTTTCAGCTCTCATAAATTGTTCATGAGATATTTGACATTTTTCCTTTGATCCTCCTGGCATTTGAAGGTTGTAATGCGCAACTTTTAAATATAAACGGATGACAACCATTGTCAAATGAGTTTGCACAATGCTGATTTAGCTCCACATGACCCTCTTCGTGTTTCTCTGTATAGCAATGCTTTGTTTCCATGTCTGTAGACTCATTCCAATGCTGACAATGGAGAAATTGGGGGAATCTACAAGAGGGACAGGAAGCCACTTAGAGATGTGTTGATCTGACTGGGGTTTAAGTTGGACTACATCATCATTACAGTTATGTTGTTGGCTGTTGTTAGCCAGAAGGTTCAGAATAAACTAATACTCTTAGATGTAGTGACATTTGATTTTAGTGCACTGGAATTGTTTTCCTCCGATGTGCAAGATCAACAGTGATCAACATACCATGCATTCACCAGCCAACAACGTAACTGCCATCTGATCCCAAACCCCAGTCAACACCTCTCTATAAATGGCTTCCTTTCCCTCAATACCCCATTCTGGGACTAATTAAAGGACTATTTTAAGCTGGTGATTGGTCATTGTAACTAATAAATACTCAGTTTCTAGATTCCCTAATCTTTATTTACATTAGCTCTCATCTAGACTGATAAGTTGGCTCCATTGTTTAAGTGACTACAAGGCGGTCGTTACTGACACCAACAAAACCCTGCATGATTAATGTACAAGTTGTCATGGACAGGATGTTGGTATTTGGCTGGTCAGCAACACTTTAGTGCTACACTAGTGCAACACTGCTAGTACCTTGTATTTTAAAAGGTCCTACCAAAGGAGTTCTTGAGGGACAATGTCCTTCTAGAAACAAATGCAGAAAAAGGCAGACTACTTAGAACTCAGCTCCATATGCTAAACATGATGATCAGTCACCAGATAAATAACCCCAAGGATTCTGGGTTCAGCATAAACTGGTCAAAGGGCCGTGTGGAGCCCATACACTGCACAGAATTTGTGCGTCTCACAATAAAACTCCCTGTCATATTATAATGTCTCTCACACAGTGTTCCTCCCTGTTTCAGCTGGAAAGAGCTGTGTCATTCTGATTATGCAAGTGCTTGCTCAGCCTGATGGCATCAGTGATGTCCACGGTGCATTTGGGGCTTTTGATGATGAGATCAAAAGCCCCAAATGCAGCTTTACAACTGTGACCATGCCATTACTTCAGTCACAAAATGAAAGTGTCAACGGCATGTGTTCAGGCTGTCCACCCGTGGAGAAACACAGCAGCTCTTATGTTGGGCGTCCCACTGGTTTTGGTATCGTCACAGGTAACCATGACAACTGACACAGCCTTATCAGGATGGGGAGCAATGATGTCTAGCAGAGTAATAAATGGCACCTGGGGTCCGGGAATGGCCCAGAATCACACAAATGGGTTAGAACTCTTGACTATTTCTGGCACTGAAACATTACTTTTTACTGTAGTGGTTAGCACTCTCACCTTTGCACCAAGAAGACCTGGGTTTGTGACCCGGTCAGAACAGAGGCCTTTCTCCACGGAGTTTGCATCTCCCCGTTGGTGTGTGGGTTTTCTCCAGGTTCTCTGGTTTCCTCCCACAATCCGAAAAAAATGCAGATTAGGCTAATTAGACACTCCAAATTGCCTGTAGGTGTGAATGTGAGAGTGGATAGTTCTTTGTTTCTATGTGCGGCCCTGTGATGGACTGGTGACCTGGAGAATGAAGCAGTAGAAGGTGAATGAGCGAGTGAAAATGGTGTTGCTTTTGGCTTTGGTCATGTATTCAACCCACCCCTCCTGTTTCATTCAGTTCAGCCCAACAGTCTCTAAGGTCCGCTCACGGACCAACCCAGCTGGCCTCCATGGTTTACACTCCATGTACAGATTCATGTGAGTTGGACAAGAGCATTCAGGAGAGCCAACCAGCTATTTGTGTCCTGGTCTGCAAGTCATTGTCCTGCTAAAGGTTGTTTCACTGGACTGGGGAGACCATTTCTGTGGCCTACAGTGTAAAGGTTATGGTCTAAGAGTATGGTCACTTTCTGGGCTCTACTCAGAGGGGTGTCTGTTCAGGTCATTTGTGCTGTGGTGAACTGGGCCACACCTCACACAAAGGCCGCTCTGACCTTTTCAAGTGGCACAGTCAGGATATTGGTAGCACTTGTTCTGTTGTCGATTGTCATGCTGACATATAAACAAACATGTAGCCAGAGTCTGTGACGCCGTCATGTCCTCGTGATGGGAGTTCTGCGTTGTGTATTTCTTTTTTCTTTTTCTTTTTTTTTATCTTCTGTGACAGTTGGCTTGGTAGTGGATCTAATTGTCTTTTTAGAGGTTGTGGCTTCATACGCAGGTGAGAATGTCGGTGTGTATGGGTCTTGGAACAGCCATCGAGTGGTATCTGCACAGAGTAAGAAAGAAAAGAAGAGACGACAGAGCAGTATCTGTTGTAGAAGACTGCAAACACTAGGGTCGTATCCTCTGTTCAATCTGAGTCTGCTATTGTTGTTCCTTCTTTACCTATTTCTTAATTCCTATGACACCTAAAGAACAGTGAGGTAAGGATGGACTAGTGGATGGGAAAGGCCTATGAGGGAGTCTTCACCGCAGGGTTGGCCCCCGAAGCCTGTTGCATTCGGTTCTTCCCTGGGCTCCTCACTGGTCTGTGTGTCCTATCCAATCCCTATAGGTGGGGGAACAACTTTACAGTGGGACACATGAGTCCAGGTTTTCCTTCCCTGACACAATCAACATCACTCGATGTGGTCCATGCCACTTAGGCTCTGAGTTACACACAGACTGTTGTGTAGCTAGCGCTAAACAAAATTCTCCGTGGCAGCAGATAATGCCGTTCACATTTTTCTTGTGAATACATGCTCCTAGTACCTTTTTCCACTCATCTACAGACCAAGTCTTGTTTGGATGGATCTCATATTTCGGAGTTAGTTCTTGTCTTCCCTGCCTGAACAGAGGAAAATACAAATATTAGCACGTAATGCTAATCTTCCCTGTCTCAACAGAAGAAAACGCAAATATTAGCACGTAATGCTAATCTTCCCTGATTAGCACGTAATGCTAATCTTCCCTGTCTCAACAGAAGAAAACGCAAATATTAGCACGTAATGCTAATCTTCCCTGTCTGAACAGAAGAAAATGCAAATATTAGCACGTAATGCTAATCTTCCCTGTCTGAACAGAGGATAACCTTCATCTCTAAAAAGAACTTTTTTGGAGGATAACTTAGTTAACCAAACCCTACAGCTGCCTGGTAACTCTTCTCCGATGGTGCAGAGGATAACTTAAATACTGGTCTCTTGTGGTTCTTTGATAGAGTGACACTCACCAAATCAAAGCTGGGTTGAAGAATTTCAGTCTGGACTGGTGTCAAGCGAGCAGCTCTATCCGGCTCACAGCACCAAACTGTTGGAAACCTTTTCCTTGTTGAAGCAGAGACCAAGAGACATTGGGAGATCTTTCAAGCAGATGTTACTCTTTGAGAACTCACTGTGCGCCGCTGTAGTCATCCAAGTCTGACTATAGCTCAGCACTGCAGAGGTCTGACCCTGCCCAGTGGTCAGGAAGTGCACAAAGACAAAAGGTAAATGTCTGTCACCTGGGCTGCCAGATCTGATGAGGAAATCATCTGTACCTCAAAATGTAAAACCCAATCTACATTACTTTTTAGTTTATATACTTTTATGTTGGAACCTAGATTTAAACATTTTATAAATTTGTAATCCAACAGTAGTGTGGTGGTAGGCTTTGACCAATCACAGGGTCACTCAGAAAGAGAGAGAGAGAGCAGGTGCTCTATTAAAATCCTTAAACTGTAGCCTATTTTATTTTCATCTCCAAAAAAAAGAAAAGAAACAAAAAAAGCTGTTTGACAATATAAGAAAGACATCAAACCAATATTTTTCTAGTTTCTATGGATCTCAGGAACAGTGAGTAATGTACCCAAAAAAAAGCTGCACAAATTATTTTTGGACTTTTTATTGAACAAAGTTTTTCAAAGATCATGTAGGAAATACAATATAATACAAGTGTTGCACAAACAAGACTAACGGAAAGATCTACAAAAGGGAATCGTCGGTGGACATGAACATGACTGCCAACAGACAAAGGGGTGCAAGGGGAAAGAGTCTCTTTCAGAATGTAAACCTATTTGTTTAGTCAACCCCCCAAAACTGATGTGGTGTCAGCTTCAAGAGAGGAACTGTTTTGTAATTTGAGAAAAATTGCATGGCTTTCAACATGAAAGCAAACATGTCCAAACCAAATTAAATAAATTCTTTGTAACTAGTGGTCGACAACAGACTGCAAACCATTTAAACCAAAAATTTAGATTTGTAAATCCAGTTTTAAACCAAACACCAAGAAATCTGGTTGTTAACTTATTTCAATGTTTTTCTTATTATCAGTAAAAGCTCCAGCAAATAGAAGCAAAGTGGACCAAGTCTACATTTTTTGTGAAACCACCATTTCTGAGCCCCCAAAAAGAGTTAATGCTCAACAACACGTCTATTTTGTGGAGCATTATTTTTGCTAAACAAATACACAGTTTGTCACAGATAAATGGATTTAGGTGGTTCCTCACAGTGGAAACCCTTTGGAAAGCACACAAGGCGGATTTGGCATGCTCATCCCAACCTGCAGGGGCAGCAGTGCTATCAGTCCCTCTAAAAATACCTCACAGGAAGTCATTGCTCGAGATGCTCCAATTGTAGATTTTGATAATGGAGGAAAAACAGGATGACATTCTTGAGCCACGTTATTCAGCACCAACACTGCAAAGTTAGCACCAGAAACAAAAACCAGTGTGGGTAACAATGAAAGTCAAAGAGATTTGGAGATTATTGAAAATATTTTTGACATGCTGCAAATAAAAATACTAAAGACTTTTATGACCCAGAACAGGTGTCAGTGAAACACTGTCACACTGCACACTCTCAAAGTGCTTTTTTTTAGTTTTAAGGAGAGTCACAGCAGTCTGATTACTGCTGAGGAATTCTAACTAAAACTTAGATTTTGGAAAATACTCACCATCAACAGAGCAAAGCTCTGATGGGAGATAAAACTTTCATAAGCTGCAATTACAAATTTAACAGACGAGGAAACAAACAGAGACCATAAATATTCTTAAATCAAAAAGAAAAACAAACAAACATCAGCACTCTGATGGTTGGTTCCCAATAACGTACAGAAATTTTTCAAGCAAAAGTAAATCTTGAGCAGCATATTCCAAATTTTTAAAAAAAGGGATTATGAATTTAAGGGAAAAAAAAAAATCAAAATTACCACTGAGAAAATGGTAATAGCTCTTTGAGAGTGAAACAGAAATTCTTGTGTCAGAACTCTATGTATTCTCAAAATTAAGGCTAAATCCATAATATTACATTTTCATTTGAAAATGTAATGTTTTCAGATAAAAACTCATCTGCATCCAGACAAAGATTTCAGCTCTGTATCAGAAGTAATCCACATCCATAACAAAACACCTGATACTTGCATCTCTTGATCATTCAGGTACAATGGGCATGTGCGTGTGTGCTGGAATAAAGGTTTACCCATCCAGACTAAAATGCAGCCCCAGAGTTTTCAAACTAAAATTAAGTCAGCAACATTTTCAAACTTCATCATTCTGGGAGCTCACTAAAAATCTATTATTATGGATGCTGGGTGTACAGAGCAGAATTTCTGCATTTTTTTAAAATGGAAATTAAATATTTTGGATGCAGCCCAAGATATTAAACGTTGTTCTTAAGTGTATTAACAAGGCTAGATTCACTTTTCCATACTCACTGTTTCCTAAAATGGTTGGTATGAATTCGTGCTTTGTCTCTGTGAGACTTCAAAATGTTCACGGTAGTCAAAAATAATATTTGCTCTCAAACCAAAGTAACACTTTGTGAAGGCCAAGTATCCATCCCTGTGTTTCTTTAGGTTCACTTCCCCTGCTGTACTTACTTCCAGAGCCTTCCTGATTTTCAGTGGAAACAACAAACACACAAGTACAAAAAATGGAAAGACTAACATTTTTTTCCCCCCCTCTTTTCTGTTTTAGTTTATTTGTTTTTTCTGGGATCAACCAACCATCCGATCTGTTTTGAGTGTGCACATTTCAAATCTGCCTTGCAAATCTACCAGTTATCTGGGCATGAAATGGGAACTGTTGTTTTCTGCGACTAATTTAATTTCCTCCTTTGTAGATAAATATAGGGCACCGCAGACTGACAGCACTGTTTTAACTGTTGAAGTAAAAAATACTTTGGGACCACCTTGCTACACTTCAAATGATTTATAACTGCATAAATCCCTTGTAGGCCACACTTGCAGGTCTATGAATTCATCATTCATGGCAGAATGACAGTTGGCTTTAGTATTGTGTAGCTGGAGTATTTTCACCGTCAACACGTTACCCATGTACGATGCCTGCTATAAACACTTGGGCTCAGCCAGGTAGAGGCTACTGGATGTGAAACACTAACATCTGCTACAAACACAATGTGTGTGGGTTTGGGGACAACTGTCAGTTATTCTGGTATCTGAAGTCTCTCAGCAGATGATTGAGAGGTTGGATCTGAATCACCGGAGAAAGATTGACCTGTAGGATCTTCTGCGCCTTTCTGCGGGCCTCGGCTACTGATCGAGAGTAATCCACTTTTATCACTTTCCATTTAAAACTTTTCTTGTCCTTCCAGCTTCTTCTCTGCCGGGGCGGGCTGTTCAGTTCTTTAGGCCCTTGACTGTCTTGGTGGAAGCCATTGCTCCTCCAGCCATTGCTGGTCAGTTCTGTGTGAGTCTGTGGAAACAACCGACCGTTAGCATAGAAGACTGGTGCAGAATCTCCAATGAGTGCACCATCTGGTCGGATGGGGCAGGACAGGCTCTTCTGGCTGAACAAGGCCACAGCTTTGGTGGGCATCCCACCACCATTCTGAGAAGGCTGTAAAGGTATTCCTGAAAGCGTTGGAGGATGATGTTGCTTTGAAAAGGGTCCTTCAGAGGAAGAGTCCCAGGTTGTGTGGATTTGCAGTCTTGCTGTGTGGCAGCCTGATAGGCCTTCAATATTGGTCAATCGCAGACAAGGCTGCACCTGCAGTGCACGCGACTTCTCTAGTGTCCGCATGGTGTTCCTGCTGCAGGCAATGGTGCGATGATCCACCAGCAGCTCTGGAGGGCGGACACCTTGAATTCTAGGATTGCTCTTCTCAGAAGTGCTCCAGGATGGGTGTACCTCTCTCTTCCTGGTTAGGCCCCTCCTTCCTCTTCTCTTAGCAGAGGGTCTAACGTGTTTGTTAGGTGGTTTTAGCATGTCTTCAGTCATGGGTTGGCTTGTACAGGAGCGGTAACCATACACATCCTTACTGCGCAGCACAGTGGGCTTGTGGCCCTCTTCATTCAGCTCCTGCAGGAAGGTGACTAGCTCCTCAGTGCTCGAGAGATCACGCGACATCGGACTGAGGATCTTTAGAGCATCCAGAAGGACACTGTGCCCTGCTGATGAGATTCGAGACCAAGAGTGAACAGCCCTCCGCTCTTCATTGGTGAATGCCAATGGCCGGCCAACCACGGCGTCTTGCACCGCGTCAGCCATGTCTATATTTCTGTAAAATAAAAAATAAAAATGTGGTTAAACTAGACAATACAAAGGGAACAAATATCAATTATCATCATTCAATAATTTTAGAATTTGTCACAATTTGTAGTTATGCACATTGTGTACTTGGAAATGTGCAAGAAAACATAATAAATTGAGATTATTTGTAGCACAGATCTAGATCAGATGTGTAAGGACATGGTATAAAAGCCAACAATACTATAGAAAAACATCATTGTGCACATTCTTACACTATAAGGGTTAAAATAATTAGTGTACTTTTAAAAAATATATTTATTTTGTTGCTCCTGTATAGTGCTGGGCAGTAAATTCTACTACTTGTTTTCAGTAATGTGTGTATTTAAGTATTAAGTGTTTAAACACAGGGCTTGGACTCAACACTGACCATCATGAGTAGATTCTGTCTTTTTTGTTGAAGGTGTCAACTTAAACGGTTGTTGTTCTTTACCACTGAACACACAGTACAGAAGTGCTTTAGTTTGCACAGAGTAACATTGATCTGCAGAGCTTTTGAAACCATTTTTTGACAGTAGGAAATAACAAAAAAGACGTTGTGCAAAATGGTCAAAGGACAATTAATCGTGTTCACATTCTTTATCAGCTGAGATTCCCAATCCAACACATATGAAACCCAAAATCAGTGACAAAATTTCTACAATAGTTTCAGTGTGCTGGGCCTAGGACTGTCACAGTTAAGGAATTGCTACTGCACTTTTTGAGGATGCCTCAACAGTGCAGTGTGAGGTGTCACTTTACATCACGACTGAGCAAGAAAGGGGAGGCAGACTGCGCGAGTTAAGTGAGACAGTTTCACACAACAACATTTTGGCTGCAAACACCAAGAAAGGCCCACAAAAAGAAGTGGGTTCCACAGCTAAAAATAAACCTTGACATTCAGTAGGAGTTCATGATCATGTTTTATTCATGATCACAATTTTGGCTTCTTGCGAACATAATTGCTTGCATTTTCAATATTGCACAAACAACTCTCAAGGCTTCCTGAACAACTATGTGCCTGCCTATTCACTCAAATATGCTGCTGTTTCCTTCACCATGCAGCTCCAATCAATTTCCCATATGCAGTCTGGACAAGTAACACTATGTTAAAAGACAGATATACAACACTTTACTTACCAAAGTGCTGTAGAAACACACATCTTGGGGTGGGCAATATGGCAAAAAAATATTATCACAATTTTTTCACAATAAAATCACAGTCATAATTGTATTATTTTATTATTGTAACTTTTTGTACATTGGTTTTTAACAATTGATTTTTAAAAAGTATTTTGTTAGTTACTGAACAGTGCAACCAAACTATTTCCTGATGTAAAAACATAGCCCTATAAAAAATATATATATACAAGCAAGCATTTAGGCTATAGAACGTTTCTGAAAAAATTTGATCAGTTTGTGCAATTTTGCAAATGTATGCCAAGTACAATGGACATTTAACAAGTATGTAAGACTTGAAGTACAACACCGTTATATTTCAGTCCTCTTACCCATCACTTCCTAGCCTTCAAAATAAGAGCCACCAACTTCAGCTACAACCACTTGCTGTATACATTTTTTGCAGTTTTTTGTTATATTTATAATTCATCCTCAATTTATTGTTTACAGTATATCAATACATAAACGTTTTTGAATATCGCATGGTTTCCTAATAATGTGCAGCCCTACTGCTATTACTACCATAGCTTCTTCTTCAGCTAAGCCCCTAACGTGCAGTGCAGCAGTGAAAAAGTCTTGTATCATAAAAAAATAAATACACCTTTTCGGTATGAACCCGTATAGAGCTGAACACTATTGGAAACACTCTTTTCAAATGAAAACATGGTAGCAGGGATATAGGGATATAGCATAAATGTGGGTAGTGCCAAGTTCAGGTATTGCTAAATCGGTATTGCTTATGCCTGTTTAAAATGTACTGCTACAACACATTCCGACAACAAATACAGAGACTGTAAAATGTTCCATATGATTGTGAAACAAAAATCCACCCAGCACGGTATACTGGTTCATACATATGAATTTTTTCGTATACTGCAAGACTGGTATATGAAAAATGGAACGTGGTGCAGCAAAACACTGTTTGACGGGGAAACCTTCAAATGAAGGACTGATCAAATTACTACACCACCTTGACAGAAAACATGTCTGAGTGTGACAAACAGACACACACTGGGCGACGCTTCTCCCACTGTCGTACTTGGCGTCACTCGAACACGCGCACACACACAGCTGCGCCGCTCCCTCTCTCGTGCTCAACCACTTGGGCAATACAAGCACACATGTAGACACACACACTCAGCTGCCCCGCTTTCTCTCATGCTTGACCACTTGCACAATACGAGCACACACACACTCAACTGTGCCTCTCTCTCACTGGAGCACTCACTAATGCTCAAGCATTAAAAATATCGTTGTCTACAGTGAAACTGTTGAAATTTTTAAAAAATATTGTGATGTACATTTTTAGTCATACTTCCCAGCACAATCGGCCCAGAACGCAATGTTTGTGTGTTAGACAAATGATCATTGGTATGTCAAATTAAAATATGCAAGTAAAGCACCATATCTCGATGAAAATATTCATAGGCAGAAAAAAAATTCACGGAGAGAGAGAGTTTGGCCCTGTAAGTACAGTATTCCTGAATGCCTTAGCTCACTCCTCTCTATAAAATGCATGTTAACTGTACGTCTCTCTCTCACTTTGATGATGTAAATTCCCAAACAGACAGGTCAGCAAAGTTCAGTGATTTAAGTGAAAATGTATTTTCCGTGAAGATGCACTCTGATGGTTAATTGAGACCTGCAAAAAAGCTGTTAGTAAACAATATCTACCACTCTGCTAGCTCTTTGCTGTTTAGTAAATACTCCGAGGCCTTATCTGCATGGGAAACAGAACTTTCCCTAAAAGACCTTTTTCCGTTTGGTTCATAAAAAGTTTTCCGTAAACACAGCATTTTTTGAAGATTGCTCATTAAATGCTGTAGTACATGCCAGGCCTGTATCATGCTGTAACAAAATACTGCATATCCCAAAACCATGATGCTTTAATGGCACGGTACAGGACAAATACACATACCATCGGATCACCTTCATCACTGTGATAATATAACCTTTGTCTTCATGAAAGGTGTCTGATTGAAAGTAAACAACTATCCAATTAAAAGGTAGGGTGGGAGATCCTGGAAAAACTATTCGATACAGTGTGCACAATGCTGTGAGATTAGATGAGAGTAAGAGTGAGTGAGAGACAACAGCGGTGACTTTTCAGGGGTCAGTCCAGACGTTAAACACACAGGCAAATTATTTTTGAAAACCATGAACATGAGCCTGGCCCATCAGGGCCCGAGGTAGATGGCAGTAAATCTGTCCGGTCTTGGGCGAATATTCTAAACTCTACAAGCTAGCATGAGTTCCGCTGTTAAATTTTCCATGTCTGCGTAAGCGTGATTAGTGCACAGAGCGTGATTAGTGACTGGATGTATTTTTTACAGACTTGTCCGCTCCACAGGTGTATGACAAATTTCATATCTGTGACAATGCATTAATTAATGTTTACGATCAGGGTGTGAAGAGGATTTTAAGCAACACGGTAAAAAATGCTCCAGAAAATAATGGATGGAAAACTACATCAGAAGTAGCCAGTGCCTTCAAGCTTTTTTTGGTTCTCAAAGCGTCAATGTGACCACAAACTGCTGCTGCAAAACTGCTTGAATGATTTTGTAGCAGAATATTTTTTCATGTTAGAATTACACTGCCAGGTGGAATTACCATGGACACTAATGATGTTGCAATGAATACATTTTAGTTCATCTAAGGCCATATCCATACGGAAATGAAATGTAAGCAAACTTTTTGTCATTTTGAAAAAGTCTCCCACAGCATCGTTTCAAGAAATTACTCCATCCAAAAAAAAAATACATGCTGTCTTGTATATGCCAGGCCCAGACGAGACGATGAACACAGAAACAAAGACAGGATGAACCAAGTAAGGGGAAAGGAAGGAGAATAAAAGTTATAAAATGTACAGACCAAACAATTTGCCCATAAAGCAAAATTATTCACTTTTAATGATTTCTTTGCTCCTTATAGCATAGAAACCAGATCATATTCACATATAAAAGCTGGAAAACCAAAAAGTTGTTAAATTTAAATTAGAAAAACTTGCCAATTAAGTTTATTACCAATGAATTAGGGATGACCTGATACCACAAACAAGAGTATGTACCAATACCAAGATCAGTCCAATAGTCATTTTAGAGTTTCTAAACTAAGAAGCTGTTAAACACATTTATGCTGGCCATTTTTAGCTAAATATATTTCTCCAGCTGTGTAACATATTCTTCTCCCATGAAAGAAATAAAAAGCTCACAACCTGACTTGGCTAAAATGCTGTTCCTGATTTTTCTCTACATTTTTTACAGTCTGTGTATACTAAAACATGCAATATACAGTAAGGAACTTTTGGACTGTATTAGATTGTACAATTTTATCTGACCGATATCCGATCCAATATCCAGTACACCAATACTGAGTATCGTATAGACTAAGCTATACAGTATATGCCAGGAAAATAAACCTGTCTACAGGCATCTAGTAATGTTATTTACTGATCCAGGGACAAATCTTCACAATTTATTGTAGGACAGTACACATGTTGTGATAAAAATCAGCATACCTACTACCTGTCTGGTCAAAAATCAAACAGCTAATGCATTTAAATTTTGCCATTGACTTTCTTAGTCCACACTTGTTTCACTGGTAAAAGCTTCCATTACCCTCTTGTCCAACCAGCACAAAGCCTGTTGTTCCAGACTCCTCCCTTCTTTTATGAACACAGAAGCTGCCGCTTCACTGCCGTTCTCTTCACCACTTGAAGCGTGGTGCGATTGATTGAGGTTCATTTCACGGATTTTTCCAAACTTCAAAATGAATGAGTGAAACCAGATCACACCCCCCCACTCTGCCCCCTGTTCTCCCTCCCTCATCCTTTCCTTCAGTGAGCTCTCAGCCAACTTCCTGGCATTGGGTGGAGTTAATGTCAGTTAAGCTACCCTGCAATTCTAAATTGCATTCACGAAAATATTGCAAATTGATAAAATTAGATTTTCTACCTGCTAAGGCTGCTATTGCACTTTAGTGACCTGCAAGGGTGGCACACAGATTGCGACTTTCTCGCGGTAGTAGTTATTTCAATGCCACCCCTATGCACATTGGGGTGTGTAGCCACCGTGACATGCAGGCCAACCGAATCAGAGAGGGTGCCCAGTCTCCTGTACGCAGTTTGAGCCAATCGGTCAATGTACAGCAAAGTTACAGTTCAGTTCAGTTCAGTTCAGTTCAGTTAAAATGACCGACTTCCTGTTGGGTGAAATTCATGTCTGTAAACATGTTCAGGGCAGTTCCCTTGTCTCACATATCAAATTTAATTAAGATTTGTTCATATACAATAAAGTTATAAGGCACTTCCTGTTTAAAATGGTTGACTTCCTGTTGGGTCACGCTCTTGTCCCTAAACGTATTCAGGGCAGTTCCCTTGTCTCACATATCAAATTTCATCAAGATTGGTTAGTATACAATGAAATTATATGGCACTTCCTGTTTAAAATTATGACAATATGATAATATCATAATATGATATTTCCTGTCAGAGCAGCATGAAAAAATGTAAACTACCATATTTTTGACTCCACCAGGATGCGCTATTATCAAACTTTTTTTTGTTTTCATTTTTGCATGTCTTCAGCAATGGCCCATCATCATTCATAGCAAGTTTGGTCCAGATTGGACCTTTCATCGCAAAGTTATGAGTTTCATTGTCTGTGGTGAAAAGTGATTTTTTTTCAACTTTGCCGCCCCCTATCTCATACACCATGCGACATTAAGAAAAGCTTTCAATAACTTTAGATCCTCAACTTGTCCACAGTGACCTTACCAAGTTTGAAGATGATCGCACTAAAGCTCTAGGACAAGTTTGTTCAAATACCAGAGATGCAAAATCGCCAAAATTGGCTCCAATCTGATGAAGTTTTTTGTGTTTTTTTGTCAGTTTTTAGCCCCTCCTACCTAAGTTTCCATGCCCATTCACCGAACCACTGTCAGATTGTCAGGGTGGGACCATCATCAATCCTCGATCGGACCCAGTTTGGTAAAGTTATAACATTTTGTTTTTGTCTGACTTTGCACCGTTACCATGGCAACAGCATTTTTTTATGCAACATGATATTCAATACGCCTAATCTGCCATATGTTTTGAGTGATTTCACCGATTTTGAGTTGGATACGGTAAATTGACCGTTTTTGCATGGATGTCTTCATCAATCATAGCAAGTTTGGTTCGGATTGGAACTGCCATCGCGAAGTTATAAGACTTACGTTGCCTGTGGCGAAAAATCTAAATTTTCCTGAACTTTGCCGCCCCTATCTCGTATGCCATGTGACATTAAGAATAGCTTTCAATAACTAGAGAACTTATAGATCCTCAACTTGTCCACTGTGACGTCACCAAGTTTGTAGATGACTGCACTAAAGCTCTAGCTTCTAAAGCTTCCTACCTAATAAACATGTGTACCAACTTTCATTCATGTACGTTGTACATGTACATGCTCCCACTGGTTCAAATCATTAAAAACAACAAAGTATTTTATCATAAATCTATAGTCTAATTCAGACCTTGATCAAAATAAAGATTGGTGCTATGTTTCAGTGATCACCCACAGTGCAATGAGGTTTTTGTTTCTTGCATTTTATTTGTTTGATTGTGTCTTGACTGTCTCTTCTTGGTTTGTTTTGCTTTGAACTCCTTTTCTTTAGATACACATAGCTCGACCAGTATGCTTCTGTGCATAGAAGCATACTGAACAATTCTTACTCACTGGACCTTCAGTCAATATGACCACTACTAGGCCGGAGTACAACCCAAATTCCAAAAAGCTGGGACGCTGTATAAAATGTAAATAAAAACAGGGTGCAATGATTTCCAAACATCATAAATCCATATTTTATTCCTAATAGAATATAAATATCAGATGTTGAAACTGAGACATTTTACCATTTAATGAAAAGTATTAGCTCATTTTGAAGTTGATGGCAGCAACACATCACTAAATAGTCAGAAGCAACAAAAGCTGTAAAAGAAATGGCACAAATCGAAAACAACGAGGAGTATAACAGCTAATTAGTTTAACAGGTAACAGATAGTTAACATGACAAAGATGGGCGAAGGTTCACCAATCTGCAATAAACTACATCTAAGAAATGTGGACCAATTTAGGAAAAATGTTCCTCAATGTAAAGTCCCTCAACATAAAATTCAAAGACGATCCCACCATCATACCGTGTATAGTATCATCAAAAGAGTCAAAGCATCAGGAGGAATCTTTGTGCACAAGGGACAAGGCCAAAGGTCAAAACTGGATGCTTGTGATCTTCAGGCCCTGAGGCGGAACTATATTAAAAACAGACATGATTCACTACTGGAAATCACTGCATGGGCTCAGAAACACTTCAAAAAATCATTGTCTGTGAATAAAGTCTGCATGCAATCCATAAATGCAGGTTAAAGCTGTATCATGGAAAGAAGAAGCCATATGTCAACACAATCCTCTTCTCTGGGCCAAAGCTCATTTAAAATGGTCTGAGGCAAAATGGAAAACTAGTCCATGGTCAGATGAACCAAAATATGAAAATCTTTTTGAAAACCATGGAGGTTGTGTCCTGCAGACATAAGAAGAGGGGGACCAAATTAGCTTTTTATCAGCAGACAGTTCAAAAGCCTGCATCTCTGATAGTAAGGGGTTGCATTAGTGCCCATTGTGTTATACAACTGGAAAGGCACCATTAATGCTGAAAAGTACATAGAGGTTTTAGAGCAACATATGCTCCCATCTAGACAACATCTCTTTCAGGGAAGGCCTTGCATATTTCAGCAAGACAATGCCAAACCACATACCACATTCATCACAACAGCATGGCTTTGCAGGGAAGAGTCCGGGTGCTGAACTGGCCTGTTTGCTGTCCAGACCTTTCACCAATAGAAAACATTTGGCGCATCATGAAATGAAAAATCTGGCAACAAAAGCCCAAGACTTTTGAGCAGCTAGAATCCTGCATCTGACAGGAATGGGACAGCATTCCTTTCTGGTCTCCTCACTTCCCAGATGTTTCCAGACAGTAGTTACATGAAGAGGGGATACTATACAATGGTAAAAGTCTCCCTGTTCCAACTTTTTTGAAATGTGTCTCAGTTTCAACATCTGATATGCTGTTTATGTTCTATTGGGAATAAAATATGGGTTTATAAGATGTGCAAATTATTGCATTTTGTTTTTATTTACATTTTACACAGCATCTCAACTTTTTTGGAATTTGGGTTATACAACCAATGTATAGAAGCCACAAAGGCTAACAATTTATCAAGCTAGCTAGCTAGCATGACACTAGAGAGGAGTTTCACTTTGGAAACTTTTTGTGGGTGCCATATAGCATTTTCTGCCCCATTCCAACATGTCGCACTAGAGCTATATGGCTCTTGTGTTTTTGTCTTGCGTCATGTGTCATTCAGGAATATCTCCAAGCAAGAAAAGAACAAAACATTGCCATATTATTAACACGGCCCCCTTTAAACCTGGCATTAAAATGGGCTTTCTGTGATCAGATTGCAATCAGATGTCTGACCACTTGTAAGTTCAGGTGTAAATACACCAGAGGACAGATTGTTATTGGATCTGCCAAACCCCTTCGGTATGCGGTCGTAGCTTTTGATCAGATTGAACATAATTGTAAATGTGATGAGTCTCCGATGTGTCTCCACTCCAGCCATAACTACATGAGCGGAGGTACTTGATGGCTCCGAGCACAGCTAACATGAATGGAAAGCGGCGACAAAATATTTGTCTCCTTTGCCTTATTTGGTTGTCCGCTTGTCAAAGACAACTTTGAAGCAGGGGAAAAGAGTGTGATTTCAAGCGCAGTTAACACTGCTGCTGTTGATATGGCAGTGCACAGGAGGAGGTGACATAATGGGGGATGAAAATCGGATTGGATAGCAATTGGATCTTAATGTGGACACCATAGACGCATGTTCTTATAAGGTGTAAATGCATGTGATGAAGCACTATCCGATCACTATCTGAAAACAGAAAACTGCTGCCAGGTGCAAAGGGAGCCAAAGAGAATGCCATGTGGAGCAAATAGGCTTGATATGCATTGTATTAACACAATGGCTTAAAAGTAATGGACATTTATATAGTAAATAAAACGTACAGCCTTAAATATAATGGCTTGTGTCGTTTCAGGAAAAAAAAGTTGCAACTTAAAAATGCTGAACTATCCGGAATTACAAGTTACGAAGCCATGAATACCACAAGAGCAGGACATTTACGGACAATAGTTTACATAGGCCCACTTGAAGGGAGCAAAGGCTAACAAAACAACAAAGAAACCAAATCTAAGGTCATCTGCTTTATATTAAAGGAAATTCTAACAAAAACCTTACTAGCCAATGAGGGTTAAGCGACAGCTCATACGCAAATCTAAAGGATTCTGAGGCTCACGAGCGCCCCCCTTACGATCAGTCAATGTGACTGAGTTTAATTAAGACAACGCAGCTATCAGTGTCAATAAACTGTAACCAGTAATACCTTAATGCAATCACTACACATATGATAATTTACAACTTCCACTGGTTTCATACAATATGTCGCCATTATTCACACAGACTTGTGAACTGCCAGCGACACGCTATGCTCGCCAAACACTCTCCCCAGCAATCTTTCCTCTGTGTGCGCGGCTAGTTGTTGAATCTCCCATGGCCCCTTCGGCCGCTCTGACCCTCGGCTCCTCAGGCATTACCCGACATATTTACATAGCCCGACATGTTAGGTTACCGACACAAATGAGCCTGGTGAACAAAACAGCGGAATTACCTTTTAAAGCTCCTGCCTCCGCATCCTCCGCTTGTCTCTGTGCCGACAGTCCACGGTAAAATGGCTGCAACAACGGCGGTGTGAAAGACAGACCAGGGAAGAGAGGCGGAGGCTGCCGGGGAGAGAGGAGAGGGGGCGGTTTCTGTTAACTCCGCCGAGGGGTGGGGGTGGGGAACGGGCACAAGTGATTTAAAAATAATCGTTGGTTAAACCAGCTGGTAAAATAATTTACTAAACAAAGTCCACATGCTTTAATTGAGGTAAAACAAATGTTTATTGTATTTAAAAAAGAACTCGTAAACAATCTCTGACAAAGAAAAAAAAAACACTGACCATGTTGTGACGTCACGATGGGGCGTGGCTTATATCTATTTTGTTGTTTGTAGTTGAAGCTCTTTAGCAAGCAGCCAATAAATCAACTAGCCAATTGCATACACAATTGAATAATTACGCAAAATGAACTTTAAATTGGGGTTGGCAACATATTTTTTGGCATTGTTGCCTTAACTGAGCATCCTCTATTGTGTTTTCATCAGTTTCGACAGTTGTGCGTCTTGTCATCAGGATAGATTTCGACCAATTTGGCATAAGTCTATACTAAATTCCAGATTTAGTAATTACTAAACCATAACAAAAGCCTCAGGAGTTGTAGCTAGCTTGCAGCTTGTAATTCTGTAGTTAGTAAATTCATACTAATACACAAGTGGAATGCAATTATGCAATTCTCTAATCCTCCTCAACATCATCACAACACAACAAAGACTACAAGCTAGATCAGTGACATAAGAAGTAAATGCCAAACATCTTACCTGTAACATTGCCATTTTGGAATAACTCACTGGGTGTCTCTCACTCATTTTCTTTATCCACTGAGTGTCGCGGGGTGCACCCTGGCCTAATCCCCAAATCTGCATGTTTTTGGGCTGTGGGGGGGTGCCCGGTGGGTGGAGCATGCAGGCTCCTTGCGGGGGCCCCTTGTTCCGACCGGGTCATGAACCCAGGACCTCTTGCTGCAAGGGCAAGGGTGCTAGCCACACCACCAACCGTGGGCCCATTTTGGAATAGTGAAGTAGAGTAACGTGACATTAACTTGTATTGTTTATGGTACTTTTATTGTGTCACCACATTCTGCATGGAGCTATATCAGTGCTCCATTGCCAGAGTTAGCAAGTCGATGATTTTGATTATTTGGTCATGTTGGAATTGGCACAAGGAATTAATATTTGTGTCAATCTCCAATGTTTAGCAAGGAAATTTCTGAAATCTAAATATTTAATAGAGGAATCTGTTGTGTTTCAACACCACTGACAAAAACCAGCAGTAGTGACATCACAACCTCTTCCACGTGACATCACAACCCCTTCTGTCCTTCTGCAGACTTCTGAGTGTGTGCTTATTTTTAAATAATTCTAATGATCCAGTACACCAAAAAGAACTAATTTGCTCATCACTAGTTTGTGTGTTGTGTATAAAACAATGTCACCACAGATTTGTGCAGCTGTTCTGCGGCAACCTGTCCACATTGAGGAGATACTATAGCATAATGGGAAACGATCCAAGCTGTGTAGAGTTGAGCCATGCCGTGCAAAGCTAGAACTGTATAGTGGAAAAGCACCATTAGTGAGAGTTGGTACACTAAGTTCTTGCGTAACTGGTGACTCAGATCATATTTCCAACATCCTGGAAATGGCGTTGTGGTCTGTGATGGAAGGGGGGTCAGCAGGTCTCCATCCGTTGTCTTTCCACTTGGCAACTACTAACTGCCAATCAGGAGACACAACTCACAAAACCTTGTTGGCAAGCAGAGTGTTGGGTATTGTTGTGTGAACCAGGCTTCAGGGAAATCTGGATGATGATGGTAGATTTGACCAATTACAGAGCATATCGGAGAGAGTTGATAGCTGCATGTACATGCACATACTGTATAGTGGAAATGTTACTGTTCAGCTGTTGGAAACTTTTTCCTTGTCAAAGCAGAGACCAGGAGACATTGGGAGATCTTTCAAGCAGAAGTTACTCTTTATTGAGAACTCACTGTGCGTCGCTGTAGTCATCCAAGTCTGGCTGTAGCTCAGCACTGTAGAATTTTATACTTTTCATGATAGAGGTGGGGACAATCTAAACAAAGCCTGCAAATGCAGTACAGGAATTAGCCCGGTAATGGAATTTCCCCAGCCCTGATCTCATCGGCATAACAGTGTAGTTGAATGCATAGGTGCTAATCCAATCAGCCTGACAGTATCGCCCAGATCGTCACATTGTCATAGAGATCAAGTTTTAAGATTAGCATTTAAGCAATTAGGTCAGAAAGTGCATAAAGACAAAAGGTTAATGTCTCAGTCACCTGGGCTGGCAGACTTGATGTCATCATCTTTACCTTAAAATGTAAAACCCAATGTACATTACTTTTTAGTTTATATATTTTTATGTTGGAACCTAGATTTAAACATTTCTAAATTTGTAATCCAACACAGCATTGGCAACAACGATCCTGACAATATTCGTAACAAATGTGTACAGGGTTTAAAGTGTAAACCACTTTTTTCAAGTGAAACCCAGTGTATATGTGTATATAGTCATGTTATTTGCTGGTCCAGGTTCTAATATGCACAGTTTACTCTAAAATATTGAAATTATACATGTTGTGATAAAAATTGGTGTATCTACTGCCTCTCTGGTCAAACACCAGCTACTGCATTCAAATTTTGTCATTGGCTATTTCAGAACATACTTACATCACTGGAACACTCTTACTTCACTTCCTGGTGCAATCAGTGTGAGGCTCATTGTCCCAGACTCCTCCCCTTTTTTAAAATGCAGGAGCTGTTGCTCTGTGGCCTCTCTCTCTCCACCATTTGATGCACAGTGTGAGCAGCACCTTGCTAAACAGCTTCACCTTGGGTTAGATTTCACTACCAGACCACGCCCCCTAACTCCTCTCCACTCCCCCTCTCTCCTCATCTCTCACTCAGGGCTCAGCCCACTTCTTTTGGCATTCTTCAAATCACACGTTAAGTCTAGACGCTTTCGAAATAAGTAGCTCAAATTCTGTTTACCAAAGTCGGAACTCAGGACAGAGATCATCAGTGGTTAGCTCTGTTGTCTTGCAATAAAAAGACTAGGGTTTATGAACAAGGATCTTTTTGCATGGAGTTTGCATGTTCTCCTCATGTGTTTGTTGGGGGTTTCTGGGTTCTCCAGTTTCCTTCCACAGTCCAAAATGGATTGTGACCTGTCCAGGGTGTACCCCGCCTTTCACCCTATGTCAGCTGGGATTGGCTCCTCATGTGAAAGACAAAGCAGGGGCAAATTTTGGGTAGTCCTATTGGATGTTCTACAACAATTGCTATGCATAAAGGTCCATTCCTGGAATGATCTCTACTCTACTACCAGTAACAACTACATATGCTGCAAATAAACCAGGAAAGGAAAGGAGGGAGTCTTGAAGGGAGTAAGACAAAAAAATCTCCATATCTCCAGTGTTTCAGTGATGGAGAGATCGTCTTGTTAGATTTTGGTGGGTCTCAATACTTTGGGTGCCAGGATGTCTGACAGGATCTGAACATCCATCAGCATTGAGTGTTAACAAATATACACTTTAAAGTGCCTTTCTCTTCTTTTTACACTTCAAACCTCCTTCCAGACAACCCCTGCTGCTCACTAGCTGTACTCAGCTACGTGGAATGTACAGTCGTTGTTCTTTCACCCAACTTCAAACCTTTGAAGTTTCCTCCTAACGATACCTACAAACCTCCTATTGGTTACACCTCCCTGATATACTCCCACAGGTAAAACATAGACTGAGAAACCACTCCCCCCAGATGGGAATTCAAATTACTGTTCCATTTCATAGAATACAGAGTTTTGTCTCAAAGAAAGCAGAATTTTGTCTCCAAGAAAACAGAGTTGTTGTCTACAAGACAAGCAAAACCTTTTGGTATCTTGCGAGTAAAACTAAAGTAAAAAGATGCTATTTTATTTGAGGACCATCAACACATTTTGTATTGATGCTGTTCGTTTGTTTTGCCCGAATACACAAATCTATCATCAAATGGCTTCCTTCAATTTGTTTGCTTGATTCGTTTGTTTTCCACAACAAATCTTTTGGAGGAAAACAATAACATAATAACTGTCTTGTTCACCCAACAAGACAGCAGAAGCTTCTCAGTCCCAAGTCATTTTACACATGAAATGAGTATGTCTGTTCATGCTCGTTTGATAAGATCATTGCAGATTAATCTCAACAACCATTTGTATTCTTACTGCAGGTTTAAATGACCAAGAAGAGGACCAGTGCAGGGCCAATAGAAGGTTTGAGTGCTAGTTGAAGTAACAAGTTAAACACCAGATCCTCATGGTACCAACCTCTTACTCATTTACAATCTGCCACTTACCCGACTAGGTACACTAGCTCTTCCACCCATACTTTTCCAGAAAATTCTGCTACATTCCACATAGACATAGCATATGTTGATTTTGGTAGCACACTTGTTCAGCAAAGTTTAAACAAATTTTGCATAACTGACTCCAAGAAAAAAGCGGAACTCTTTACATTGCATGGTTATCAATGCTAACTGCTGATTGCTAATGCTATATTTCCTGTTCGCTTTCACATCTTTCCACCATCCTGCACCCTGATTGGCTGTAGTTGGTGCCAATGTGTCTGTATATATTTAGCAATCTAAATAACAAGTGGGAGGCAGCAGCATGTCAGCAAGCCTCGACTTCAGTCTTGCAGTATACTTATATACTATACACATAGTTGCAGTATGTTTCCTCTGACCAACAGTCTCAGCCTCCACCATTTTCCCCAGACTGATTTAAAAAGCACATGTAAACCATAAGTCTTTATAAAAATATGACTGATTGCAAAGATTGCAATGTGTTTCAAAATTGGGTTTCAAGATTCATATTATCTGCTCTGAAACACTGGGCCAAGTCAGCTATAGCAGCTGCACACACTCAAACACATTCTGGTCTACTCATTTTGGTGACCTGAGTCAGTGAACGTCAGTGTTTGTTTGCGTTTGTACAGAATATAAATGTAAAGGGACCGGTAATAAACTTCCTGTTCAACACACATGTAGAGAGGCAATGTTAACCTGCTTTGGCCCTGCCTAAAGCATGTATGCCAGTTCTGTCCTCTCCTCCTGCCTCACACATTCTGGTTCACTCACATCGCTGTTTGTCAGTGTTTGTATAGAATATTAACATAAACTGGTATCAAATTATTTGTTGAATAAACATGTAGAGATGTGACATTGTCACCATTTTAATTTAAATTTATGACCACACTTTACACAAACACAGAGCTGGTTTGGCTCCCCCTTCCTCTTTATCAGTATCTGCAGCCTCACAGCAGGAGGCTGCTCTTCTTCCTGTTGTTCTTCTCCTCTTTAGGAATTTTAAATAAAATAGCAATAACTTTGTGTTTTTGCATCGAGGTAAAAACACACTTTCAAATTTTGCCTAGCTAGCAAACCAAAGGCAGTAGTGTAGGACCAGGCGCACTCACAAATTAATGGGGAAACTGCTAATAAAGTGTGCTTTACTCCATAATTTTGTACTCCACAGATGCAATTTTTTGCATATGCTCTCAGCCAATATTTTCCAACATACAGTAAGTTACATATATATTTGTTAAGACATGTTTTGTCATTTTGCCTCTGTACACCGCCACAATTAATTTGAAATGAAACAATCAACATGTGATTAAAGTAAGGACTCTCAGCTTTAATTTGGGAGATTGAAAAAAAAAAAGAAAAATCTTAACCGCTGAGGAATTATAAGTATTTTTATACATTATTGTCCATTGTCCATGCAGTCAGTTACCTGGAGTCTGGAACCCATGGGCATCACCAAATGAGTTTCCTCCCTGGATATGCTTTTACTGCCTTCAGTTTAGTCTTCAGTAGCTGAAAAGCACGAGATCAGGTGACTGATTTGGCCATTGAAGAACATTGCATGTCTTATCTTCAAAAGCTCTTGTGTTGGTTTTGCAGTATGTTTTGGGTCATAGCCATCTTTAATGTAAAATGCTTTGCAGCATTTGGCTGAATGTGAGCAGAGAGAACAGCCCTGTACATTTCAGACATCATCCTACTACTTCTATCAGACATGAGCAGACATGAGACTGGTTCACTGGCAGTCATACATGCCCATGACATAACACTGCCTCCTACATTTTTGACTGATGATGTGGTATGCTTTGTATCATGACCTGTTCCTTTCTTTCTCCACACTTTTCTATTTCCTTCATTCTGGTACAAGTTCCTTTGGTACCATAATTCACCACCAAGTCTCCATCTACAGATAACATCTTAAATCTGTTAACAAGTTCATCGTTCTTGTCAATCCATCAGTCATTGACTTTTGCAAGTTTTTGGCAGAATGTCGTTATGTTCCACTGTGTTGGCTCTTTCACTTATGTCATGAACAAGCGTGTTACGTATTGAGAAAACCCTGGAAAATAAAATAACTCAGAAATAAGTCATATTAAAATGTTGTTATTTGGCATGAACAAAAATACTGTATCCATACAAATTATCTGGTTTGACCATTTAAAAAAAGAAAAAATAAACAGTTTAATGTTTATCCATTAAAATCCTATCAACAGTGTCAAGCTGTTCTCTCATTTGACCTCTGAGTGATGTATGCAGCAGCGCTGGCCCTTGTCAGCATTGACTGGGATGTGAGGAGCCACATCTGCCTTGTGAGGCCTCTTGTTGTGAGCTCAGGTAAGCAATGCATGCATAAGCTCTAGCTGCTAGTAGGCTAAATCTCAGTGTAAGCTCATGACCACAAGATGCTGACCAGTCCATCCAAACAATTAGGAAGCTGTAAGATTATAAAAAAAATAAGTACAATACAATAAAATAAAAATAATAAAATAAAATAACAAAAAAATAAATTATGAAAAAAGGGGGAAAAGGAAGCCATAAAAAACATCTGCAAACACTGCTTGGAACAGGAGGGATTTGCAAAGCAGAATCCCCTTATGCTACACCAACCGTAGTGGTTGGTAAAAAATAAAATCGAGAGGTCTGTCATAAACTTAAACTCCCTTTCAATTTGAGACACCTGTGCACTTGTCTTGAGGAAGCGTTGTCAGCTCTTGCCAGTTCCAAATGGTTTCAATCTACAATCTGGGTATTACTAGATTTACAAGTATTACTTGGATTTTACAATGATGGGCAGTGTCAATCCGAAGGAAGTACTGGTGTTCCGAGATAGTGTTTTCAAGTAAACACATTGTTTTAAGTAATGGGGTGGAGACTGACCCTTACAAGGTCTCCTCACTTGGCCCAGACCCCCAAACCCTCGGTGAGCTCAAGTGTTTCTTAGGCTTAGCAGGATATTACCACCGATTTGTTAGAGACTATTCAAAAATGGCTACAGCCAGACTTCACCAGAGCCTACCCACCTTTCAGGAAAGCCTTGGAGGGTATTCCACACAGATACAGAAACTTCAAGTTTAGGTGCTGCCCTGTACCAGGAGCATTATTGCCTATGCTAGTCCAGGGTTTACATCCAGTAAAAAGAAATACCCAGCCCTTATGCTAGAGTTTCTAGCCCTGAAATGGTCCCTTGTGGGGAAGATTCAAGACTAACAATACGGAAACACATTCACCATTATAATGAGTAACATTCAATGGACCTACATTCTGAAGTTGACTTTGACATTAAATACTGTGCTAGAGAAAGAAATCAGGATGTGGATGGTCTTTTTTAGACAGCCTCATGACACCCTGGCTGATGACCAGACATTTCACTTAATCCAGACACTTAATCTTGATGCAGTACCAGGCATCTAAGGAGATGAGGGAGTTCTAAGTTGTTCTACCATACCGACCTACAGCCAAGCAAAACTCTAAGAGTCTGGAGGAGAAGGCAACCCTGAGCCTAATCCTGACCCTGAGCTTATTATTTTTATAAACTTCATTATTTGTCATAATATATGGATGCAAACCTAAACCAGACATGCTGCCACTGACCTTTGTGGTGGCAGTGAGCTGGGTAATAATGATTGTAAGGGTTGAAGTACTTTCACAGCTTCCTGGTGTTGGTCAGCTCCACCACCTCCTCATAAGAGTCAGTGGAGTATAAGGTAACGCTGGTTTATTGTCCCCCAGGCACTGGATCAGGGGCTTGAGAGCCAGCCTCCTTAGAAGCCCCTATTCTTTGAAGCGTCAGCTCTGACATCAGCAGAGGCTGCGAATGTAGCTGAAACAGCAGATTCAGAGACAGGATTGATCCAGACTTCTGAGCGCAATGAAAAGATCAATGCAATGACATAGATAATGAGTTACTACTGAAGACCTAAAAATATATTAAAATAAATAAATAATAAACTATGTAGATTAAAGCAATGTTTTCTTAATTGAATTATTAATTGATTAGAACATTAATAAAAAACAATTTTTGTTAATTGATTTTTTTTTTTCAAAACAAGAGGTCCCGGGTTTGCGACCCGGTCAGAACAAGGGCCCTTCTGCAAGGAGTTTGCATGTTCTCCCCATGTGTGCATGGGTTTTCACCGGGTTCTCCTGTTTCCTCCCACAGTCCAAAAACATGCAGATTTGGGGATTAGGCCAAACGGACACTCTAAATTGCCTGTAGGTGTGAATGTGAGAGTGAATGGTTGTCTGTCTCTATGTGGCCCGCTGATGGACTGGCGACCTGTCCAGGGTGTACCCTGCCTCTCGCCCTATGTCAGCTGGAGTTAGGCACCAGCACCTCCACGACTCTTAGTGGAGGATAAAGTGGTAAAAAAAATGAGTGAGTGATTTTTTTCAGTTAGAGTGGTTTTAATAAATAAAATAAGCTCTTTTGACTTTTCAGCTTCTTAAATGTGAATTTTTTTTTACTCCAGTTAAAAAATGATTAAAAGAAAATAATTTTTGTTTGTGAACAAAACGAAAAAAAAGGAAAACACTTTGATAAAACAAAATTTAGGTTTGGAACCACTAATCAACATTTTCACAACTTTTCTGGCATTTTTGGACCAAACAACTAATCAATTTAACAGGAAAATAATAAACTGATGAATCAATTATGAAAATAATCATCAGTTGACGATAATCAATAGATCTGACGATTTCTTAATGGGGGTTGTACAGTGCTGCAGTGGCTACCATTGTTGCCTCAGAAGAAGTTCACAGATTTGTATCCTGGTTCGACCGATGGCCTTTCTGTGTGGAGTTTGCATATTCTCCCCATGTGTGCACAGGTTTTGGTTAACTGAACACTCTAAAATGTTCTAAAATGACCATAGGTATTTAAATGAATCTTTGTTCATTTCTGTACGTAACTGACTGGTGACCTGTCCAGGGTGTACGCCTTTTGCCCTAAGTCAGGTGGGATTGGCTCCAGCTCCTCGTGATCCTCATGTGGACAACAAAGCAGAAGAC
Organism: Brachirus orientalis; assembly: GCA_016785285.1. Classification (NCBI taxonomy): domain Eukaryota; kingdom Metazoa; phylum Chordata; class Actinopteri; order Pleuronectiformes; family Soleidae; genus Brachirus; species Brachirus orientalis. The sequence goes on along the minus strand of JAFBJR010000194.1, from coordinate 11,508,572 downwards.
GATGGATGAATGAATGGGGTCACCCCTTGCTGGACATTCAAGAGAAGACAGATTCAAGGTATCTTTAAACTGAATTCACTTTCCAGACCCTAAGACAACATCCATTATGTGCAGTCAATGAAAATTGTTCCACTGTATATGGTGGCTATTTCAGGACACACCACAGTTGTCAGGCTTAGTTCTTCACTGTCAGGCTTAGCCTAGCCATCATTGGGCAAAAGTGTGTATCTTTCACAGTAAGAAAGTCCTCTGAACTAGGCTTCCAACATGGAGTCTGGATGACGCCACAGTGTGTTGTACACACGACTGCCCACATACAGAGTCACTGTCTCCTCCATCCAGACACAATAAGAGTCAGAGACAACAGTGAATGTCTTCCGTGACGATGTTTTTTTTTGGACACATACACACACACACACACACCCACATGTGACCCAGGTCTCAATTCTTCTTCTGCAGCCCTAGTAAATGTTGATTCTCTTAAGATCAAACTGTTGAGAAGATATTTTTTCTTTTTCCCCAACATCTGCAACAAGAGAACAAAGAGTGTGTGAAATGGTTGCCATGGAGATAAGCAACCAGCTGATGCAGCAATGTTGCCACTGCCAAGATGTCACCTGTTTGATTAGTCTGGCGTCCCTGATGCCCTGATATGTCCTCACACTGTCAGCCAATATGAAATAAAATCAGAAGCTGTGTCCTTGATTCAGTAAACAAGATTCAAAACAGATGAGTGAACCTCCCTGGGGCTGATTAATGAAACTTGCACTGCATCTTAATGACCTGTAGATAAAATGGCCATTAGCTGTGTGTGTCAAAAGGCTGGGAATGAGTAGCTACTTTTCTATTTTAATTTAGAATGCCACCCAATTACTATTTTAAAGATCAGAATTTAACATTTCAACAAAGGCAATCCATTTTTCCCAAACTTTAAAATGACTACATATGACCTCAAAGGTATTCCACTCACAATATAAGAGCATATAAATGATCAGATATTTATATTTAAATGGTCCACTGTGACAGAATCAGTGAGAACTAAAATGAGACCCAAAAATCATAACAAATAGGGTCCTGTCTGCTGACCCTTCCTTTCACAAGAGGGCACCCCAATGGCCTTCGCATACCAGGATGGATGTCTCCATTCTACTTTTTCACTTCAAAATGCTACTTGCATGCTCTGGCTGGTTCGTCCATTCAAGCTGCCGTGGAAACAAGGGATGAGCATGACTTTTTGAATACCCAATTAGTCCGTGCATGATGGTTCCCCCCCGTTAAGCAAGGCCTTTCCTAAAGGGACATTATTCTTAAGCAAAATTGTGTTCCTATCAGCTTTGTTGTTTAAAAGAGGTAAAAGCTGCATCCAACTGATATTAGAATTTGCACGCTTTCAAGGTTGTGATACCAGTATTAGACACAAAAATGGGGTATGGAGCCATCCGTAGTTTCTATAAAGAAAATGTGATAGTGCATTAGTATTTGAAGATTCTAATAAAATAAAATAAGACATAATATGCAGTATAATAAAGACACTGTAAGGAACAGTGTAATCCACTGCATTCAGTATGTAATAGAATAAGTTCACTCTGGTGCTGCAATGGGTCAAACTGTACACTGTGCAAACAGTTCTGTTTTGTCACATAACATTGACACATGGCAAATGTTTAAAGCAGCTAAGAGATCACCAAGATATTTACTCTGTGCTGTCTTCTTTAAATCTATTGCAGTCTATGTATTGCAGTAATAATGTAGCACAGAAAGGTGTTTTCCTGTAATATGCAGAGATTGAGATGTCATGTGTGCCATATTCTCACACAAGTCAATACAGTCACTTCCCTTGTGTCTTAGCCTTGTCAGTATTAATCACATGGTTCAGTCGTCTCGACTTGACAGTTTTCAGGTAAACTATTTGGATGCTTGTGTCATTAGTTTATTAAAAATAATCAATAATCGTAGTCTATTACTTCGTTAATTTATTCACCATTATTATTTTTTTTTTTTTGATGAATTTACTTTTGATTAGACTGTATAGAAACCCACTGCCTATGTCATTGTTTCACTTATTTTGCCACTTTTCTGTTGATTTGATGATTTAGTGGCATTTGTAAATGTGCAAATGTTCTTTTGCTTGCTGGACAGGAACAACTTGTGAAAAACCTTTTCAGTACCAGAACTAATTCTGAGTAAATGTGGAAAAAGTAGAGATCGTAGTTTGTAAAATACTCTAATCAGACCCATTTGTCTTTAAGTATCTTGTAAATTTTGATTATTGAGATTAGTCATAGTCATTAGTTGCAAAAAATAAATAATTTGATGTGAAGGAAAAGTACAGGTATGTAAACATACTGACTGCAGAAACATTTGTAAAGCCTGTCAGTATTGGTTATAGGTCAACTGAAAAAACAGGTATATCTAGAATATTCATACACATCCTAAAGACCACTGAAAAGGGTTTGTCTTTCACACCATTAGCTGTACAGTAACTGTATTACAAGCAAATTTAAAACTTTTAAACTCATCTTTTAAACTCAGGCTTTTTTTGAATTTAGAATAAATTCTACTCAATTGTCAGTCATTATTGATTAGTGTAAAGGGAGACCAGCAAAATAAGAATTTCACTGCATGTATGAACTGCTGTGTTGTACTGTGCATGTGACAATAAACTTTTTCTCCAGGGTGTTATGTTAAGGTTTGTAAGTAAAATGCCATCGAGGCCAATTACAAATATTATATTTCCAGAGTACATATGAAAAAATAAATAAATACGACGAAGTTAAACATATAAAAAGAGGTGGTCGTGTCATACCTCCCACCACCTGGGGGCAGCAGTCAGTCGGTCACACACAGGAAACGAATGTGTTTATACGCAGTTATATCCTGTTGTAAGCTCGTCTTCTGTTTTACTTAGGTTACTCGGATATTTCTGCTAAAAACCTGTCTACGTTTTTCTCCGGATGTTAAACAAACGTTGCATCACGTAGCGTTTAAGTGTACAAAGGAGTTTAGCAGCAGGACACTGGCAGTGAAGTCCCGGTGGTGAAGTCTTGTGGCGGGCTTCAGCGGCGTTAGCCTGTAGCTGTGGACAGCGATGACCGCACACACAGAGACTTGCTCTATCTGAGTATTTGGAATATTTGGCTGAAACCAGGGATCCTCCGTTCATCATGGCGAGCGAAAACACCCACACGAACGCAGTGAACAATGGGGAAAGTGAGACAACCGAGCATGGGTCTGTGGACAGAAACTCCACCTTCTCCGGTAAAGTGGCTGTTAACGGCGGAGTCGCGCCGCAGGAGAGTTTCACCACACAGACTGAACAGAAGCAGAGCACCGTAGCGGAGCACGGGCGTTCTAGTTCTACGGCTTCTCTAACGACAGAGCTTCCTGAACCGGCCGTGGGCGCAGAAGTGGACTGCCCCGGGGGCAATTATGTACAAGCGTCCACTTTGCCGCCGCAAACCGAAGAGGACACCAGAAAGACCACGCCGACTGGACCTGTGACCGCCGTCATCCCGCAGCGTGGTGGCCGCCGGCGGCAGCTTCGGCCGGAGGACAGGAGCTGCTGCTGCTGCAGTGTCAAGTTTGAACGCCAAGGTCGCAGCTTCAACCGGAGGGCGGTGTTCACCTTCACCACTGCGGCTACCGTGAAGTGGGTCTTCCCGAACTGTGTGGTACATGACAAGTCTTTCCTGTGCGAGAACTGCGCGCAGGCCATCCGGTCTAAAGGCAAACGCAAGCAGACCGGGAAGCGCTCTTTGTGGCTTCAACCGCCTGCACCTAAACAGGTGAGCGTCTTGTCAGTACTACTGCGATATCCCGGTATCGCGAGATGGTTTTTCCATTTAAGCACCAGTTTAGTTTCAGTTGAGTCCTATTTAAAAATGAAATATTACACGTGGAAATGTATTGGATGATCTAACCGAATTTCAATCAACAAAAGTGCACATTTATGTATGACAGAGGAAAGGACAACTTGAAGACAAAGAGGGAAGCTAGCCGTTGATCCTGCACCGGATTTTGTCGTCAATGCTCGTAGTAATATGTCAATTCAATTCAATTCAATTCAATTTTATTTGTATAGCGCCAAATCACAACATACATTATCTCAAGGCACTGTACATAATAAGGCCAAAACCTTTACAATATTACAGAGAGAAAAGAAACCCAACAGTTCACATAATGAGCAGGTACTAGGCATCAGTGGAGAGAAAAAACTCCCTTTTAACAGGAAGAAATCTCTGACAGAACCAGACTTCCTGGTTCTGTCAGAACTTCCTTCTAGAGCTGCAACTAGTGTATTTGTTTGGTCCATAAAATACCTCGGTGAAGTTAGTTTCACGTTAGATGAAACTAACTTCAGACAACACATGGACAGATACAGTCAGGTCCATAAATATTGGGACATCGACACAGTTCTAATCTTTTTGGATTTATACACCACCACAATGGATTTAAAATATAATGAACTCTAAACCTTTTATCTGCTCCTTGAAAATGGGAGTATGAGGGAATAACACACACCTGACCATGGAACAGCTGAGCAGCCAATTGTCCCATTACTTTTGGTCCCTTTAAAAAGTGGGAGGCACACATACAAACTGTTGTAATTCCTACACCGTTCACCTGATTTGGATGTATATACCCTCAAATTAAAAGCACATCCAGTTCATTTTATTTCAAATCCATTGTGGTGGTGGTGTATAGAGCCAAAAAGATTAGAATTTATGGACCTGACTGTAGCACAGGCCATGTTCTTAACCCTGGGTTTCACTTAGGGACCATCCATTAATTAATGTCCATAGTTACCACTTTTTTTAAAATAACCCTTTAAGCCGACTTACAATAAGTTAAATGTGGTGAATTTTTATCATCAGAGAAATTTTGAATAGGGGAAAAGCAATATTTGGTGTTACCAAACATAAAGTATACATGTCATAAGAGGGAGCCGATACATATCTAGTCATTCGAGGACCTGACGATTTATTCTAATATCCTATTTTTTTCTTAATCTTGTGTTTTGAAAGCTTATGGATGTGAACTACATAATTTACCAAAGCATAGTTTTACATTTGATAAAGAAATATGGCAGAAAGAGTCCTACTGGTGTCCATCAAACCATAGGAGCTCATGGAAGGGAAAATGGGGGGGAAAAAAGGGGGAGGAAGACTTATGGCTAAAAATGGCATAAATAATCCAGGTCCAGGCACTCAAGATGGTTTGGAAAAATGAAAAGGCCTTTAATTTACAGACCAACGAACATTAAAAACAACAATGCATATTGGCTTGTGCCTTCTTCATATCATCTTGAGTGCCTGAACCTGGATTATTTATGTCAAGTCCCCCCCCCCCCTTTAAAATATATGTGTATTCATTGAAAATACTACAATAATTCATAAATATTTCTTCAGGATAACCGTGATGGCACATTTTTATATTGTTCCATGCCTAACTGTGATGTGTTGATGGGCTTTGATACCTCTAGTAGTTTTTTGACAAGTTTGTTCTCCTTATGTTCTTGGCGATGATGAATACAGTCAGATGGGAGTGACAAGAAGAAGAAGAAAGATCGCAGGATGGGAAAGAAAAGCAAAGCTGCACAGCTGGTGAGCAAGTCCTGCTACAGGGCTGCTTTAAAGACACTCTGGTCTGCTAAAGGTGCCAGGAAACCCATGATGGACTTTTGGAGTAGACAGCTGAAAGAGGAGGTGGGTATTCATCTAATTTAACACTTGTTTTTGTTTGTATGTAAAGATGGCTGATATGTTTTTATCTTTTGTGGTGCAGATGAAAATGCTGTCTCGACACAGAGGTAGTCCGTTTCATCAGAAGGTGTCGAGCACAAAGGCACTGTCATCTTTCCCCTGGCGACGATGTCTGAACTGGGCTCAGGACAAAGCTCCGCTTGTCACCACCTGCCTCCAGTCACTGTTCCCTGACATCACCACCCTTACCAAGATAGGCCAGTAAGTTTAAACTTAAAGCTTCAGTGTAGAGCTGCAACTAGTGATTATTTTTTATAACTGATTAATGTGTCAATTACTTTCTCGATCAATTGAGTACTCGTTTGGTCCATAAAATGTCAGAAAAAGTAGATTGGTGTTTCCCAAATCATGAAATGATGATGATCTTCAATGTCTTGCTTTGTCCACAAACCAAAACTACTTCTTTTAATGATTTCTTTGTTAAATGCAGCAAAGAAACCAGAAAATATTCACATTTAAGAAGCTGAAAAATCAGAGAACTGTTTTAATTATTTAAAAAATAATAAGGATGAATCTATTATCAAAATAATTGATTCATTATTTATTAATCGAATAATTGCTTGCAGCCCTACTTTAGTGCATAACTTTTGGTCATTTTTGTTAATGATATTATTATTATATGTCATTATGTTCATTCTTTGTTAACAGAAACTATCTAACATTGTGTGTATGCTGCGTCCTTTATCTGAAAATGGGCCTAGATAGGTTAATACTATCAGACATGACTGTGTCTGTGTGTATGTAAACACTGGCAGGGGCATGAATCTTTTATCTTATCAAACTGCTGAACAACCATTCACTTGTGAACCTTTTTGTGGGTGCTTCTTTCTGTTTTCATTCATACTCAAAACCTGTTAGCAGCTATCTTGCTTTGCTAGAACAATGTTGCTGTTGCTTCCGTCTGTCTTGCCATGAAACAACTCACTTCCTGTTTGAATGTCAATAGGTCGCGCAATCTAAACACAGCTGTACTGAGAAACACAGGGAGTCGTGTGGAACTGATAAGCTTGATTAGCGTTGTGTGAACTCATCTGACAGTGGTTTGACTGACATTTGTCACTAGTTTTAATTTTTAGTTGTATTATAGTTCAGTAGCCTAACATTTGAAAAATTCTAGTAGTGTTGGTGGTTCAGTTCCTTTTTTTAATGATACGCTTGTTTTATTCCTGTCAATTAAAATCTGAGCAGACGTGTGTTAACTCGTCTGATGAGAATCTGTTTCTGTGTGTGTGGCAGTCCACTGTCAGAGGAGCAGGCGCAGACCGTACTGGAGCGTCGGGCTGTGGTGGCGCTTTCCATCCCACTCTTCACCAGAAACATCTGGAAGAATAACTTCCTGCAGGCCGCTCTGGGGGCTGAGCTCCGCCTACAGGGCTGCTCTGGCTCTGCCATCGACACTCTCAACACCATGGGACTGTGTCAAAACAAGGACACCGTGCGGTTACTGCTGCAGAGACTCCGATATGGAAGAAGGACTGTGAGTATCATGATCAAAGCCACAGGCAGTGCAGGACTCAAAAGTAGCTTGTTATACAAACATTGTCTGGAGCCAAAAAAGTTTCATGCATTGATATATTAGGCCATTCATTTATTCATCAATGTACTGTTTTGATTCATTCTCCCTACTGTCATGGAGATTATTTCTACTGTTTTAGGTGAAAAGCTGCTGTTTTCACCTAAAACGCTCGGTAATCATCAACCTACTGCGTTAGTTTACTACAGTTATCATTATTTCCACGCAGCAGTTTGTGGAGACAAAAATCGGATCAACAGACATTAAATGTAAAGCTTGTCTTTGTCAGCTGGGCACAACATCAAAAACAATGTTGTTTTGTAACTGATGCTGCAGATGAAAAGAAATGTGATATTTCAATTTTGTTTCTGCTGCCCCCAAGTGGCCAAGAAATCATTTTAAACTATGTAATTATTATTTGCCTGCTATTGTTGTAGATACAGGTTCATAATTATATGTAAGAGATTGTAAAATGTCTGGTTAGCACTCTCGTCTTTGCAGCAAGAGAGTCCGGTCAGAACAAGGGCCCTTCTGCATGGAGTTTGCATGTTCTCTCCGTGTGTGCGTGGGTTTTCACCGGGTTCTCCGGCTTCCTCTCACAGTCCAAAAACATGCAGATTTGGGATTTAGACCAATTGGACACTCTAAATTGCCCGTAGGTGTGAATGTGAGAGTGGATGGTTGTTGGTCTCTTTGTGGCCCTGCGATGGACTGGCGACCTGTCCAGGGTGTACCCTGCCTCTCGCCCTATGTCAGCTGGAGTTAGGCACCAGCGCCCCCCGCGACCCTCAGTGGAGGATAAAGTGGTAGAAAATGAGTGAGAGTGAGTGTAAAAAGTCTGATAAGAATTGAAATTGTCTCTTAATATTCCCTCCATTCATCTCTTTGTAATAATTGCTTGAGACCACTGGGGTGCCAGAGCTCCAATTTACTTCACTGTATATTGTTTAATCTTGTTTCTTCACTGTAAGTGTTTGTGCCTTTTGTCACTTGACATAGAATGGACGACAAAGGATAAAGCTGAAAGGAGAACCAATGTCAGATGTGGAGGAAGAGGATATTGAAGAGGAAGAAGAAGTGGAGTTGGAAATTGAGGATGATGACGACGAGGAGGAAGATGTGGAGGAAGATGAGGAGGAGGAAGAGGAGGAGGAGGAGGCAGACATTGAGTTGGCAGTAGAGGAAGAAGTAGTGGAGGAAGATGGGGAAGTTGGAGTGCAAGAGGAAGAAGAGGAAGATCAAGCAGCAAAGGACAAAGAAGAGACGAAGAGAAGGAGGAAGAAGGCAAAGAAGCAGAGGAAGGAGGAGAAGAGGAAGGAGAGAGGTAAAAGGAAGGCAGAAGGGAGAGAAGAGGAGGAGGAAGATGACGAAGGGTCAGGGCAGAAGAAGAGGAGGGTGGTGGTGGTGAGGCTCGGTGGTGACACTCAGACATTGGACGATCTGACCTTTCAGCTCCCAAAGACTTTGTAGGCCCCTCCCCCAAATGCAAACAGGCCACACCTCTAAGCCATGTGCAGGACACAGGACCTGCCCCCATTTCTGGGGGGGGGGGTTACTACTTTTCATTTCTTTTCCTTCAGAAAACAAAAAGTCCCAACTTTACTTTAGAAACGATTTATATTTGTTATTATAACAGGTTATTACCCAAACATCACAGTTTGAATCAATTACATGCTAGAGTCTTAACTGTCATGCAACCATCTAATAAGAACCGATTATAAAGATAAAATATGTACTTGGCTTAAAATTATTCTCAGTAACTATTTTCAACAATTTATAAACCCAACCAAAATTGGTTTCTTCTTTGCATTTTTTCCTGATTTCTGTAAGAATATTTTTTTAAATGCATTTTCCACTATTTTTTTCCACAACAAATTTTAAATGAATTTTGGCCCCACAAGGGAAATCATATCGGCGTAAAAGTGCTTGGAGAATGTTTATTTTTTTTGGCTTGAAGGAGTCTGGATGACACCTTGAATAAGGCCAGCTACAGGCAGTAAAATACTTTACGGGTATGTTTGTAAGTGACCATTAGCAGCAGGAGGCTGTTCTGTTTTTCATGTTTATCCAGCTGCTGGATGATCAGTTATCAGGCAGAGAAAACTGTTCATTTTTCTACTTCTGATAGTTGAGAGTTGACATCTTTATTTACAGTGATAGCAGCTTTTTCAGTTAAGTTTTTCCACCTCAAGACACTAACATGATGTAAAGATTATAAACTCACAGGAACTGAGGCCAAACAGCACTGTTGTAAAAAGACCCGGTTTTGCAACCTGGTCTGAACACAAGGGCCTGGAGTTTACATGTTCTCCCTGTGTATGTGTGGGTTTTCTGGCATCCAAAAACATGCAAAAGTTCATTGGACACTTAAAATTGACTGTTGGTGTGAATTTGAGAGTGACTGGTTGGTTGGTCTAAGTGTTGGCCCTGTGATGGACTGATGGCCTGTCTAGATTGTGCCTGTGTCAGTTGGGATTGGCTCCAGCTCCCTGTGACCCTCATGTGGAGGATAAAGCGGTAGACGACAATTGAATGAACACAATGGAAGTCTGAGGCTGTTTCTGTTTAATCTGAGGCTGTGTATTCCTTTTTTTTGTCTGTTTTTGTAATGCACAGCTGAGTCAAGAATTTGGGATTTCTTTTTTTTGTTTGTTGGCTGCAGTGAACCTGAGGGAACAGATTTAAAGATTTGAGGCCCAGTCAGATCTACATGCTGATTTTCTGTGATTTGCTTTACATTTTGGAGATGGGATGATTTGTTTTATTACAGAGTTGGACTTTGGAATTCATGTAATGTCAGTTTTCTGAATTCATACAACTCCAGCACTGTATTAAAGCCATTTATGGCAAAAAAGTCAAATATCAAATCTTTACATCTTGTCTAGATCTTGTTATTGTCAGAATCTAAATGGTTGATATACATCAGTTTTAGGCTGTTTACAGCAGGTTGCCAAAACATGGAGGTTACAGACCATACATATTCTTTCCCAGATTAATAGGAAATGACATCACATCAGTATTTTGAAGTTGTGTTCACTGAATGGTTTCGCTTTCTTTGACCTTTTCTTGTCATAAATTGTCAAATTGAAGTTTCTAAAACTTGAGGCGACACATTAATTTTGTTTGTATTGAAGGTTCAGTCTTTGAGTTCTCTCATAAATTTTTATATTCTTTAATGTGAATGGATGAGGTGAGTTCTGACTCTTGGGCCCAGCTCTTAACATATGTCCAGCCAGAGTGTGATCCCTGTTACTTTCTGATGTTTGCCAATAAACAATGGTCTTTTTCTTGGTCTACAAAGAAGGATTACTTGATTTCTTTGCAAGAAAATATTATATGCTAGACTGGATTGACTGGCCTACAAGTCAAGTAGTTTTAAAGAAGCTATTACATTGACCTGTCACTCCACATTTCACCTGCAAAATTTTATACCTTTACATGTCATAGAATATTACATTGTGGTGTTTGCACTTATTTTATGTTTATGTGCGATTACAAACGCATTCACAAGGTGACATCGGTAGACTGCTAGGGCTAACCCTATGGATAAGAAATAGACTTAATGATATTGCTGTCAGCTGCTTTAGAGTGAACCATTTAAGAAATAAAACTAAGAGTGAAGCTGCACGAAGGACCGAAGGGTTTTTATTTCTGTAACAGTGTCACGTACAGCAACAACAGTATCCACAGAGCTGCTGTAGCTACAATAAATAACGAATCCTGTTCATGGTCCAACTCCAGGGCTCTGCTGGGTCGTTCTCGCAGCTGCTTTTACAGACAAGAGTAAAGAGTAGTGATATAATATTTTCTGGTACTTCAACAAAAGAACTGAGATCAGCTTTTAGTCAGTTAGCAGGTCTAAATTAATTTGAGAGCAAGCAGGATTTCATTTCAGATTTCAGTGTAACTTGGATGCTTTAGTTTGGGAGAAAACTTGAGATTTTGTCCAAAAAAAAAAAAAAAACAGGAAATTGGAAAGTTCCTGACTTAAAATAAAATCAGATTTTAACACAAATTTATAAATATGTATAAAAAGTGTGTTTCAATACTTGATATTTGAAAGATCATCTGAAATCTGAGGGATTTAAAGTTAAAAATGATATACCTTGCAAGCTCTCAGATTCACCAACTATTGAAATCATGACATTTCTATTCTCACTCAGCATGTTTGTTGCCACTGAACGTGGAAAAAATTGGTAATATGGAGAAAATCTACAGGATAGAGCAACCTTTATTTTGAAGAGGAGAAAGTGGACAGAGCAACCAGAGCCACGGACAGTTTTAAGTCCGTAGTGGAGTAACAAATGAAAACCAAACTTGACTAACACTGTCCACTGCTCTGGGTGCTGGTTGTGATCAACATCTGAGAGGAAACTTATTAGTCTGGAGCATTTTAAAAGACAGTGTTTGGCTGTATGTACATAAAGTTTAAATATTTCACCACCGTGTGTGAACAAGGAAAAAAGAATTCAGCTGGGCTGTTCTGACTGTGTGCGTCTCAGACGTTGAGGGTTTTTTTGACAGAGAAGATGATATCTTTGATTTGTGGCACACTGTTGTCCTCCAGGATTTTGGCGTAGGGCATGGGGATGTCGACACCCGTCACTCTGGTGACTGGAGCGTCCAGATAGTTGAAGGCAGGACCTGCAAACACCCAAGAGAAACTTTTTTTGATAAGAGCTAAATATGTAGTATTTTAGTGCTGGCACTGTGCACAATTAATGAAAGTGGTGGTGAGACTTTCTCAACTTATGAGTGGATGCAGTATGTTAGTAAGATCCAGTGACCCTGTTTTTTTTTTCCCACTGGTTTAGAATTTGGCGACAGATACAGAGATGTGAGACGGTGATCTCAGATTTATGGGTTCCTTTGTCATTCTCAAAATGGGTGATTTTAGGTGAAAATGTTCCTAATATTTTGAAGGCATAGATCAAAATTTTAGGAAAAGAAAGTACAAAGCTCACTAATAACATACTAAATTAAAAAAAAAAATCGGCTAGGTTACCACCACTACATCTGAACAGCACAGGCGGCTTTAACAAGTCACTCAGAACTCAATGAGGACTTTAAGAAGAGAGCAGGTTCTTAATCATGGAGTGGTTAAAATAAAGGATGAAAGACGAGGCAGATTTGCAAAGAACTAATGTGCGAGTCATCACCTTCCATGATCTTAGCGCAGATTTCAGCCCCGACACCAAACTGAGGCCAGCCTCCCTCCACTGTCACCAGGTGGTTCGTCTTCATCACACTAGTCTCAATACTCTCCACATCCATAGGACGGATGGTTCGCATGTTGATCACCTGATGCACAGACAGACAGACAGACAGACAGACATCTCTTACTGGCTGAAGACAGTTTACCTGCCACAGGTATCAATAGACGTGTCTTTCTCTACCTCACACTCGATTCCCTCCTTGGCGAGGACAGCAGCGGCGTCCAGACAGTGACCAACGTACCGAGAGTGAGAAACTACAGTGACGTGATTCCCTGGAACACAGGAGAAGAAAAGAAAGGTTTAGAACAATGAAGCACGGCAGGTTTGCATGGAAAATAAAGAGAAAATGCTTCCCAAGTGTTTTCATCAATTACTGATGTGGAAACATTAGATAAATTGTAAACACATGGAGATAAACGGGAGGAAGATAAACAGAAAACAGGATCTTGGTGAACTAAAATGTCAGTCAAACCACAAACTTGGAAACAGATCTTTACACCCCATATATCATGATGTTTATGTGTAGCAGCAAACAAAGGGAGCCATATTTTATTCCATTAAATCATCTAAATCATTTACATTCCATACATTTTCTATATTTAAAATGAGGCAATGACCCTTGTGATTCCTCTGGGTGACTGTCGTCAAGATACACACAAATGCTTTTCCTCAGACCAGGGGCCACGTTATAATGTGTCATATTAATAATTCCTGTAAGTAGATACTGTGTGAATGATATTCTCTGCTATGCATTGAATCTGGAATTGTGTGGTTTCTTTGTGTCGCAAATCAATTTAGTTTTTCCTGTGAAAAGCTCAGAGGACCAACTCAAACATGAATGATGTTTATTAATCACTATTACACTTCGTAATCAGTTTTAACATCGTGATAAGGTGAAGCCAGTTGACCATTCTAGCTTCAACATGTTTAACACTGTCGTAAATACACGTGATTTCTTTCCAAGATATTTTTCCTATATGCTTTAAAAAAATCCCATTATTAATTCCACCTTCCTTGAACCTGAATTGAAGAACTTCAATGGTCATGTGATGACAACACAACGTAAACATTAAACATGAATGTCTCTTTTGGCGAGCTGCTGTGTTAGTCTCACCTTGTCTTTCGATTTTGGCCTTGCCAATGGGAATGGTAAAGTCTTTGGACTGTGACTCCTCTGACATGTCGAAAGCAACGCCATACATCAGCTCGTTCTCCAGGAACACCACTGTTTAAAACACACACAGTAGGTTCAGTAAAAACAGGGTTACCCCCCCCCCTCCCCCCCCCCCCCCCCCAAACCCCTAACTCTAACTGAAATACTCTACATTAAAGTAGGGCAGGCATGATAACCCAAACAAGGAAGTCATAATCAAAAATAACCATTTACATGAACAACTATTAGAAAAACACCTCCTGATAGGAATTAATTGTTTTTGAGCGTCTTTATTCTAATCAGGCTTTGATTTGCGATTTTTATGTCAATGTCCACAAAGCTAACGACAGATGAAAAAATGTAAGTTGAAATGTATGAAAGGAACTGGGGGATGGTTGTGCTGTAAACAAAAGAGCAATGCCTCACCAGGGTTGTCGTCTCTGATGGCTGATTTTAGGAGACCTTTGGCATCTTCTGCATTCCAGGGACTGACAACTTTCAGACCTGGACAGTGAGCGTACCTGCAGACAGAGACAACAAACACTTCTACTGTCAGCTAAAACATCTCCTAGTTTTACAAAAGTCACCTCACACTGACTTTATAGGTGTAACAAAGGACAATGAACTTGTCTCCCCCATCACCAGATTAGAATATAGCAGAAAATGATATGGTGAAAGGAGACTTGCAGCATGAATGCACAACAAGCAGAAAAATGCTTGTCATTGTGAAATCTTCAAACACCAGAATTCATTTAATCTTTTCCATAAAAAGGATTGAAATGTTTGAGAACAAAGGAAGAAATGACCCAGTATCAAACCTGACTTATACTCTGGAGGTCAACACTTTTGATAATTCTTGTGCAATGTTATGCTATGTTCCAGTAAAAGTTTTCAGTCGTCTCAATGAATCCACACACACTATCCTCCCACTGGCTCTCAGTTGCCAGTTTACACTGTATAATCCTGATTAGTGTTGTTTATTTGTACCTACACTATATATTTGTCTTTGTTGAACAACAGATTATAACAATAACAATTATAAAATATAATTATTTATGCACTATTGTATAATTACTATTAATATTAAAATAATTATAATTATATATGAATAATATGATGGAGGAAGAGTAGGAAGACATTTTGGATTTACATTTACTGAGAGAACAATGGGAGGACAACTAATGAATGTGGGCAGCGTAGAACTGAACCAAACAGATCACAGAACATGTTTATATACCTGAATTCACCACCACCTCTGTATAATTTCTTATGCCTTTCAGTGTCTATATGTTGCTGCAAGAGTTGAATTTGACCTTTAAGTCAAAACTACAAAAAGGAGAGATACAATTTTCAGAAGTTGCTATGAGAGTGAGGAGAGCTAACAAACAGGAACAGAGTTATGTGATAAGTGAACGCACCAAGCAGCGAAGCATTGCGAGTGCTGTGCAGCGACACCTGCTGACGCTCCGTTGGGTCCTCTGAAGACGATGGGCACCGGCTGCAGCCCTGCTGACATGTAGTAGGTCTTGGCTGCAGAGTTGATGACCTGGTCAATGGCTTGCATTGAGAAGTTAAAGGTCATGAACTCACAGATGGGTCTCAGGCCGGCCTACAGAATCAACAAATTAATAAGTGAGAGCTGCTGGGAAAAAAGACCTGGTAACAAAAACGGTCCACACAAAACTGAATTTAAGGACTTAATATAAAGTAATGCTACATCATTCAGTTGAATTTAAGTAATGATTAGCATTTGAATTATAAAATGTATAAGGCCTGTGGATCTACTACAATCTAGTGACATTATATATTGCAATTTCACCCTCACAACTTTATGTCATGCATAAATATACAGTTTTCTTTGTCTAGTGAGAGGAGAGGAAGGATCGAGAGAGGCTTAAAGACAACACAATCCCACCTTCATTTTCCATAGCAAAACAGCACTTCAAAGAATCAATACTGTACTGCACTATGAAATTTTGCAATATTTTTTTTGCCACTGTAATGTATTTCTCAATTTCCATGTAATAATGACATATGTCTTCACAAGCTGCATATTACTAAACATCTAATTGCATAGATTATGTAATTCATTATCATAATCATTATCAAAATGCAAAACATATGAAGCTAACAAACTGAACTAGGGGTGGGAATCACAGGGTACCTCACGATACCGATAATATCAGGGTACAACGATGAATTAAAATATCAATATTGCCGCAGATGTATTGATTATCATATTGCATGAGGTAGAACAGAGATATGTCAACAAATCGATATTTTTTTTAACCACCCCTACTGTGAACAGCAACTTATATGAGACTGACTGATCAATTTTGGATTAAGTGTCACCAATTAATCTAATACATCTAAAACACCAGACACTGAACAACACACCATCAAAATTTTCTGGGTAAATTTTAGACTTTGGAAGTTGTGAGTAAAGTTTAAAAAGTAAAAGGGTCAAATGGTTTTCTATAAATACATTCACTCATTCACATATAAGGAGGTGATGTGTTGCCATGGGAATGAAAGATACTCACCATGGCAGCTCCCACTGCAATGCCGGCAAAGCCCATCTGTAGAAAGGGAGAGTGTGTTACTCAGCTGGAAAACATTTCCGTGTGTCTCCAATATTTTGATTAAAAACTAAGGGGAAAAAAATATATTAAAAATGGAAAATTTAATTACATGAAACATTTGTGGTTGAGTGCCTCACCTCTGAGATTGGAGTGTCAATGATCCGTTTGTCTCCATATTTCTTCCACAGACCTCTGCTCACCTACACAAACACACATGAAATTTAAGGCTATTAAGATCTTTTGAAATCAGTGAGAATGTCACTTTCTTTTTCCACAGAAAGAGGGGGATGCAATAGAGACTTTAGAGTTTATTATTATGATATGATTTATATACATAATATCAAATTTGTGTTAATACTTACAGTTGCAAAACAATCTAAAATAATAGTAATATACTTACATTATGAGTTTAGTATATGAGCTGAGATCATAATAGCAGAAAATTGATGGATGTTTAATGTTTTCCTTATAATGATGTTTCTCAGCTACTAAGAAGTGACAACATTTGCCAATGGTCTGTCAAACTGCCTACAGCAGGCAAGCAGAACTATGAGGCCTTTTAAATAGGAGGTGATTTGAAAAAGTAAAATAAAAACAAGGACAACAAAGTCATATACACTGTAGGAAATAAAGTAATAAATGTGGAATATTTGCCAATAATTTATATTTTCAACTCAAGTCCCATATCAGACGCTCTGGTAAGGAATTAAATTGTCATCAAGAAACATCCACTGCAACACGAGGCTCGACTCACCTTATAGGCTCCATCATATTGAGCCACCTCTTCACCCAAAAGGAAGACCCGCTCATCCCTCTCCAGCTCCTCATCCATCGCCTGGTTAAGGGCATCACGAACAGTCACCTGATGACAGCAGGACAGCAGTCACCCACATTTCTTTTTCATTACAATAAGCCATTGTGTGTGTGAGGTCGGCCCATTTTTTGTAAGGCTGGGTACAAATTCTTAGTAGAAGCTCTCACAAAAGACAGAAACACTCCAACCAGCAAAACATGTTTTGCTTCAACATTCTTACTAGCATATTTACTTTACAGTAAGTTAATGGTTGTGCTGCTGTATATATACACAATTTTATTCATATATAGAATATATACAGAATTTTATTCATATATACAACAATATAAATAGGTAAATTTATTATTTACTTTATTTATTATTTAATTTAATATTTCACAAAGGATAAATATTAAGCAGGGATGCACAATATTGGATGAGGCACCTTGGCTGATATCCGATATCGGAAATGCTTGGGCCAATTACCGATATGATACTTACGTATAAATGTTTTTCCCTGTGCCCAACAACAGGTCAATAAGTCTTTTCTGCAGTGAAATTAACATAATATTTTGCCTACTCATGCCGCATTAGATGTCAATATTAATTTACTTCATTGAGCAAAATAAACAAATGCAAAAAATAATAGTTGCCAAAGAATAGAAACAACATAGAAGTCTAAGAGGTAGAGGCCTATTTAGCCTAATGTTGTAGTCACTTGTCATATAATAGATATAGATCTTGTGTTTGGCGATATCCAGTAATATATTTTAAAGTCAATATCTGCTGATTATATCGTACATCCATCATATTAAATCATTAATCCGTGCTTTATAGACCAGCTATAAGCATTAATACAACATTCCAGGTGCCAGATTGAGGGAAAATCTCCATCATGACATTTTTTTTTTCTTTTCAGCAATTTAATTCTTTAGAGAGAACAAACTCTCGAGTCTTGATGTTTTGTGTGATTATAAGCGTCAGCTTTCTCTCCTTTAGCTGTAGTGAATAATAACTTTTAGAATTAGTCAGTCAATGGTAACATTGAACCCAAAACAGAACGATATAAATACTGCTCCCTTTGTCTAAAACCACCTCGGGCTTATATCAGTTGTTTAAGAAGAAACTGATGACAGGTGTGAAATTTTAATCAAATAACTGGAGAATAACAGGTCATCACAACAGAAAGGATATTCCCTTTAACCACAGTAAATAAACGAATAAACATTCATCACAAACTATTAAATGTAAAACTGCAATTTGTAATCAAACGGCTAAATGAAAACACGAAAGTGAAAAACGAGTGTTTGCCTGGACTGACATTAGCTTGTTAGCTGCTAACTGACCTGCACCGCCGCCGGAGCGCTGCTGTGGAATCCCCGCCGTCGCAGAGCCGATAC
This sequence comes from Brachirus orientalis, assembly GCA_016785285.1. Taxonomy (NCBI): domain Eukaryota; kingdom Metazoa; phylum Chordata; class Actinopteri; order Pleuronectiformes; family Soleidae; genus Brachirus; species Brachirus orientalis. Next base: position 11,490,153 of record JAFBJR010000194.1, on the reverse strand, counting down.
GACATTCTGTGAAAAGGCAGACGCCACTGTAAGTATCAAATATTTTAGAGAACCAGGGCGAAAGAAATAAGAAAGAAGATTCTCAAACCTTTCCTGAGCGGAGAAAGCACTTCAGGGACGCCGCCATCTTCACCCTGTCCTCTGCCGGAAGTAAGGCGGAGACTTTACCGAGATCACTAGATTTCGACCAATCAGCACCGCGGCTCACGCGTCGCTCGGTTGGCGTCACGACTCAGAGCCAATCATAGAGGCTCACTGAACACGGAGGTGTGGAAAACTACACCAAGAAAAAGGCCAAGGACAGCTTGACTGCACTGTCATTAAGACTAAATCCACGGGACAAATAAAGAAAAAAAGGAAACACTACATTCCAATATTACTTAAATTGTTATTAGACATATTTTATTATATTCATACATACAACTATGTGCTCTGCCACAACTTACATGTTGATAAACCTCCCATGTTTAAATTATTTAACAAAACCTCATAAGGTACAGGTTAGCGTATTTAAGACTCAAACTTTATAACCATCCAGAAACTGAAGACTGCCCTCGGTTGGACTGGATTGTACTGAATAATTAAAACAAATGCTCCCAGCATAGAGCTTACTTGCTGCCACATACTAGAGTGTTCAGGCTGCAGGACTGACCCAAGCTCAAGACTCAAAACAAACCCTGCAGCTCTGTCACAGGTAAATTACAAGAGACAGATGAATGTAGAGCTGAGGAAATGAGGACATCCATCTGAAATAGTCATTGTTTTGTTATAAACATTATGATATTAAAACTGATTACACAGTATAATGGAAACAGAAAAATGAAACTATCCATTTTCACATTAGGACAGGGCAGTACCTAGGAATTGTGTTACTCTGTATCCAAAATAATGACATGAATAGAGATCAATACATCCAATCCTATGTGTTTTTCATCATAGAGGTGCTTATTGTGACAACAATGGTGTTTTGCTACTGCTGGGTCTTCCACAGTGGCAATACAGTCAACATCTAAATATGTCATGGTTAATTAATCCACACAGAAATGTGATCGTCATGATCTTTGGACTGAGCTTGCCACAGTAGATTTATGACTGCAAAGTAATAATCGGGTTTTGAACAGCTGATAAAAAATTGTGCTCTGAAACAATTTGATCCACATCTTTTCCTGACATTTTATGTTGTAAATGGCAATAAATTAATTCCAAAGCAAAACACATAATGATATCCTGTGTGTTGAAATTCTTGCCAGAGCATCTAACATACACACACTTGACATTATAGATTTCTATAGGCACAAGAGTCCATATGGCACAATAAAATAAAACTGTCAACATTTAAACACAACAGATTTAAAACAAAAGCAAACGATTTAAAACTATCATGAATCCCAAAGAACTAAAAGTAGCCCATGAATGAGCATAACACAAATTTCTGTTTGTTTTTTTCAGACAAAAAATAACAAATTTCTTTGTCGGCATGTTCTCTGTTAAAGGAATGACTGACATATTTCTTTCAATGTAGCTGATAGCGGCAGGTTATTTCTATGAAAAGTGTAAAAACTGCTTCAGAGAGATCAATTAATTTATAGATATTTAATTGTTCAGTTTAGACGTTGCATGAGCCATCTAATCTCGATTGTTGGTGTTTGCACAAACCAAAAGTTGCATATTCAATTGCAGTTCTTGCAAGCAGCTAACTAGGACAATTGCGATGGACTCTCTCTCTACAGTGGGTTGATTTTCACAAAAATTAACTGATAATGATCAGCAGTGACGTCAGGTGCATTGTTAATGATGCCACAGGAGCTGGAGGATTCATTTCAGACCTTTAAGTACAATCAGAGGTGAGAGTTGTGATCTGACACAGATGCCTGAAGAAAATGAAGAGCCTGAAGAGTTTGACTTTACACAGAGCAACACGATTATTTTCAGTGAAGATTCAATAAGATGTTTAGCGGGCAAACTTCAATAAAACTGAACAATAGATTTGAAAAATCTGTTTATCTCTATATTCCTGCGGTTATGTGACTCCACTCTCTAGTCATAACATGTTCTGATAAAACACTTGAGAGGGTGACTACAACCTCTTTTTTGTTTTAAATGATAAACAAGCTTTTTCTTCCCAGCCAAGATTTTTTTTTTATATATATTTTTACTCATGGTCTTACGACTAAATTAAAAGTGCATAAACAGACGAAAAGATGCATACATTCCTGTTGGTAGTTGTGCTGCTATTAATATTGCTACACACCAAGCTATTGGCTCTTGCACATTTGGTCTGAAAAAAGTTGTTTAAAATAAATGAACAATTGACTAGTCAGGTTGCCTACCGAGCTGAATAACTGCCATGATCTCTGAGTGGTAGATCAGACTAAACAAAACCAACAGCAGAAGTGATTGTCTAGAGTGAAACCAGCTACAACACATACACACTTCATATTCATATTCAATTTTATCCGAGTCTTACTCCTAAAAAAAATTCAACTAAATCTACAAGTTCTGTAAGATTTTTGAACTTGTTTCCAAAGCAATATATTTATGTGTTCTCTAAAATCAACATTAAGTTTCAAACTATCTTGCCTTTCATGCAGCAAACTGTCACATAGTGGTTTTGGGACCTGATTCCATACAGTAGTGAGTAAATGGTGATGTTTTACCAGTGCAGCTCAGTGTTTTTTCTGAAGGCATTCTTCATCTGATGTCCAGCAGTGACAAGGCAGTCGAGTCCATGCTACATGTCAAAGGTTTCAAAGAAGGAAAGGCAAGCATTTGGGCACTTTCTCTACTGCTACAGAAACAGGATCACGCAATGTCATGATGAGTATTGGGTCCAGGAAATTCAAGTTTGTCATCCAGTGGGATCAAATATCCACAGAGGGTCCATGACATGACAAAAATGTAAATGAAGCTGTTGGCAAACCACTGGAGCAGCAGATTTTTGTCTGGAGCCTGGTGGTTGTTGTCAGAATAGCTTCAGGTGGAAAGTATTGTCCAGTTTTTGAAACAGCAGACTGAAGCATCCATTACCCATCCGCCTGCCCTCTGTTCTTTCCACCCACAGCAATGAATTTTAAAAATTAAAAACAGGTAAAAGCAGAAATTTTGATAAAAACTAAAATGGTACTTTCATTCACTTTCACATCTCATGGAACAAGGACATGAACCTGACCACAGCAATGAACCACTGGGTCGTCATGTCACTGTAATGATGTTTTCCAGGTCAAAGAATAATTGTGGCGGTGGGTGGGGTCAGATGACAGGTCTGCTACGGTCAGTGGTCTCTGCCTTCTTCAGTTTACCTTTACTGAAGGTCTGGATGGAGCTCAGCAGGGCAGCACGACCTCCCCCTGCTCCATCACAGGAGGATGGTGGAGGGGGAGGAGGACAAGATGAGGAGTCCAACATAGGAAGGGGGGGAGGAGGAGGGGGAGCAGTCTGGGCTCCTGGATTAAGGAGGAAAAAAAAAAGGGATTGAATTAGAGAACAGCAACTGGTTACTCTCAGTGTTCCCAGGGGCTGGTAGCACAAAGATGTGTTAGATTCATGCCATTCTTTGTTTTACACTTCCATTAGCCTGGAGTTAAATAGTAACTACATTTATCTCCTTAGCTCCTTTCAGTTCAAATCCCACACTTGCAGGAAGGGGAAATGTGCCCCCTTCCTATTTTTGTCTCCTTACTTTTCACCGCAGTTAAGGAGTGATCTACTCTGACCATAAATTAAAGATAATCAACCAACAGAGAGATTTAATATCACCGAAGTAAGCTGCATCAGATTACCTCAGCTGTTTTGTGCCACTTATAATAAGGCACCATAATAAAGGGTTTCAACTAATAGCTCAATTAATTATTGGTTAATACATGATGTTTATGGATCATTTATAAGCCATTCTTAAGATCCAGTTGACATGAGTAAAAATTAATGAATTTCTGAGTAATCAACAGGAGTAAATATAAATTGTATCAATATTTATGGTCCAAATGCTCTGCAGCTTTCTTTAAGAAGAACCAGTGAAATGAAAGAGTCTGTCTGTCCGTTGAAGAGCTAGATGACACTGGACGATGACCTTATCTCCCTCCAGTGTTTTTTCTTTGTTTTTTTTTGAATACGTATTATCTTTTAAATATATTAACCATTGTAAAAACTATTAGTTATAACCCATGGACAGTTCATAAAGGGGAACTTATTGTGTAGTTTCTGCTTCTGGAAAGAGTTTATCTTTGTGAAACCAGCACCTGTAGATCAGTGTCCAGGTCGAACTCAATCCAACATCAGTTCAGCTCAACCTATAGTTTCTATACTCAACAGTTTTTAACACTACAGAGAACGTTTGGTCAATACCAAGTACTGAGGTGTGATTCCAAATTACATTTAAGAAAAAGGAATCAAGAAGTGCATTTGCATTTAGTGATGTACAGTACTGTGCAGATGTGTTGGGGCACATTTTTTTAATCATCACCCAACACCATACGGAGGGGCTTACTTATGCTTTGATTATTTTGGCTGATGTTGCAATATGGCTCAGAGTTGGTACGACTGATAATTTTTGCATCTTAACTGTCATTTTCATGAAAAAATACAAATACACGTGCAAGATTTTGGGGCCAGTGAATATCCTCACCACTGCAGAACAGATGGTCTGACCCCCACAGAGCTCTGATCTCAGTCTGGGATTTAATAAAAAAGCCTATATGACACAGAAACTAAACCTGCAGAACAAGACCAATTACTTTGAAAAACAGTATGAAACAAGAATGACACGTGCTGTTCTGAATCCAAGTGGTGGTCACAAGTAATACTGCTTTGATTTAGATTTTTTAAAAATACTTCATTGATAAATAAAAACGATTCCCGTGTTTATGTACCTAAAACTTTTGCACAGCACTGTAGTCATTACAATATCTCTTTTTGTTTTCTGAATCTCTAATAGCTCTTAATACTACAATACCCACAAGCCTCAGTAGCAGTAACTGAATAGAGAAAATGATGACAAAATGTTCAGGCCAAAGTGATCCAATTCTTGACTTCACAATTCAATAATATCTAACTTCACCTCAACATCTTCCACACATTTTGTACTTGTGTTAAAGTAAATTCCTGTTGATAAAGAGTGAACTGATCGTGGTTTGAACATGAACCTGGTACATCTTTTTCAGATGTGCAATTTTGCATTAAAAACTGAATAAAACCCAGGAACTACAAGCAGAAAAGAAAAATCCCAGTGGACTCAAATAAGTAGCAAAATGAGAAGCCAAAGCAGTGGAATAAAAATGGTAATAAATTAATTTTAACAAATTAATAAATACAGGAAAACTAATATCTGCAGAGATTCAAGTCTTTCTCCAGAATGACTGAAGGTCGTAGCAATTAGCATCCACAGTGATGTTTTTAAAGTAATGTAATGACTCTGCAGTCATGTCCACAGTTACATGACCAGACAATATACAACCTATGGGTATGAAATAAATTGATATTTCACAGGACAGTATTTGAAAGAAGTACTGCACTTATCATGTTTTCTTAATAAATACTAAATATTTGACATGTCTTCTCAGTGATACCCCACCCCAAACATAAATATCAGCAGACAGATAAAAGAACATACAAAAAAGAACAAAACAAAGAGACAGACAGACAGACGGACATGCCAACTGACTGAAGCAACACACAGACATAGGTGACAGATCACAATCTCCAATGAGAACAAGATGTCTGAATCAGGGAGGAGCAGCACCACCTAATGTTTGGAAATCATTGCAGATTGTGAGGTTTTAATAAAGATGTTCAAACACCCAGTTCCATTGTGTCGTTGTTTTAATATGAAATAATAGTACAGCAGCTCTTAGTGACCCGGAGCCTGGGTGTACAACAGCTTTAAAAACCCCCAGAGGCCTTTGTCAACATTTTAATTTACTAACATTAAATCTTTTACTTTACCCAGTGACATGGTCAGAATGGAGCATTCTCTACGGTGAAGACAGCGGAGGAGGAAGAGAGAGACACAAATGGCAGTTATCTGTTCTGTGGACCAATTAGCATTTGCACCAGTATATAAGGAGAAAAGATTATAGGCAATAAGGCAATAATACCAGGGTAGGAAACTGTTGTCACATTTATAATACGACTGTTTCAGTCTGCACATGGATTTTTTTGACAGTAAAAAAATAGAATACTGCCAGCAGACACACTTTAAAATATTAAATCTCATCTCTATGTTTCCCATACTGTATTAAACAACCTATAGACATAAAACACCAGTAGGACACGCTGCTGCCACAGAGACTATACCTGAAAACCAGGTAATCACAAAAGGTAAAGAGAGAGACAGGCAGATTTAGTCAATGATTTCATGAACACACATGCAAATTTCAGATGAAAGAATGACGTTAGATGTCTGATGAGCATGTTGAACCACTACAGCCCAAATATGTTTTTACCCATGGATTGGTTCTCACCAGTCTTTCTGATAGTTTCCTAAAGAGACAGACAGACAGATTGGTGGGAGAGAAGGCAGACAGACAAATGGAAGGGAAGACAGACTGACAGGCAGTTATACAACCACATGGGAGGGCAAACAAACATACTACAGACAGATTGACAGTTGAATAGACAGACACATGAAGTCAGACATTTGGAGGGAAAACAGACTGACAGTTTAAAGGACAGGTCAAATGACAGACAGAGAGATAGGTAAATACATAAAAAGAAAGACAAAAAGAAATACCTGTGGTGGACGGGGGGGTGGGGGAGGATGGACATGTGGGAGGGGAACTGGCTCCAGAACCTGAAGATTCAAACAAAAGCAGAATTTAATCACAAACACTATTTAAATACAGATATTTGTCCAACAGAAAAACAACTTGACAATTATTTCTCTTTGGAGCAATATTATCACAAGTGTGAGTGTGTTTTATTTAAATATCCCTGCATAATGGCTTTATAGCTGCAGAGGGGAATTTGTAACAGCAGACCTACCAGAATTATTGTTGTTTCTGATGGAGGCTTCTTCTTCATTTTCATAAGCTGACTGTCTTGACTTCTGCAAAGACATAAACAAAATGAAACAAATGTAATCTCTGAGTAATTTTTTTTTTTAATTTAACTCCAAGGTAAACTGGTGACTGTAAGGAGTAACGAATAGAGAGACATGAAGTGAACATAGTAAATCTAAATGCCTTGTCAAAACAATGATAATATATCCAATACTTCACAGAGGTTGAATGTTGCCCACCTTCCTTGCCAGAATCTTCCTCCTCTTTCTCTCTTCCTCTGAGCCGTGGTGAGACTGAGCTCTGGTCAGTCTCCTGTGCTGGTGCAGCTTCAGTCAAACATTCACACACAACAACAATGAATATATTATTAAAATCACTGAATTCAGAGATTAATACTCAATGATCCTTACTCCAACACATTCATTTACTGTGCATCAACAAATCACTCATGAATAATGAAAATATTAAGCGCCCCATTGGAATATGATAAAACATTTATGCTTCATCACAGGAGCAGAGTACTGGAGTTTCTGTTTTCTTTGAGATACTAAGCTCCTCTGCGATGCCACATATCCATTATGCCTCTATTTGGATGACGGACTGTTCAAAATTTTAGGTTACATACACAATCAAATGTCACAAATTATGTGCTGTATGTATAATTCTGACGTGTGCCATTATTACGTTCAACTTGTAATAATTGTGGACTAATTGATGATATGTTATGTGGTATATGGATGTGATATTTAAATTTCCCATCTTGGGATTAATAAAGTATCAATCAATCAATCAATCAAACAATGAATCGATCAATCAAACTGCATAGGACAAATGAGGCCGATTCCCAGAACCCACAAACTTATTCCAAACCATACAGTCATTTTTTTAATGCAAGTTTTTAGGGCCATTGTATGTTTTGTTTGTCTCTTCCCATTTATCTGTAGGTGATATACTTTTTCACAATGAACATTTCACATCCACTTTCCCAAGTTATGGGAAAACTATGTTGCAAAGTTTCCCGTAGCTGTCGTTTTATAAGAGCCAGTTAAAATTCCTGACTGAATCAACAAATGTCCACCTTATCTAGAAAGTCATGCGGGACATGACTGAAATGACCAGTCAAGCCACTCATGGTATGAAACAGAGAAAGTTAAAAATAAAATTCAAAGATGGTAAACGGGACTAGTGACGCACCACTCTCTGCTCCTCCTGAAGTCTTTTTTCAAGGCTCTCCTTTGCCGTCTTCAAGGCCTCTTTCAGTCTACTGGGAACCTAAAGGATTAACCAAGTTCAGACATTTCTTTGTTGTTGTTTTTTTGTTTGCATTATAAAAACAAACACCAGCACACTGAGAAATAATATTACACTGAGCCTCTCACCTTTATCTGGAGTTTTTCTGACTGTTGCAGCTTGACATCACTGAACAACCTGCAAAACACAAACTGGGAATAAATAACAAAAAACAAAAAACAGTCCTGCATATTATTTAATTTCAAATTTGAGAGATTTCTCAGCCTTAAAGAGAATCTTTCTCTTGGATGGGATAATCCAGGAAACTAACTTATGTCATGGTAGTTTTAAAGACTTTTTGTTTTGAACCCACCATAATCTTATCACAAAACAATTACATTTATACATGCACACAATCAATCCATATACATTATGTCCCAGTCTATAGGGTTCATTGCAACATGGAGCATGTGAAAAATTATGTAGTTAATCAAAGTATAACTTGAGCTTCAGAGATGATTAAAAGCCACAGTAAAGTGAGCAAAGTTTGAGATGAAGCCATTGTATGGGGGATGAATGTTTTGTTGTCTGTCTGTAAAAGTATTATTTAATGTTCCTCCGATGACTCATCTGTCATTTACTATGGACTCAGTTGTGAACTCACGGTGTCTGGATGAGCTGCGACACTGTGGGCATCCCACTCTTACAGGCTTCTGTGGACAGAATGGACTGCAGCACAGACACTGAACATGCACAAACACACAAAACACATAATAAAAATCAACAGCGCACACGGCTACAGATATTTAGGGACGTTTCAGTTTAATAGATTTTTCAGCTCAGTGTGCCTCAGCGTGTGTATGTATGAAATGTGTTGGTGTGCATGAACGCACCCACAGTTGTGTACGGGACAGGGGGGTACTGATCAACAGGAACACTGTCTGGCGGTCGGCCATATGTCATCTCGAAGAGTAAATGTCCAAAGCAGAAGACATCAATGCTTTCTGTGGTCTGCAGGTAGAAACACATATAGTATGTTCAAATTACATGCATACATGACCTACAAGGGGCAGACAAACAAACGCAAACAATTTAAATTGAGTTTACATACATTGATCTTCCTGAGCTGGGTGAAGCTGGGTCTCAGCACTGAGGGAACTCCCAGTATGCCATTTTCCACATCCATTAGTTGACACACGCCATTATCCACAATGACATTAGATGCATGCAGGTGACCAAAAAACACACCGCCATCATAGAGGAGCTTTAGACCCTGTACACAAACACATTAAAGACTTGAGAGCCTTATAAGGTCCAGTGTGCTGTATTTAATAGGGTTTATTTGTAGAAATACAATATACCACTGATAAGTATGTTTGTATGAGTGTACAAGCATTTTAAAATAAAAATTGTTTGGTTTCCAGGGGCCACCGTCTTGCATTGCCATACTTTGACAGCAGTCAAAATAGACAAACCAGCCAGAGTGTGTTTGGCAGTTTGACACTTACTACAACAACAAAACAGAACAACATCCTTTCTGGTATTAAAAGGCAACTATCATTTTCTAACTTGAAAGAAAGGGGGGGGGGGGGGAGTTTTGCAAAAGTTGCAGTATGCAATCTCACCATTATATATCACTAATTTTTAGACACAGGACATGTAGAACCAATTCTCTGGGTAGCTGTTTTTCTTTACATGTATGTGTGTGCTAGTGCATGTGTATACCTCGAGGATCTGACGGCCATACAGTTTGATCTGCGGCAGTTCAAGACCCTGACTCTTCTTTGGGTTACAGTACTTCTTCAGGTAACTCTCTCTGGGCTTTGCCTGAAGAAAAGCAGAAGTTTTTAATGGAACTACTTTCTGCTGAAGAAAAAGTCCTCATGAATACAGACACTTCTCACAACCAAAAAATGTCTTGAATGAAATGATACGAACAGAGATCAGATTAAAGGCTGAATCTGTTTTGTGTGGATTGTAGCTGTAGTTGTATAAAAAGCCTGCATACAAATTATAAAATTTTATTCCTTCTTTAAAATTATTGCAGTTCCTGTTGCACAAGTATTGAAAACTATTTATATAGTATTTTCTAGTCTTGATAACCACTCAAAACTGCTTTACAAGACAGTTTTTGCCATTCACTCATTTACTTACACATTCATACAGCCCATCGATGTGCTGTGCACCTTCTATTGCACATTTTATACCCATTCATAAACAGCTGACAGGAGCAGCGTGGGGTTAAGGACACATCGGCAGGTAGACTAGTGGAGCAGGGAAACAAACCTACAACCTTCAAGTTCAACTCGCCATACCACTGAGCTACCGTCGCAGACCGTGTGTGTTGTGGAAACGTTTTTCAGGCATCCAACACAAACACATGCGTGCAGTCTACCTTACAGATGTGGTCTCTCAGAGAGCCTTTCTCACTGAACGGCCGGATGAGCAGAGCTGAAGACTCACTGGTGCTGAAGAACAACAGCGGACAGAGATACGGTGTCTACAGAGGAAGAGAAGTTTACTCACTATTAATATTCATGTTAAAATCAGTATAATTTGTAGGAGATAATGTTGTGCCAAACAAGACCTACAATGCGAAAGGCTCCACCCACAATACACTTTGCTGAACTAACAGGTGAATATGTTATTCTGTTGAGTGATTACGTACAGAGAGGCTGGTAAACAGTTTCATGGCTGACTGCAGGTCTTTGTCCGATAGAAATTTATCAGGACCCAGGTCCACCTACAAACATACACAAAGATCTGAGAACTGAATTTCATTCAAAGAGTTTTGAAGGAATTGATCTATCTATCTATGTATGTATGTATTTATGTATGTATGTATGTAACTCACCCAGCTCAGCAGATACCTCTCTTTGGGCTGTTCTTTATTTTTGATGACAAAATATTTCTTCCGTATCCTCCAGCCTGAAAAAAAGAGAGTCTGTTACTTTAGCTAATGCGAATCAAGCATTAGGTAATATTTAATAAAAATCAATTTCAATTATTAAAATGTACTGCACTCTATTACATATGCTGTCAACTTAACTCTATACATGTCTCTGAAAGATTATTTTAGGTTTTATTTGCTGGAGAGAAAAGAAGATTTCTGCTGAAAATTGACCAGAACAAGCCTGATAATTGGATTGGCCCAATAGTAAAAAGAGACCACAGCAGCAGGATGAAGGTTTGACAAAGTATGTGCAGGTTTCACAACAACACAAACAACAGTCATCAATCAGAGTGTTTACATGTACTCTAACCATTAGATTATACATCTGTTGTCAGTTTCAGCTGGCATGTAAAATACTATCCTTTTTGTTTGTTTGAGGTCATGCTCAGAGTGACTCAAAGACAAATTGGGTTCTTTGATTTGATTCAACAACATCACAGAGTGTACTGATTTCAATCTCTGTCACTATCACTACTGTTGGTAATGAATATATATACATATGAACACTACAAAGTCAAAGTATGAATGGGCATTTAACATACATTACCAGTCAAATGTTTGGACACACCTTCTCATTTAATGTGGTCCAAACCTTTGACTGGTAGTGTAAGTACTACATACTGTACATTTCCCAAGTCAGTGAATGTCATTCAAATTCAGCCTCACCAATGTCTCTGAGAGGCTCCAGCACTTCCCACTTTAGGTTTGACCTGAAGAACATGGAGACCTGCTGCAGGGCGATCTCTGAAAAAAAGAGGGGGAAAAAAAAACAACTCCTTGATAACTTTCTTTTAATATATAATATTTTTAAAATGAAACTAAAATGGAATTGTTGCTACAAGTAGCTCACTCATATCACAATGGTAATTATAAAATAAAATATATATATATTATGAACATTGTATTAAATTATCTAAGTCAGGTGAACTTTTTGTTTAATGAGCTTCCCGGTTATCTATATACATTTGATATTAATGTAATTAGAGAACTCTTTCGGTTTTCAAATGTATGAGTGACCAAGAAAGAAATTCACTGCATCTGTCAAAAGCGAGCAGAATCTTTAAGGGACTTTAACTTATTGAAAGAAAAGTTAAATTACAATATAATAATATAATATAATTATAATACTAATAATATTCATAAAATATTCAGCTTTCATAGTAGACACTAACACTCACTGTTCTGGTAAATGTAGTATTATAAAGTAGCTTATAAAGTACCACTAAAATATACTTCAAGTTACTTACAACGATTGAAAAACAATTTGAAAATATTTTTAATGATAGTGAGGGGGAAGAACCTGTATAGTTGACACAATAGTTGTTGGGGTCCAGGAACTTCTTGACAGTCAGGGAGCTGGAAAGCAGTGGATGCTGGGTAATGGTGTCCAGATAGGCCTGCAGTCCTCTCTGCCTCTCTGCTATGAACTCCCTGTCCATGTTTCCAATCAGCTTCTTAGGAGGAAGAGGGAGACTGATGCCACAAACCTGAACAGAAAGAGAGAGGAACTTGTCAAACTTTCATGGATAGTAGGGACACACAATATTGGACTTTTAGCAGATGTCCGATATATCGGGAGCGTATGGGCCGATAACAGTACCGATATATACAGTATGTCATTCCTTTTGCTCAACTGCAGAGATCATTTAGTCTCTTTTGCAGTGAAATTAACATGATACTTTTCAAACTCAAGTCGCAGCCAATGTGGATATAAAATAACTTTACTGTGCAAAATAAATAAGCATAAAAAATAATAGCTGTAGAGGGCACTAGCATAGAAGTCGAGGGGGTAGCAGCTTTTTCTGCCTACTACTTTAGTTGATACTCATACAGTATTGGCAGATCATAACAAAATTAATTCTGAAACGCATATTTTCTGTGTGTTTCAACTAAAGCGTAAACCAACCTAGTTCTGCTGCACAATGACTTAAGATCAGAAGCAGGAGTGACCTGATAGCTCATTGTTTGGGGATCAAACCACATGGGCTAAAACACTGAGCAGTAGTTTGCCTGTTGACTCCCAGTCAGTCGTTTCATTTAGTGTGTGTTCTTGTTCTCCCCTCTCACCCCATCTCGAATCTTTCATTCTCTCGCTATCTAAAACAAGCAAACAGGCCAAAAAATATATACTTTAAGATATGGGGCTGATGGGAGGTCAGGGTCAGTGTGAGACCTGGACAGGAAATGAGCAGGCAAAACCTCAGCAGAAAAACCTGCCAACTTCCTGTTTTCCAGGAACGATGTGGTCTGAACATAAGACGAGTCACATCCAGAACAATCTGACCAAAAAAAACCCTCAGATGAGCTCCGGGCTGTTGCAACGCTGTCCCACTTGAATACAGATCTATTGAAGATTAATTTGACTCGGTGTTTCTCTGGATGAATCTTAAAGCTGAACTCATTTTAATTCCAGAAATGGATCATGTCACTTGCTTTCAAAGTTTTAGGCCAACTTGTCTGACAGGTGGTCTTTTAAAATAAAGAGTTTATTTACAACCTCTACTCACAAGTTACTGATGTTCAGAAGTAATGGGTATTTTCATGCCCAAGCTTCTGACTGTGTTTGAGGACTGAGTATGAGGACAAAAGAGACAAAACTATTTCACATTACAAGTGTATGTAGACTAGACACATTCATCATTAATTGATGGATGCTCAGCTTAGTCTATAAGTCAAGAAATTGGCTTGGGTCAGAATACATTTTCATTGTCTTGATTGAAAGGTTGATATCTTGAAGCTTTGATGGAGATCAAACATGATATCAAAATCTATACTAAACCTTTATTATATAGAAATTACATTGTGATGTACAGTATATTGCCATTGAATTATTTCACAGCCTTACACTGAACGCCATCCTTGCCAAATTTAATGGCTATTCATAGATGCGATATGGAACAAAGCAGCGGACTGATGAACCGATTGAACCAATGCTGCCATCTCAAGAGCATCAGCTAATACATTTATCACAAGATGAACCAGAGCTCAACAAGAAGAGGTGAAGAATCAGTGTACAGAAGCTTTTAGAGTGAATTCTTGCCAGGAGGAGAAACATTTTGCAAACATGCCATGCAAATCTAAAACGTAATCCAAAAGTGACAGCTACACAGTAAAGCGATGATCACTGCCCGCTCACAGCCAAGGCCTCTGACCAAACAACAGCAAAGCTCGGGTGTGTAGTACTGCACCATCATTTCCCAGACGCAGAAGAAATTGACCAAGATACGGCTGTTCTGTACATCAGTTAGTGTGTAAATGCAAATAATTTGTGTCTACAATTCACTTGCTTGTACATGCGCCAAAACAAACCACCACTTTTTATGTGAACTTTTATACATAGCTTTATTACTTTATTACTATAATTGAAGACAATTTAAAAAAAAAAATCCTATTGAGACAAAAACATTCACGCAAATTTTTGTCCAAACACTAGCTGCGGTTTTCATATCCATTATGAAAAAACAATGTACAAAGCACATATTCGTCTCTGCTGTCCACTTTTTATGAAAACACTTTATGCGATTTAGAAACATGTTAAACTCACCATCAGGCTGCTGTTAAGGACATCAAAGTCACTGTAGCGACGAATCACCTGCAACACACACACATTACGCTGCTGTGAATCACTGACAAAGGGACTGAAATTCGTCATTTCATCACCTTATACATCTTTGTAAATCGGACATCTTTATGTTTAAGTCCAGACGAGGGGAAGGGAAGACGGGGGGGGGGCGATAGAGAGAGGGGGGAATAACAAGACAGTACAAGTCAACAACATAACATAAAGACAGTAACGACCCTGACATCACTTTTGAATGACTACATGTACATTAACAGTAAATACAGTAGTTGTTAACAACCACATGGAGAAAACTCCACAATAGTTATATCAGTTTGAATTGATATCTTATGTAGTGAAATGTGTGTATGTCCATTTGTGTATAAGCACACGCATCAGTGTATATGTGTAGGGGTTGTCATTAGATGTGGTTTGAAAGTCATCAATAATGTTGCTTCCTTTATCCAAGGTGGTAACACAAGGTAAACAATGCATTTGTGTTACATTGACGACGACTACCAAATAAGCCTGTATTTGAGGGTAAAAACAAATGACCACCATATTTTATTTACCTGCCAGCTGTTGTCTGAAGACACGCCCCTCTGGACTCGGATGATGTACTCCTGAGAGACAGAGAGTACAAGGCCATTGAAATAGTTATTGTTATTCAAACTAAATAATACCATAATGATTAAAAAAAAAAAACCCGAAACGAAACAATGACATTAAACTGATTGGTCTGTTTCTCTGTAATTCCCTGGAAAAGGGAATGATATACAGTACTGAGAAAGAAATGGAAGTTTCAATTTCACATGGATTAAGTCAAAATCCAATACAAAATAAAATGCAAAATCTTTTTGAGAAAAACATTAAAATATTCATTATTTCAAAAGATCGTCATAAAACTGTTGAGAATACAGATCAAGAAGAAAATCTTAATACCTTGGGGCAAATACATATATACTGTGAGAAAAATAAAGTTTTGATATACCAGGAAATTAATACTGTGAAGATGATTTATTTATCTATGCATTTATTTAAATTAAAATAAAGACAATATTTCATTGGCATTTACATTAGGAATACTATTGTTGAATTCAAACTACCAGGAACAAGTAATTTATTAACATCTGATAAGTTTAATAAATCCATTATATTAATTACAGCCCATTTAACAAATGGCTGGAAGGATAAAAATAAACCAAAAGGCTGTTTGAATAACATTATAAGGTAAAAACAAGTTTGGTTGTTTAAGTGTGGCACCAAGGTCAAGTCAAGTTCAACCTAAATCAGAGGAGTTTTCATGTCAGCTGTGCTTACCTCCCCTTCCATTTCCTAATAACTGATCTCTGTAAATCAAGCTGCTGAGGAAAAAAAACTATTTCCGTAACATGATCAACATAGTAATGAAAACACAAAACCACTGCCTAAACATGGACTTTCTATTTAATCTTCACTGTCAGTCTGATAACAATCATCCATTCATGTGAACTGAGCAGCTTCACCAACACCCAAGACCCCTAATTATAAACAGATGAAGTCCTGACATCACTTCCTGTCAAGAGCTCCTCGACCTTTCTATAACCAGCACCAGTTTGTGACATGTGGGGATTGTTAAAAGCAGGAATGTTATCAAATGAGGATGCAGCAACGGTCTTATTAACTGCCTGTAGATTTGATCAGCCAGATGTGACCGATCTTTAAAATGAAAC
Organism: Brachirus orientalis; assembly: GCA_016785285.1. Taxonomy (NCBI): domain Eukaryota; kingdom Metazoa; phylum Chordata; class Actinopteri; order Pleuronectiformes; family Soleidae; genus Brachirus; species Brachirus orientalis. The sequence goes on along the minus strand of JAFBJR010000194.1, from coordinate 11,473,707 downwards.
CTTTTCAGTCGACACCATATTATCAAATATGCTGCTACATTCTTTCAGTCATTACAAGCTGCAAACTCAGTTTCATTTCCACAGAAATCCCAGATCTCCTCTTACTTGTCACATAACAGACAACTATACTGATTATACAGTTTGAGAAAATTTGATATCCCATGTTGAGAAAGGGAAACTAGAAACACAAGGAGACAGTCTGAAGAAGGCCCATATTTGGAAATCATTTAAACATTTGTGTTATCAGTCACACATTGCACATTTTTGTCTTGATGTGTGGATGATCAACTTCCTTGTAACTTACAGTTTTAGTAAACTGCATGAGCAGCACAGACTGTATTTACAGTAATTGGTAAATATAGGCTACAAATAAAACTGACTGCTTAAATGACTGATTTAATATATTTCATTAATAAAAGGTAGGGGTGGTTGGGGGGGGGGGATCAATAAAGTGAAATATCACGATTTTTTGCAAGACAATATATATCTCTTCTGAGACAGCAAGCATCAATGACGTTACAAATATACAAAATATTTATGGCTTAGCGTAAAAAACAATTGACGTTGCAGTCCACCAGATGACACCAAGTGTTCACTGCAGCTGTCTTGTGAGTATATCGCAATAGTCTATGATTTTGCAAATACTCAGTATTTTGCAATATTGTGATAATATCGTATTGTGACTAAAATATCATGGTGGAGTCAGCTTGCGACAAGAGATCATATTTTTGTGAACCTTTCTCCTGCCTGAGTACATTGTAACAGCACAGCAGTGAAGTGCATTGACAAATTGTTCATAATTAAAGAAACCCTTAACTGTTTTTTTTTTAATGTGTAACATTTATACACATTTCTCACCGGGGGATTTCGTGATATTATGATAGTGGTTTTTGAAATGCAAAGCTAAGTATCACGACATCTGGCTGTCAACAACCACCAAGTCACATGTGTTCAATATCGGACACACTTCTAATCTATCATACGAACATTATAACCAGGTCTCCGATACAGTAAACAAGGGTTCAAATTGTAAGTGTTAATGACACGGATCATTACGTGACCTCGTTGTCAACTCTGCTCGCCAAATTCCTTCAAAATACCTGTGGTTGATATTCATTCAAGTAGATTTTGGCAGACGCTTCCGTCATGGACAGTGGTTTCACAAAACACACGTGGAACTTAACACTTTATTCAATTCGGCATCAGTAAATTATAGAAAACGGCCCTTAACTTATTAAAATCCCAATTCTGTAAGAAGCAGCGGATCCGAGTAAATGTTAGTGATTTCTACCAAAACGCCTATTTGGTGTGAATGTGTCACTATGAAAATAAATAATAATCGTAAGCTATTTCGAAACAATTCCCGGGGTTAACAGATAAGGTTTCGGATGCTAGTCTGGACCGACACCCCCAAAACCGTTAAATCGCTGATTCTGACATACAGCGCTTCCAGGAAATTGCCTAATCTGTGACAGCCCGGGTCAGCTGCCTGCCTGTTTTATAATTAACCGCATATCTAAATCTGATCAAGACACGAGGGAGACTGTAAGCAGACACGATAGCTGTGTTGTGACAGCTACACGGACACCCTGAGAATTAAAGTAATAAGACAGCATCACTGGAAAGTAGACGGAATGAAGCTTCTACAACTGCGTCCGATAATGGAATTGGTGACGCAGCGCAAAGGCTGAAACGCCCCCCTTTAAAATAAAACTTGTCAGTATTTTGACCATGAGTCAGTTTGTTCGCCCGCAATAAAAGCACCGATTAAGCGGTTAACAATTAAACATACAGGTGCTGCAGTCAGTTGCCAGCTAAGTAAACACTCACCGTGTGGGACTGCAGGTTCTGGCTGGCTTCGATCACCGCCGTCAGGGGGACGGTGTCATCCAGCAGCAGTTTACCGGGGGATGGCTTCTCCAGGAAAGACATCCCGGTGAATGAACGTCAAAGAGTGATCTGTACGTCTGACTGTCACTGACTGGAGTCACCGGGATAACGACGAGGCGGAAACCCGCTGAGCGGAGGAGCCAACACCAGCCCAAGAAAAACCAACTAGTCGTTAGCTTAGCCTCACTGTAACCAGGAAGCGTTGGACTGCTTTGGTGTCACCGCTGCAAGTTGGAAAAGGTTAGTTACCGCCCCCTGCCGGACAGGAGAAGCTGCTCAAAGTTTGGACAGAAAAACGTAAACGTGAGGGAAGTAATACAGTATATACATATATTTTTGGACTAGAATAAACTAGAATTACAAAACTTTAAAAGATGACAAACCGGCAGATTAATTGAATTTCAAACAGGCATAAGCACTCAGAGCGCAAACCTCCACCAAGGTTGCCCACCAATCCAGATCTGTATCACCGTCAAAGTCCAATCTTTTCATCATTGGGCAATAACATGCATTTCATACAATTTTAACCAATCCGTAGGAACGTTTGAGTTATACTGCTAACAGACCAAAACATCCCCATGCTGTGGTAATCAATTGGGTGGTAAACCAGCAGACCCTCACATGATCACATTTGTGAGTTAAAAAAAAGCATCACTGGAAGGTTTGAGGAAACTTATGTGAGGCAGATGAAAGAAACAACACAGAAACATGAATTCATTTAACTAATTTAATGAATTTAAACAAAGCACACATTTGGATACCAATAGATAAAACTTAACATCTCTCTGGAAAGTGTTCATGAGCACTTCTAATAAGTGTTCAGCATACAAATACGAAAACAAAGGAAACCACAAGAAATCAACATGGAGCAAATTCTAATGCGAAGAAAACCTCTGCAAACAAAAGCAAACATTGTTTAGAAGATTCCAAGTGGCAGTGTGGTAGCAAAATCGCAATATGTGCTTTGTTTACTTTCAGGGTGCTGTGACTTCTGACTTCTGTCCTCACCTCTCATCCCATTTTCTGCTGATCCTCTGGCATCATGATCATCACATCTCCCTCCATCACCACTTTGTCCTTGACCGAGCACTTCACGCCAATCATGGCAAATGACATCTTGATCCTGAGGACCTCGGCTTCAGCCAGTACCTCCTCATCGATGTAAAGTGGCGCAGGGAAGCGAATCTCCTGGTGCAGGAAAACACAGCCACGGCCAGGCATCCTGGTGCCTAGCACAGCCGAGATCAGGCCATTGATCAGGACACCGTGGACAATTGGTGTTTCGAATGAGGTGGTGCTGGCATAGGCTGGGTCCAGGTGGAGGGGGTTGGTGTCGCCTGTCAGCTCCGCAAACAGTTCCACATCCTTAGAGGAGAAGGCTTTGGTGAGGGAAGCTCTCTGTCCGATGTGGAGCAGCCGATGAGGTGGTTGTGCTGCTGTGACAGTAGAGAGGCAGAGCAGCGGATGGTTAAAGACACTTCTCCATATTAACCTCATCTTGGAGAAAACAACACTCCTCCTCCGTCAGTCCAGCTGCAGCTCTCGACTGTTTCCTGTCAGTGCCAGCAGGAAAGGAGACACCTAAGGACAACATTAAAAAAAACCATCAACCTGAAAGAAAAGTTATCTGCAAAATATCACCATTCACTGTGGGAACAAACTTTTTGTCTTAAAGTACAGATGAGGGGGAAAAACATTACCAACCATTAATTACCAACTGTAAGTGGCACTCTTTCCATTTCTGTATGCCACAAATGGAGCAGGTGTTTAACAACCAGTCTGACACAAAAAATTCCAAACTCAAAAATCTTCTAACACAATGTTTAATAACGGAATACTCACTCACTCATTTTCTACCACTTTCTCCACTGAGGCTCGCAGGGGATAACAGAATACGAAAATACAAAATTAAAAAACTCCAGTACTTGAAACAAAATCTAACCAAGGAGCTCACAGTCAGCTTAGTTTGTTTGTGTTGTGGTCGTTCAGAAAAACTGTTATCTCTAAACCTGACCGTCTCATAATGAAAGCAAAAGTTAAAAAAAAGCACATGCCTGGCTACGCGCCTCAACTCAAGCACACCCCACCTAGTAGTCCAATTTGTAAATCCACTGCTCAACAATAAATTTAACAACATTCTAACATACACACATTGCATATTATGTATCAACTCAAAACAATATTGCAACCACAATAATATCAATTTAAATCCAAAAAATATATATAGTTTCCTCAAAAGGGCTCTTACACCAACTGTGGATATAGATAAGATTTCTGAGTACAAACTGTTATTAATTATTATCATTATTGATCCTTAATCCAATAATTACATGTATTACATATATACTGTCATTATCTTTTATTAATACATGCATGGAGAGCAGTGCAGTCAGAAACTATGTGAAGAGAGAGGAGACTACAGGCATCAGCTGTTTACATACCTTTTTAGCTGTTTTTGAGTTTTGCTCTACTCTAACATGTATGTAACTCTGACTATCCTATGACATCAATATGAGTAAGCAGAGGCAAAGAGATACAGATGGCTGAGATTTTTTTTTCAGTGATTTCAATTACTGAATTACTGATCTGCGTTAGTTCATAAATTTTTAAAGAAATATAATAGCTCATCTAAGAATCAAATTTTTTTTCTAACCATAACACTCGGATAAATCGTAATAAAGGAACTGATAGACAAAAAACAAGCACTCAAAAGATCCCTTTCAGAATGACTCTGTTCTTTCAAGAAGGTTTTGCAAGAAACCCAACAGAGATTAAATGAAGTCTGTCTGCTGACCTGCAGCACTCTGAAGGCACAGGGCTGGTTCTGGTAGGACCCCAGCAGAGTCAGGGTGCTCCACAGCTTCACCAAACCCCTGAAAACACAGACACACATGGGAAAAAAAACACATTATTCTGTCTCATTCAGTCCATCACCTGCTGTTGCTGACCTCAGTGGGACACTCACCTGCTGTAAACACGCAAAAGAGCAGTGAGGGTGTCTTCATCATACTTTAACAGGTCAAAGGGTAAAGCTGCTCCCACCTAAGACACGTATAATCATATGAAAACAAAACTGCCTCTACACCACAACCTGTATCTGAGCCGCTGTTTAGATATCAAAGTTATTGATGTTACAAAATATTCCATTAAAGGTCATCTTACCTCTCCATAAAGGTTCTTCAGGCCTGTGATGATGAAGTGCTTCAGTTCTACTGCACTCAGTCTGGTGAACTCATCCTCTAGAACACTACAAACACACAGATAAATGATTTATTAATGTACTGTGGTTGCACTCAGTTTAGAAATGATAAAAAATTACTATTTATATTGTTTGCTAAATGGTATACCAGCTTAAGCCAGTGACATGTTTAGAGTATGTTCATTTTATCTCAACATTAGACAAACTGGAAAACGTAGTCTGTAAACTGCTCACTGCCTGCAACAAAGTCCATACAGAAAATGTAAACATGCCAATAAGATATTGTAGACTTAACCAGGTTAGAATGAGAGCAAGTGTCTATAACTTATGTTGGTGCAGGAGGTGCACAGTGTTGACTATGTCTCAGTATCTCATACAAAAACACTTAAAAAAAACTGCACTATCTACTATTCACTACTCTACTAAGCAAAATGATGGCTTGCTGGTTGTATGGCATGACTTAGAGAATGAACATGTCTCCCACTTCTGCACACAGTGCAAAGTAATGTACATTTTATGGAGAGACAACAAAATACCCTGAATTATCACTCAATTCTGCTAAATTCAAATTAAAAAGGGTTTCCAGCAACTTACAGGCAGACTTTCAAGTAGTGGTGTGGCGAGCTGTTCTTTAGGACAACCCGTTGGTAAACAGCAGATCTGTCCTTCTCATAGACATTCATGATATAAAAGCATCTGTGACTATGACCTGACCTGAGAAAATACAAACCATTAAATAAATACAAGAGACAATGTGAGGTTTGCATTTATTTCTGCTAAAACATTTCCACTGTTATCAGTAGGTATACATTGCCACTGAGCTATACTGAATGTTTTTTGTTTTTTTTTTAATGGGGATTTGCTGGGGAGTGGTATATGGCTATAAATGAGTGACAACAATTTCTAGTGTAATTTTCTGGTCAAACAGCACCAACGTGTAACAAGTTCAAGCAGGAACCACTGTTAAGTAAAACCAGACTACTTCACAGGGTGGACACACAGTTCATCTTTCTCTATTTTAGATGTTACATCATGGTAAGTAATGGTTATGCCATTTTAACATTTAATTGGCAATTTGCACTATCTGGAATTACCATTACAGATATCTGTGACATAATTTTTACTAATCACAATTTCTTTTTTTTGCAACTAGTATAAGTTGTAAATATTCTTACTAGTCAAAACTACAGTTTCAGATTTCCAAAATTCAGTTTTACAAGTCAAAATGACGTCACCTTCGCCATTCGTGTGTATAGGGTTTGTCATAGAGATAATTCTATTTATCTCTAATTCCAGTCAAAATTACAGTATCCGATATGTACAACGTCATTCTGACTATATTCAACTTAATTCAAGATATCTAAAAATGACAATGTAGATATTTTCAACTGAGGATAATTAAAGATATCTTGAACTTGAAATATGACTAGTCATAGTGACGTAAACACCTGAGTCTGTAGTTTTGACTGGAATTAGAGATATCTACAATTCAGTCGCGGATAGTAGATAGTAGGCACTTGTGTTTATCAGTTCTCCCCAGCATTACAACCACATCAGTGAACATACACTAAAATGTCTAAATTTACAGTTTTCGGTTTGTTTACGTGGTCAAGGGAGTGTGTTTATTTTATTTCGGACGGACAGACCGTATTATATCATGTAAACGTGCCACTAAAAGCAAGAGTGGTATTCATGAAAAACAAACGTACCTACCCTGTGAAGTGTCATGTGTTTGTAGCACCCGAAGCTAACCTGGCTAACAGGACAAACCGGAGTTGTGTGAACTAACAAAATAGCTGTCTACACTGGTTCTAGCTGTGGTGCTGTTCGATAAATAGGTTAACCAACGGTCGCCCGTTGTTATAATGGCTTTCATTCAACAAGATAAAGTAGGTAACTCACTAGCTGCGCCGACACATACGTAGCCGTTCTTTTTCGTCCTCAAAGTGAGCGGCATAGAGAGTGCATTAGCGCCACCTCCTGTTTTTTATTGCGCTGACTCGCATGGACAGAAAATGCTGTTAACTTGTCCCCCATCCTTTTTACTGCGTTCTTGATATCCAGCAGACACAAGTCTATTTTCTAGTGAGGGGTGTTTTCTATGGTTTTGTCCCCTCTCTCTTGACAGTTTTTTCATTAATTGGCTACAAGTTGACTCACATAATGCACACGATAAGCTTATAGAATGACAGGAAATCCTGAAGCTAGATGGATTTTTTTTAGTCAACAATATCAGATTATTATGAAGGCTTTAATGTAATATCAGGTTCAGAGAGCAATAGATTTAGGTCTATTAAGAAGAGATTCACATACAGTAACTCCTTCACAAAAATGTCACTCAGAATTCCACTTTTCAAGAATTTTTTTAAAGGTCTAGTATTAGTAACATCTTATTGTGATACTATAGTTGGTTACAACCAGAGGACTCATCAGGGAACTATGGTGGCCTTACCATGCCACAAAGGATGTCATTCTTCTTCATGTATGTAGTAAGCTTCTACTATAAAAGGCAAAACACATACTCAGGTTGGTTTGGCCATCCAGACTGCTGTAGAGACATACATTGCCTTCATCTTAAAGTAATTATACACTAATATTTAAAAACATTAGGGTAGTATTTTACATTTCTGCCAATACACCCTCCTAAATGTTACCCACCAGACCTTCAACATGCAAATCCTGCATTTTATTCATTATTACAATCGTTTCCACCGTTTGTCCATCATGAGGTCAGGCATCAGCCTACAGTTCAAAAGTTTTATTCAGGAATGTTTCTTAGCATCTTCTTTGTTGACATCCAGTGTAGATATGAAGTCCATGATCAGCTTGGCAGCTTTCCTGGGCCGCTCCATCGACACACTGTGACCACAGTCGTCCAACAGCTCCACCCGGCAGCTCGGCAGCGCTGCCTGCACCACGGCTGCTCCTGAAACATCCAGCAGCTGGGAGAAAGGAGACAGAGACATGTACATGTATCTGCATGATTCACAATGTTATTTCAATATTTGTAAAACATGCTTTTAGCCATAGCGTGTAACCTTTCAAAACAAACAAATATCCTTATTCCCTGGTTCTTTGAAGCACGAGTGAGGTGAAACAAATGTTGAAAGCGAAATTTAGGTCAAGGAAGCTCAGGGTGCACTTAGAGTTTAGTGCTAATTGTCAAATGTAAACATATCAGCACAGAAAGGATGGGAGACTGGACAGTAAACATCAATATCAACATGTTAACATTGTCACTGTGAGCATGTACACCTGTCAACGTTTACTTCAAACACCCTGGAGCCTAATGAAATTACTTAATTTTCTTATGCATAATTTCACTTGCTGTTTAAACTGTCTGTCCCTTTCTTACTGTGCAAACCTGTATTTTCGGTATAAAAAGTGCAAAATAATTATTTTAAGAAAATATTACATTAATATTTTATTATATTAATATTTAACAATAGTGTGTTCATGTTTTTTAGGCTACTTTATTTAAAGTATCTTTCATAGACATTGACATAATGGAATGTGGGATTTGACTTGGTGTCCAGCTGGAGCTAAATATGAAAATGAATCTCTTTTTAGGGGCTAATATTACTGTGATTCTTTTACCTTGTCCTCCTTCCCCCAGATAACCTGCAGTGGTGTTTTGATCAGATTCAGGTTTTCCTGTAATGAGTGTCGAGACTCCTCATGGATGAGCTTCATGAACACTGAAATCACACACACACACACACACACAAAATACACAATAAATCAGCAGCATTCATTGCAGACATCTTGCAGAAAATGTTATTATATCTGATAAAAAAAAAAAGATGTCTTAAAAGCTAGATAAAAAACAAAATAGAATAAATTCCATTAAAAGTAAAATCTTAATGAAAGCTTAAATGCATTGGTGTTGCAGCTAGTTAGTATGATTATTGAAGATAAAAATACTGTTTTCACTCAGTAATGAATTCATTCCTATCACTTCTATTTTTTATAATGACTATTAAGGCGGTGGCAGGTATAAACATATTCTTTTTGTATAAGAAAATACATTATCAATCAGCTGATGAATTTAAAACAGATTTCAAAATTATTATGATGATAATTATTACTACAAACTTGAGAGCAGTACAATGGTGAGTTTGGTGTCCCTACAGTAGAAATGCTACGGAAATTGATAAAATGAAATGATAAGACAGCAGCAAGTTAAAACATGTTGTCCAGAAAAAAGAAAATTAGGTGATGTGTAGAATTATATGCATTATATATTAATAATATATACTGTATATGTGGTATATATCATTGTTTAATGGTGTAGTGAATGTGACAGAAGAAGGAAAAAAGCTTCTGAATGACTTTATAGACTGACCTTCTTTGTAGAAACTATTGTTAGGGATCCTCTCATTCAGGAGGCCTCGGAGAACCTGAGAGCACACACACACACACCAATTTCAATTTACAAATAAATTGTACTGGTCCATATGTTGTTTTTTGTGATATGTCAATGCAGAAAGGGTGCCAGGAAGGATACAAGTAAAAACAGATTTGACTAATGACAGCTAAGCTGACTAAAGTCTACAATATCTTAAAAATATATTTTCCACTTTCTCTAACCATTAAACATCTTTTGCGACTGGAAGCTTAAAGTTTGTAGACCAGTCACTCTCCACTCACTAAATAATTGTTTATAGTTTGCTTAGTATGTTTATGTCACTTACATAAATTCAAAGGGAATTGGCACATTCCTGCGCGCCATGATGTAAAATTGTTGATTTTCTCTATGGAATTGGTGAGGGGAGTGAGCATTTTATTGAGCGATACAAACGTCCGTTTTCTGTCAAAAAAGGTTCTTAAGATACCAAAGACTTAAGCAGACGCAGATTTAAATATGTCCGCCTTTTGTTAAAAGTCTTTCAGTCTTCCTGCTGGCAGCCATGTTTTCCAGAGAGCAACCTGCACTATCCCTTTAATCTGCAGCCCAGCACTGTACCTACCGGTCGGGGAAGGTTGAGTGACTTGTGAAAGCACAGTCTTATCATGTTCTCATACTCTCGAATGGTGGTGGGAATCAGGGGGATGGAGTCCGTGTTCTGACTCCCCTCCAGCTCCTTCAGAAGAGTGATGAACTCTGAGTCTGTGGGATAAACCAGACCTGGAGAACAGAGGAAGAGGAGCACGGGGAGGAGGAGATAATTAATAATTCTGCTTGGAGAGACATTCTCAGGTTTGAATCCTAGAGCTTAAGATTTTGTTAATCTGTCTGCGGAATTTACCTGCTGGGCATATCAAAGTGACGTCGGACAGGTAAGCAGGGTAACGGGCAGCATAGACTCCTGCCACGTTCCCACCCATCGATGTTCCAACCAGATGGAAGGGACTTTTATCGAGACCAATACTCTGCACAAACTGCACAGAGACAGAGAAATGTCAGCTATTTTAATGCATCAAACAAACTTGTGGCTTAGACTTTCATTTTAGTCAATGAATTAAAGATGAAACAAAAAAATTACAGACTTTTGGTCTGTTTCTTATGCACACACACACACAGGATTCCATGACTACAGAGGACATTGCATTGACTTACATTAATTACTAGTGCCCTAAACCTGACCCTATCCTTAACCAAACCCTAACCTCAGCCTTACTTTTAAACATGTCTTCACCTTAAGATGTAGTAATTTAATATATTTAGGCTTGATTTTTGTCCCCATTAGGAAGACAAGTCCTCATATTTGACTGTAAACAGATCAAATTACCCACAACATAAGGAATACCAGATACACACAATTATTCTGACCAAAATAGTTAATGATATTTGTGCAATAATTGTAAAATATGCTTTAGTATTGTTTTGTTGGATTACTAAACATAAACAGGCAGAGCCTTATGTGTACTCTAATAATATTATTTGGTTTGTATAAGTAATCTTTTTTGAAAATGTACACATAATATACTGTATTAGTGCACATTTTCCAAAAGCTTCCAGATACATAGGAAACAGATGATCCAGTGTTAATAATGTTACACAAAAATGACTTGTGTTTCCAAAAAAAAAAAAAAAAATTACAAAATGTTGTCGGGGCCAAGTAGACTTTATAGCCAAAAACATATTTTCAAATCATTGATTATCAATAATTAATTATTATCTCACATAATTAGAAATAGAGTTTTGCTCCTAAGTGAAATTTTGAAGGCAGACTGTGGTTTAGAGTCAGGCTTCTTTATTGACAGAAAACAACAATCACCTGTTTAACAGAGACACATTTCACACACATAACATAACATAACAGGCATAACATTTATAGAAAATATGTGTTATGTCTCCGACGTATGCACAGCGAATGCTTAAACATTATATTGATAAATAATTAGCCATTCTTATACATTAAAAAATATATCGAGACTACATAAAATTTTTCTGGGATGATGATGTCTCATCTGAATTATGGATCTACGTTTCTCAACAGACCTGGTGGATTCGGGTGACCTGACCCTCAATGCTGTAGTCATCAACAACAGTGCGATCTGTTCCCCCGTGTCCCGGCATGTCCACGGCCACCACGTGCTGATTTTTGGGGAGGTGCTAAAGGGGAAAACAAAGACAACCAAGACTGACCAAAATCAAACATGTGTCACAAAGTCATAATAGCTCTGTAAGGGTTTTTAGCATGAAATAAAAAATGTTCATAAAATAGTAATGCTGTAGGCTAAATGCTGCAGATAATTCTTACACCGCATGGATTTGGGATTTAATATACCGTACATTAATCTCTCTGTGCGTCTTTTATCCCAGCTCCCTTTCTTCTGCCCATGATTTATCAGACGATAAGGAAATTAATAGACAGTTTATATATTATAATAAGATGCATGCACAAGATAATATGGCTGTTTGGAAATTTAAATGTGAAGGTTGCCTTATTTACAGCATTCTGTACTTGCCCATTTGTGGCATTTTTATATTAAAAGTAACACTCAGAGAGCCTTAAAGTGGCTGATAATGGTGATGGCATTATGCTTTTCTTGATGCTCTTTAAATTGCCAAGTCCATAATAAGAAACTTCATCTGTCATTTTATGTGCAGGATGACAGAGTCAGAAAAAAAGCAGTATTTAGGCCTTAACAAGCTAGAGTTGAGCTAGATGAGGTTGATATCCACACTGTGGAAACATTAATGCTCCTGTTTGTACACAGATGAAAGTGGTTGACTTTTCTTTTATTCACTATTTTGAAGTCTTTTAATCTTTATGTAGGTACTTCTTTAGTGTGTTTAATTAAGTCAGTAATATATTTTCCTTTTCCTTCCATCCACCACTCTTTTTTTACCTATTAATTTTATAAAAGTGTGCTTGAGAAAGATCCTGGTGCCCATGATTCTACTGGACGGACTGTGCCTGAGAGGAAAAACAATGTGCATGCATGTACTGTAATGTATAGTGTATGTGCTACCTTGATGAGGGGCAGCCACATGTCCTTGGTGGCAGAGAAGCCATGCAGCAGAAGCAGTGACGGGGTGGCGCCCCCCGATGTAACGCTGCTGAAATAACAGAAACGATAACTTCCACTGTAAGAGTAGCGGACCACCAGTCCCAGCTTGCGACGCACGTACCTGGAGAAGATGAAGGCAGGATCGGTGAAAGAGCAGAGTGCAGAGTTTATCTATAAAGGTAACAGTAGCCACTAATGCTGATATGAATGAAATGTTTAACAGAAAACCAACGGACACCAACTGGCTCCACATGCATTTTTCTTTTATTAACACAAGACTATAAACACTGGATCAACCATTTATAAACACATATTATGTAGTTCATTATCTAAACTGTAATAAACATTTGGTTTATTGGACAATTAGATAAGGTGTTCATGTTGTTTTGTAAAGTGGATGTTTTTACTATACATATAGCATATTATCTGAAGATAAAGATATCTTCTCTGGGTTCTCCAGTTTCCTCCCACAGTCCAAAAACATGCAGATTTGGGGATTAGTTTAAATTGGACACTCTAAATTGCCCATAGGAGTTATTGTGAAAGTGGATGGTTGTCCCCCCCCGGGCCACATGGAGGCAGACAACATTCACGCTCACATTCATACCTACGGGCAATTTAGAAAACATGCAAACTGCATAGCATTTTTGCTAAAATGCTATGCATTCACTAATATTTTTTAATATCTCTTTCACAGCTGATCTTCTCTCACAGATGATGGAGTTTCTGCTCACTCCCTTTAATAAATTTGATCACCGCCTGGTCTATCACCACCTGATGTGGTACAGAGTGGAGCCCATTGTTAATATTGTGTTTTCCCAGTAGATTATGTCACCTGGAAAAAACACAAAACATCATCTAAGACTGGAGCTGGATTGTGCAACAATTTACCCTTCATTAAATATATTTTTTGTCACCCTAATCAAGTGCAAAACCTTCTTAAAAAAGAATCTAGCTGTGGCTCTACTTCACTTGTTGTAACCAGAGCTACTGGTAGAGGTGACTGTGAGCCCTCCTTTAGACAGACATCATTTTCTCAAAATGTCCTCTCATTAAAAGGCTGTGTTTTTTGGAACAGTGTCCCACCATCAGTGAGAGAGTGCTCAACTACCACAACATTTAAGAAGCAGGTGAAACTGCGGTTGAGGGGTAACCAAACATGCAAACATCTATAAATTGATAAAATGATGTGTAATTTCCACCAGATTGCAATAAATGAAGTGTGCAATACAGCAATTATGCAATAATGCGCTTAATATTTTCTATAAAAAGGAACCTGTATAACAGCTGACTTATCATAAACATAAGCACTTTACTATCATCCCACATCACTGGCACTTTGATAACAACTGTTTTTATAGGTATATACTGTATTAGAGTATGTATGAGTTTATGTATTGTATAGGTGTATGTATATATACTGTATGCATGTGTATGTAAATGTCGCTTTCCATCTTTATGTAACGTTTGTGAGTGCTCTTGTCTCTATGTTTTTGTTTCTCTGAATGTATTCTCTCATTTTTTCCTTTGTAACATCAACCTGCCAAAGGAGTATAGTCGGAAATTAGCCTCTGGCTACAACCTGGCATATTTACATTTTAACGTTTATTAATATGGGTTGTCCCTTTCTTTAAATAAAAAAAGGAATAAACAGTAAAATAATGATGATTCAATAGAGCCAGGGCTTCACAGTGAACAATTTCCCTGCACTTGAATGTACTCTCAGTTTAATTCTGTTTCACAACTACAGTATGGGTTTACAGTGTAAAGTGTACGGTGTAAAAGTTTGTTCACAAACTGCACTGTGTCTTTGACACACACACACACACACAAGGCATTTGTATGTAACAGAATTCATCATATACATACAATATTTCCACATTTTACAAAAGCTTGTGCACTAAAAAGACATTTCGTGTAATGCTTGTGAATTTAACTTTTATTCAGTTACGAAGCTGCTGATAAAACTGTCACACCACAATGACTCAGCACAAGGATTTAACAATGTGTGTGTGTGTGTTTAAAGCTTAGGCAAAGTCCAATGGACTTATCAGTCTTATCCTTTTACATTAAAAGTGTTTTTTGACATTATGGCTGTTGTGCAAGAAAGTTAAGGTAAGTTATGTGTCGACTGAGCTAAGTGAGCTTCTAGACAGTATTAAGTTGACTGAACCAGCTAGCAAATGATAAAACATGAGCAAATATTTGGAAAATTATAGATGACTAATAAATGTGTCTTCAGCTGCGTATCTGAATCAAGTACAAAGTTTCTCCTCTCCACACATTATGTGTGTTAGAAAACAGTGGCTGTGAGAACATGTGAGTAAAGAATAGTTTCTCTTCCGTCTTTGGGTTTTGTAGGTGTCTTAAACATGGCTCAGTGATGCATGAGAGCCATAGTTGACATAAGTCCTCCTTCAACAATGTAACAATTAAAAAAAAAAACAGCGACCAAAGCAGAACAGGAAGTTTAATGCCAATGCGTTTACATTTATATTCTGTAAAAACACTCGCCACTAGCACCGCCTGCAACCTTCATATGCAGGATAAATTGGTGGAAGATGATGAGTGAGTGAGTGAGTGAGTGAGTGAGTGAGTGAGTGAGTGAGTGAGTGAGTGAGTGAGTGAGTGAGTGAGTGAGTGAGAAAAACACTTGTGAACAGTGAGGTTTGCAGACCTAAGTGAGTAAGTCAGAGCAGAGAATGGTGCTGAGTTTTACATTATTTGACACCTAATTTATTTAAACACAAATTTGGTAAGGTGGTTTTTCAGTGGGGTGTAAATGTCAGAAGAGATGTTCACAGTCAGTGTCAGTCATCACTTCAAATGCACCTTTTGTTTACAATTGTGTGTGTGTGTGTGTGTGTTCATGCTTTATTTTACCAGTTGTAGGCCCTTAGGTAGGCTGCTGGCCACAAGAGAAAGGAAACATAGACGAAGATGAACAGAACCACAATACCTCCTGCTGAAATTATTAATGCAACAACACTTGGCTCCATCACTGCACAAACCTGTAAAAAACATGCAGGCATCGTTAATAGAATATGAGACTCTGCCCTCTACAGTCTCATCTAAAAGTGTCCTAAAAATGTTAAAGTGAGGTAGCACTCTAAGCAAGGAGCAGTACCACAGTATGTAGCGTTTTGCTGTGCATTTTCCTTTAGATGCCATCATGCAAATATGTTATATCAGCTAATGGCATCACCTCTGCTCCCAGACAAACACACAGCTTCTCCTCGTCTCCATGTTATCTTTGACAAAAAAATTCGGAACTACTTACAGATATGTTATCGGTCACGTTTCAGGACAGAAGGTTTCCATCCACTCACAATAAAGATTGCTGAAAATAAATCATAGTCTGACCGAGATCGATACAGCTTAGGTTTTGAGCAGCTACTTAAGTAAGAAAAGTTTATCCATTTGTCCATTAAAGACAAAATAAACATCTTGTGAGTTTTGATGCTATCTGAAGGCTGTACAGGTGCTCCTTCACACTTGGGAAGGATGCAACATGCAACGTCATCAGTTAATGTTCCTGAAATTGTGCACACTGTACCTTTACGGTTATCAGACCATCAGAATCTTATGCTGTACATCCCATGCCTAATCTAAGGTAAATATTCAAAGTAATTACATGTGTTACATCTCAAAGAGTTCTCTGTAGTGCATAAATATAATATCTATACATATTATATCTATACATTTTATTATAGTATTATGCAATTAAATAAGTTATATTATTGTATTAGATATTGTTACTGCGTTGCTGATCAGCCCTATATATTATCCCAGCTTGTCAGGACAGAACAACGGCACAGAGAGAAGAAGAACTTGTCATTGCAGTTCTGAGTAAGTGTAATATTAGCCTTTGTTTAATAAGCCGTTTAAGTAAGTAATCAGTATCAGCTCATTCTCACTGTGCATTGCACTTTATTCTACTTCCAACAACCTTCGGCATGCTGCACACCGAGAGGTGCAGTGCTGCTGTCCACAGCCCAAAGCTCCCAAACCACAGCTGGAGATGAAAGTTGTCTGTCACAGCTCTGACCCTCTTCTCATCCTACATCGTAGTTCTTTAAAGCTCTTTACTGCAGTTCAGAATTCTTCATCACAGACGATGAGGCTCCAAGATGACCCTTGATCCTTATTAATCTCATGCAGCCTATGGGTCAGATTTTGTTAGTATGGAAAAATAAAAAGGAATTGTTATTGTGTGAGGAATTCTAAATTCCACACTAAGTGAATATGCATCATTTTCCTACATTTTTTTTTCCAGTTTATTTCAACTATTCATAAAAGAAGACATTCAGGACTTTTTAAGTACTGTGAACTACAGACAGAGACTTGTTTCCAGTGGAGGGCGGCACTGCACCTCCCTCACTACAGAAAAAATAACATCCATCATTTACACTGTACCTGAAAGTTGAAACGACTTTCTGTATCCGGTCCTTGAACCCACAGCAACACTCGTGCCTTAGTTTTTCACGGTTAAAAGTTCTCAGGGAAACAACTGACGTGACGATACAAATGATGTGTCGTGACGTCAGCGGCGCGTACATTTGTAGGTTACGTCACAGGTTTGAAAACGGACATTCACTTCTTTTTTATTCACAGTTTAACGATTTACGGATTCGGCTTCATAATAATCACTTTAACTGTGACTGAAAACATGACACCAGTGTCTGTGACCCCGTCCCTGCTGCCGGTTACAGACACACCGCCGAGCGGCAGCAGAACACACATTTACACTTGACACTATGACGCACCATCAGCGTCATTATCATTATTATATATATTACATTAAACGCGATTATATGTAGGGTAAAACGCCGCAGCTCACCTGTCACTCAGGTCTCCTCTGTGCTCTATTCTCCTCCTCATTGTTACACTCCTCTTCCTCCCCTTTCACCCAATTTACACTTCACACACGAGTTTAAAGGGGAAGCGCCGTGCTGCGTTCAGGCTCTGTTGGAAATATCAAAGACTGCGACAGGGTGGTTGTTTTTTGTTTTTCCTGCGTGTGATTACATAAACCCACCACACGGGGGCGACACCATCTCAGATTACATTTAGGCCGGTTAACGAACTTATTTACTTCCTTCCTTATTTAACACCTTACTGCATATTTGTAAAGAAATCTTAGAAAAACAGATCAGCGGAAATGAAGAGGAAAAACAAAGAAATCAAGATGATGATAATAATAACTTATCTAACTTAAGACAGACTGCAGAGTCCAAATTCATGTATTACTCTCCGTTGAAAATTATAGCAAATTATAATCTGGAAAACTTTTTTTGTTTTTTGTTTTTGTTTTGGTTTTCACAGTGGCCCCACTGAGTACCCACTTAGTACCCCTGTAGACTGGAAAGGGTACTGAAGTGGACATGGGCTTGTGGGGCCACTACGGAAACCACGGACAAACCCGTTTGGGTCCCATATTGTCAGCCCTGAATATAACCTTTATGGGGCCCACGTGGACATGTTGGCTGGGAGGAAGCAGTGAAGTAAAATCAGTGGATGCCACCTTTATCCATCATTGAAACAGGAAAAAGGAGTAACATTAAAGAACTACAGCATTTCATTATTTAAAAAAACCCAGTCACTGATATTTTTATGTCCACTTACTGCAAAATGGCTGAAACTGATTGAGCTGCAATTTCACTAAAAAACTCAGCTTCTACAGGAAATTATTTCATGGAGGATTCTGGATGAATATTATCTTTGCCACAGTTAGTTTCTGTTGTGTTTTTGGTTGGTCTAGATTTTGTTTTATTGATCCTATTTAATATTTAAAAGGTATAAACTTCTTTAATTTAATTTTTGTTATTGACAGAATAGCAAATTGTCTCCAGTAGACACTGCCTTATTTATTTATTTATTTTAAGACCCTGGAACAAAAATTTATTCTGGGCCAATCAAGAAACAGAGAAGGTCATAAATGAGAAAAAAAATCAGGAACTCAGTGCTGGAACACCTTCTGGATACAAAGAAGACAAATACAGCCAAAAGTGAAATGTGAAGATTGTACTGTACAGTACAGTATAGTGAAGTGAATTAACTGTACACATAAGGTTAATCTAATAGGCAGGAATTGACAGGAAGTGAAGTTGTGAAGAGAAAATGTGAGCAACAATATAAAGCAGGGAATGATGAAAAATGCATGAACAACGACTAACTATATGAAAGAGTTATAGTTTCTTTTTAATGAGACCTTTCTATGTGTTGTTTGTGGCTTTTAAAATTAGTCTGAAGTGAGTCTGGGTCCAAATGTGGTTACATAATTCTATTAATGGGTATTTGGAGCGTGATGTGTGATATGGCCTAAAACAACACTTGTGACAAAAATGAGAATGAAACAAAAGGCTTCGGTTGGCAAAGTCCACAACTCTGGATTTAAAGATAATGCCAATACACAATGTGACTGGACTATTTACCAGAAACTGGATATGGAAGTTGACACTGAATGTGTTATAATTTTAATTTAAAAATTACATTTTAATAACATTAGGCCAAATTATCTACTCTGTGTACAGAACAGAGGAAATATACTGAAATGGATCCCCTTCAAACTCTCCCCCATGACTAAGTGCAGTATTAAATAATACTCAGCGAACCAAATAAATTTGTCTCCGTTTGGGACTAAAAATATCCTTTTCTGGCTTTTTGTTCATGGTTCAGGAAACAGCTGTCAGACAGTCAGCTGAGTGACGCAACTGCTCAGGAACGGTGGGCGAGAAACCACAGAAATATCTCACATTCCAGCAGGAGTAGGTCAGCACACAAACACACAAACAGTGATATTTGTATCTTTGACTGATGTCATACATGAAACTTGTGTGGACAACTGAACTGCAACAGTTACCGTCCAAAAACAACAGTGTCAGCTGTCAGCAAGAGGGTCACTGGTTTGAATCCTGGATGGACTGAGGGCCTTTCATTAGTGTGGAGCTTGCAATGTTCTCCACTTCCTCCTCTAGTGCAGTTACATGCAGGTTGTTCACTTAGTCTTTTAAGTGACACGCATGTGTGAAAGTGTGTGTGAATGGTTACTTGTAACTATACGCTGACCCTGTAATCGACTGGTGATCTGTTGTTCAAAGTGAACCTGATTTTCATCTCATGTCCACTGGGAGTAGCACTGGCTCCAGCTTTTGCCCTGTGACCCTGAACAGGTTAAGCAGGAAAACATGAGTTAATCATTTATCAGATGTAACAACAAAACATTATACAATCTTTTTCATTATCATATTTTGTAATATTTAATATTCATTCATATTTAAACTCTAACAATTGGCCAGAACACTAATTATGTAATAAGTTAATCACATTATAGAGTGAGTCAACAGTTTGTGGATTAACGTGGTAACTACTTCACAAAAGAGTGCAGTCTACACTAAAACCATGACAACAATAGCTTTTACTTTGATTTAAGGCTCAAAATGTCAGACTACGCTGTATTGGGTTACTTAATGGTAAATAACTGTAATTTTTTGTAATATTTTGTGTCATTTTTATATTATGCATAGATGTTAGATTATCAGCTCTTACAAGGTGGTTACACCTACAAACTTCATCTGCTGCCTTAAAAACACAAGTCAATTCAACAACGTAAATTTAATCTAAGATCATTTGCTGTTTAAAGTCATTATATCAGTCAAGCAAACGTACACTTAAAAATCAAATCCAAGTAACTTTTAAGTCAAGTTTATAATTGTATACCTTGTCTGTACTATTGATTGCAAGATTGCCAGTTATCTTAAAACTGAATCACATTATCACTGTCACATTATATTTGGTCCTCAGATTACTTTTCAGTCCAGTACCACACTTCAGTATCAGTACAGTTTTACAGTCATAGTACTATGGCTTCAGGTTTTATTTTGAAGGGGTGCATGTTGAACATTTGGCCAAAGTTTTTGAACAAAAGTTTAACTTTTGTCTAAAAAGTGTTATGTTGTATTGAAGTTTAAAAAAATTATTTTACAGCGTAGCCTTGCTGACATTCATTGAAAGATACAAAGACCACCCATAATTCTAATAAATGATTAATACAGATTATCAGATATAGTGAAAAAATCATTACCTGTCACTGAAGAGGTGACACACAACAACAGCTTTAGTAAGAATTTATTTTTATTGTCGTGGAAAAAATGACCAGCAGGAAAATATATTGTGATATGTGACAGTTTTGATGCAAATGCAAAGGACAAAATGACATTCAAACGTAATCATGTGTGGGATAATAACACTCATCCCAACAGTTCAAAACACACTTGCTTTGAAATGTATCATTTATATGCACTGCCATTCACTATTCACAAAGGAAAACCTCATTGGTCTTGTGATGACCTTTTTTTTCCTTCAGTGCAATGAAATGGTTTACAGCTTGTAAATTAGCATCAATGACTAAGTTGTAAAAGTACAAGGAAAACTCAGGCTTTTTCTAAAACCTAAACTAAGAATACTTGATATACGTTAGAGATTGAAAAGCAAAGACCACAGTCCAATGTAACCTATACTTATTGACTATAATGTTATACTGATATGTACGAAAGCACAGATTTATATTTATTACAGTCAACCTGATTATGTAAACACTCAAAAGCTGTTAAAATCACGTTAAAAACGTTCCTATTAGCTATGACATCAACGTTCCATGACACAAATTGTCTCCACTGTTGTTGCTATCAACACACACGTTTACGCGTTTAATTGCAAATTCTTTGACCGTTGCATTAAACTTTTTAATTCAAAACTGACAGAAAAGCAATTCAGAGAAACCCTTGTTTATGATTCTACCCAGAGATTTTATATCATCTCTTTGCGTGTATTTCATTTTACATTACATTTCAGAGGTGCACCATAACTGACTGAGAGAAGTTTTCCACTGTATCCAATTTTTGTGGACTTACTTTTGCTGCCGTACAGGCCTACTCGGGTTATCACACCTTTTTCGAACCTGTGTTACCAAAATGCTGTTTTTTTTTTATCAAGGATATAAGTGAAGGTGTAAAGACACATGAAGCAGTGCTTAGCAGCACAAAGAATAAAAGGAAGAAAAATAAATATAATCACATAGTAATGGGAAAATATAATCAAATCAATTTTTTGTATCAAAAGCAGTGGAGACTATTACATGCTAACTGCTCTTAACTGATAGACTTGTTACTTTCCCAACGTTCTACTTGTCCAGTTCTCTTAGGTGTAATCTAAACAATGAGGTTATTTCTGCTCCATTGGTTTATAGGTGAAAAACAAATGTGTATATATACAATTCCAATATTCTAGGAATGAAAAGTAATGTCACATGATAATGCTCTGTGCATGATAAAATAATGCAGTTTCACTGACTTAAATTTTAACATAAATATAAAATTCCCCACATTAGTTCTCTGACACACAGTGATTTTTATAAACCTGTAAATGTAATGATTATGCTACATTTCTGTCTATATCTGCTACACTTTCTTTGACTTGATTTAAAACAAGTTTAATTTTAACTTTCTGTTTAAAGTGGACTCTCGAAATGACACCTGGTTAAGTCCAGACTGAGCTGAAACAAAGGAAAACCTTGAACATCGACAGTGTGGCTCATGTGAAACTGAGAGTTCTGGATCAAGCAAGTGACTAGACTTTGACTTCAGAATGTTTTGCAAGCCATAAAATTAATGCATATAAGTTGGGATTAATTTCTTTAATCACTGTATTTGTTTATTCATTTTCATTTAGATTGCGCCTCAGTTTAAAGGTGTAGTCCTCCATAATGTGAGATCCAGGCTGTAATCAGTTCATCGGTCACCCGTCACCATGAGGTTCTTAAAGTGCTAATAAATCTACTGACTGTTTTTCTTTAATTTACTTAAAGTACTTTAAACACCTTGTGTCAGCAAAGAATAAGTACTTAAGACCCCAGTGGGCTCAGTTAAAGAAGTGTCTGAGTGCCACAACTAAAGTATTTAAATACTTAAGTATTTAAAACACCAATAAATCAAATGGGCATTTTCACTACTTATCCTGTATAATTTCATTAATAATTTTTGGTTTTATATAAAAACAAATGTAGTCAATATTATTATGATTAACCTTTTTTTTCGTCTTTTCTGACATTTTTGTCTCAGTGCTGACAGGGAGTTTCCAGGCTTTGCCCACACTTCCAGCAGCAGTAATGTTGGCGATGCCATGTCCGTCCATCTTTTGAAGCATGAAAAGACTGGCAGAAGATTAACTGAGAAAAGAGAGATAAAGGAAGGTGAGAAAGAAAGGAAAAAAAAGTCACATCATATTTATATATACTCATCAGCCGCTTATTTATTGTGTATTTAGGTACACCTTGTTGACGTAAATATTTAATCAACCAATCACGTGGCGGCTGATTTTTAAACACATCTGTTTCTAGTGTTTACAGAGAATTGTCTGGAAATATCAAGTGAGGTATCTAGGCTAAAATGCCTTGTTGATGCCAGAGGTCAGGGAAACATATCGGACAAGGTTTGAAAAGATAGAAAGGTAACACTAACTCAAATCACCACTAGTTACAGCCATGGTATGAAGAAGACCATCTATGAACACACAACACAGAAGACCTGTGGCTTCTGAAGGTCTATAGAACAATGAAAAATAGCCCAAATAGCCACAAATGCACTTCAGGCACAGTTACATAACCTGTGCTACACTACAAGTGTTTTGGTCCACATCAGATTGTGAGTATTTAGAAAGGTACCAATTATTTATTGTTCAAAAAAAAATAAATATTCAAGTGTACTGTGGTATTAAATTCCATACACTCCTGTGTTTGATGCTTCTCTTGTCTTCTAAATTCACTGTGATGTCTCACCTCATCGCAGCCAGCACATCGCGGCCAAACCATCTGACAGTAGTGACGTCCACAGAACAGCCTCTGGTTGGACCAGAAGTAGACCAGGTCCACCAATCCCTGGCCACACTCCGAACATACGAAACATGTGGGATGCCACAGGGCATTATGGTAACCTGCACGCTCAGCATAAACTGCTGGACTCTCCTTGGCAACCTCACCATGGCAACCAGTACAGCGCTAGAGGACAGAAAGATTAGGATATAAAAATGAAAATGTCAGAATTTATTGTGTCCAGATCTGTGTTTTCACAGCCACAAGATGTTTCACGTGTTGTGGATTTACTTTGGGTCCGAAACGTCCTATTAGAGGGAGAATTCAGCATTACACAGTCTGATAGGAATGTAATAATATATAAGAGTATAAGAGTGTACGTTGGAAAGGGTTGGATGTAGGAGTCTAAAATCATTTAAGAGTGCAATTTAAAAAAGATTTGACTCATATTTACGAGGACACATGAAGGTGTCCGATCAACATGTGGGACACTTGCTATTGATCAGGTTTATCCGTTGTAATTAAGTGGCAAACCAGTAGTCCTAATCCAGAATAGCACCAAGACAGCAGAATGGCTATTAAGGTCTATTAAGAGTAATATTTATTAATATTTATTAATAAGACTCAGTATTCATGTTAATGTGATAAAATGATAGGACCACAGAACCTTTCCTGAGAAAAAGAAGGGATTCCACAAAAAGACTGAACCAACTGCGGCGGTTGTGAATCCAAACATGTTACTTCAAACTTCATGTAACAATGTTTGTTGTTATGTGTTTGTGCAACAAAACGAACCACAATCAAATTTTCTGATGACTTAGCTTCTTACATATTCCTTCTTAGTGCTCGCATCTGTGCCGTTAGTGGAACCTGCAGAGGAGGAGGTGCAGCTATTGGTCGAGCCGTGGTCCTGGTGTTCCAGAGCGTCTTTCTTGTCACTGTTGCTACGATCCTTAACTTCCTTTGCAGACCTCTGGATGGCTGCTTCCCTCAAAGCTGTGCCCTCACCAGGTAATGCCACCTCCCCAACTCCAAGCACCTCCTGCTTGTAATGCTTCACAAACAGCAGCATAGAGGAGATCTGCAAGAAGATTGTACAGTCAGCAAGCAACAAGAACACAGCTTCTAATATTAGGAATATCGGTCTGCTGATAGTCCTGACCTATTGTGCTGTGGTCTGCAGTGTGGGAAAATGTAAGCATAAACAATATAATGTAAGCATGTCTTCTGTGTTGTTTGGGATATTGAGTAATAGCAGGTGTTTGGCCCTGGCAGGGTTTTATACCTCGTCCTCACTGGCCAGGCTTTGACACTTCATAGGGTCCTGGTCGTAGACAGGGAGTTGGCTGAGGAGCTGCCTGCGTCGCTCCAAAGCTCCATCCGTCCCGGAGACTGGGCGTAGACTTTTCGGTATGAGCTCCATGTACTGCACGGCCTGATGGGGGTGGGGGATATTTTAAGGTAAAGTTCAGGTAACAGGAGGGTAGCAGCTACCCTGACCAAAAAGAAACTAATCAGAAATAATGGCAGTCTAAGAGAGCTTCTTTTGAAAACAGGTACATTATTTTCAGTGGAGCGTCAGACATGTAGACAAATGAGAGCGACACGGTCATGATGCTCATCCACTGCAGTGCATTTGTTTTTCCAAGCATGTTCACGTCACATCGAGATGAAAATATGTTTTCTGAATGTGTCGAATGCTTTCAGTGAGTATACACACAAAGTCACAGCCCTCTCAGTAGCTCCCAGTTTTTGGTTGCGTAGTAATAATAGTTTTTAGACACTGCACATGAACTGCCATTGACACAATGTTCCTGCAGTACTCTGATTAAACCAATTCAAACTCTGGAAAAGTTTAAAACATGGGACGTCACTGATTCTCTTCATTTGAACCTCCCCAGTCTCAACCCTCCAGAAAACATGGATTTACAATAGTTCTCCCACTAACATGGCAGAACGCCATTCTTCTGCTTTGTGGTAATGATTCTCAGCCTGTGTTTCAGCTGTCATCACACATGCCAGGTGTTGTCAGTGACACATCTGTGTGTTGTCACTCGCTTGCATCCGAGTAAGATCGTGACGAACACGCTGCAGCAGGATACAAACACACATTATGACACAAACAACTTGCTGAAGATTTCAGAGACAGATCTGCAGAGCACTGCCAGTGTTGGTTCTGTCTGTCCAACCACAGAAATGTCCCCCGCTACTGCAGAGATCAGTCATCATCATAATTATAGGCTGTGAAACCTAAAGCATAGTTGAGCCCATTTTTAATGGAATCCAGACTACAGAGAGACAGAAGAGGGCAGGCAGAGCAGGCAACTGCCTGGGGCCATAAGCTTTTAGGCTCCTTAGAGAGTCCGTTTACATTAGTGCACAACAGCAACAGTTTTGTGAGAAAGACTGAACAGAAAACTGCAAAGACACAATACTTGGAAAACTTCTAATGGGGTTTGAGGCAGTGTGGCAGAGGAGAAGTTATTAGGTTTGAGCCTCCGCGATCCTTTTTGCCTGTGGTCCCCAAAATCCCTTCAAACACCCCTGCAGAGACGTCTGCAAAAAAATAACTGTTCATCTATCCAGTCAGAACAAAGCATGGGGAAGTGGCCTTTGTTTTAACTAACAGAAAACCCGAGGTCTGCGTCTGTATGAGAACTGTTTAAATCCAGTCTTTTTGTTTTCCAAAACTTACAAGAATGAGCAACTCTTACCTCCAGTCTAACATATTTTATTATATTTAATTATTTTTTTAAACTGTGATTTTAAAGCTTGTTCTTTGTATCTAGGAATGTCTTTTTAGGGTTTTTTGTTTTGAAATACTGTGTTAAGGGTAAAGTCCATTTATTTTTATTATTATATTATTACTCACTATATGAAATCCTTTTTTTTTACAAATAAAATTGCCTTATCTTGCCTTAGGCTAAACTAGACTATATGAAACTAAATCTACGAATAAACCCATGCAATTCTAATAAAATTTACATGTTTAGAACCTGTGCTGTATTTGATAAAAACATTTACAAATGAAAGTTGAACAGAAAAATGGTTTGCTCCACATCATTGCATCCTCAGAGTTACAGAACAGCCGCAGTATGGTATAGCTGTAAAATGTGCCTGACACAGACTGTTCTAAATGAAATGTCACTACGATTCTCACCAGTTTCTGGTTGAGACTAGCCGGAGCCCAGTCGTATGTTGTGGTGCTGAATGTTGGGTCTTTGCGTGACACCACTGGATTTGTCACAATCATACGGTTCCTCTTGTACACGCGAAGGCCGCCACCTCCCTTGACTTTTGCTGTCAAATGGGAGAAGGGCGATTCGGCGAGCAGCCGTCCCATACGTTGGTCATCTTCGAGGTCACCACCAGGAGCGTGGTCGACCGTGCTGCAGCCGCAGGCCACACAGGCTTTCCTGTAACATGTAGATGGCAGGTTTATTGTTAATTTGTATGGAATCAAATTTCAGATTTATTTTTTTATTTGATCTTCCTGAACAACTAACATATGCAAAACCATCTGCATGTTTCACTCTGGGTGGAGTGGAGAAAACACTGGGACGGCATCCAGCAGTGTTTTCCATTAGTTTCATTTTTCAGGCAGAGAGGAATATTTTGAAGAAAAGGCTTGTACCTCCAAGAATGTGGTTGAAATCCAGAGCAACTTTCTTTGCATATGAGACACGTTGCTGCTCCATCTCCTCCTGCACCTCCTGCTTTCTGCTTTACAGACATCTGAGAGGAGGCACAAGAAATTAATGCTCACTTGGTTTTAAACTTTGACAACTTCAGGAAACAAACATTAAGAGCATCAAAGGTCAAGGGCCATTCAATATCTGGAACCACCTGTTAGACTACATTGGAAATGACAGGGCCCCGGTCTCTTCAGAGGGGTCTATAAGATCCTGCATGGTCTAGTTGTCTACTAATACTTTGATAACATCTTGTATGATACTTGATGTACTGTTCCTTCTACTCCCATGTAATGTATATTTTTTCCTTTTTTGTTCCTTGTGTTGCATCTTGCTTGTTTTTTCCATTTTCTGAGTGCGACTTCCTGAGTTGTTGAGTTAGAATAAGTTCTTAGTCAAGTCAATTAAAGAGCATAACTAAACAACAGGAGTTGATGTAAAGTGATAGAACTGACAAAATACAACAAAATATAACCTTAAGTGCATGTACACAGGAAAACAGCAACATAGTCAGACTGAGATTACGATTAAAAATTAAGAGGTAGACTTTAATTTGGAGTTTAAAACAGAGAGACAGCAACAGAGAAGGCTTTGTTTGGTTTTCAAGTGAATGAAGGGGAATGATAGGAGCTGTTGGGAGGGTGATCTAGGTGAACTAAGAGCTGCATACAGGGTTAGAAAATCAGAAATATAGTGACCAAAGCCCAAAACCAACAGTGAACTGAACCCCTAACATGTCTGCATATGCACTACCTAGTTTATCTCGCTCCTCTGTGTTCCACTGTTTTCCCAAACAAATTAAAACCACATGAGTGAGGAACACTGTTGCACTGAGTGTCATGTTTCTGAACCCAACAGAGCCCACATGCACCATCCTGTTGCTCTACTAAAACAACAAATGCCGATTCATCTGCTGCTGAAATAGTCCTACAACATGATGTACTACTTTGAGAATATCAATGTTCACAGTGACCATCTGTTTATAAAAGGGATACAAGAGACATCAGGTAATCAGAGACTACTGCTGGCCATGTTCTGGTCTATTTATGGAAACTGATGACAATAAGATAAACATAAAACAACAACAGGTTTATCAGTCCTGAGCTGAAGCTCATCCCCACTGACATTAGGTGAGAGAAAATAGAGAACTGCTGTCGTAAATCTGTTTGATCTGAGAACGTTTGTCCAGGAAAATATTATGCAGGACAACAACTTGTACTTCAAAGTAAGTGAAAGTGAAACCTTAATTAATGTATGCACCAAGACACTGTAAAGGAAAGTTCATTATTCACCTTGGACAAGAAAATAAGCAAAACAGCGAAAGTTCTAGAGAACTTTTGAGGTTGGACTAAAGACAAACTTTACCTGAAAATGGAACAACTAAGACAGAATCCGGTTTGCTGGACAGGGAAACATACTCGGCTTTGAAAAACACAGCCAGACACACGTAGAGGTAACGGACGAGATGATGATGAAGATGTGAGAGGAAGAAAGAATTTTCAGGACGAGTGTGGGAGGAAGAGCAGGGCGTGAACACACACAGGGTGGATGATCTCACTGGTCCACCCAGTGATATCATCTGTGCTGACAAACCCCATAGACTTTTTCTCATTCACTTCATTTTTCATCTCCTCCTCTTCACCCCCCCATGTTTAAACTGTCTCAGTCTTTCTCTTCTTTTTCCCTCCTCTTCTTGTTCTCACTCTGATTATCGTGAAATTATTCAGCTTATGTCATTATGTCACTGTAAATCATTATTAAAGTTAAGCTTATAAGAAGTGGTTAGATGCTTAGAGTTAAGGTAAATCTGACAGAAATGATAGAAAATCAAGACTTTTCTGTTTAACACAACCTATTTGGCTGACAGACATGGATTGTCCACCTGTCCATCTGTCACCAGGTATCTCCAGACCTGTCCCTCCCATATTGTATATTTATAGTAAGAAGTTTCTTGGCAACAGCTTCCTCTTTATATCCAACACCGATGTTGTGTGCATGAGAGTTAGTTTGCACTCACAGAGATGTAAAAATGTAATATCATTACATCATTACAACTAAAGGGGATGAGCTTCAAGGACAAACAAATATGGATGAAGTTGACACTCACCGACAGAAAAACAATATTACACTGGTAAGTTTTTACAGGGCTTTTAAAACAATTATCAAATACTCTGTTATACTTCCCTTTTCCTCCTTTTGAAATAAAAAAGCATGGCCATGAAAAACAGACAGAACAAAAGGAAACTTAAAGCTGTTGTTAGTGATGTCATCTTTGGACTAATGTTTGACCCGACCCTCTAACATTTATTTCAAGTACATTATTTCACTGACAGCACTGGCAGCTTTGAACCTGTCAACAGAGGTAAAGGTACAGGACAAATTTGAATGAAACAAAGAAATGATTACATTTTGCTTGTGATGCATTCTTAGTGTTAATCTTGTGAGCTAGGGGACTTTTTTAAGGTATTTGTTTGGGTGTCCACAGGGTGGCATTGAACCCAGGACACTGCAGGGGGCGCTAGGCCCACGCAGCACCAGATAGTGAAGTTTTTGAAATTTTTGTACAATAACTCTGCTAAAAATGTTGCTTTAAAAGTCATAATCTCACTAAGGTCTAAGTTTCAGAGTAGTATGAGTGGAATCTGGATCAAGAGCTATATCTCAAGCGTAGACAAGATCATTTTCAAACCATTCATGGTTTGAATTTTAGCCCTTTCGCTTTCAAATTCAATTAACTTCCTCTCTAGCTCGAGCTTGAAAAGAACTCTGACAGTGACGCTTTAAAGTGACAGTGATTCCTTTTCCAATGTTTGCTTTTGATGATGCTTTTGAGTACACTGATGCTCTCTGAGTTAGTGCTCTCTAGTATTATTGGAGTTTGCATATCAGAGAAGGTCATTAGTGGCGAGGAGTGACAAAGGAGTGTGTTTAGTGAAGGTGTGAAGTGTGTGTGTGTGAGAGACAGTGGAGAGACTGGTGATCAGCTCGTGCTGAAAAGGTCACAGTGATGACAACTGGAACAGAAACAGCTGAAGAGGAACAAGACTTTATTACATCCCAGTGGAGCAGATCCAACTCACATACTGTATGTAGCATGTTTATCATGTCACCAAACTACCACCAGTCAACACTCACTCTTCTTCTTCTCCATCATCTTCTTCACCTTCTTCTTCACCTCCATCTTCTTCATTCTACGGCAGTTGGCGTCCCCCTGGAGCCAGTTTAACATTCCAATCAGATGCAGCAGTTGATGAAATTTGATTCCTTTTTGTATGGTGGTCCATGTTTATTCTTCATGTAGATAAGAATCTACTTCCAGTGAAATCCAATCAATTTGAAATAACGTTTGTTTAATGGTATAATTACCAGTGACTCACTGATGGGACTCAGTGAGACCAGACCATGACTCAAAACTTTGCCTGGATCAGAAATTATTCATCCTGAAACTGAATAAAGCACAGGTGTTACATGTGTCCTCAGATAAGGTCATGACTCACCTCGTTCACTCATTTCAGATAGTTTTACATTTTGCCTTGGTTCTGGTCAAACTGTTGATTCTATTCCTCACCCTAATCCACTGCACCTCACCAGTGGCCCATTGACAGTTCATCTACAAGTAGTCAGCAGTGATGCCTATCAGCCTCTGTATTTCACAGTTCCTGTGGACAGCAAAAGCCTTTTGCCTTTTTTTTAGCGTGCCTTTTTGTCTGTTGATTTTTAGATACTTTAGCATGTTTTGGATCGATTATCTATGAGTTAACCACTGCCTGATCACCAGTAATCAGACACATGGGCCAACATTATCTGGCTCATTTCAAGTTCATTGCAGCACTTGACAAATCAGGTAGTGTTGTCTTGACTACATCACAACTCACTGGACAACATTTTAAATTATTTCTTTGTTGCTACTAAAATAAGGTTCTTCATAAACGTATGTGAAACAAGTTGTGCCTTTGATTTTGGAACAAAAAAATTTTGTCTACAGTAAATTTTCTGCTGAACTGCTGAATGGTGAACAGTGCAATTGTTCTGACTGAGACGTATTTAAGAGTCAAACTTGAAATGCTTTTTTTCCCCTCAGAAAGAGGGCAGCATGTGGCAGCTCTATATTTAGTGGTCAGACGAGTATGTTGGATCAGAGTTGGCTGAGCCTCACTGAGTTACTCCAAACACGTCAGCTATGTAAAACTGCAGGAAATGCTGTGAGATAAGAGGCTGGAGGTCAGAGAAGGGTGAGCTGACCTGCTGCAGTTTGATCCTGGATATTTCCTGATGTTTCTTAAGTCATAACAGACAATATGTCGAAAAAATAAGCTATTTTCACTCATTTCCCCCTTACAAATTTGAATAGATTTTAAAATGATTTCCCATTAACTTCTCAGAAAAAGAAACAGATGGAATTAAAGAATATTAGTATATTGTCAGTGACAGCTAAATTTCTATTCTTAATAATTCAACTTTATCTAGTCTGCAAATAACATTGTACCTTAATTACAAAGACTCTTCCCGACACAAAAACACAAAATACAGGGCCAAGGACCAAACCCACAACCTCAAACTTCTGAATGCTTCTGTTACTCCAGGGCCTTTTCTCACAAGGCCAAAACAAGCAACCAAAAGGGTCCCAGCTTTTTCTTTTGGACAACATCTAAAAAAAAAAAAAACAAGAGGCAGAAGCTCTAAGCTATACGATGAAATGGGCCTTTATCCAGTATCACAGTGTGTTACAGGAAGTTCTGAAGCTGAATTTAAATGAAGCTTAATGTATTTTGAATTACAATGTCAAAAGAGTGAAAGCACTCAGACATAAACTCTCAGTGTAGTATTGGTATTGGTATTGGTATTGGTATTGGTATTGGTATTGGTATTGGTATTGGTATTGGGGTATGTTTGTTACAAGGTGTGTGGGCAGATATTTCCATCCTAGTGATGGCACTTTTTCCATCAGCTGAGTATAAACAGGGGCGAGGGGGTGAAAACCTTGACAGGTGACACTGATCTGTCAGGTTATCTGCTTCAGATTGATGTGAACTCTGCCCGCACAACCAGAGACTAAATCAGGGAGGGATCAGTGAGAGACAAATACCTGGCAGAACCAACAGGGGGATCAGGTCTGTGATGTGATGGATGAGTTTTACTGACTGAATTAGAAATTGGACATGAACAAGCCTTAGAGATTCATATAAACTTAAAGCTGTAGAGAATAACTTTTAAATACAAATTAATGTCCGTTACATTCAAACCATTGTCAGTTGCATTCACACAATGCCAATTAAGTCCATCAGCTCTCTCCATGCCTCTTAGTATAACAGTGTTTAAATCTTATGCTGCCCAGCTGCACAGAGACACTGCACAAATAAGTTTTACATCACAGCTGAAGGCGGTGGTAAAGTGAGACAGCTGCAGGTTGTTGAACTGAAGCCAAAAACACCAAGAAGTTAACTTGAAAAGTTTCAGAAGAGGAGGATTCTACTGCTAAATATAAATGTGGAAATTCCCAGGGCTGCACAGTCATATTTTAATCACAATTAGTCTGTCATGGTGGTCACCATGTCAGATTATCAATCACAGTGGAACGGATTCTTGCCGTGTCTTGTCTGGGGGACAGGCAACACAACAAGTATGACTCTGACCATGACACTGCGCAACTTCATAGGTCATTGGGAAGGCAAGGCAAGGGGTTGCTCAATTTTGCTGAAGTGCCTCTGCTATTTCTCTAACATTTTTGTTTTTTTAAGTTTGCCGTGGTGGTCCCTTGAGGTGACATCGAAAAGGCAGAGGTACTGTTGACAAAGCTCAACAAAATGTTCTTCCATGTCACTATTCCACCTAACAGCAGCAGTATCATCCCTCTTCTTTTTTGCCATGTTTTCGCCTGTATGTTACAACTCGTCATAGCACTCTGTTATATTATTGGTCAATGGCCAAGAGCACGTCGTAGGGTATGTCAGACCAGGCAGGAAAACATAGAAAATTCTAAGATGCGAGACTTCTCGCCGAGGTGTAACAGAGTGTCCCAGGTACCAAATCTTGGTTCTTCAGTTATGCTACACTACACATCTGTTCATTGTTCCCAACGTTCATAATCAGGTCCAACAGTGGAAATGAGTCGGTCGCGACCAAATCACTTGAAAATCTGCCTGAATTCATGTAGTCTCCTGGAATTAACAACAGCCTAGCTACTTGCCTGATTGTGTCAATCACAGCTGCTGCTGTTCCTGCACCACGCAGCTCCAAGTTCCCTGGATACAGTCTGGATGAGTAACGTTACATGATATACAGATAGAATGTATGTATAATGTACGTATGTATATGTAACGCATAACAGATATTTGAAACAAAAAATCTAATGTCTGCACTGGAGCTTTAGTTTTAAATATTTATCTGTAAAACACTCTATAATGGTCAGAAAGACTGAATTCATTTATGGAATTGAATTGATTATTCCACAAAGACTTACTTTAATTGTGTGACCAATCATGAACAGGAAATGGCAATGACACATGGTCAGAAACTCACTACATAAAGGCAGATTTGCTAACTTTGTAAATTAACAGCAGCTGAAAAATAATTTGCTCATCAGTCATCATGACTCATAGTATATTCGTTTTGCTCAGTAACTTTTAAACACTTGTACCTGTAAGCTCTTGCAGACAGGACACAGTACATTCATTCATTCACCAATTAATAGGGTAACTGACCCTAATAACAGCTGCCAAAGCTTCAGAGGTGACTGGAAATTGTGTAATTCCATTTGTTATGTCAAAGAATTTTTTATAAACTGACTTGAACACAGCCTGAATAAAAGACCAAATAATAAATTATGATAAGATGCAAAGGAGTCTGATAATGAAGCTGAATGTCTGATGGAACTAAGCAGAAATGAGAAATGTTTCAAAAGGGTTGTGGATGAATGTGGACACAGAATTTTAGGTAAGTACACATAACTCAGTGAAATTCAAATGTTGACC
Organism: Brachirus orientalis; assembly: GCA_016785285.1. NCBI lineage: Eukaryota > Metazoa > Chordata > Actinopteri > Pleuronectiformes > Soleidae > Brachirus > Brachirus orientalis. The sequence goes on along the minus strand of JAFBJR010000194.1, from coordinate 11,439,627 downwards.
CTTGACCTCAACATTACTGCTCTAAAGTATTAATCAAAAAAAAGTGTTTCAGCTGTTGTAGTAAATGTCTCTGTCCTACCTTTGCCATGGCTGAGCTCACGTCCATGATATCCTGCGTCAGTCAGGGGTTCAGCTCTTCGGCTCCTCGCTCCTCTCTGTCTCTGCTCCTCCAGAACAATGGGACTTTAAATTCCTCTCCTGTTGGCCACACTTCCTCTCTCCCCGCCCACAGACGCTCCTGCCGCTGCTCTGCTTCACCGGCTCTCCACAGACCACTGCAATTTTACCGTCTAGACTTTATTCTCATTCCTGCCGAGCAACATCAACACTCCTTCTCACTTTCAACTTTCACTGAAAAAGCCTTTTTTCCACTCCACACCTGATTCATCTCTTCACTTTTACACTCTGACTTTCTTTCACAACTTCTCTACCTTTGTAAACTCACCTGTCTTGACTCCAGCTAAGGACTCCTGCGCTTTCTTTTCTCCTCTATGATCCTTCTCCACCCACTGTAACTGAAATGAACAGGTTTCTTCACCTCCTGATTTTGCACCAACGTGCCGCTGAAGGGAATGTGGTTTGTCTCCCAGCACTTTCTTTCTGCCTTTCAGTTAAACAGTGGCTTCATTCACCTTGTGTTGAGAGGGGGAATTCGCTCTGCTTTGATAAATATTGCAGGTACCTGCTAAGTTACAGCTGTAGACCTTATATCAGCAGACTGTCAGAAACTATGGAATAAATGGACTTATGGACTAAACAGCAGTTGTGCAGTGAGTATGAATCCTGCTCTCTGCTGCAAAAGTTCAGCCCAGAGTCTGAGCGGACTGCAGTACTACCTGTTGCAGTGAGGCCTGACTGGGCTCTTTGTGTTTTTAATCTGCAACAAAGACAGAAGGAGCCCTGAGGGATTCCCTGCTCAGCTCTCTCTCCCAGCCAGTCAGAAAGGAGTCTGAAAAAAAATGCTCAGCCAATAAAAACATCAGAAAAACATCCTCCTCCTCTTTCTCCTCCTCCTCATCTCCTCCTCATTCTGCAGCCTTTCAATGGCTCAGAAGATTAAAGACCACAGTGCCAACCTAGTTTTATTGTGCGGCTTTGGGTTCATAACATTTTTTGGATTTATATCAGCAGTGCGTAATTTTTAAATACAAACAAATGTCTGATACATTCAAACCACTGTCAAATGAGTTCATACAGTGATTAAGACGATCAGCTCCACGTGACTCTCTCCGTGTTCCTCTGTACAGCTTGTGTTGACTGGCATCATTCCTGTGCTGCACGCAGGAAGTGATTTGGTTTTTTTGTCAAGACAGACAGAGACAAAAGCAACATTGTGCTAGTAAAGAGGTTGCAGTTTGACTGAAAACACATGTAATTGCCAACAGACAGACTGTACTGCACAAACAGCCATTCAGCAGTTTGATGGGCTGAATGCATGCGCCCACCCGCCCCTCTAGTGCATGTTGAATACACACAGACACTCCCTTAGTCAGGTATGATAGTATTACTTGACAGAGCCCGTTTTCAGATCATCAACAAAAATCTCCAAAGCTTACACACGACAGCTTTAAATTCTAGAGGTTCTTCAACTTGACTGTTGAGCACTTATTCTTATCCCTGGTGGCACAGTTCGACCGAGAAGCTCTTTTCCCTCAGCATCCACAGCCGCTCATAAAACCTCGTGTAACCGTAGAGGAGCTTTGAATACAATCAAACACCGTCATCCAAGCTGCAGAATCACATCCTTTCCTTGTGTGAGAGTCAGCACAATATCATCATATGGGATTTGGAGTGCTGTGGTCTGTCGGGTGTGGTGTGTCCTGTCAATTATCACAAAACATGGAAACACATCATTCGGACCATCATGGCGGCTCCCAATGGCTTTCAATAACTTTCATGTCAACCTTCCAGTTGCTCTTTTCTTACTGTAACTTTGTCAAGTGCAGTTTCCATTCTGCTTACCCACAATTTGATCCTGCAGAATGAATGACACCATGCGCCATCACATGTCTTGTTATGCTTTGGCCACCTCACTGTCCTCTATGTGCACTTTCTTTCAAACATGCTCTCTTTTTAATGTAGAAAGAAGCAAGAATGAAATCTTTAGCATGATAAATGAAGTGATGAGCCAGGGAAAGCTCGTGCAGTCTGCACTTCAAATGGCCAAGTTAATAAAAAATATGATGCTATTTATCGAATGTGAAAATGTGTATTTCAATAATATTTTTGATATTTTATGATTCTGTACATTTTTATACTATTTGATATTGGTCTGTCAGAAACTCTGTTAAATGTGCTGCTGTCTGTCTTAGTCAAGAATATTCCTGGTTAAATAAAAGTTAATGATTGCACTTGAAATGTAATCAGATACTTTTTGCATATTTAATAGCCTTTCATTATCATTAAGTTTCCTTCAAATCAGAAATTTATTAAATATATGTAAATTAGTGTGAAAATAAACACCTACTAAAAACGGAAAAGAAACTGTCAATCATGAACCAAGCAGTCTTTCAATGGGTGAACTATGTCCAGTTATGTTTCTCAAACACAGCATCTCAGAGCTCTTTACTGGAGAAACGGAAGCTCTATGAACAAATGAAGTCATGGTGAAAGAAGTTTCAACTGTCTCTAAAAGAGGAAGTGGAGAATCACTACTCTGAAGATTCAGACGGTGAAGGTGAGACCAGAGAGGCCTCATTTTTTAAGAACCTGGAAAAGAAGGCTGCAAGTGAAAAAAGTCCAGCAGTGCCCCATGCTGGACGACCCAGCATGGGCAGATGTGACAAATGTGGCCTCCTGAACCTTAAAATGGACCAAGATGAAGGAGCCACAGCTGGAATGCTGAGGTTAAAATTCATAAATGATGTTCAATAGTTTAAGAGAGAAAAGGAAAAGACTGATTAATTTATTAGAAAATTGTGTTTTATTTACTATTAAAAACATAATAATATTTTTTAGAAAGCATTATGCCTGGAGATAAAATGAACGTTTTGTTTAATTTTACTGTTTAACTGTTCTACTGTCTTTTAATGCTTTACTTTTGTATTTGTCCTCATGTTTGTATCCAGCACTTTGGTCAACTGCGTTGTTTTTAAAGTGCTTTATAAATAAAGTTGGAATGGATTGGATAATGTGTTGTTTTTTTCAGTTGTAAGTGGCTGTACATTTTTAGATCTCATACTGTTGACTACTAAAATACATTGCAAATCAATTCATAGGCCTAAAATAACTTCTCCTAATTTAAATGAACAAAAGCTTTTTACAGCATGCATTCCAGAAAGTAATCCTAACTCCATTTTACACTATATCATGTGAAAAACAAATGAATTTTTGTTATTTCTAATGAATACAAGTAAACATTTGTTTTTTTGTTAAACATGCAAAAAAAAAACAAAAAAAAAAAAACTCTTGGCACGTAGCCGGATAATGATGTCTCTTAGCAAAAAGATTTCTCTCAATCAAACTGACAAGACAATGAAAACCAATAACCATATAATTGTTTGCACAGGTGGAGCAGTTACTAACCACATCCAGTAAAATTATCCTCCTGTGTAAATATCAACAAAAGCCTTATAAAATCCAAAAAAGAGAAGAGCCAGTGTGTGAATGTGGGTAAATTATATTATCCTCTTTAAAAGGTCTTTATTACAAGAATTTACTTCATTCATTCAAAAACCAAGTCTTCACATGTTCAGTATCTTGAATACTATTTATCACTACCAGCATAGCAACTATATTCAGAGATCAGTGCATCATGTCTGGACAGACAACAAATTAACCACTGCATTTAACAAGAAACGCATCATCAGGTCAAACCTGATTCTGTGCTGTGATTCTCTGCTCCACAAGCCTTCAACTGTAAAACTTATTTTACCTTTTTATTTCTTTCTGATCTGTTGATTTAACATTTGCTCTGCTGATGATTTCACAACGAGGTTGATACAAGTTAATATAAAGCCTTCATTTCACTGTGTACAGTAAAATCTGTTTCAAACTGACTCAACAAATATAGTTTTTCAATGCAGACAGAGTGACACATCTCAGTAACTACTGGATGGACAAACATGAAATTTGGTTCATGGTCCCTAAACGATGAGTCGTACTTAGTTCATTCCAGGATCCCTCTATAAGCAATCAGTCAATTTGCAACAGCCTTATCTGGAGATGAGTGTAAATAAAAAAACAAAAAAGGAATATGATTTCAATGTAAATCCTAGTGTTTATCTCAAATAGCAACTTAAGTTTGTTACTGAAAAAAAAATCCTGCTATATTTACCTTTTCAGAGAAGTAAACAGTTAGACAACAAAACAAACAGTTTTCATTATTTAAAACCCTAAACCCTCAATTTACCAAGGAAATTTGATAACCGTTTAAAGCTAACCCACTGATCAATATTTTTACATAAACAGTTATCAAATCACATTCATCATGATTCCAATCAAAGGATAACATTTCTGTGCATCTGCTGGAACTTCACCACATTCAATGATTCAGACATTGTGTTTACAACTTGTTCAGTTACTTTAAGAGGTGCATAATTATAACCACTACTGCATTTATTTGAGTTGGTCATATCAAAAATCTAAGTCATGATTTTAGTGCCAATATGTCACTGTAGTGTGATCCTTCATGGCCTGTTCACAGATTCTCTGTAGCCACCCGGGACATGTAAAGGCAATGTGAATCTTAACAGCAGGGATCTTTAAGCACCTTTCTTCCTAAAAACACTCCATCAGTGCAAGTAAACCTTTACTCCATCCATAAAAGCAGTGTTCACACAACACGTTCACCATCTGCCACTTTCAGGGCATTAACATTTGATATTTCACCAGAAATGGTGACTCACTTTTAATAAGCCTGATGGTCCAGATGGCTTTTTGACACATCATCATATGCTCATGTCTACTTCATCGCGTCTCACTGATGGAAGGTGCAGCCAAGCAGGGCAAAAAAAAAAAAACAGTCCAAATGAATATAATTAAGAAAAGCCTTCTTTGTGTTCTTTTTCCTCTACCCTGCTTTTCCTCCTCCCTCTATACCTATCTCTCTCTCTCACGCTCTCTCTCGCACAGTGTGGGTGTTCAGCAATGTTCAAAGAAAGTTTTTCTTATCCAGCCGGTGCTACATGATAATCCTAGGTTCTGGTACTGACTCGTTGATGGATTTGTGAGGCAGGACATTAGCACCGTTAAGGTAAAGCTCGTCATTCACGATCACATCCTCCCCCAGCACCGTGACATTCTCCATGCGAACCTGATGACAAACATGAACACACAGATGAGTCATCATCACACCTGGCAACAGTCAGGTATCTGCATATACACCATGACACACCTTAAAGTGTTTTGTGACTGGTGTGTGATGTTAAGGAGTTGTTGACTATAGCTTGTTATTTTTAGTTGTGAAGAGAAGGACTGGGTGTCATTTCAAGTTCTTTTCAGATTGGACTGCGACTGTTGTACAAAAACAAACATAAAACTCTGTTTGCTAAATTAGGACTGCATAGATGAATGGATAATTAATCAATTACTACATTAATCACCAACTATTTCAATGATCAATGAAAGAGAGTTTGTGTGCTGTGAGTGTTTTTTTTTTTAATAATTAAAACAACCATTCTCATTTTTTCAGCTTATTAAATCTGCATATTTTCTGGTTTCTTTGCTCCAGTTAACAAAAAAAATCATTCAGTTAATAATTTTGGTTTGTGGATAAGACATTTGTGGAAATTATTACCAAAAAAAAAAAAAAATTTGTGGACCACACAAAAAATTGACTAATTGATGATTTTGACAAAAGCTGCACTTTTCCGTCATCATACCTGCACATATATACGTCTATCTCTTGGCTCCTTTGGGTACAGGTGATATATAAAGTAAATGCCACTACATTCTGTTACATTAATGAAATTATTCATTCAATTATTTTTCCTCAGGGCATAACTTACTGCCACCTGTAGATTTACCTACACTCTCTATGTTAGCTCTGCTTTGACGGCATGTGTTACTGTGGCTGTGGAACTTGACAGCACAACTGAGAAATCAGCTGCAGGGTTCACAGATTTGGACAAATTATCTTTGTTTAGAAAAAGGCAATGTTCTCCACTCACCCACTGGCCAACAGAGGAGCTCCATCCCACGATGCAGCTCTCCAGCCAGGAGTGCGATCGCACCCGCGCCCCCCGCAAGACCGTGCAGCGTTTTATCCGGACGCCGTCCTCCACAACCACCCCGGCACCGATGGTCACATTGGGGCCAATTGTGCAGTTCTCCCCAATCTGAGCTGTTGGGTCCTGCAACGTGAAGACACAGATGAAGGAAGATTATGAGAGAGACAGTTCTTTATATGGACTGTACTTCCATAGAGCCAAAGAGCTGCACTCACCACCAAAACGTTGCCAAGGAAACGGGATCCTGTGTGTAGCCTCTCAGGGGCATGTTGTCGAAGCGCCTGAAGGTACATACACATCCCTGTCAGAAAGTCTTTAGGCTGACCAATGTCCATCCAGAAACCTGCAGACACACAGACATGGGACACACAATGATACAGTCAGTGACAGCAGTTAGTTACCATGGGAACAAGGACACGGGAGATTCCTTTGTATTTTAAGAATGTGTAACCATAGATAATCTAGTCCTTGTCCTATAATATGTATTTATTTTATTTAATATCAAACAAGCTTGACATATTTTACTAAATTTTACTGAGTGTATTTTACAAAGTTTACCAAGGCTGTATGAATGAGCAGGTTGTTATGACATGTACACTGTTGTGATTTTGTGATTGACACAAATATTCTGTTTTCCTAAGGAGAAATTACTTGTGTGTGAAAATCAGTCCAAACATCATGTGACCTTAAAATATTTTGTCGGGATTTAGTTAACTAATTAAAAATGTTGTGTCAATGTTCTGACATAATTCACTCATTAACAATTCAATGGGCAGGGAGCAACTCAATGTTTTAGACTCATGATCTCTTGGGAAGGAAAACAAAGCCACTAAGACAAGGAAGGTTTCAAAGTTAAAGCTCTTCTCTCTTAGAGAAGGAAGAGGATCTAGAGAAGCACATATTACTGATGACTTATTTATTTATTTACAAACTGTACATCTGCACACAAGAGAGTCCAGCCATTGTGCATTAACACAGACTGATTAAACTGTCTGGAAACCACCCGGTTTATAGAACTGCTAATCTGTGCCTCTCTACAAACAATTCCTCTCTAGAACTACGTGAGTTCAGGTATAAAGAAAAACACTTACATCTGGTAGAGCTGTGAGCTGCAGAGACCAAAATCATCACACAGGTCAATTTCCCAAAACTGCCATTTAACTTTTTATATAAACAAAATAAATAATTCTCATCTGACAGCTGGGTCACTGAATTTGTTAGATTTGTTTTTAATATTTCATTAAAGCTGCAATGAGTAATATATTTTATTACTATTCTTTTACATTGACTAGAGACACACTCTCTGTTTCTACTTAGCTAGAAACAAGCTGTCATTTCTGTGATGGCATTTCATCAGACAAGTCATACAAAAGCTGGAAGAAATATTTTGAACAGATCCTTAAATTTCAAGTGGTCAGTATAAAATGATACTGACTTTCATAACAGTTTGTCCAGTTTTAACAGGAGACAGACATCTCTGGGCTCTACTGACTAAACAAAACATTCATAATTGAAAAGTCTCTGCTCAATGAAATCCATTTCATTTTTATAAATCTCAAACTCCTCACATCCAGTCTGACAGCAGACACTGAAAACATGTTTCCTCTCCAAAAATTCACCTTTTACGTTATCACCACCACAGTACTTTCATACTGTGTTATTTAGTCTAAAACAGAAAAGTTTTAGACTAAATAACCTTCACATTCACAAAAGAGCCTTAATCTGTTGGAGGCGCTGGCAACTTCACAGATAAAATGCAGTAAGAAATATAAATCAGACAGATATTTTCTTCTGCAAAAGACTGATCCATCATGTTGTGAAAAAGTTCAACAATATTCCTGGGTTTGTATATTTCTACATAGCATGAGGTAATTTGTCTAACAATTAATTAATTCATTCTTGATTAGATCAGAACTCAGGTCTACACAGTGTTGCAACAACAATAATAGCCGGCTATTATATGTGTCTGTTGTTTTGTTAATAATTGAGTGTTTTTTTAAATGTAGCATCTGAATATTTTGTGGTTTATTTGCTCCATATGACAAAAAATAATTTAAACTGATTAATTTTGGAAAACATGATTTTATCATTTTGAGGGTTTGGGAAACATTGGAATTTTTCAACATTTTCTTACATTTTTGGACCAAACAACTAATTAATAAATCAAGTAAATAATAGACAGATTCTTTGATTATGAAAATAATTGGTAGTAGCAGCTCTAGATTAATGTGTCCTAGTCCCACATTAACAGCCATGATGCATTATAATACTGTGTTACAGTTCTGTAGCAGTCATAATACTGTAGTTACCCTGGAGCTCCATGGCGTACAGCTGTCCCTCCTCTGCCATGACAGGAAATATCTCTTTCTCTATGGAAGTTGGTCTCAACTGCAAAATAAAAGTAAGTCACAACAATACACAAAAAAAACAAGCAAGTAATCAAACAAGCAAAATTGCAATTTCTGTATATCCATTATCATTATCAACTCTAAAGGTTCTTTACATTCAATTTAGACAGTAAAAGTTCAAGTGAGTGTCTTACCTGGATCCTGCTGAGCATGCTGGGACTGAAGATGTACATGCCGGCATTGATTTTGTTTGAGACAAAGACCTGTGGTTTCTCAACAAAACGATGGATTCTCCCGCTGTCCGCCTCAAACACCACCACACCGTACTTAGAAGGCTCCTCCACCCGAGTTACCTTCGCACACACACAACAGCCTTAAATAGTTGGCCTGAACTGACAAAGCTCTAACTCTATTTAACTGTAGCTAACACAGAAACACAATAACTTAAAAACAAGAGCATAATGAAAGACAAATCTAAAATTCCATACAGATCAAATCAATCAAAATTCTGTAAAAACAGACAGAAACACACGTAAACATACATGTATTTGTTCAGAGCTGTGTCTTATTACTGAGAAATCTGCTTTTGTTCATATTTAAGACACAATGAAAGAAACTTTGAAATACATTATGTAAAAGACTAACTGCATATAGTGCTGTGCAAAAGTATTCAGGCACTTGTTTTACCAAGGCTATAATGACTATTCATGTTGACAAATAACTACTGTGAAAAAGGAATATTGCATCAAGTTCGTTCAAGACATGCTTGAGAAATACACACAAATGTTGTATAAGTTAAACTCATTGACTTTTTGCTAATATCAATCAATATATACAGACTTAGACTATCTTTGTGGATGTAGTTTTAGACTAATGACCACAATTTTGTGTGAGACAGTTCAAATTCACCCTGCTGTGAGTGCCATCATTCTGAAGCTATGTCTCTCTCACCACAATGGTTCCCTCCTTGCCATGATTGTGGTGGAACTGCAGAAGATCTTTGAAGGGAAAATCACAGATGACGTCTGAGTTTAGGACAAAAAATGGCTCGTTGTCCACATCCAGCAGTTCTCGAGCCAATGCCAGAGGACCCGCTGTAAACAAACACGCGTCTCATTTTATTTATCATATTTATTTTCTGTCAAAGTCCAAAAGGAACTACAGTAATGCTGCAAGCACTCAATTGATAAGTAAAAGCTAATTATGCAATATTTTTTCATAATCAATAATTTAAGTTGCTTGCAGAGTGAGATAGTCAAACTGTAGAACTAGCTCAGACACAGTTCTGCAGTCTTATAAAGGTTCAACTCCCACCTCCAGGTCAAAACAGAATATAGATGGTCCAGTACTTCCTTTTTGGATTAATAACCAATTGAATAATTAGATTAATGCACAATGTTTTGCAATCACATGTCTGGCTATCACATGTGGGTGTCCACATACTTTTGGTGATAAAAGAACATTTACATGTTTCTACTAGGATCAAAATGAATGAAAATCATAACTGATGTAGATGACACCACACGATACCTCGCTTTCTCATGAAGTGATAACAGCCCTGTTACTCAAGAGCTTTGAAAAAATCAGAGACTGTTAAATATAAACTAATGTATCTTTTGGTAAATGCAGACAAAATGGGATACTTGTATAAAAACTTTAAGCAAAAAAACAGGCCGTATCTCCTGTCATGGGTTTCAGTGACATGACTACATAAACACCTCAATGAAGTGAAAAGGAACTTACCAGTTCCCAAAGGTTCTGTCTCATGAGACAACGAGATTCGAATCCCAAGCTGAAGACAGAATAGAAAAACATTTAGGATCGTATTGGAGTAAAAAAATAATGATTGTAAATAAATCTCAAATTATATCAAATTATTAATGTAATTAAGTGTAAGTTTGTTGTACATACTCTCTGTTCCTGGACTCTCATCTCTCTCTCCAGCAACTCTGACATGTAGCTCACAGCCAGAACCACGTGGTCCACCCCAGCCTGTGAGTTCATACAGAATTAGGTTCTCAAGAGACAAGAAAATCTGAAGCACAGAAGGACACATGAGCTGGGTCTCTCTCCTCCGTACCTTGACCAGGGCCTCCACCTGGTGCATCAAGATGGGTTTATTGCAGAACTCCACCAGTGGTTTGGGAATGCTCAGGGTTAGCGGCCGCAGCCGTGTCCCATACCCTCCCACCAGGATCAAAGCCTTCATGCTTCTAAAAAAATGGTCAAAAGTTGAGGTAAATACAACTCATCAATAACAAAACCAGAATCAGCCTACACAAGAGAAAGGTGAGTACAGTGGCAGATGATGAACTGAGAACTGTCTAATATTTCAGACTACATAATCAAATTTACATTCATGACAGCACATGTTCTGTTTATAAGGAGAGAGGATCTGTAAAACAATAGTCTTTTATACTGTTTTTTGTAGCTAAGTTGTTCGTCAAGTAAGTGCAACTGTCGTGACGTGGTCATAAAATTCTGTAGACTGGTGTGATATGATCTGCTACCAAAGAGTTCTTGCATGACCAGATGCTCATGATGAATGAGAATCAAATATAAGCATTTGGTACAAAGGTGACTCATGCACACCCTGACTGTCAAGTCAACAGGGAGGGTCAATAAAGTGACTGACAGTGAACTTTACAGGTGTGTAGATGAGATCATAATGAAATCCAAGATAATGTGGTCTGATTGAAAGAGGATGAAAACTAATACTTATACAAGAGGGCAGAAACAACTACTAAGTAGTTCTGAATGTAAGTATTAATAACAGGTACGTACTCATAAAATAATGTAGTCCAAGAAATGCGAGGTCTGACCTATCAATATTTATGTATTAATATAACATATAGACTCATATAAACATATAGATTCACTTAGTACTCACCTAATAATAGCACCTAGGTACCTATGTAATAATGCAGTGATGACTACTGAGGTTTTAAGAACTGTACTAAAGAATAGCATGGACTCAAGTAATAATGTAATGAAGAATACTGAGAGCTCAAGTAATGATCAATAACGAGGACTCAATTCATAAATAATGACAATACTACTGAGGTGTCAAATAACAATATTGTTTATCCTACTCAACTAAGACTGTAGTAAAGACGTCTGTGGACTCGAGTCACAATCAAGCAGAGACTAATGAGGACTCAACTAATAATGTATTAAATAGTACTTCATTACACAGTAAACTGTGTAGAACAACTGATGACCCAGCAGCTACTGTATCTTGGGGGGCGTTAGCTTCAACTTTGGCTAAACATAAAATTCCATATATTTATGCATAAACTTCTGAGTGTTAGTGATTTAATCTGACCATATTATTATTTTACAAGACAAATACACAAGGAACTTATGTTTTGGTTTCTGGCACAAACTGACTGAAAGTTATCGTAGCTAATCGATGTTAGCCAAGGTGGCTAACATCCCTTTGACTTAATTCTAAGCAGCTAACGACAAAAAACACCCACTAGCTGAGGTTATTATTTGTGTGTGTGTTCTGTGTGTGTGAGAGTGGAAAACAAGAAGAAAACTTACAGAAATCTGTTGTCTAAAAGTGTCCAGGAGGTCTCTGAATTACTGGAACTCTAAATGACACGTAAGATCGTTCAAACACGGGTTTACGTCAAGATCACGTGGCACATACATTTTCCGGTGCGTAGTTTCAGAATAATGTTGGAGCAGTTAGTACTTTGTTGTGTAAAAACGACGCTTGGTCGTCTCGGCGGGCTCTTATCCTTTGGCCTTTATTCAGTTAAATTAAGATTACAGTGTTTAGAGTGTTTAGACGGACACATCGCCCTACAGCATCTCGAGTGAAACACTATTGGAAATATCACAAAATAATATAAAGAAAACAGGAAATAATAGTTAATAGGAATCACTCATTCACCAAATGCTGAGGGCCGAATGCTACCTTGCGTGACTCTGGCAGGTCCGTCCATCCAGTCTACCGTTTTGTCTTCTACACGAGGGTCGCGGGGCTGCAGGTGCCAATCCAACTAGGGCACCGTATAGTTTAACAATACAACAACAACAACAACAACAACAAAAAGATCAGATTGGTAGTGTGAACGCCCTGTGGAAAAGCTGAATCAACAATCCCATTTCCTAATGTCTTGAGAATAAAAACTCAAATTCGTTATTACAAGTATTTGGTCAATAATAATGTATATTTTGAAATTTCACATTTACTTTACATACTAAACCGCTTCAAAAAGATCTTAGATCTGTCTTATGTATTCTTTGATACAGATGGCACAGACGCAATTGTAGATTGTACATTCTATGAATTAATTCATGCTAAATTCTTTTAGATTTATCAATAATTGATTCGAAGTTTATTGTCAAAATAATATTAAATAAATTAAATTATAATTATAAATAATTACAATGAAATATTTTTGTTTTGTTTTTTGAAAGCTAACCTGGACAAATACATAAGTTCTTCTTAAATATTTTCATTTTGTATGGGGAATTTATTATTCATAAATTTAACTGGTCTTATAGTGTGTTAAAATAAGTTAGTTGCTTTTATTTTGATTGACACATTACTTGATTTCCGGTCTTCATCTAACTGCTTTCACCGGCTCGCATGTTGAAATCAATATAGTCTTAATCAAAATTACTAATGTTGCGGCATTTTATACGAATATTGTGACTAATGCTTTCAAAATTCCAGGTTAATGAAATTAGACCAAAACAGCAATGTTATTGAACATACATTTTCACTGTGCCCCAATTTACAAACCAATGGTACGGTCCACTCTGGCTCCGCCTTCTCGACACTTTTGACCAATGAAGGAAAAACAGCGTGGCGTTAGGAGGAGGATGTTGGTCAGTCCGTCCCTCAGATGTATTCAATCCATTATGTTAGATACTGAAGCGTAATTGTTTTCCACCTGTGGCAGAGTTGTGCTTATGAATTGCCCCACACAAACAGAATTAAAAAATAAAGAAATAATTATTGACGAGAGTACCATGGTTCTCAAGAAATGTTCTTTTTGTTGCCATTTAAGGCCCTTGGAAGAACTGTAACAACAATCCACTTAACAAAAAAGCAAAACAACAGATATTCATGGACATTTTAGTAGACACATTTTATTCAACAAATTTAAACACCGCAGATTGAGCAACTTCTTTGGTCATTATAATAAATATTTATATTTTAAAATTGTGATCATGGCTGTTTAAGAGGACACAACAGGAGTCATTACTTCAGCAGTCATATGAGCTCAAAAATGATGATAATTCTAAAAAAAAAAAAAATGACAAGAAATGTGACATGTGATGTCATTTATTTTTTAAAGGAACATACCCAACACTGAATATCAGTGATGAAAACTCTTCTTGCATATTAACCTCTGTAAATAATTAATTGTCTTAGTCACATTTAAGTTTTACAGTGTTCTCCATGTTTCCATTGAGTTTCCCTTTTCCTTCAGAAAAGCTCACCCACTCACTTTCTTCCACTTTATCCTTAACTGAGGGTTTGCAGGGGGTGCTGGTGCCTAACTCCAGCTGACATAGGGCAAAAGGCAGAGTACACCCTGGACAGCTTCATAATCATATTTGCACTCTCAACCATAATTAAAGTATAAACAAATCCAAAGTCACAGTGCAACTGCAGTTTTCAAAGGTCAGGGGCTCCAGCGCAGGTCACATACAAGAGCGATGTGGTCGGAAGGGTGAGCCACACTGGGCAGAGCCTCATAGGTGGTGACCTCCTGATGGCTGGGCAGAGGAATCATCTGCTCCACCTGCACACACACAAATGCACATCCACACACAGTAAGTTTACTTGTTTTATTAGACAAGAAAAACATAAATATAATTATCATTATTCATTACAGGATTCACCTACAGTGGATGAAAATACAGTGATTTACCTCTTTAGACTTTGGAAAAAAAGTGTGGGGGAGGTAATAAAAAGGTAATATATGCTTAGAATCCAGACTGATGTTCAAACTAGATGCACGTGCAGTGTGTGAGGGCAGCTCTGTAGTTCGTATGGGTAGCATGTACTCAACTAACTAACAGGACTCTTCAGTACAAAGATGCACATTGTCGGTTCTGTAAATATTTCACAATAAAGCTCTGATGAAAATAAGAAATGGAAGAGATTCAGGAAACTGAAATCCTTACATGCTTTTACTTTCAAACATGAACAGAGAATGTCGTGTTTGTGTAAAATATAGATGCTGAAACTGTAAAGACGTGCCCTGCATGAAAAAGGCGAGAAGTCTACTCTCAAAAAGAGAAGCACAGCGCCCTTGCATGAGACACACCTGAGACGCGTGGATCACACAGGCAGCGTGGACACTCTCACCAGTTAACAAGTGTGCCGAAAATCAAAGCAAGACGTTCTGTTCGTTAGATGCACAACACATGTCTAATGCAAAACCAGCCTTGGAATTTGTACCTGCATGCTGTCAGGTTGTATGAAGATGTAATCCAGGCAGCCATGAAATCCTCCCACATAGTTGGTGTAGGCTGGCTGGTTGCAGGCGCTCAACAGTGGGGGGAAACCAGAGCACAGCTCCATACTGCAATACTCGTCAGACTCTGAACTGCTCCAGTCCGGATGCTGCTGAGGAACCACAGCTTCTGTGACCAGGTGGAACACACCTGAGACAAGAGGAGAAGACAAGCAAAGAGAAATTACACAGCTAGAATAATGAGAGATGAAAATACTGTTTCTATTTGCTGAATAGGTCGGCAGGTGGGAGTTAAACAACAGTCAACATATTGGAACAACTAATTAAATTGTCTATTTAAACCAGGGGTGGGCAATTATTTTCCACATTTCATTACCATTAGATTTATTGTTTTAGCAATGCTATAATGACCATCCTGTACAATTATTTCTTAATCACTTTATTGGAACACATCCTGAAAATTTGGAGAAACACATATGCAGTTTGAAAATAACATCTTTTTCAGAAAAAAACAAACAACAAAAATGCTTCTATAATATCAAATATTTAGTGTGACCTACATTTACACTTGAACAATAACACAACCATGGCTCTTTAAAACCTGGAATGGAACCCTAATGTTATTGGTAAAACCTGTGTTTCTCCTACTATTTCATGCCAACAAATAGCTGCTGTGAAAAAGGTCTATTATACCTGGTTTACTCAAGACATGTTTGAGCATTACATACACATGTTGTTAAACTCATTGACAGGTTGATCATATAGTATAAGACTGACTTTTAGTCACATCTTTTCAATCCAAATGCCAATGATCACAAAATTGACATAAAAACAACAAAGCTGGTGGTGGCCTAAGACTTATGCACAGTACTGTACTTTAAATATTGTTGAGAGCTGGACCAATGGGCTACATTAAATTCTGCTCAGTATTCGTTTTATGTCTTTGTAAAGAGCAGTAAACTGTATGTTTTTTTTTGTATGAATCGGGCAGCATACAAACACACAATAAACAAAATTAATGGCAAGACAGAGTTTATTCAATTACTAACTACTGAAAATAAGAAACTACTCTTCTTAATAATGAATACTAATATACTATACTGTGGTGTTGTGTAGTGAGTATATTATCTTACACCACCAAAAGCGACCATCCACACAGTACACATCTGCGCACTTAACTCACACACACACACACGTGCACACACGCACGCGCGCACACACACTAACGCTAACGGTGTGGATGGGGTGCGAATCTTCGACCAGCGACTTTACATACAAGAGTGACAGAGCTTTGCTGTTTAGATAATAAGATAATAAACAGGGAGGGAGATCATGTTGATGCTGTTCTTAGTGTGGTCATTTGATATAAGCTGCAGGCATTGTGTGGATAGAAGGAGCAGACATATCAGCTGATCTCTGTGTGTGTGTGTGTAAAAGAGAGAGAGAGAGCTGCGGGGCAGGGAGATGAATGAACAGAACAATACTATACATGACTGTTGATTCTGTCACCACGCATCAATCAGTGTATGGGAAACTCAGGAAACATTGGGTGCACTCCAGAACCCTGTTATTTGTGTTTTTTTATTTCTAATTAACTTCACACGGGCCAGTCAGGGAGGGTGGAAGGGCCACATATGGCCCACAGGCCGTGTAATGCCCAGGTCTGATTTAAACTATAGTGTGTAACTGTAAATATAAGCAAATGTCTGGTAGATTCAAGCCTTTGTCAAATGAATTCACAGAATGAGTGCTGCTTAAGGCTATCAGCATGTCATTGCTGGGGCCAAGTCTCTGACTGTGGACTTACCTGAGGTAGGGGAGGAGTTGAAGTCCCCACAGAAGACCAAAGGGGCTCCAGGTGCGACCTCCCGGATGACATGACTCAGGTGTTTGAGTGCCACGGCCATCTGAACTAAGCGAACATTCCCACCTACAATAAATAAATAAATAAATGTTCTGTCCACATGTAAATATTATTATGATGGTCTCTCCACTTTTTCAAATCACTGAGGTGTAATCAAACAGAAGAATGTGCTCTTTTACCTTTTGGGTGCCAGTACAGGTGAGTGTTTGCCACACAGATCTTCCTGTCTGGTTTATGTAGGTCCTCAAGCAAAGTGACCTGCAGAAAAATTAGTCATTCATAAATTCAACTAAAACCGAGGTTAGCATTTTTTTTCTTCCATGAATTGATGAAGCTGATAATTTTGAATCCTGTCAGTATCTACCACTGCGTGCTGCATGTTTTATGAGCCATAGAAAACACAAACAATTTCAACATTTTAAATGCTGATTTAACCAATGCTGATTTGAACTGCTGATATTGCTTCACCCTAGTGCAGTGTACTGTAAAAATATACACTATAAACTACTATAATTAAAATTTTAAATTACCATGTTGTGCAGTTCAAAGTATACACGCAATGCCATTAATGTCACCAGATGGTAATCATAGCTGCTTTCAGACATGCACTGAATGCCAAATATTATCATTGGAAATTGTGCGCAGGGGTTGTATGTGTGAACACAACTGCCACCCACTAATATAATCTCAATTAAATGTTTAAGTCAGCACATGAGAATGCAGAAGGAAAAACTCTGGTGGATACATAGCGAATGACTGAATGAGTGTCCTGCTATCTACATGCTCAAGCCAAGTGCTCAAACCACATCTGGATGCTCCAGACATTCACTTGCTGTTGTGCACACGTCTCAACCAGACAACAAATACGTTTTCAGGAACAGTAAAGTGGAGCTACAGTTGTAGCCGTTATTTGGACTACTGTTCTTGTCCCAGCTTACAAGCACTGGCAGGGAATCAAATAATTGAGTAAAGTGTTTCTCCACCACCAGCCTAAGTGGAGAAATGCCTGTTTTTCAGCTTGTTAGTATTAGGAAGTTTTCAGTTTAGCTGGCAGCTAGTTGTTAGTATGTTGGACATTCTGAGTCTCCCTAAAGTCCATGACCTTTAAAATATTAAATTCTTTAAGCTGAAAAGGCACCAACTCGTTTTCCAGATCAGTCCAAAAAGCGTGCTGGCCTGGATTTCACCAACCTTGTTTCACTGTCTTCTTCTTCTGTCAGTGTTCTACCAAACTGTTCTCAGGTGAGATGCACTACCTGCAGTGTGGTGGATCTCTGCAGGATCCTGTCCTGTAGGGTAACATTTGCAGAAATCATCTCCAGTAGCTCAGAATGCATGGGGTCAGAGGTCAACACTTCACTCAGCATGATGTCATGACGACTCAACAGCTGAAATTTAGACCTGAAAACACAACAGAGCATAGTTTTAATTTAATTTTTAATTACCCAAAGCAATTATGTAATACAAAGAGCTTTGGCTTAAGCAAATATAAATGACAAAAACACTTAGGCCTGCTAGACAGACAGTGGAGTTGGTTTCAACTATGATCTCACTTAATTTGACCTAACTTAAGCCAGAATTCCTGAACATGAACACCTCAAAACCTCCCAGTGTGGCTGCAATGTTGCATCAGACAATACTTGAAAATACAATAGACCCAAAAACAATACAAAAGATATTCTCCTAAGATTCAGATATCCAGCAGACTTGACCTGCGGTAGAAAGTTGCCAGTCCTTCATGCTGCTTCTCTTTAATCCTGAAAACTCCGTCCAGACCAAAGGCATCCAGAGATGGAGTCAGACTGTCCACAAACACACCTGAGGAGTCCAGAGAATACGAGGGACGTCAGAAAACTACTTTGATTCATCAACCTGAAAGCCAAACATCCAACATTTTATAACAAGTATTGATGATTGCTCTATGATGCTATTGTCCAAAGGACTTCAATTTTCTGAATGTTCATGCACCTGGAACAGACTTTCTCAAAAACTTGGTTTTTCTTGATAAAGGACCTTAAACGTTAATATGTTTGGCATCTATCTTTTATGTATTGCCCAAAGTCAAATGATTACTACTGATTACTACTGACTGATTTTCTTTCAGATTAGTGGTAATTTTTGGCACTTTGTGGTTTACCTTTGTCGACCTCCTGCAGACAGATGATGTCAGCATTATATCCAGCCAGCTCCTTCTTAATTAGGTTCTGTCTATAGTCGAGCTGAAGGGCATAGGGGGCACAGTATGGGTAAAGCACCGTCTTGGATAGTTCCGTCTGAGCGTAGATATCAGCAAGGATGTTGTATGACACCACCCTCACAGTCGGCCACTCTGTCTCTTTGACAGTGTATACATGTCGGTTGTCAAATGTGCACATGCCTGGTCCAGCTTCCACAGCTCCCACAGAAACCAGCTCCTTGGCGGAACCACTGCGACTCCCATCTTTGGGTGTGCAGCGCAGTTTGAGCCTGCAGCCGATGTCCTGATTAGACGGAACATAGACTCTACCACATCCTACCTGCATCCAACCTGGATCCTGACCTGTTACTTCCTCAGCAGCTTCAGGACTGTGACAAGAAGAACAAGACAAAGGAAAAATCAGAGTGAAATTGCTGCGTAACACAGCAGTTCTGCAACTTGATGACATTACAGATAAGGTTGTTTTACTTTGCCTAAGTGTGAGTCACAGCATTGGTGGTGTGGTAGTTCATAGATCCATTTTCTCTATGTGAAAAGTAAACGTTTACACTGTGTTGTGTTCAGTTTTTAGAGTGCATATAAAAAGAACCAAACAGCTAAGGAAACAAAGGCAAACATTATATTAATTTTTTTCACTTAAAGTTACATACTGTACACAGTATTGACATACTTATACTGTGTGCCACTTTGATTGTGATCACAGTCAACTAGAGAATTCATTATTATTAGATAATGATTATTACATCATTATTATAATATTATCTAGAGCAGTCACTGAGCAGAAACTGGGTCAGAACCCACTGATGGGATGCACAATTCTGCCTTTCTTTGTATTTGTGATTACATGTTGATGTTTACATAAAAGGTTTGGAAAACACTGGTTGGTCATCAATAGTTACCTTGTGTTAGGGGCTTTTTCTTTGAACCAGGTGAATTCGCAGTCTTGCAGGTTACCGAACTCAACCTCCAGTTTGGGACAGACGGGGAAACCGGCCAGGAGGGACACCGGCAGCTCGGCGATTATGAAAGTGGGTGCGTTCCTCTGCACAAAGTATCTAACGTTGCCCACCTGCAGCACGGCTCCGTCCCGCCACGCCTCGGAGTTCAGCACCGTTTCGGGGACTTCCTCCCCTCCATCGTAGAGCTTCACCGCGGCGAGTTCCGGGGCTTCACACGGCGGCTGCCCCTTGAGCTTCTTCGACTTTTTCGCCTTTCCTTGAACTTTGGCGATGTTGTTGGAGATCCGCGCCAGGGCTTTGCCCAGCGGCTCGTCCTGGTCCCGCAGCATGTGCTTGTGGCTTCCGTCCAGGGTGAAGGAGATGGTGAGTTTGTGCTCCCCGGGGAGGCATCTCACCACGGCCGGCTCCATGCTGCCGTGGAGGAGGCGGCAGGCTTGGGTCACAGTCTTTGCTAGGGAAAAGCACAGAGGACGGGGTAACCGTTTAAGAAGAGCGGGGAGGCGGATCAACATGAAGGAGTAGAATGACAGGAAGCTGACGACGATAACAACAGCCGCTACTGACTGCAACACCGGTTAGCCAGATGCTAACATGGAAGGACACAACAATGACTGCTCAATTTTGAGTCAATCTGCAGCGGCCTGGTGTAAAAACTGGACGACAGAAAGTCTTCAGGGATAAACTCTCATCTTTCAACAACATGTAATATTTAAAATATGCTCATTCGTATGTTGACTGGTGGAACCCTCCCAGTGTCAGCGTGAGTTTTCTTCTTCTGGTGTTGGTTTTTTTTTTAACCCCTTTTTTACGTAAGCGACTCCTACTGGACAGGAGGAGTGTAGCTCATGACATGTAAACTTAGAAAAGAGAGGGTTTTAAAAATGTAGCTTTTTGAAAAATAGCATTGAGTGATTTGGCCATGGATTGGCTTCACATGGGCTTCATAACTACTGGACCGCAGCTTCAAAGATGAATACACTTTATTCCGTGTACATACTGTTTGCATTTATTAATGATTCTCAAAATGCATCAAAAGCAGCCAAAGGTTTTGCATAAAAACAGCTGTTTACGTCTTACTTCCTCTTCCTGTTTCTCTTGTTGGCCATCACTTAATTTCTCTGTTTATTCTCCTCTTTGTATTATTACAGTGGGCGAGAAGATGAAAACAGGGTATCTCTCAGTATCTCTCTATGAATGCATAAAACGTTAACAGAGGGGCAGAACAAATATAAATGAGGACATTAAGTCCTCTTAGGACCCTTTGTGGTGCCGGGCTGTTTCTCCAGTAGACAAACTACTCTGTATTTGTTCATGTTTATAATGTAAACATCAAGCCCATATTGTATATGATGGTGCATCATCTTTGAGCTGCAGCTCCAGCAAATTACTGTATGTAGGGGCCTTGTAAATAACAGTCAGTCAGTGTGTGAGCAGAGCCGCAGGCGTATACCTGGAAGTCAGTAAAGGTGACAGTCCAGCGGTGGGCTAGGTCACTGCTGTGCAGCAGCAGGGTGTTGTGGTGCTGTAGGCTGCTGACATGGAGACAGTGGTAGGAAGAGGAGGTAGAAGCATAAACCTCAGTGGCATTGAATACTGCCTCTTCAGATGTGTTGTAGAGCACAGAGACGCTGTTCACTGAGAACCACCACTGACCTGAAGACTTGTAGAAAGAGTTGGACAGTTGTAGTCTGAGGGAACAAGGCTGTCAGTTAAAAACTTTACATTTATGACACACATGGAGCGTTTATATTGGTGTATTATTTACAGACAGGTGGTTTGACCAACCTGATGGATAGGCCTCTTAAATCTTCTACATCGCCAAACCTCATGACCAGCCTTCAGAACACACACATAGAAACAAGGGTCAAAGTTTTAATGTTTAGTACTATTATCACTTTGTAGAACTGACGTTAATCCTGTTTCAATAGCAATTTAGTCTTGATATACCTAAATTGAACCAAAAACATGTTGTTGTTACACACACACTTCTATAATTTGAATGAATGTATTTTAATGCTATGTATATGACTACAGCTCCCTCTCAGCATTTTGTCCCTTACCCGTGCAGTAAATCCACTGCAATCACGGTAAAGTATTTATTCATCAATATATTTATTATTTATATTTATTTCATATGTGGCAACAACCTCTATTGATGGCAGAGTTTATTTTGTGTCTGTTGTCCTATGACTTTTTTTTTCCCTACATCTGCTTTGTTTTTAATTGCATTTAAACATGTGCTGACAATGGTTGCACAACATAGTTGTGTTATATTCTATGCTTCTATGCAATGACAATTAAGCATTCTGTTCTACTCATTCTATTAAATTCTATCGTATTCGATGCCATCTATTCTCATCTCGATAGCTCACTAGCTCAAACTTACTCTGGAGTTATTCTTGTTTTTGCTTACTGTGTGAATTCATGGATTAGTGGAACTTGTACATTTTGTATGTTTAGCATAATTTGGGAAAAAGAGACAATAAATGAAGATGAAAAAAGAAAATGGCTACAGCTCTGAAAAAATATTGTCTGCTGCTGCTGAAGGTTTGTACACATCAGACAGACATGTCATTTTCACAGACAGGTGTACATACGTAGCCTTGTCGTGGTGGCAGACAGACTGACTGGTGTCCACAGCCTTCTTAGAGGAAAAAGCCTGCTCTGTCAGGTTCTTATAGTGCATTTCCGGGCCTGGAACATAATGCATGGCTCTGCATTGGACATCACCTAATGGTTAGACAGTGGAGGAATTACATATGGTTTGTACATTTTCTTTCCATGCAGATAGATTCAGGGAGAAATACTGCACAGAGTTTAGAGTCACAGATTGGAAAACCATGGCACCTTCAGGGGAGGGAAGGGCACTGCAGCTCCTGGCAGCTGAAGTAACCTCCTCTGTGATACACTTGGAGACTGGGGGGAGGTGGCTTTTGGCCAAGAGGAAACTGTGCAGCCTCATCTTTGTATATTGTGGACAGGTGCACTCTGTAAAACATCTCACATGAGTAGATTTCTGTTCAGACATTCAGCAGACATAACATTTAATTATCCCATTACATTTGTTGATATTAAACAGTTTTTGCAAAAATCCATTTCATAACCAGGCTTTATAATGTTTTGTTTTGTTTCAAGTCCATTTTCAATATCTGCAGAATATTATATATGATGAGGGAAAGATGGTTGATAAATACAAATACAATAACTTCAAATGTGCAACAGACTGCAAACTCCTACATGAAGGGCAGATGCACCTCATCTACCACCTTATCCTCCACTCCTTCATTTTTGGCCTCTTTCTGAAGGAAGACATAATGTAATAAATTAGCTCTGAAGATTGGAGTGGAAAGAAGTCTTGGGGTGCATGTATTGTATTAGAAATATGGGGAATCCTTACAACAAAGCAGCAGTAACAAGCACACTTTTGTTTTACTTGTGTGAAAATGTCAAACAGATACATCAGGTTTCAGAATAGTCGCCAGTTGATTTTCTTTACACCAACCAATTGCTTAACTGACTAATTGTTTTAGCCCTGGCTAAAACAATTAGTCAGAATTAATGTATAATATCAGAAATAATTTATATTATTTATATGTATATTATATGTATATGTAACTAAAAAAACAGTGCACGAGGCCTCGTTAGTTCCAACACATGAGTAATCTTTGAGCTGAATGTGTCAAGACTCAAAGATTAAAGAGTCAGAAAGGTTCAAAACCATACCTACCTGTCAGCAGGATGATGGTCAAGGCAGGTAGATAGCTCATGATGGAGGAGGAGAGAAAGTAGAAAGACGGAACAGTGTTTCCACGGCAAAGTCATTGCTGTGGCGACCAGAGTGTGATGCCAGCACACTTTTTGTCTCCCCTCTTTTCCCAGTAATCCACTTTAATCTAATTTTTAGCAAATTAAAGGTCAAAGTGACAATTACACAGGAAGAATTTCAGATATATTTGATCACTTTCACTAACATCAATCAGTAGTACAGAACAGTGAATGAATTTTTCATATATTTACTGACAAATGTCTCGAGAGTTCTGGTTCAACTCAAGTTGGAGTTTTTCACTAAAAACACAATGGTTCATTTACATCATGAAGCAATGTAATATGAGCCAATTATTATTATTAAATTTAGATGTGTTTTTATTTTTAGATCCCTCCAGAATTTCTTTCTCTCACACATGTTCTTCTGATTTTAATTCTGAGTTCAAATGATGATATATAACTCAATAAACGAATTTTCTCATGAACACTTGTCATATTATTAACATATTTTTTCTTAGTATGCTTAGTATACATTAAGTAATTTACATGAAACAGACAAAACAAGTGAATGTACGCTGTTTGTTGTATTGTTTGGCATAGCACGCTGCATCATTGCTTTCTTTCTCTCTTTTTTTCCTCCTCTTTATTTTCTTAATTTGAATCCCTTTAGTTGCGTGCAAATTTATTCCAGTTGATAATTTCAGTCGGGCATATTGTGGAGCCACCCCAGCCAGGGTCCTGCGAGTCGTCTTCACCGCGGTGCACCCTGGGATTTTCCTTTCGATCCCAGGCTCGCTCGTGAAAACATGGGTATGTCTCACATTTCGTCAAATATGTCATGTTCTTCCTAATGTTTCACAGATTCTGAATATCGATACGCTGTATGAATATCTTAGGAATTGCTTTCAATGTGGGTGCGCCGGTTAAAAGTATCTATGGTTTAGAAATGTACAGTTTTACGCGTGTCTTCCGCTACAACGTGGAGCGGCCATATCACGTCGCACACAGGCGGCGAGTTAGCTTAGCATAGCTTCACAAGGTTTGTCCTCTTATTGTCGTGTAAATTATTAACTCATTATGATGATTTTTGGTCTTCTCATTAAAACCTTATATTTACAGTATTATATATTGGGTAACTGTACCGTCATTGGAGAATGTGGTCCTGGTTGGCTTCACGCTAGCGCTCACTAGCGTTACAAACTGTTTTTCAGGGAAAACTCTGATTCAAAAACGCTTAATGTCTGTTTAGGGTAGACTGTTGATTGCAGAAATGTTGACATGTTAGAAGTAAACGCACATGAGCCACTAACTGAGTTATGGTTGAAGTTAACTGCTTCAGTCAACTGTCAGTTTTGTCTTTCGAAACTTGGCTTAAAGGGTTAGGGTTATCTCACTTGTGTTTTACTGCTGTAGAATTTTATTACGAAACAAATCTTAACATTCTCTGCTTTAATTGGAATTGGGTTGAAACACCATAGTCCCTCTTTAAACTAATCTGGAAAATTCGATTTATTACATTGCGCCCATTTGCTCTTTGTAAACTCAAGTTCACTTTTTAAAGAAGTAAAAAGTCATACCTATTTTTGTTTTGATTAGCCACATAACTACTGTACTTTGTTTGCAGGAAAGTGCCGCGGTCTGCGTACAGCCAGGAAGCTCCGTAACCACCGCCGTGAGCAGAAATGGCACGATAAACAGTACAAGAAGGCCCATCTGGGTACAGCCTTGAAGGCTAACCCCTTTGGTGGAGCTTCTCATGCCAAAGGCATCGTGCTGGAGAAAGTGTGAGTACATTGCGATCATCTGAGCTGTGAACATAAGGTTAAGCAATGGTCTTCAGTGCATGATGTTTTATCTTGTAATGGCCATACTTGTTATTGATCAGCTGATGGTGGACTTGTCAATGGGTCTGCTAAGACTATTTTGACTAGATTCCAACTTGAATATTAGATATCTAAAACTTGGATTATCTACAGGTCCATTGGCCCAGTTGCCTCTCCAGATAGTCTGGGTTTTCTTTCATCAGGGACAGTAGTGCATTTCATCTTGCAGCATTTTACTGATCCACTGGTAACATTGACTTCTCTGAATAAAAGAAGAGAAAAAAAGTCAAGCATTTCTGTGGAGAAAATGTTCTAAGTTCATGATAGGGTGAAGGAATTTACATGTCCCTGACACTTGTGTTTTTATTTCCCATCTACAGAGGTGTGGAGGCTAAGCAGCCCAACTCTGCCATCAGGAAATGTGTGAGAGTGCAGCTCATCAAGAACGGCAAGAAAATCACTGCCTTTGTCCCCAATGACGGTTGCCTCAACTTCATTGAGGTAAATGCCTTGACTAAAAAAGTTGAATATAGTTGTGTTCCCATTGTGCAATCTCTTATTTATGTAAACATGATCGTCTATAGTTGTCTACTAGTTTGGCCAACAGATCTTAAACATGACTAAATGAATTCTGTGACTAACTTTGTTCTTTGCCTCCTGTCCTGCAGGAGAATGACGAGGTTCTGGTGGCAGGATTTGGACGTAAAGGTCACGCCGTCGGTGACATTCCTGGAGTTCGTTTCAAGGTTGTCAAGGTGGCCAATGTGTCTCTGCTGGCACTCTACAAAGGCAAGAAGGAGAGACCCAGGTCATAAACAGTTAAAGGCAGAAAATGAAATAAACATTTTGATTTCAGACTGGTTGTTTCATGTCATGTTTGATTTGTCATATTTGGTACTGGAAGTAAACTGATGTTTAAATTCCCTCAAATCTAGTAAATCTTTATTGGATAAGGTGGGCAGAAATTTTACACCACTTGTATATGAAAGGTTGACAATATTTCATCGATCCATAACCACTGTCTGAAATTTCCTAGTCATTCACATCTTGGTTTCCTCAGTTGAATATCACCAGTTGGAACTGAAGGAGCCTCTAGAATAAGAGGTGAAACTTAAGCAAGTCCAGTTGTTTACATCTGAGTGGGGCTGCCTCAAACAGCCACTAATGTGATTTAAAAATGAAATGTTATGTGTATAAGAGCTGAAAGACCATAGGGGGACACTGTTCTGTTTGTGCAGAGGTCCTAGTCGTCATTTGAGCTGTTCACATTTTGGGTGCCTCAATCCTAAGGATGATTATGTGTGAAACTCCTGATACATCCACAGTTGGTGACATTCAAATCAGTTGGCACCAACAATCATTCAAGGTGTTCAAAATCACACTTCTTCACCATTCTGATTCTCAACTTCAGCAATGTCAATTTTATTTATATAGCACACCTTAGTTGACAAAAAACACAACAAATACACAGCAAAACAGGCAAACTACAAAATAAATTTAGAAAAAAAGTGTATATGTATATACAGTGTGTGTATATATATATAAGTATAAAATAAAGTGTGAAACAGAAAAAGGCAAGCTCATCCTGAATTGAATGTCAAGGCAAAGATGTGTGTTTTCAAAGAGAACAAATGTTTCAAGAGTCTGCTGCTCTTACGTGGTAAAGTAAACTATTCCATAGACTGGGCGCAGCTACTGAAATGGTTCAATCACCTGATTTTACATATTTTTCTAGGAACATCCAGGAGCAAATGGTTTGAGGATCTTGTTACTCTGGCAGGAATGCTGACCATATCTTCATGCCTACATTTATTGGGCTGCTGCCATGTGATTTGCTGATTAGATATTTACTCAGAAGTAATTGAATAGGTGCAAAGAAGTGAGTGTAAGTAGGCCACAGTAGGTTTTGCAGAATCACATCTGAACTGTTGACTGTATAAATTTAGCTGCAGGTATAAATATAGCAACATGTGTCCTTTTCCCATAACCCCCCACGGCCTGAAGCTCAACTACAACAGCAGTCCTGACATTTTGCAGAGCTACGACTACATTTATACTTTTGGACTGACAAGTTGGTCTTGTGAGTTTATTTGGCAGCAGTGGAACGCGTATTATTTAATGTTACCAACAAACAAACAGATCTAGTTTCAGTTAGATGTCAGGGAAAACTTGCCATCTCATGCAGCAACAAGAGATCTTCCATCTCCTGCAACAACCACAACAGATCCTCTTTGATCTCCACAAGTGAGTGGAAGGAAACCAAATTATCAACCAGCACAAAACCACAAGGTAAAATTTACTGTCAGCCCAAAAACTGATGTAATTTTTTTTTTCTAACTAAGTTTACTGATTATTTATTTGTATATACTGTACATTTTAAAGTGAAAATTCACATTCCATTATAGCAACATTCATTAATGAAGGCCAGCACAGACTGCATCTAAAAGCATAATTTCACCATCTGAAATCAGGCCTGTTTCTTTTGCCTTCTAGACCTCCTGTTTTTACAGCACTGTTTGAATGTAATATCTGCTGCTTTCTCATACTGAACAAAGGAGCCCCCCCCCACACACACACTGTCATTCTGTATGAGGTTTTACTGGTTCCTCAGTTTCATTGAAGATGAATCCTGTTAATATAACAAAACTTTTATTTTTTAATTTGTGTAGTTGTAGTACCAAATCACACATGCAGTAACTCAGGGCACTTTACAAAATAAGCCAGAAACCCTAAAACATTACAGAGGAGAAGAGAAACCAAAAAGATCAAGCACTTGGAATCAGAAGTGAAAAAAATCCCCTTTAATAGGAAGAAATCTCTGGCAGAACCAGACTCAAATATGTGCTGCATCTGCCTCGGCAGTTTGGGGTGAAAAGATAAATGGGGACAGAAAGGTGGAGAGAGACCAGGAGCAGATGTATAACTGTTGTTCTGTCAGGAAAGTTCTGAATCAGTTGGGATTGTTTTATAATGTCATAAAATTATACTGATATTAATTTAAATCATAGCACAATAATGACATTGATACCGGATTTCGATCCTGCAGCATAGGAGCCAGGTACCAGCAGAGCAGGGACAGAGAAAACTCATGACTGGTAGCTCATGCTTGATGGTGGTGCCATTTTTTCTAGTTAGAGAGAATCAAATTCCTTGCTAGTAATGTAGGAAAAGCTCTGGCCTCATTTTGACTTGCTGACAGTTGCATCCCATCGGGCACCACCCAAAGATGGAGGTTAGAGGGCAAGGAGTAACATCTTTATTACATATGGAAGAGAAGGTTCGAAATATGTCAGCCCTTTGACAGTGGACATGACAGATGCTTTCACTTCTGTGAAAACATTTTAATATCAACATTAAATATTAATTTTTAATAAATATTTCAAATAATAAATATTGCAAAATATTTGTCAACACCCCAGTTAGATTTGATAATGTTCTTTTTCCCCAGGATGAAAATTAAAACATTATTGCATCAATATACATTAAACACTGATGGAAATTCATTACCATGATGCCACAAAAAACTAAATTACATTTAAAATATGAGTGTCCGTATCGTTTTAGCCATATGGTGTCCAATAAAACTTTCCCCTGTTTAATCAGGGCCGGGGGCCGTTTAATGAGGACAATATGGAGTCTCATCGATTCAGGCTAGAGGAGGAGGAGGAGGAGGAGGATGAAGATGATGCAGCCACTCAGTTCATGATAGAACAGAGTCTGCTGGAGATCAACAAGCAGAGGGAAACTCACAGAGAGTCCACAGCACGACATGGCAAGAAGTCAGTGGAACAGAACAGAAGCATTTTTCTCTGTTGCTCAGTTTGTTTGTTGTTGAATGACTGTCCATCATAGTATACAATCCTTCAGACAGATTGAATCAAATCAACTTTCTTTCACTCTAATCTAATCCTGTGAACACATGTTTCTTGCTCTAGAGAAGCAGGCAGCAGCATAATCTTCACTGCTATAAGACAAGGTGAGTGTCAGCATGGCCAGTGCTTTTGTTGTGATTTGTTTTTTAAGGATTTTTAAACACACTGCACGTGTTTCGTTTTACAGCTTTAACGTTACGCAATTAAAGTAGTTAAGGGTCTGACTTCATGACGTAAAAATGTAAATTATCATCATGATCAGTTACACACACAGAGATTGATTTAGATTTTATAATGAGCACCATCTCATTGTTTAAGCTGTATGATCTGTTCTCCTGCTTTGATTCACTCTCAATGCTCTCATAGAGTTACTGTATGTTGTGCAACATCAAGCTGCTACTCAGCACCAAACACTAAACACACAATTATAAACCATCTGGTGAACACAGTACATAGTCTCCTTCAAAAATGTCTTTAACCAGACTTTTATTTAATGCATGCTTTGAATAATGACGTGATTAATTTTTCAGATATACAGTATCTTTTGTAAAAGGCTTTTCAAAAACAATTCTGGGTGTTTCAGAAAAAAAAGTGGATCCCATATTAAAAAGTATGAGAAACAGCGCTTTAGAGGACAAAATGATTAGATTTTCTCGAGATAAAAGACAAAGAACTGCAACCACAAGTTGACATAAATTATACATATGTAAGAATTTAACACTATCAGTGATTTACTCACTAAAAAAAGTGGATTTAACGTTACTACTTTGTTTCTATAGCTGTTGGGAACATGGCTCTGTCTTCCTGGTGTCTGCAGGAAAACAGATTTAAGGGTTCTGTTATGATCTGGATCATCACCATCATACTTTAGAACAGTTTCAGTGGCATGAAATGCAGCACGGCCACGTCCTTCACGTCTTCAAAACAGGTTTTGTCATTAAACTACATTAGACGTGTGCTGCTCACCTTTATATGCTGAGGAAGGAACGTTTCTCTGTGCTCACCTCTAATCTCATTCTTCAGTGCTTTTGGAAATGTCTGCATTATAGATTCAGCATTCATAGATGAAGGACAGAAGATGTGATTCTGAAATGTGATGGCGGAGGTCACACACACACACACACAAACAAACACACACACACACACACACACACACACACACACACACACCAACAGTGTTGTGTTTAGTAAATGAAGCCAGGGCTTAGTTGAGTTCAACATTCATAATTTTCAGCATATTTATGTTTCTTTCTCATCACCTGTTTGAAAAGAAGGAGGCAGAAGTATAAATAATGAAAGATGCCAGGGCTGGTCCACAAACTCTTCTTTAAAGGCAGTTTCCATTTAATTTCTGACAGAAAGTGCATAAAGCACAACAACAACAAAAACACCAGACACATGTAGAGCCCTTTAAGAACTGAAACTATAAAAATAAGTTTACGTCGGACAAGAAAATGTAAAACAATATATAAATAAAATGTCACACACCTCTTCCCTGGTGTATCACAGCAGAAAGGGAAGAGGTAACGCAGACACGGAGACACTCCCTTTTACACAGGGAAATGGGGAAACATACAAAACAACAAAAGTTGGACAGCAAAAATAAATGGCACAGTTATACATGTTACAAAATAATAACTGACACTGTTGCATACACGTTTGGTACTGTGATTGTTGTGCAGGTGATGAGAAGCTACTGAGGGAACTGTGTGTCAAACACAAAGATAAGTTTCTGCAGACAGACAGCAGAGGTTGGATTCCGCTCCATGAAGCAGCAGGTCAGAGCAACCAAACCATCCTGGAGCTCACATTCAAAGGTTTGTACTTCAGTTCCACTGATTCTGCACATCATCAAACATCAATCATTCATTTAACAGAGATGATGAAGGATAAGAGAGATGCTCTCTCTGGTTCTCCAGCCTCAGGTCCTGACTCTGTGGAGTGTCGTACTCTCCATGGTCAGTCTCCTCTCTTCCTGGCAGTAGAAAAAGGTCTCATAGAAAATGCCTCCTTCCTTCTCACTCGTGGGTCCCAGCCAGACTGTCAGGACCAGGATCAGGACTCACCTCTGTTTGTTGGTAGGAGGATCAGTAACGCAGTGCCTCACAACCGGAGCCAAGGACGTGTTTCTCTGTTGTTTCATGCTCCTATAACGTGTCTCTGTTCTTTCTGAAATGATCATCCGAGCAAAGCACATACTCATTTTTGCAACTGTAGTGTTCAACATGTCCAGACTTTGAAATATTTGGGAATTGTGTTCGATGACAGACTGAGATTCAATGAAAATACAGATGTTATTGTGAAAAAAAGCCCAGCAGTGGCTGACTGGTAAACCACTGACCACTGAGAGCTTTAATGGTGCTGGTGAGGTTGTCCATCATTGACTGGGCAGCTCTCACATATATAACTGCATAGCTGGCACACGCACAAAATGTGCAAGCTATGAAAGAAGTTTATATTATTATCCAGACCAGTAATCACTCAATTTAAAAGCCATATAGACCCATATAGATGGATTAGAAGAATAGAATGGATTTCTACATCATAAACAGAACTCAGTCATCCTTCACTAAGTCCACACGCACTGTGTCACCAAACATGGATGTAACTCCACAGAGGCATTCAAACTTAGACACAGGGAGCATGATATAACCACAGATATCAACTTAATGGTTATAAGCATCACTGCCATTTGAGACAAATGCCATGATCAAACTACCATGGTCAACTCGTGGCAATTAACACAATTTCATCAAATAAAAACGTAATTAATACAAAGTCCATCGCCATGGGAAAAAAACACCAGCCACTTACCAATTGGTGTTCCACAGAAGAACCATGCTTTTCATGCACATCTTTTCAATAAAATTCAACAAAATTCAGAGTATTGATTACACGATTGGTGACATTTTCATGCAAAAAAATAGATTATGTAAAAATCTGATGAAGACTAAAATCATGGCTGTGGGGGTGATCACGTGCCTCTAGGTGGCGCTGAAACACCAGCGCCTTTGACCACTGATACAGAGCAATAAGGGTTTTTATGCAATGACAGTGTGTGAGGAGGAGTTCAGCTCTGCTGAGGCATCGAGCCATATTTTAAGACATGCCCAGAAATTCCTAAAAAGAAGACTCCATAATTATTTATTCCACAGTTGTTATTATTTTCACATGTTCTCGACTGCTATTTTTTTAATACAATGTGTGAAGAGAAGAAACTATTTGCTCTTTTTTTTTGAAGTGAACTGAATTTCTTTCTTTTACTAAACCCTGGGCAGTTTATTTACATGTTCAGTTTTTTCAGTCAAATGTGATTCTCATCTAATCTCCTTTGTATAAGTGAGAACTGACACTCCTAAAAACATTATGAACTATTTAATTAAACAAACAACAAAAAAAATATCATAGATTGTCCTACTGTGTATTGTCTCCATCTGCAGCGATCCGTTCGGAACGCCTGGACTTGGTGAAGCTGTTGCTTCAGTGGGGCTCCAAGGTGAACCAGCAGGGCTGTAACGGACGCCGACCCATCCATGAGGCCTCACGGCTGGGCAAAACACAACTAGTGACCCTGCTGCTGGAGGCCGGCGCCTGGCCAGACCCTCGGAGCCACTACGGCCTCACACCACTGGCACTGGCAGCTCAGGGTGGACACCTGGAGGTGGTGCAGACTCTTCTGCAGAAAGGTGAGAGAGCATGGATCACTCAATATTCCATCAGCTGGCAGCTGTGAAACAAAGGTCAAAGGTTATTTATAGATGATATACTGTATATATATATATATATATATATATATATATATTTATATATGTGAAATATGTACAACATCGAGAGTTTTAAAGAGTAATGGTAGTAATTCAATTCAGGTAAACAAGGCCCCGCACTTATACACAAAACATACTGACTAGGTTTTTAGTAAGTTTTATTAAAGGGTTTCTTAGGTCTTAATGTGTAAAGGAGAATTGAGTATTGCATTGTTAAAAAGAGAGTATTAAGATTTTCACATTTTTGGTAATTAGTCAGAAAATTGTGCCACCTTAGGGATAGTTTGTGTTTTTTGAAGTGGGGATGTTTGAGGTAATTATGCAGCGTCCGTTTGTCATCTATTGTGGACAGAGTTCAGCAGAGAAGTGATGACAAAAAAAAAAATGTCGTTGAAGGGAATTAAACTAAGGAATCTTCACCCTTTGAGAGACAGCAGGTAATTTTTGGCAGTTGTGGCAGTTCATTGCTCAGCTGAATCACAACAGATTGATGATGCCACGTAAAATAAGTACTTACATTTTCAATTCCATGCTTAAAGAAATTGGACGGCCAAGTATTTGCTGTGTGCATTTCCGAGCTCATTACATTATTTTTAGTTCTTATTTAATTGTCGTTATTACCTGTTGTTACGTAAATGTTATGGTGTTACTAAACATTTTAGTTTGGTGTGTCACTGAGTACTCGGTGTTGTAACATGCTGTGCTGTGGTGTCGTGTGACCTGCAGGTGCAGACGTTCTGTCCGAGGCCCAGGACGAGGCGTCTGTCCTGTACGAGGCGTCTGCAGCTGGAGATCCAGCTGTCATCAGTCTGCTGCTGGACTATGGGGCAGACGCCAACGTTGCCACGCACACAGGACACATGCCCATCCACCGCGTCGCACACAGAGGACACCTCCAGTAAATGCTTTAATATATTATTTTTCTGTTAAAATAAGAGTAAATACATTCAGGTCAACAGCAACAGTGCTGGCTGAGTAATGAAGGAACTCATCTGATGAAGAAACCAGTAAACTACTACATCAAACTGTTACCAAACAGTGACTATTGATGTTCAGGTGTATTATGGGAGATGTAGGATCAAGGGTTCTTGAAGACCTTGCCTTCATCATCAACAAAAACATGTCTGTGTGTGTGTGTGTATGTTCTTCAGAGCTTTAAAGCTGCTGATTCCAGTAACTTCAGTGGGAGATGTAAATGAAAGTGGGATGAGTCCTCTACACTCTGCTGCTGCAGGAGGACACACACAGTGCATCAAGGTGCTGGAGCTGTTTGTTTGTGTGTGTGCCTTGTATTCCTTATGTTGTGGGGACCTAAATGTGTTCACAATGTCATATTATAGGGACTTGTCTTCCTTATAGGGGCATAAATCAAGTCCCCATAATATACAC
The DNA here is from genome assembly GCA_016785285.1 of Brachirus orientalis. NCBI lineage: Eukaryota > Metazoa > Chordata > Actinopteri > Pleuronectiformes > Soleidae > Brachirus > Brachirus orientalis. The sequence continues at coordinate 11,405,030 of JAFBJR010000194.1, read as the reverse complement.
TAAAGGTCAAAAGTTTGGGTACACTTTCTCATTGAATTCAATGAGAATGTTCAATGGGTAGTGTACTTTACTACATTTTAAGGTGAGGACATGTTTTAAAGTTAGGCTGAGGTGAGGGTTAGTTTAAGGTTAGGGCAGTGCAAATTAGTGTGCATACGTGGAAATGTGTGAAAATGTTCACCCCAGTGACAGTACACTTTGAACTTGTTGCCATGCATAGTCAAGACATAAATTACAGCATGGCTCTTTAAGATCATTTGATGTGGAATTTCTTATTGGTTATGTGACACCTAAACACCACTCCCTCCCAACTCCCATCAGGCCTTGCTGGATGCCGGTTATGATCCCAACTACATGCTCTGCCCTTGGGTTCGCCGTAGCTATGACGATGAGAGGAAGTCCGCGCTCTTCTTTGCAGTCTCCAATAATGATGTGCCATCAGCCAAACTGCTGCTGGAGGCTGGAGCCATGACCAACCAAGACCCAGTCAAATGTCTGCAGGTGTGTGTACCTTGTTTTCCTTATATTGTGGGGACCTGTTTACACAGTCATGTTATGGGGACTTGTCTTCCTTATAGGGACACAAATCAAGTCCCCATAACAAATTACTTCAATTTGTTGAAGTAATTTGTTTTAAGTTTTACACTTAGGCTGAGGTTAGGGTTAGGTTAAGGTAAGGGTCAGGATTAGGATTAGAGCACAAGTAATTATGGTTATGGTTAGAGTAAGTCTCCAGGAAATTAATGCAAGTCAATGCAATGTCCTCTGAAGAAACCAGTGTGTTGGAAACACACATAGAAGGCCACGTTTTGCTGATCCATTGACTGTCACACTTAGGTCGCACTGCGTTTGGGTAACTATGAGTTGATCGACCTGTTGCTGAAGTTTGGAGCCAACGTCAACTATTACTGCAGAATAAACACAACACACTTTCCCTCAGCGCTGCAGTACGCACTCAAAGACGAGGTAAACTGCAGCGGTTGATCAATTTCACTCATTTTATGTTACTCTTTTTTTAAAAACTTTTATACAATGTTCTTTCCTATTCCTAGTCTGGTCTGTTTTGTATGTGTTAGGTGGTCCTCAGAATGCTGTGTAACTACGGTTACGATGTGGAGCGGTGCTTTCACTGTCCCTACGGCAATGGCTCCCATATACCTGAAGACTATGAGGGATGGAGCAACACTGTGATCAAAGACACCATGGTAATGAACAGGGAAGGTCGAGATCCAACAGTTCCCGACCTGTGTTTATAGAACAGAACTGCTGAACAGAGATACAGTTGTATAAAGCTGACGGCAACACTGCTCATTGTGTCGGTCCTTAGGATGTCACACCTGAAACTGGAAAACCAACATTCATGTCTCTGTCATTTATCCTTAAAATGGTGGCCACTTTATTAGGTATACCTGTTCATCTGCTTGTTAACGTAAATATCTTGTCAGCCAATCACATGGCAGCAACTGAATGCATTTAGGCATGTAGACAAGGTCAAGTTGACCTACTGAAGTTCAAACCAAGGATCAGAATGATGAAGACAAGTGATATAAAAGCTATTTAACCTATGACCACATCACAGCCATGTATATATTTCGTACAACAGCACTCTCTTTCTCTCATGTGATATTGCTTAACTGAAGCCTACCATATGTTCTCTGACATGCTTGGGGAGGAGAGATATTCACCTGCAACATTCAACTTCACCAACAGATGTCACTAATTGCTACACACTGTACCCTTAAAGAGCAACTTCTTTTGCTGCCCTGTCTGGCTGAAAACATGTTTCATGTCAGCATCACTGGTGGGCGTGTGCCTTTAGAAACATTCAACACTGCATCTGAACATGCGAGCAGTTAAACCAGTGCAGAGGTTTGAATTTGCCATTAAGCTGTGTCTGTCTGTCAGTGCAGTTCTGTGAGGTTATCACAGTCTCCTGGCTGAAGCATCTCTCAGGCCACATTGTCCGAGTCCTGCTGGACTACGTGGATCATGTGACCTTGTGCACCAAACTGAAGGTGGCTGCGATGGAGCAGCAAGAGTGGCCGGATATCTGCAGGCTGCAAGGTGAACAAAATCTGACTTTAATGCCTCTCAAAGAACAGCAGACACAGATTTGCAGCTATCCTTTTAAGGATCTGCATTGACTTTCATTCATTTGGGCAGCCAAAACAAATCATTAACCTTAAGCATGACCACTTAAAAACTAACCACAATTCAATTCATAGCCCTAAACTTAACCAGTTTCTCAGAAATTAGGTTCTGCCTCATTAGGACCAGGTTTTGGTCTCCATGAGGACTAAGGGTCCTGACAAAGTCAGTGTTTATGCCTGAAAAGCCTCTAAAGAGGAAACAAATACCAACACATGCACATACACGCACGTTTGCGCCTAATTCATAGTGAGGACACTCATAGACATAATGCATTCACTAGCCCCTTACTCTTATCTTAACCATCACAACTAAATGCCTAACCTTTATCATAACCTAAACCTAAAACCAAGTCTTAACCCAGAAAAAGTCCATTAAAGATGTGAGGACGAGCCAAAATGTCCTCACTTTGTCAGACTGTCCTTACTCTGTATGGTTCACAAATACAAGCACACACATACACACTTTCAGCCTCATCTTTCTTCTTCTTCGGGGAATGAGCTCCATCTTTGGCTGTAACCTCCTGCAGACAGACAATCACAAACACTGTTACATTAAGTCCTATACCACCAAATACCACCAAATTATTGAATTTCAATTCTTAGCCCCAAAGAAGAGCACAGTTAGTTGATGCTCATCAATCTTCCACCTCCTCTTCCTCTTCCTCAGAAAATGCTCGCTGCCTGCAGCATCTGTGTCGGCTGACGATCCGTCGCTGTCTTGGACGCCTTCGTTTTCGATCACCCATCTTCATGAGTTTTCTGCCGCTGCCAGAGCGACTGAAGGACTACATCCTGTACCGGGAGCATGACCTTTATGGTTGCCAAGGCAACACACCAGGGTGACACAGGAGTGAAGAGACAGAACATTTGACAGTGAACAAAAGCGTAATATTTTCCACATCATACATAATATTTACCCAAGTAAAACTAAATTCTATATATTTTATGTTTTATTGTATTTTAATATATTTTTTTGTGTTTTTCTATTGTTTGATTATGCATAAAAGAGAACAATGAGAGTAAAACACAACTGTAAATTTATTTTTATAAATGAATCAATTAAATTAAAACATATAATAATCGCACATTAGTTTCATTTTCTATTAGTATTGTTACAAAATACAAATTTTGACATGACAGATGTGCATAAATTTTTCCTTTTTTTGCTAATTATTACATCTTGACTACATTTTTTTTGATTCCTTGTTGTTTTGCTGTATTTTTTTTTTTTTTTTTTTTAAGTTTAATCTCTAAGGTGCGAGCGACACCTTGGTGTGATGATTTCTTGTGAATGAATGCAATGGGAGATTTGTTCTTCCAAACAAAACTATTAAAATCACATAGTAACATAAAACCCACTTTTGACACACTGGTTTGACCTGAACTCTCTGCTGGTAGTCTTGTTGCACAACAGCGGATGTGGACAAAACACAGCGAGAGGTTAGAGGCCGTGTTAAATCATCAGATGACCGAGATTTAAACTACACACCCACCTGCAGCACTGACCTCTTCCCGATGAGGCTCAATGGGATAGTTGTACTCGGAGCTCACTGTCTCCAACATCTGTCCACCTCATATGGACAGTCTCTGTCCCCACCGCTGACCTGACTGTCTGATGAACATAAAGAAAGTTGTGTATCCCCTGACGTCTTCATAATAAAACAAGGACATTTCTGAAGTTAATCCAAGTGTAACTTGCTTTCACACACTCATGTGACTAAGTGCTGTGATTTACATCCAGACTGTTGTTATCCTGTAATGAAGATAAATTATATCCATAAGCTTTTAGCATGTGAGCGTCAGTCACACCACTGAAATAACAGCAAAAATAAATGAAGGTAAGAGAAACATGACAAAATGAGAAACTGACCACAAACCAAACTTTAGTTGTTCCCAATCACTCTGTATTCTGTTGCCTATGTACTACTGATTATGTAATTAAAAAAAACAAAAAAAAAAAAACAAGATTAATTCAGAGCTTCATCAGGATTTATTGCCTGGGCATCAAATCAGTCACTCAGTGAGGTCATGGTAAAATATTTTACATGGAATAAACATTTTTGACCTCTCATTGCAGACAGATGCGAGTAGATTAGTCAGTTGGATTTATCTGTTTCAATCTATGAATTTTTGTACAGAATTTCCTAAAACCTCGTCTGATACCTAAAGAGGTAAGGCAAGAGACACAGACCAACAATCCTGTCTTTACCAGCAATAATTAAAAACCTCCAAAACACTCAAACCATAGATGAGATCTGGTTTGAATATTTTTTTTAATCAATTAAGTGATGATTAAACTAATTCATTACCCGTTAAATGTGTGTCTGTATTGTTTTTATTTTTATTTTTACCTATACCTCTTGTATTTCAAACACCAAGAAGGTCGGCACTGCACACACTGGTGCCCTCAGTAACTCACCTACCAAGTTTGAAGCCTGATTATAGCCATTCATTAGCAGACATAAGTATGTAGACATAACCTTCTAAATTATAGATCATTGTGATCCACACTATAGTGGCAAAAGAAAATGCAATTATTTTGCAGCCTTGTCCCAAAAATGTGAAAGCGTTTACTAAAAAAAAAAAAACAGTCCATCACCATGTGTCAGAACTGAGCAGAAATAAGCACAAATTTTGAATTCGACTGGTCCAGATTTGAGAGAAAACCCAGCACAGTCTAGAAGATCAAAGTGTGCCTGTCAAGACTTACATGATGATAGTAATTAAGTTGGTGTTCGATTTCCGCATGGTTTGCACTGTCCTTGTTGGACAGTTATGTGATCAATAGGCAGACAGGCATTCCTTGCATTTACGTATAGTTGTCAGAACAAGCGTTTACTTCAGTTTTAGGGCACAAATGTCCTATTATGTGTCCGCAAATAATTTGTTTTTCCTTTGTAGAAGTTGAAGAAAACCTTCTAAACCACTTTATTCGGGTGAAAACCACTGCATACTAGATAGTGTTATTTGATGATCCTGGTGCAAATTTTCCATAAAACCTTGTGTGTCTTGAGATGTAGATGACTGTATTAACTTCGTAACATAAAAAAAGAAAACAAAATAGGATGTTTTGCTGATTATATGAATATGCAAATATTGGCATTTTTGACTGAATGAGAAACAGTGATTTATCAAGTTATCAAGTAACTGGCTATATATCACAGTTGTACTTTGGATATTTTTTACTAACATTACTAGCATTTGCAGCTATGCATGTAGCCTACTTCGGGTACCATTATGTAGATTTTACTTATTTACTTCTTAGTTCATAATTTTACTTGTAAAAAAGCAAAACATAATTTGTAATAAATTTGTTATGAGCCTAAGAGGACTGTGATATTTCCGTAAGACTTCACAGTTTAAACTCTGCAGACACTGAGTTATGTGTACACATCTCTGTAGCACTCGGTGCTCATCTTCTGTTTATATGATATTTGAGGTGATTATACATAACTGCTGGTGGGGCATTGAGAACCATGTAACCTTTTCAACACTGTAGATTCACCTGAGGACATCAAATTGCTGCCTAATGTCTGTTCAGTCAGTAATTACCACACAAGCAGAAAAGATTCTGGAAAGATTTAATCTCACTTACTTCCACTGACTCTAACAAACAGGACGATGTCAGATGCAGAAAATGCAGCTAATTAACTCTGATCAATCATTGAGGCTAATTTCCATAAATAAATATCAAGGTCTGAGAAGACATGTGGACTGTTGTTGCATCAGACTCTGTGAGGACTGTAACAAGACGGTTTGACGCGATGCTGAAAACGGACTCAAACAGGAGGATGTAAACGTGCATGCAGTTCTTTACCAAATTCTTAAAGGTGTAGTGAAACAAACCAAAGACGGCAAAGATGGCATCTACATCTGCGCGAACACACACACGCATGTGCACTGAAGGCTGAGGTGTTGGGCTCAGTAAGCAGACTCAAGCCTGGATTTGCTGATCATTCTGGATTTGTCTGCCGACACCAAGTCAGTATCAGAGTGAGACAGTCAGCAGCAAAGGAAACAGACTTGAGTCAGCTCGAATAATACTGCTTATACTCGTTTCACACAGCGTCTTTGAAGCACTTAAATTTCTTTACATCTTATATATTTAGGGGAAGAGACATGTAAAGACAAAACATTTACCCTGACATGGGTAAAGGTACAATAAAAAAATAAATTATCACCTTGATAAACCAAAAATAAAATATTCATATTTGCTCTCTTTAGTCCAGGTCCTGGGATTTGGGTTCCTGTTCTCATCCAGCAGGGGGCAGTGCAGCGTCATGGCCCCCAGCCTCTGGAGGTTGTGTGATTGGGTGACACAATCTAATCAGCCTGACCAGAGGAGATAAAACAGTGACATCCTCAGTGGACACATTATTCTGCAGACACACGTGACATGATGACTTGCATGTTTTTGTGTCTTGACACATTTGAGGCGGGGCTGGACGACAGCCACGTTATTGTTAACCGAACAATAACATTAACAATCCCTAGAAAAGTGCATAACCAATTATTTTGTGTGACTGCTCACAGATGCCACAGTGATTTTTACATTTGTTTATGACATACAGTATATCAGAAAATTATTATGATTTTTTTTTAACCACCCAGCCCTTCTGTAAAGCCAGAAGCAAGCTATACTTTTGTTACTGTCAGCAAATCCCATGTGTCTCACGTCTTTATCAGCAGCTGACCTATGGTTTTTCATCATCTTAAAAAGGGGGGATTTGAACATCAGCAACCTAAACTGAACTGAAAGCTCCAGAATGGCTACTAGGGGAGGAAAAACTAAGTTGAAATCATCTCTCTACCATCAGCTACAAAATAAAGCCAAGAAATGGCACAATATACTGTACATGTAAGTGTTTTATAAACTGACTGAATTTATTGTTGATATTACTATTTTCATGAGATTTGTTGACAATTTGAAAAATATAGAATATCATTAAACCACATTTGGGGAAATGACACCAACACACGAACCCAGAGGATGATTTTTACAGGACACTGACTACTAACGTTGAGTTAAACCCCCCCAAAATGACATATAGTTTGTTTGGTTTTTTTTTAAATTACCTATATTCTCTCTTTAAAGCTTACATCTATGATACTAATTTAACTTGCACTTTCTCTCTGTGGGCGTTTCTGCCCTTTGCACTGCCGAGGAAGAAAAGTTGCCATCTATCATCTCCATCTGTTGCTTTAACAGATGATCGTACGTGTTTCTTTGTGTGTTTTCAAGGAAAGAGTCTGTCCATATGTCCAGGTTTGAAAAAAAGAGGTATGCTATGGTGTTGAGTTAAGTGAGCGTGGGAAGGTTCCAGCTGATTGGTGGTTCTTGGAAGATGCTCTTTCTTGCATGGAGTAGCTCTTCAGACGAAGAACCCCAGGCTGTGTATGTGTGTTTGTGTGTCAATGCTGTTTGTCTATGCTCATGAGGACCAGTTTGAGCTTTAGACCACAGAAATGAAGGCACTCTTTTCTTACGTCTTTCAAAGTTTAATTTGGCGTTAGGGTTTCAAGACCCCTTCATTCCTAAGTAAGATAACCTGGAATCACTGCGACGTTCACCTGCTTCTCTTTTCATATCTGCTTTGTAAAGTATAATTTAAAATTCAGGATCAAGTTTCAGGACAGCTTCGATAACCTTTTTCTATATCTGCTCTTTGGTCAGTTGGTTCATGTCAATTCACAAGCATTACACCTAAAAGGTTACTGAGTGTAAACAAGCAGTAATTATTATAATAAAACCTAGGCAATGTTTGAATTTAAGAACAGCTGTGATAACCAGCTACATGAAAACCAAACTCATAAAACTTCATGAAATTGACTGCTGTACGACTAGTACTTCTTCTTTAATCTGAGTCCTAAGTGACCTCCATGTCTGTCACAAACAATAATTTGCGATGGTTTCTTTCTCAGCCTCCTCGCATAATACAATTAATTTAAATCCTGTCTGAATAGGATTTAACATGCATTTCATGTAGAGAGGGACTATAAATTTCAGTTTCAGTGAGAGTTTGAGTTCAGTTTTGGTTCAGGTGCCGTGGACTGAAACCATATTGTGATTATGATATATAGGTGGAAAAAGAGTGAGGGTCCTCACAAGTATAGATGGACAACCAGTGAGTGTTGGGGAGTGGTTTTCCATATCAGCTCCACTGTCCCACCTTCTGCTTGTTGCTGTAGAAACTACTTGACTGTAAAATGTGTTTCCATGGTGATGTCCTGGAGAACCGTTCCATATTTACAGCCGAGACGTCTCAGCAAAATGACCTAAACTAACTTACAAAAAGTGTGGGATGTTTATCTGCTTGTGTGTGGTGCTACGGCAGGTTGCCATCCTGCAGGCTCTCTAGGATGTGGATCAAACTCTCCAGTCCAAACATGTAGCCCAGGTCTGGCCCATCGTGTACTGCTGTGTCTCCACGGAAACCCTTGAATGTTGAGTGGGCGAAGTCGATCATACGTACATCCACAAGAGGGGGCTGCTTAGGTTGGGGGGCAGAAGGAGGAGGGAGTGAAATTAAACTGGGTGCAGAGGAGGAGGAGTCTGGATGGGGGTGAAGCGAGGGTGTAGGGGAAACCTGACAGTCTGACGTGGTGGTTGGGAGTGGTTGTGGGGAAGGTTGAGGGGAGGGAGAGGACGAGGCCATCGGTTCAGATCCCCGAGAGGACAGAGACCCCAGGTCTGGGCTTTGGCTTGTGTCAGTTTCACAGGGAGTTTCAGGGGCTGGGGGAGTGTAGGGACCAGGCTCAGATTCTGCAAGAGCCACAGGAGTCATCTGTTGGCAGGCTTCGTGCTGGCCAGAGCTGAGCACCGAGGGGCCCTCAGTTTCCTACAAACGTAATTAAACAGACTAGTGATCAGTGTGAACCTGAGTCAAACAAAACATTAGCACACCTACTTTAAACTGTCTAACAGACAGAGAGGAACGTTTTCACATTCATATGCTCCAGAAATGCAAAACTTACATGCCTGAGGGCAGTGGAAACCATGGGGAAACCCAACACATACATATATACACTATCTTCATGCAAGTCTCAGTCACAGTGTACAGACAGACACACTTTGATCTGCTAGACAGTAACCGTATGCTAGGTTTCCTCTCAAGTCAAACAGCCTGACATTTTGTGATTATTTCTGCTCTGTTCTGCTGACATGTGGTGATGGACTGTGCCATAACATATTTGGGACAGGGCTGCAAAATAATTATATTTTCATTTTTGTCCTACTGGCGTGGTCGAGGATGATTTATAATTTACAAAGTTAAGTAGGTCTATAAATACAAGGAATGTTTTTAATCACATAACTGTCCAACAGGTCACTTGACAGACTCCAAACTTGGCAGGTGACTTACTGAGTACACCAGTGTGTGTGTAGTGATAAGAAATGTGGTAAGAAATGTGAGAGCCATCAGTGGAAATGCCACATATTCAAAGCTAAATGAGTACTTCTTTTCTCACTTACACAGCAAGATTTTGTCTGAGATTTTATAAAATTTGTGATATTGTGATTATCAGTATGCAGTATACACTATGCCTGTTGTATGCATCAGTGTAAAGAATATCACCTCTTCTGAAGAACAACTTTCCACCTATGGCTTTCTTTTAAATATAAAAAAACACCTCTCAAGCTATGACATTCATCAGATACTCATACAGCTGCAGTTACATAATAACTTTCACTATAAATGTTTATACTGGCCAGTAATGGCTAAAGTTGTGCTCATGTGAAATGTCTTTCTGTGACAGCAGCATTCATTCCCCACTGCTAAGCAATATGATGTTACCCACTGTTTATTTTGGGGTGTGTACAAAATATATATATTTTTTTTTAGTTCACAGAATCTGAAAATATTAACAAACAAACTTACACTTGATCAAAATCCTGCAGATTTCCCACTGAGGGTTTGGGGCAGTTTTAGACAGCTGCCATCTCTGTCCAGTCTTAGTTCAGCCTCGGTTGCACTCTTGTGTGGAACATAAACAAACCTCATCTGGACTTCATCTCTCACTCTCATAGTGTAAATTCATGGCAGCATGTGCAGACGCAACAGCTTCACACGGACATAAGATTTCAGAGTCTTTCTAAATCTGTGTCTTTAACTGCAAATAAAAGAAAACCTCCTTTCTGTGGCGTGACTCAGCTACAGCTGCCAGTATGTTGGTGCCAGTGCAAACAGGAAGTTGATTCTCTGTAGATAATATTACAAATGAGACACAACAATGGTGAAAGTCAGACCAAAGATTTCCAAAGATCTCTGTTTCTGCCCATCTATACTAAACTAAAAGGCAGCCCTGGAGTTCTCAAACAAAAATGAAGCCCGCAGCATTTTTAAATTTCTCCATTTTGGGGGCTCTAAAATGTCAGGGTAAAGTGGACAGCTGAAGTATTTAGGGCAAATTGAATGCAAATTCAAACAAGAATGGGGTAGTGTAGGTGTAGCTTTATTTTGATAACAAATCATAAATTTTAACCTAACTCACCTTTCCCTCATAGATGATGAGCAGTGAAGATGAGTAAAAGCGATATGACGCCTGCCTTTCTATCACTGCCTTCAGGTTGCGAAGCTTATTTAGGATTGGCTCCAAGAGATCATGCCTCAGGCCCTTTCCATTGTGCATATACTGGTAGAGGGCCTGGCGGAACCCTTCAATCGACAAACCACGGCCATAATACTTGCTCCTGCAGAGGTAGTGACCAGTGTTGAGTTGGTACACCTGCAGAGGAAGATGGAAAACCATTCAAAATAAAACAAAAAGGACACTGGCACAATCTTTTTTTTCATACCTACCCTTGCACAGTATGAGGGAAATCCACTATCATGAGACTTATGGCATCAGTATTTCTAAATAAAAATCAGGCCATAGAATCAAACACTAAGTAAGGCCAGATGAATGATGGGTTGTAGATGTGGACAAGTGGACCTCCTTGCCTAGTCTTTAAGCAAATGTCATGTGTTCTTTGTTTCTTTTGACTAAAACAAGAATGTCCCACTGACTGGACAGGAAAATGTTGCTATAGGGAGCAACACACCACGTGTGGCCGCAAAGTCTTGTGTTCATCTATGTAGGATCCACGTGGACTACTGTCGATGATGAAATTTATGTCAAGTGGACTCTAACAGATCCCTGCGGACACATGGATGATGAGAGTATGACCCAGGTCTATGTTCAGGAATGTTCTGGACTCCCTTTTTATTTTCAGTATGGGGATCTTTTTACCTGCATGCCACACACTCTGACTCCCAGTGTTGCTGAAGTGCTCTGTTCGCATTTCTTCATCTGCCTGGCTGCCTTCTCCTCAGAAGCGTCATCTCCATGCTGCCTGGTTCCCATCTTCAAGTCCAGGATGCAGGGGTATTGAAAGTGGTGAACCACATTCTCCAACAACAGGAATTCTGATTAAACACTGCAGTTAGGGAGCAAATGTTTGTTTGACAAACACATAAAAAAGTCTTTTTTTTTATCTATTTTGTTTGAGGGGTGCACACAACCATGATATCTATCAGTTCTATCTGGTGGTTAGTTTTAGAAAAGAAACAGCCGCCTTTGTGAATCTGCTTTGACTAAAAACAGATGAACCTTGCTGAGGACAGTGTGTATGTGTGTGTGTGTGTTGCTTGTCCATTTCCCTCGGCTGTTTTCAAAGCAGCTGCAGTTTGCCCACTTTGAAGCTGAAGATCAAAACAAAACCTTTAACCTGATAACCTCCAAGCTCTCCCCTCTATTATTACCCAGTTTCACTCACATTTACATTCTATGCCTCTTATTTTACAAACAAATAGAATAATAATAATTATTATTAGTAATTTGACAAAGGAAACATGTCTACTAATGTCAACAAGTCAAGGTCATTAGTGAGAGTTCTGGAAACAGCAAGTAATTTTTTTAAATCTGTTCTGGTCAAAAGAGCAAAGGCCGTTGGGTATCAGTGTGACTGGCTGAGGAAGGATACTGAAGAGTTTGCGGTCCTTAGATTCAGACCTCATTCGACTGAGCTGCTCTTTGTGACAACGGAGGCTCCAGGGGTTATGGCTGATCTTCTCTGATGTCAAACCACTGTTCCAGTCCAACATCTGGAAGGGAACATCTGAGTGGATCTTTGGGTTGAGCGTAGGACTTTTCAGCTCTATTAGACTGCAGGAGAACAGAAGAAGGTGAGAGAATAATTAATATTAAAATACCACTGGTGATCCTGTTGTATATGACTTAAAGCTTTGGATGTTTCGTGTGAATTTATCCAATGTCTCAATCAAATCCGAAGTTCAATCCCAGACAGCCATTATACTGAATTTACAGATAAAAATTGTAGCTACTTAGAACTCTTATCCTCCCTGAGCTTACCAGCTCATTTTCTTCCTCTCATTATCATTATCATTTTATTTAGTTTTTGCATTTTCAGTTTTAATTCTTATCTTCCCTTTCATTGTAGAAGCCCCAAGTAGAATAACTAGTAGCAAATAATAGCAGCAAATGTGAACCTCATGGTTGAGCTTAACAATGATAATTCAACAAACAGTTCCTGAGATGTCTCAGTGCAGAACAACCACTCTGGGAGAACAACATACCCTTTCATTATTTTGGTTTTTCCATTTTCATTTCATAACCCTAATTAGTGAAAGTCCCAGCAGTTCAAGTTAATACTTAAAATCTTTTGTTGGGTTACAAAAGATTTTAAGGTATTAACTTGAATGATAGAAAACGTCAAGGAAGGAGGGAAATTAATCTTCTGCACTCAGAATCTCAGCGGGACTTCCTCCTGATTGAAAAAGACAGCTCTGTCCTAAGATGCCCCCTTGATCAAGTGGAGGTGGTGGGAGAGAAGAGAATAATTGCTAAGCTATCATCTCTGGTGGACAATCTCTCTTAACCCCTGCAGGACACAATCACAGCACTGGGCAGCTCCTTCGGTGACAGACAGAAATATCTTAAATGTCTGAAGAAGCGGTATCGCAGGTCGTTCCTCCATGCTGCTGATAGACTGTACAACAAGCACTGCTCTCAGTAGACCATAGTAACATGAAACTGCCCCATGTGCAATATAACACCAATCCTGGTTCACACTGTAAATATTAATCTCATACTGTATATATTGTACTCTTTATCTATAATGTATACTCTTTTATAATTCTTAATTGTTATATTTTTATAGTTGATTTTTCTATACTGTACAGTCACAGATGTAAAAATGCATGCTTATTATTTATTACCTTTTTCTTTCCAGTCTTTGCTGCTGTGACACTGAAAATTTCCCAAAGTGTGAGACTAATAAAGGACTATCTTATCTTATTTTTTTGAAACCTCTCACTTCAATATGATCTTACTTATCAGAGACTGTGTCAGCCTCATGCAACTCCCTCCTGTCAGGTCGTTCGTCCTTGTGTTCAGAGGAGGAGGATGACCGATAGAGGCTGCGGCGGGAGTGTTTCCTCCTCGGCTGCTCTCTCTCAGGGGGATCACGATCCTCATGCTCTGTAGTTCCCCCCTCAATGTTGCTCTCCACATAAGGGTAGGCAACCAAGTTGATATAGCCATCAGAATCTCCTTCAAAGCAAACCAGCACGACCCCTAAAAGGACAGAGCAAAATACAGACTCTCAGCAATTTTGCTGTACATACTGTATATTCAACTGTAAAATCCAGGGTTTTAGGTCAAATTCTTCCATGAATCTGCAGAGCACTTGTGCATCTAAAGATTGAACCACTGTGTAATGAAATTCAACACGGACCTTATAATAGGTTTTTGCTTTACGTCAAGCATTGTGACTTAAAGTGAAAATCACAAAATTATGTTAACAGTAATGAAAAACTAGAGGTAAAGGAGAATGACAATGGACTAAAAAGCCAAAATAACTCCATAAGTGACTCAGGGGTTGGAACTAATTAATCACCCCAGCACAGTGTTCACAGTATGGGTGGACAATATGGATAAACACTTCAATTGTAATGTGTATAACATTATATGGCAGTAGCTGTAAACATGTATTTCGTGTTACAGCCTTCAAATACATAAACACAGCTTAACAACTAATGAGAATTTAGAGAAGTGCCAGGCCACTCACTGCCCTCACACAACCATCACCAAAACTTTAGGGGTCTCATGTATAAAAAAGTCTGCAGTTTTCATACTGAAAGATGGCATACTCACAAAATTTAAAAAGTACATACACAGAGAATTTCTCAGATTTATAAAACCATGTGTACACCGAGTCCTGTGAACCTTTCTTTTAAACATCCGATCGAACGTGGAACAGTGAATAGACATTAAGGAGCAACACACACCCCCCCCAATTCCACCCAAATGAATTGGGGGGAGTGTGGGAGGAAAATACAAGAAAAAGAAAGATTTCACTGAGAGTATTGTTTGTCACCGAATAGTTCATGTTTGTCACTGCAGATAAACTGATATTATTTTTAAACATTGTGTTTCAGAGATTAATATTGCGGCGTCTTCACCTGACAGAGCCAGACAAGATTTTGCGGGGTACTCCACAACTTCTCACGGCAGCTCGAGAGTTTGCGCTGTGATCTGGAAAGTTTCACGCCAAGTTCTTTTTTTATACATGCTGTCATGTGCATAACCTAGTCATGTGCATAGCCTTTTTTGTGGATGCACTGATTACACATGAGGGAATATGAAGGAATATTTTTTGGAAAATGGAGGTCAATTGTAATTTCACAGAGTATAAGCACTGATGCTGTATGTTGCCACAGCTTTCAGTAAAGAATCTTTTTTAAAACCCTCCACTCATTTAGTTATTCATTTTAGGTTTACAAACTGAGCAGAGCATCAATCCCATCCGTTTTTCCACACTGGTGGGAAAACAAAGTGAAGATTCAAACGTCAAACATCTTCTAACCAACAAACCTGATAGGTTGAGAAAAGTTGTGACTGACCATGTAGCAATCTGTGACTGATTATATTATTATGCTGCAGAGATCCTGGGTTTAAGAAGTTCCCTTAGACACTGATGTTGTCTGAGCACTTGGACCAATAACACCAGTGGGATGCAGTTTTGAGGAAATGTATGTAAAATAAATATCTTACGTAAAGGCCAAAAAACCCATAATTTCTCAGAATTGACAAAAATGTCCATTAACAAACAGTCTACAGTCATTGTTATGTGAGGCTGTTTTTAGGAACAGCAATGATGTGAATTATCATTTAGTTTGTTGTTTTGCTTTTAGACTGTCATGAATTAGAGAAACATCACCCTGGAACAGAGCCATGACTAATGTGATTAGCTACATCTGCTCCATCCACCTCGTCATCATCATTATCATCATCATCATCATCATCATGCTTGGCTGTCCAAGTGTGTTTGGGTCTGTTACATTACAACAAAAGTAAATGGAAACAGCTCCAGTGTGTGCCTGCCAAGAGACAAGGAGCAGAGCAGCTAAACCACTTTTCTTCCTCTAAACATCTTTCCTTCCTTCCTTCTCTCGAGTTTGTCTATCTATGCCACCAAACACAGAGGGAATTTAGAGTCATAGAATTTAAAGCAGTGTTTGAATTAAAAGGTAGCTGACAACTATAATATCACATATCTTGCTCAAATGTCATCAATAAAAAATGTAGTGTATTTATTCCCACAGAGACCATGACTCTGAGCACAGGCCTAACCTGAGTCAGTTACAAAAACCTACAATAACAGATTTTTAAGCATTTAGGGTAGCGGAAAAAATACTGATAGATCATCCCGTTTTGATTTGAAATGAAGAACTTAAGCGCAAACATTTACTCTGTACATACTACATTCTGAAAAGTGTTTGTGTCCACCTGGTCTTTGGTCTTGTTGGCGTTAAGAGGGAAAATTTTGCCTCTTTAGCAGCTAAAAGCTACTTTGTTTTGAGTCCAAAAGTTGGTAAATGATTAAAATATCCCACTTCAGACACTTTATCAAATAAGACAACAGGAAGTTGTGACTGACCTTTATATTCTGGTGTGAACTCCTTCATCTCTGGAGGCAGAAATTCATAGAAGCGCTGCTCTCTGATGATCAGAGGTTTACACACTGTGTGGTCATCATAACGCATCATGCTAGAGTGACCTCCGACCTATACACACGCACATACACATAAACTAATGAGTGAAAACAAGTAAATAAAGTGATACAAAAACAGCATTTATACAATTATTTTTTCATATTATTTCATCCGTGTTATTATTTTATCATTCAATATCTGATTATGCACCATCCAATATAAATGATCACCATCACACTGATAAACACATATCAGTTACACTACATTACAGCTTGGTATTATATTAACACTATAAAGACTAGATGAAAATTAACACTCAACATGTAACAAAGTCTGACTATGTTTTAATGGATAGTGTGACATTGTCCTCTTAAACAGATGTAAAAATAATTACATTGTGCAAATGTGTAGGGAAAAAAGCAAATGAAAGTGTTCACGTGTGAGACATGTTTTGAGATGCACATCTGTTTTTGAACTCAGGTGTCTTGCCTATTTGTCACACGTGACCCAGTTGGTTCCCAGCATATATATATATCTTATCCTATCTAAAGCAAAAAATGTGAACCAGGCCTTTTTAGAGTAACAAATCCTACCGGTGTACATTGGTGTAAAAATGGTATTGCAGGTATACAATATTATTTCACATTGTGATTTCTCACCTGGTGTATAAAGGGCTCCAGTGGAACGCCTCCTCCTTGTGCTCGAAGTGAATACCCTCCAGCCCCCTGTAGCTTGTTGTCCATGTTGTTGGTGTGAGGGAGGCACATGGCTCCTGGCGGACGCACTGCACCTCCTCCTGCAGACGTGAGAAAGGATTAAACAAGGAGCATTTTCTGATTTGGCCAAAACTACAGTTGTGAACATTGTAAACCTAATATGATTTGTGACCTTCAGCTGACATAATCTGCAGACTGTGATTTGTGGTATCACCCCTGTGCATTATCAGGTTTTTATACTTACCCTGGGCATGGGCTCTGTTGTGCAGTGATGGGGAGGGAGGGGCACAGGGCACCACGGGCTGCTGGGAGCGCACGCCGGCCCCGGGGGGAGGCGGCGCCAGACCGAAAAACCACCTTGAAAAGCCTTCGACCAGTGCTCCAATTCACCGCTGGCAGCACAGAGATCCAGTCAGGCCAGAGGTTAGGTGGACAGAGTTGGTGGGTAGGGTAACACTTCCTGAAGGGAGACTAAAAAAGAAAAAAAATTAAGAGTTTAAAAATTTTCATTTACAACTGAATCAATCTAAAATGATGTAGTATCCTGTCACCTTGTATAAATCACAGTTTTATGTGTTCACTGCTACAAATTTATAAAATTAACATCTACCACAGTTCTATTCATACACCAGCGACCAACTGCACCACATGACTCCTACAATTTGTGTAGCTCAGTGAACAGCAGTAAGATGCTTGGATCCCGAGTTCATATCTGCCATTGTGTATGAAAATTTTCATTCTCTTCAAAGTGTCCACCTTCCACTGATGACGTTAACCTGAGCTGTTTTTAATTTTTAAACAACTCCAGTAATTGTTGAATCAAATGTGATTCACATCACAATTTGTTTTTCACAGATCAATCAAAAACATGTTAAAACAAATGCAGAATAAAATCAAAGCTTATTTGTTGTTGAATAACATCTAAAATTGGAAAAGACAATTAAATATGATTAGCATTTGAAAAAAGATTGGATACATTAACAATAGATAACAACACCAGATATTTTCCCCAATTACCACAACAAACAGCTTAAAACATAAAAGAGCTTATTTATAAAACCACATGAATGTACTTCAGACAACATGATAATTTTATTTGAGGTAAATAATTCAATAAGCAAAGAAGGAGGTTATTGGAGGAGAGAAGCAAGCCCACCAATGATGTCACAGACTGCCTGTGTGTGCATGCGTCGTCTGTGTGAGCAAGTGAGTCAGCAAGAGTGTAGTGAGGCACGATGCTTGCAAATGATATCAAGGTTTGAGCTCAAAATAAACACTGAACAGCCTGCGCACAGAACTTTTTAGGCACGCTGACATTTGTTAAATATTGATATTGCATCTTGCCATCAATCAATCAGTCACCTGCTGAGTCAAATCAATTCAGCACAATGACTGATGCTTACAAAGTTTTTGTTTTGCATATGAAAGAGGGTTTTCTCCGGGGGATTATCTAGTTTACCCCCACAGGGATTGACTGCGGACCTGTCCAGAGTGTACCCACCCTGCCTCCTATCCAGTGTCAGCTGGGGGAAAGCTCCCTGTGCATCCATCAGGATAAGCAAACGTAACTAATAGATGGATGAATCAGCTCACCAGAGGTTATTTAAACTACATTATGCATCAACAACCTCATGAAATACATGGTTTGTTCTGTAGCTGACTTTTCTTCTTGATTTTTCCAAAGCACAATGCACATAAAGCTTAATAAGGTCTGTTTATGTATGGAAGGTTTAGATGCGTCAATATGAAAGTCCTGGACATAGCACCAGTTAACCACTGACAAACACATTTAGCATCTACTTGATTACAACTGTAAACCGAGTAAAAATAATGTGTACATTTGTTTTTGTCTTTTCCCCTTTAAATGATATGCAAACAGAGTACAGACCAAGATTTAATCTTCAACTCCCCATGTCTGTCTAGATTTTTATTCATCCAGGTTATAGTAATCAAAAGGTCACTGAATCAGTAGCAACTGGACTTGCCAGCCACTGAGCAATTTACACAGATATTTAGCAAAACAGTTTCAGAAGAAAACCCTGTGTATTACGGCGGTGTGACAGAACAAACAGGAAGATTGCCAAACCACCAACAATTCAGCCTTTGATGCGGCCAACTAGGGGTGGGACAAATTATCCATTGGCTGATAAATCATCATCCTTCCTTGTGCAATACAATAATCGTGGGCCAAGAATCGCGCATTGTATCATGAGGTACCCTGTGACCCCTCCTCTGTGAGGGGTCACAAGGCAGAGAAACAACTTCTGAATAAGCATCATTGAGATAATAAAGGTTAAGGTAGAAGCTCTAATTGAGAAACTGACATTCTGCATGTTAAGTTGCTACAGATTCAATGACTTTTGATTCAACACCCCATCTTTTAAGCTCACTTTCATTTTCTGTAAATCAATGTAATTTAATAGTTAGGGTGTACACAATTAATCAAGAAAGCAATCAGATTAATCAAAAATGAATATAATTGTTAGTTTTATGCAATGTACAGTATGTATGGAAAAACTACCAGTCTAGTCCAGGCAGTGTTTTGTGACAGTGCAAAACAAAAACAGAACTTGTCAGTCACAGCAAGACCTTTTTTTCCACTGCCATTATAAAAAAAGTTTGTCATGAAAAGTTTACACAGAAAGATTTTTATTGTGTCGTTATCACTAAGCTACTTTGCTATAATTCTCTCTTTCCTTTGGACATTTTATGACACGATGTCTGCTTGCCCTGTGAAAATTTCAAAAGGAAAGAAAAAAAGGAAAATAAACTTTTAAAAAAAAAGCTGCTCACGTGAGGAGATGCTGGCATCAGACAAACCCTCAAACCCTCTAACATGTTATCATGGTAAGAACTACACTATTCCTGCTCCTACATGCAAACACTCTGGACCCACATCACAAGCTCCAGTCATAACTCACAACAGGGCACTTGAATTTAAAAACTGAAAATTCAACATCCAGCTGTCTGATGTCAAGTTGTGATCCAAGCTACAGGCCAAAAGGTAGCATCAAAGACCAGGCCACATCTGTTTAGTTCAGGAAATCTCTACAATGACACGCGACCTTCAACATTTACACACAAACACAAATCTTCATTTACTTGCATCTCTAACCTCAATAGCTGGTTGTAAATTACCTGTTTATTACCTGTTTATTTTATTATGAAACATACCAAAAACATCATCATATCAACCACCGCTACCAGACTAAAATTATTAGTAAAAAGAAAAGATAAATGCGTTTGTTTCAGCCTTTTGCAAAACTGCCTGGTCTTTAGATCTATATATGTTAGTGGTGCTTCTGGTGCTGTTTGTAGGAGGCAGTGTCCTGTATGTGTGTGATAGAGAAGAGCTGTGAAAAGGCTAGTGTAGGTCAAAGTCAAGGACAACTTGTCTCTCCCTTCCTCCTCCTCCTCCTCCTCCTCCTCCTCCTCCTATTTCCTTCATCCCTCTCCCTTTTTTTTTAATCACCTATGCTCTTTTAACCGTCCCTTGTCCTATTCCTTGGCAAAACTGACAGAATCCTTCAGCAAAATTGGAGCAAAAACCTAGGAACCTTGATATACACATCGCAGTACTCTTCTACTGATTTCAACTTATGTACACCAGGCCAGAGCCTGGCCAAAGGGGAAGGATGGCAAAGAAAAGTGGGACAGCTAGGGAGATGAAGAAAGTAGGCAGGAGTACTGGGAGTCAAGGTGTGCGGCAAAGAGAGTGGTGGCAAAGGCAATGGCTAACGAGCTGCATGAGAGACCACAGAGAAGGTTCATGGTAGATGTGACGGACAATATAAGGACAGTTGGTCTAACAAAAGGACACAAGAGATAGGGTAGATGGAGGCAAATGATCTGCTGTGGTGACCATTAAGGGGAAGCCAAACAATGTTCTTGTGTATTCATAAAAACCATGCTGTACATGGTACAGTTGTAGGTTACTTTTATGTCAATCAATTAAAGCTAACTATTGCAGATGCTGGTTGTTGTGCACACCTACTGTATGTGATTTGTTAATCAAGCTCCTGTACACCTGCACCACCTCCTGCAGTACAGGCATGCTAATGACATGACTTTAGTTCACTTGACCTTCAAAAAATATTTCCTGCTTGCAACTAAGCTGAGAACACCACCAGCTGTCTGTAAGTGTTATGGTCAGTATGTCTGAAACTGAAGGATAAATTCCAGGAACAAAACAAAACAAACCACCAAAAAAAAAAAAAAAAAAAAAAAAAAAAAAAAAAAAAAAAAAAAAAAAAAAAAAAAAAAAAAAAAAAAAAAAAAGACAACCCCACACAACAAACAATCTCAATCTGACCCGAGCAACCAGCCAATTAGCTAAGAGGATCAGCTGCTGATGCTCTGATTAAGACTGATTAAGCTACTATTTCTGACTTGGTGATGGTGTGCATGTGAGGAAATCCCGCTTTCATTCAAATCAAGAGATGAAGCCTATCAAGGAGTATTTTAGTGTAGGCATGAACACAGGGCTGACCCGATGCATTTTGGTGCTCTAGGCGAGATTGGAATTTGGTGCCTCCCCTCCCGTCAACACCGTCCACTTTCACCCAACACACACACACCACAGAGGTTTCTAGAAACACAATGTACGTAACTCCTCGGACAAACAAAGCTATTTTTCATGAAAAAGTGAAATATGTGACCACAATGAGACTAGCACATTAATAAGTCATAAAACACTCTATAGTATGGCAGTCAACAGTGGTTTACAACATTAGTATGGACACTCATACTGCAAGCAAATTTTTCAAAAAAGGTATATAAATTCTTGGCATAGTAATATATAATAGTAAAGGGTAATAAAAGAAATAAATATTATCAATGGTAAACAAAACACTGTTACATTACAGGTCATTTAATTTTTGACACGTCTGAACTTCAATGGACACTCTCTTTTTCTTTTTGCTATATTATTACATTATATTATTAGGTATGTTCATTTGTTAAGGGCACTAAGGCACCAATGGGCAGATTTTTATTAATACAATCCATATATATGGTTGTCCAGTAACACTCCAGTAGATGGCACCCTAGGTGACTGCTGACATGGCCTATTCCTAGAGCTGGCTCTAAACAGACTGGCAGCAAGTTGCATATGTGATTACATTTCAAGGTTTACTGACGCTGTGCAGTACATTTCTCATTTATCTGAGACATTGTCAGAGAGGTGGTTTCTGATGTGCACAGAAAATATTGGTTTTACCTTTCTTTTTTCTGGACCCCAAGGCAAGGCTGTGTCACTGTTATAAGTGTAGCTAAACCTAAACAACTTTTTTTGCAGGTGAAAACTAGTGTATGTTGGTATCTAGTAATGTTATTTACTGATCTAGGTGCAACTTTTCAGTAATAAAGTATTGAAATGTTGTACATGTTGTGATAAAAATCAGCTTACCTACTGCCTCTCTCTGGTAAAACACCAGCTACTGCATTCAGATTTAGTCATTGGCTATTCTTCTTTTCATCACTCTCAAGGCTAGTTGTTCCAGTCAGATTTCACTACCAGACCACACCCCCTCACTGCTCTGCACTCTCCCCCTCTCCCCTTTTTTCCCCTCACTCAGGTCTCTATTCCTTGGCCTTTTTCAAAATGGGCAGTGAGCTGCAGAAAGGGGGTCTTAGTTACACTTTAAAAGTGACAAAGACTAGGATATAAAAATTAGGAGACACATACCACTTGAGTAAGACACATCTGTGGTTTATTTAGAGTACTAAGACAAAGCATATAATGTTTGAAACTTTGACCACTGGAAAAAAATCAAATGGTATCTGAGAAAGAAAATAGGGGAAAGTAGGCAGAATGTACTAACACCTGTACCACCTGCATTCAAATCACCTAACGTACTCAGATTATAATCTGTAAGAAGACAATCACATACGTGTGCAAATTATGCAACATGCAGTAGTCATCAGCCAAGGACACATAATCCATACAGGCTGAACTCTAGGTAGCGTCAGCCAGTTAATTATGAAAAAAGTGATCAGTCGTCCTGACCTGAACACTATGGTGATTACTGATGAAAAAATAAAACGGCAGCTCATTCAGTTTGATTATCATGGCAGAACTTTTGGGTCTCAATCTGGTTAAAATATAGCAGTGTTGATTCACAAGTACATCAGAGCTGTAGCAGCTCATGTGTCAGTGGTCTCTTCAGATAGTGAGACCTTTTACTTCTCTTCATCACTGACATTTGCACAATATATTGTGATAAATGTTATTTTCTTTTACTTCATTTTTGTTTTTATATGCCAAAAGCAATAGAATGGATAATGGCTAATTCAAATAATTTTCTCATAAATAACGTAATTATTCGTAGACATAACTGTATAAAAGTTTTACATTTAAACAGTTTAAGTTAGCACATTATCAGTCATTGTTTTGTTTTGTTGTTTCTTCGTGGAATTATTCCACATTTAAAGATCTGCTGTTCCTGGGAGACAAAGTCAGTTTTCTGGATAAATCCCGAAATACAATACACAACCAGGTGCAAGGACCAAAACATCATCACCATCATCATGTCTGAAGTCAGCAAACTGTGTGTATGTGCTGACTGGTTGCATTGGTGAAGCGTAGCATCACCACGATAAATAAATGCTAAATAAGGGCTAGGGGTCGCTGCTGCTGATTTGATCTGTTTCTGTCTGTGATTATCAAAAGTTTCAACTAAGGTCCATGTGATGCAGATGGAAAGATGGAGGCACATTTATTCGCAATAGTTAAAAAAAGGTAGGTAAACAATGAAAGGAGGAGGAAAGAAGAATAAAAGTAACCAAGAAATATTTTAATGTTGGTACATATATGCGACTGTCATTCTTGGTTGATGTTGTTTAGACTGTAAAGTAGCAAAAATGAACATGATTTGTGATTGCTGACTTTCTTAGACATCAATTTGACAACACCAGGAGGGCAATTTAAAACATAATGATAGATAAAAGGAGGCAGGGAAGGAATGTAGGAATAGAGGAAGTTTCACTGTACAATGCAGCCCCGTGGGAGACAAACCCCAAATAAACACATCTGCCAGTGTCAAGAATCACAAACTACAACGGGGAAAAAACACAAAACACACACTATACACAGATGCTGCCAATGTGGTCAGGCACAGTTCAACAGCTGCTCACACACACACACACAAGCCGTCTCATCAACAATCATCTGGGTGTAACAACTCAGATTAGTCAAAACAACCACCAAAAAGGACCAAGATGTCTGCCACCTGAGGTGCTTTCTCACCCCATCTCTGGAGTTACCACAGCAACCACAACTCACAACACATCAACCAGTTGAAAAGACTTTTATGTCAGTGGATAAAGACTTCATTTTCAAAGCTGTGGCATTAGTATAATATTAAAAAATCCTTATATTTATGAACATTCATCCCTAGTTATATTATGCATCTAATTGTCCTTTTAACAGTTATTTTAATTATCAACTTACCTATGGAGAATATTCCCAAATTAATTAGTTGTTTTTTCTATCACATTTACAAAATATTAATAAATTATAACTCCTTCAGTTTCAATAGAGTCCTATGCACTTTGTGTGCTTGGACACTAAAAATGCCCAGGATGGTCCTTGGTTTACAAAGCATTTAGTAAACAGACAAACAAGCAGTAGAGCTCCAGATGTTGGTTGACTGCCAGGAAAAGGAAAAAAAAGGATAAATTATAGACTGATGGCCAAATTATACTTCACCACATGACATGTCAAGTTTGGTAACATGCTGACTTTGAACCTAGAATCACAAAGCTTGGCATAGGTTTGTTTACATTCTGGAAAAAAAAATGCAACAGCACAGGAAAAAACATGTTTTGGATCTCTTTCCACAAAAACTACTCAAAAATAAAAAAATATTCCTTAGATTCAGCATGAACACCAATAATGACATAATTTAAACAGTTATTACTTAATGACACAATAAAAACAATAATGTGAAAGAGTAACCACAAACCCTCAAGTGAAATGTGGTTAAACATCAAGTATGTCAAGTTGCGTCACATTGTTCCACACTGATCAGTAATTTGAAAAAAGGGGAACATCTGGAGCACTTGATCACATATCTGCCCAACAGTTGATTTGACAGGCTTTAAATTTGGCTAGTGACTTACTAAGGTCGCCAGTGTGTACAGTGTCCACTTTGGTGATGCTTGGATGAGAAACCCATCTCCATAAATGCATCAAACATATCACTAAACGAGCCACTTCTGGTCCATCTCACATGGAAAAATTAACTGAGACAGATGCCACCCTCGCCTTTCTTTGAGCTGTATGCAGGTTACTGTGGCAACCATGGTAGTAATTATACACTTGAATGTTCTTGTTACTGTAAAGGAACACACCAGTGTGTCCAGTGTCGACTTTGACTTTGGCAGTTAGAGAGGGAGGTGGGAGGGTGGAGAGCTGGGTTAAAAAATGTGATGAAGAAGGAAGAAGAGGATGAGACTGAGGAGGGGCAGCATCACATCTCTGAGTGTACATCTCTGAGTGTACATTACATCAAAAATTAATATTGTTTGGATGAGAAATGCCATATCTGTTAATCGTATATCAGTAAAACAAGTTGAATGACAGGTTTATAGCTTGGCAGGTGACTGACTAAGTGCAATGCCAATTTTGGCATTGTTTGGATAAGAAATGCATGGGGTCATGTACAGGTTGTGTTTTACCATTATTAACAATAAATACAAGATGGCAACTGCTGAAACGTAAGCCCAATGCACCCTTTGAACATATTTATCTGTGATCATTAAAGCAACTTTGACTGAACTATGATACAGGGCCAAAACTAGGGAACAAAGGCAAAGTACTGCACGGAAAACACAATAATTTGTTGTATGCAGACTGACAGAAGGTATTTGAGAAATGAAACAGACACCATTATAAAAGATATAAAATAAAGTTATAATAAAGTCATAATTAAAGTAACAATTCTGTAGCTACCATACTGATTACCATTATGACTAAAATGAGAATACATGCACTTAATATTGATTGATGTTGAGAAAAACCAGGGACACAATGGAGGAAATGACCCTTTTCCTTTCTGCTCAAATGTTGAAAACTCTGTCATATAGTCATACTCAATCAAATGTTGCTGTGGAGATATATGTTAGATACACCACAGTTGAACTGGTGTGAACTTCAGAGACTGGTAGAATTTAAGACATTTACGTTTCACTTTGGACAGCCATCCATCACACCTTCTCTAAAACCCACCAATCCCTATCATTCTATGGCAGATTGTTATTGTACACTCTGAATTTTTATTGACCACTCATATGGACATGAAGAAGCTGCATGATCAAGCAGTCCTGCATCAATAGTACTGCATGTGTACAAGTAAACAGAGGCAGCAGCATGGACTGAATCAGCCCCAGTGCGGATGACACTATCTTCCTCCACCAGTTCACCAAACCACCGCTGCCATACAGTCGTAACAAGCCAACCACAAATGATAAAAAAAGAAAGTATATCAGATCCAGACGTTTTGACCTTAATTATGGAGGTATTACTACGTGCTAGCTCCAAGCTAATTTAACTTTTATGGACCAACCTCTAACGAGAACGATACTAGCACAAGCTCCAACGTAAACCTATTCGACAATAATGCTACTAAATGGAGGTAGTTTTAATATGTGGCTAATACAACAGATGAAAAACGTCTATCGTACCATGTTAGATAGCGTTAACTGTCAGACTGGTCAGCTTCTTGACCTTAGCCTGGCAGTACGCTCGCTGGCTAAGTCTGTTAGACTCATCTTGAATCAGCATTGAATGAAAACAAATCTTCACATCGTGTCATCTCAGCTCGACTTAAAATCCCCCCTTCTTTAACATACTGCAGCTGTGTGTCCTGAAAACGCGAGTATTATCTCGACTCAAGACGCCGTTAAAGTAGCCCTGCTAAAGGGGCTAACCAGCTAACATCACGGTTTGTCGTTACGCAGTGTCTCCGGCTAAACGCTGTCACAACTTACCTTCAGGATCACCGACTGGTCGCTGAGCTGACTACACTGTGGCCGCGGTGGATGTGCTCCAGGGACCGCAGAGGTTCATGGATGTCGGTCCTTAATAACGGCAGAAAAAACACATCGTAACGTCATTACAGTGAAGCTAACGCAGGTTGTTTGCCTTGTACACTTCATTAGCAAAACTTTGAGCCTCTGGTGCCACCTACAGGCTGCAGTTGGATCTACAGTATCTAAACGGTGAAGGGGAGCTTTGAACTGCGTTGAAAAGCTTTGAACTTAGAACTGAAGAGGACAGCATCATTGTAAAGTTTTCCGAACTGGAGGGAAAGTGTACAGGCAGTACAGTCTGTCGGAGATTATTATTATTATAAGAAGAACTTTGAACTCCGCTGAAGAACTGTGAACTGTGATAAAGAACTTTGAACTACCGAACAACTGGAAAGCAGTTGGACATTGTTTTTAACAGAAGACTAGGATCCTCAGCAGGTGTGATGTTTCTTTAGCTTTATATTTTTACACACTGACCAGTTGCGTGAAAAAAAAAGCCTTAATGACAGGGTGGTGATTCTTGTCAATATTGAAAATTGATTTCAAGGAAAATCCCTAGGTCAGCCAGTTCAACAAACAACTGTTGCCATTCTCTTTTGAGTCTTCCATATGAAGGCATGTTTAATTGTCTGTTTAATTGGATTACCACACTAGCATAGACCATCTGGGTATTTTTTTTTATGTAATTTTCAGATAGCTGGCTAATCCACAATGTCCCAGTCTCGTTGCAGTTAGGACAACTCACTTGCAGAGTTACAATCTGACCCTTCTGTTCTGTCGCCCACTCCTCTCGCCACTTTCCACATTTTCTTCACAGACACTAACACATTCATCTTTTCCAAGACGTCCCCTTGGATCTATCATTTCCCTCTACCCAGCGCTTCTCTAGCAAGTTTATCAGACTTGACATTTCCTTCCTGATTCTGTTTGGTCTTTGTGAACAGAAACAATGAAGCATCATTTGTTCGCTGCGTCCTTCATCTAAAAAATGGGCTCTGTCATGCCATACTGGCAGACCCGATGGAGGGGCAGGTGGGGTCAAGAACCGTTTGCCCCATCAAACTGGGATTTCTGAACAGTAGAGGTCAACTCACTTTTATTTGTATAGCGCCAAATCACAACATACAGTACTCTGTCTCAAGGCACTGTTCATTGTAGGCAGAAACATCTACAATATTATAGAGAAAAGAGAAACACAACAATTCACACAATGAGCAAGAATTAGGCATCACTGGAGAGGAAAACCCTAACAGGAAGAAACTTGACACAACCACATTCAAACCTGTGCAGCCATCTGCCTCGACCGGTTGGGGAGAAAGGAAAAATGTGGGACAGAGGAGAGGTGAAGGACAGAGAGGGAGGAGAGAAAGAGACAGAAGATATGGCCTGGAGCAGATATATAACAGTTGTGTCAACACTTCTGACACTGCTCTTCTGTGTGTTTTTAGTCAAACTCCGAACCAGTTTGTTGGTATATTGTTGTTACCTCTGTCTTGACTTAATAAATCCCCACCTGTGTCCAGTGCAGGAATGTTGCCGAGCAGCAAGAGACACAGAGTTGTGTGAGCTCATGAGGTTTTTCAGCATTTTGCGAACTCATTTGACAGTGGTTGACTGTTAATGACCACAGCGAGCCATGTACAGATCAGAGGCAGCTGGGGGTAGAAAAAAACGCAGAAAAAGTTAAGTATTACTGAAATTATAAATGGCAGTAAAAAAAAAAAAACTGAATGTAAACATACATGTCAAACTGAACGTTTGGATTCCAGAATGACTGAAAATCGACAAAGTATAGAGGGGTAATTACAAAAACACTGACTCAGCATCCGCAACAATTACTAACGAATCGTACATAATATCGTTACAATTCGTCTACTCGCTCGCTCACTCATTTTCTACCGCTTTAGCCTCCACTGAGGGTTGCGGGTACAATTCGTCTAATCTCAATTAATTGACCTGTCTTTTTAAATAAACTCCCAGCCAATTAAAATGCTACACTCTTCGACGTAAACGGTCGCGTCAATCCTTGTGATTGGGTGTTGATTTTGCTGTCGCGAAGGAATAAACCAATCAGCGAGGACGTTGTTGATTGTTGTCAGCAACCAACGTACACGGTTCAACATCCAGGAACTGTCCCGCACCAGAACCTAATAAATCCCCATTATCATCTGTCTATCTACTAACGCTGTGTTCCGGCCTTTATAAGGCCTTGGCCAATATTCTCCGTCGGCATGAATCTCGGGTAAGTCAGATTTTACACAAACAGCAGAAAGCCAAGCTAAGCTAACGCGCTGACCAAATGTCGCAGTGAAATACAAAGGGATTAATATCAAGCATGTGTTTCATACAAGCAGAGGCCAAAATAGATCATTAGGAATGGAAAAAAGCAGCTGAGGAAACGGGTCCCACTGGTTTGCAAATGAGGAAACACCACAGGCAGAGTTATTAATCAAGTATTGATGGATTAGAGTGAATAAAACCAAAGAATAAAATAAGAGAAGGCATACAAGTTAAATAAAAAAGTCACTGTAAAAGTGAGAACCTCCACAGACAAGCCGAATACAACATTATGCTGAGTTTGTTTTCTGCGTGTTTGCTTTTATGTTATTGTGTGTTGCTTGGTTTGATGTGTCTTCTTTTGGAACAGAGATGGCCTGCTGTTTGAATTTGAAAATGGGAAACCCAAGTTGATTTTACTCAATCATGGTGAGACACGTCAGCTTCTATTACCTGATTTAACCAGACATCCACATAGTGGTTACTACTGTGACACATGATCTCCAAATTTATCATTGTATTAGTGAACATGAGCTTGTATCTGGTGAATTAAAGCGTTCATAGTTGGTTATAATAATTATTTTCCAACTTCCTTTGCAGGTGTTGAAAAGAATCCAGCAAAGGTTAAATATTATATCCATACATTTGGTGTTACATTGCTGTTTATTTACATTTACTGAATAACTATAACACAAATGTGCCCGCATACTCCTGACTATATAGATTAACATACTGCACATTCGATTTAATTTAATATGTACACAGCAGATGATCTTCAGGCCCAGAGTGGCTAACATCCTGAGCTCCAGGCAGCTCTCTTCTTGTCTGGAGGACGTGCAGGAAGTGGAACGTCCAAACCAGCAACAGGCTGGGAGATGCAAAGAGGCCAGGAGCAAGACAGGAGGGGCTGTGGCCTCCTCTATGTCCAACACCAGTAACACTAAAGATAGGAGCACTCTTTTGACATCATCCAAGACTCATGGACATCACAATGGGGCTGGCATCAAAGCAGTGACCAAGGTAAGTCTTACTCTGCATCATATTTCTTTGCCTCACGCATGAAATGTACAACACAAGCCAGAAATCTTGTACTTTTGGCAATTAAAAATTCTCAATTAAAAATTCATCAGCCAATTAGAAACAATTATGTTGATTCTAAGACACAAGACACAAAAAAGACAATTGTAGCTGTCTTTTAGGGTCTCAATAGACATCTACAAGACACATGAACCTCATCCCACAAGCAGCAGTTTACTCACTAACACCAACAACACAGAGAACATCAACAGTTCTTAAAGCACTGCATTGAGTTACAGATTTTAAACTCCATTACTTGTCTATAACTCACTTTAAATTTTGTTTAATACCATGTCTTTTTTGTTTGAATGCACATTTGAATTTAACATTCTACTCTGTGTATTTTGTTTGTGTTCGTGTGCTGAAGGTGAATTCACACAGACTCAAACAAGGCTCCATGGTTGGATCCTTGAGGGCCAGCGGGAAGACAGCCAAGCTTCAAAACAGTGGGGTGCGAGCTGGTGGAAAGGCGGGACTTAAGGATAAACTGGCCGATGGGGATGCAGGACAGAAGGACAGTGTGGTGGTTCTGACAAATGAGCAACTACAGCAGATCCTCAACAATGTCCAGACGTCAGGCATTGACCAACAACCACCAGGGGAGCACAGAGTGCAGGGTAGTGGCAGTTTTGATAGTAAACAGTGACAGGTGGCAGCCATACACCAAAAACATTGGGGGGAAAAGACAATAAAAAACAATATTGATTCAGCCACTCCTTGTGTGCACCTGTTCATGTGTCATGTGTATAATGTTCAAATTCATGTCATTTTCTCCATTACAAATTTAAACAGGCTCACAATCTGGCACCTCAATGAATGAAGGAGGAGGAGGAGGAGGAGGGGATGTCCTGAAGAGGGAAGAAGGTGGTGGTGGAGGAGTAATTAAAACACCCGGAAGCTCTGAGGACAAGGACAACAGGTGAGGAGTCCACCTGAGCAGGTATGTTTTGCGTTAAAACACATCAAATGACCACAGACACAAGGGAAATTAATGTTATTCAGGCAAAACATCAGAAGTAAAAAGAACTTGGTTTAGTTTTTTGTGTTATTGACCTGAACATACAAATGTACCTGTCACCTGTCTGCACTCTAGCTGATCTGCCTTCAAGCTCCTACATAATATCCAACAAGAAAAATGAAAGAACAACTTGGTTTGAGTATTTTTGATCTGGGATTTTTACACACAACAGTCTCTTGAGTTAACTTAATTTTGATGATAATGACAGAGGGTAGAGGAAGAACATTTGATTGGACCAGATAGATTGTGTAAAGGTTTTCTCATAATAACCACTCCAAACTTTGAAGTAGATGAGCTATGACATCAGATTATAGTTCCACTCCTGCAAGACAACAATGAATTCTAAGGCTGCAGGTTTTCACTTTGTCACATGTCACAAACAAACATCCTATCAAACTAGTTTCATGAACATTAGTAGTTTTTATTTTTACAATTTGTTTGTTTTATACTATTCTTCATATGCCAGCAGTATTAGCTCATGGCAAGTTCATTAATCTACCATTATTATTTTTCTTAAACTGCTGTTTTTCAGGTTGTCTGGGTGTTTGTTCAGCTGGCTGGAGGAGCAACAGTCAGACAGCAGATTAGCCACTGGTATCAAGAAGGCTCAGTGGAGGAGAGAACTTGGTACATATTCAAAAGCATTTAAAAACTTGAATAATGAATTTCTTTATAGTTTATAATTAATACAATCACAGATAATTCATTCATTTATGTACTGTATGGTTCACCAGTGTTTTCAGCACAGATAACCTCACTGTTGACTGTCCCCCCACTTCCTCCCAAGCATCAAATAGCAGACTGACATTTAGAGACTATCCAGTGAAGAAAGGGGGACAACTACAGCTAATGAGATCAATATTTTGGTGAAGGGCAGGGGCGAAAGTAAGCCGGTGCGCCCCTGAGCTACGCACCGTTATAAGATTTACAGTCGGTGTTTAGTACCCGTGAGAGTAGAGGATCTGTGCTGTCTAAAAAACCCACATTTAAAACGAGTTACGTGCACTGTTTAAGTAGAAAATACATCTACCCACAATATGTCATTTGAGACAAGCGTCCCATGAAGAGAATAACTTAAAGTCTACTTGGAATAGTCATCCAGCAATTGATCTGTGGTCCACCTACACGCATCTGCTGCAGACAGCTCTTTTATTTGCGGTCTGGTGAATTTTGGCAGGGCGTTTGGTTTGGTGCGAAGAATCTCCTCAATAAAAATATGTACCTCTTTTGTGATAATTTGTGTTTATTCCGACATCACAGAGCACTGCACAGGTGATTTCTGTCAGACGGACGATTATCACGACTTAAATGTTCCCTATCCGCGCATATTAGGCTACCTTGAAGGGGTGGGCTGCAGTCATGCTCGAGTTCAAATAAACGAGGATTTCCTGGGCTTAAAAAGAAGGCTAAAAGGTACCAAGCGACCCAACATTGAACTGAGGGCCACCAAAGGGGCGGGGGGGGGAGAGAAAGAAAAAAACTGAAAAATAAATTCCATTTGTAATAATTTTAATGACCAGATTGCATCTCTACAGTTTACATTATTGCAATAAACACATTTTAATTTATAACTGAGGTTAAATCTGGCAAAACTTGTAAAATTGGCATTTTACAGATTTTAAAAATGTTATCAGATGTTATCGCGGGCTGCCAGAAATGTTTTCATGGGCCGCCATTGGCCCCCGGGCCGCACTTTTGAGAACCCGTGGGCTAGATTATAGTACAGGCAAGAAATAAAAACTAATTTCACCCCTGGTGAAGGGGGACAAGTTATTAAATAATACGACAAGAGTTTTTGCATGTGTTTTTGACAGATAAGCAGATAGCACTGAAACAGCAGCAGCAGCGTTTGGCCCCTGACAGACCTCAGGTAGGACACGTAAAGTTTAACCTTGTTGGTTGTTTTCATGACCAAGAGTATACCGCATATGTCTGACAGCAGTGTGTGCTTCCATGTTTCAGAGTGAGGATGACAGAGTGAGTGTGTTATCACTTCAGAGCTCCATTAAACACAGGGAGCAGCCTGCAGCCATCAGATCCAGCCTCAAACTCGGGGTAACTCTGACCTTTTATTAGTAATCTTTGTTTCATTATTTCTAACCACCACAACTTTTTTACACAAATAACAAAACAACAACATGGTAGGAGTGATCTTACAATAACTTAATTTCTCCATACTGCTCACACCATAATACTCCAGGAATCCAGGAATAAAAGAGTTTGCAAATCAAGTTAAGTGCTTCAAAAATTTGTGGTGTTAAAGCTGAATTTACTGTGTTTTCATTGTAGGACATCACACCAATGGAGGAAGTGATGAGTGTTGAGAGGAGAGAGGAGCAAAGGAGACGTTGGCTTGAGGAGCTGGACCGACAGAGAGAGGAAACAGCTGAACGCAGGAGACGAGAGAAACTGCTCCAGAGCCAGGTACAGTAGTGACTGTAGAAACAAGCGCCAGATACAGCAGAGAGAGTAGAGACCAGAGCCAGGTCGAGTTTCTATCAATCACAAATTATTCATTCTAATGTTTCACGTTTCACTATGTTTGTGTTGAACTCGTGATGACGTAGTTGTTCTGATCTTGTCTGCGTCTGTCTCTGCAGACAGAAGACCATGACCTCTGGACTACACACTTTGACTCCCTGCAGAGGAGACCTCCTGTCCACACCACAGCTCCATCAGCTCCACCTCCAGCTCCATCCAGTGGATCTGAGCAAGGGGAGTGGGAGCCTTCATCCAGCCTGTCCTTAGTCTGGGAGGCCACAAGCAGCTGTGGAGCAGAGAGTGTAGGCGGTGCAAGTGTGGATATGACCAACAGATTCCCGAGTAGAGCCAGGTAGGATGGAAAGGGGACCTAATGTATCCAATCGGAGATTCATGACAATAACAGCAGAGAAAGCGAAGAGAAAGATTTAATAGTTTATCAATATGACAGAGAGAATGTAGTTGTGGGAATATTCTAGTCTGGGGCCCAGGGAGAACCATGACCCCATTTTTCAGAGCCATGCTGTACCATGTGGTTTAAATCTTTGTGAAGAACGATTCATATTACAGCACTTTGCAAGACAAACTTTAAGACAAATGAGATGCGATTGTGTGGACTTTCCACAGTCACTTAAAGGGCTAGTGTGTGACATTCAGGAGGATTTATTAGTGAAAAATTAAATATACTAATTAAAAGTATGTTTGTATACTTGTATGAAATACTTTCAAGTTTCAACAGTAGTGCTGTCACAGCTATGTGCCAGCCTGACTTGCCTCCAATGGTTTTAAATCACTGGGCTCGGGTCTAGGCTTCCCAGTGGGCCTTGGTGCACATTGTTAACTGAAGCTGAATGTCGGCTGCCAGACCATGTGACACTTGACTTGCCTTGAGCTCTTCCCCCACATCAGTCCACACCAGTCCACAGCACCTGTTCTTGTTCCACTCAAGCTATAAGCTTCCTCACTTTTATCCTTGTGGGCGACCGGCTGACCCTTAACATGTACACTGAATTTTCTAAAAACACAAAGAATGAAGGACAAAGTCATTTCTGGTATGTGAAGGCCACCATAGTTCCCTGTCATGGAGTCAGGAAACATCAAGTCCTCCATAGTTACAATCTGTAGATGTCAGATGTCACCAATTTCTTACATACTGGACCTTTAAAGGAAAAGGGGGACATACTAAAAATATACATAGAGAAGATAATTCTAAAATTAATGTTTTTTAAGATTCAAAATTTAAGTTGTATGTTCATTTGTCTTATGCAGTATTTTTTATCCTATTATGTGTGGAAGTAGATGCTCAGAGTTCATTGGTCCACGTGTTTTTTTTTTTTTTTACAGCTACCTGAGGACCATGACTGCCCTGTTGGACCCCACCCAGATAGAGGAAAGAGAGAGGAGGAGGCTCAAACAGCTCGAGCAGCAGGTAAAAGGAAGAGAAGAGGGATGACATACATAGTGTGGGAGGAGGAATACACTTTTGGTCTATCAGTTGGCTTTTCTTAAGGTTGAACTGTCTCTTCCAGCGAGCGATTGAAGCTCAGGTGGAGGAGCGCCGGCAGCAGAGGGAGCGAGAGCAGGTGAGGAGGAGAGAGGAGGAGGCAAAGGATGCCAGCAGGTTGGCTGTGGAGAGGGAAATGCTACAGAGACAGTACGAGCTGGAGAGCCAGAAGGTCAGAGATCAGCATGTGCACTGCATGATTCTTTACACAACTATTTAACAATTTCCCAAGGATGAAAAAAAAAGTTTTCTGAGTTTTACTGTAGGTGCAACATTAGATTTTCTGTGTGTGTGTTTGCATGACATTTAGGAGCAACCAAGTCAGCAGGCAGAGCAGCCAAGGAAGGTTCACGATGTGATGGTGGAACCCAACGGTGAGTAAAGCCCACTGCAATAATACGATGATACAATAGAATGCAGAGAAATGACTACTAAAATCTTGTGCGTTTACATCTTGGTGCATCTCTATGATGTGGTATTTTTGGGCCAGTGTGAAAGCTCACAAGTAGATACACTGCCTTTGGAATTCTACAGAAGTAATATCAACAAAAACTATCAAAGATTTCAGAAGTACCTTTCATGCCAACGTGTGCTGTGCTGAAAGATTTCTCAGTGGCAGTAAACATTCCATTGGTCCACACTGTACATACAGAATGAGTGCTTTCAAAACAAAATACACGTTAAAATTATAAATACAGATATATTTAAAGAAATGACCACTCCTCTAAGTGTGGGTGTTTGTGTTCATCAGTTACCAGTCAGAGCATGCATTTGGAGAAGAACGTTAGCAGTTCAGTGCCCCCATACAAAGACACTGCTGTACAGACAGGTAACTGTTACTATTATTAATACTGTCATTTTAACATAACTACAGATGGTGTAGGATTCATGGATGAGGATGAATCTCTCAGTGGGTTGTTCATAGTCTTAAACTGTGCAATGTGCTTTAATCGTTTCCTGCGTAGAAGAAGCTCCTTCTGTCCCACCTGCAGAAGAAAGGGTTCAGACTCCTGATGTCGCTGCACAGTACCAGCCACCTGTTGCTCCTCCAAACAGCAGGAACCCTACAGTGAGGACAGGCAAGGAGAACATCTGTCTGTCCGAAGGTGGAGGAGGAGGAGGAGGAGGAGGAGACGACCTATATGAAGCATTTGCACGGACAGAGAGGAACAAGAGGGACAAGAGGAGGCCAGAGTGGAACACACAGAAGTAAAAACACACATGTCTCACTAAAGCTGAAATGGAAAAAAACTGTTTTGATTCCTTGACATTACAGTAAAAGTACCTTTAGGTTGGGGACTTGTGCTTAGATAAATCATTTGAACGTGTCTTTATATTTTATGTTATATAGATGGAAGCAAAACACATGATAAACAAGACAAGATTTTTGAAAAACTCTACAAGAAATGTTTTGTCCAAGTTCATCCAATTATAAAGTTTTTTTGCCAAGCAATACTTTCAGACCTGACTGAGGAAGTGTTTGTGTATACGCACCTGCAGTGCAGAGGTGGGCGGGGACAATATGTTTTTATTCCACCTTGTGCTACACAACTTGGTTTTCTGAGGATTCATATTTATTTCTAAAACATTTTGCAGGCAGGCCTCTCACTCTACTAGCACAATGTTGCTGTTGCTTCTGTCTAAAGCAAATCACTTCTTCAGCATTGAAATGTTGCTGGTGATGCAAGATCTAAACACAGCTACACGGAGAAACACAAATCAGTGCTGTGTGAACTCATTTGGTAACGGTTAGAGCTGCTTATGCTTACAAGTTGCACACAACAATTTTGTGCCAAATTTAGAAATCCAAATGAGATCAGATATCTTTATTGTCATCGTACCCCTTCATATTGTGGCTCTAGGCCCAGCCGTCGTTTTGTCCCAGCCTCGGAGCGTTACCCAGCCGCTCTGCAGAGGAACAGACAGGAGAGTCGGCTGAAGAGGCAGGCCGAGCTCCTCGCCCTGCAGGAGAGGACATGTCTGGCCAGGACAGAGCCTCCTCCTCCTCCTCCTCCTCAGCACCAGGATCCTCGTCTTTGCTCCAACTTCAAAAAGGCTGGAGTTGGACCAAACAACAAGGTAGGGGGATTTTTATTTTTTACACTGTGGATTTTGATTGACCGGTATCACATTCTCCTCTAAGAGCTGCCTTTTAATCAACTTTTTTTTAGGCGGAGACTGTTTCCAGAGGACAGAACATCTCTACAGTCGTCAACAATGAAAGGTGTGCTGCTCCGAAATAGATAAAAAGATTAAACCGAGTTACAGTTGAGAACCTCAAGAATTTTTAAACCTTGACAATTTTTCCTTGTCATATATAGAAAATATCTTAATACTTTTATTTTAAAAGATTTGGTATTTCATAACAACTTATTTATTATCCTAAGTAAATTTTCTGGAAAGAATTTTGTTGATTTGAACAAACAGCAGGCAAAAGCAAGACAAAGCAAGTCAATTTAACATAGTGGAACCATGAGCAGTAACAACAATGAAAAAAGAGCTCTTTTTAGTTTGTATTGATAAAGAACAACAAACTTGGAAGCACATATCTGCAGGAAATTTTAAAGTAAATATTTTTTAATAAACTGGACATCCATACACCTTTGAGGGTCATTTCGTGGTTAACAATATTCCCTCCCATCCAGAAAGTTGCTGGTTCATTCCCAGTTCGACCAAGGCCTTTCTGTCTGCGTTAGAGTTGAATCAATCACTCGATTAATCGATTACTAAATTAATCGCCAACTATTTTGATAATCAATGTTTATTAGAGAATTCAAAGTTTTCCAATTTTCAGTTTTCTTAAATGTGAATATTTCCTGGTTTATTTGCTCCATATAACAAAGAAACAATAAAACCGAGTCAGTGGATAAAGCGGTAGAAAATGAATGAATGAATGAATCATTCGTTTCCCGATGTTGTCTCCACTTGGGGGCGCTCTCCTCCTATCTATGTTGTCAGACACAGAATGCAGAGTCGGCCGGGCCCCAACCCTCTTCCTCCACTGGTCCAGGAGTTTGTTCCTTACATCCGAACTGATGAAATCACCCTGGACCCACTGGAGTCTGCTGTTAATCCCCCACCACACACATGCACAGGTAAAAAGCATTTAAAACAATAATTAAACAATGATAATTAGCACAATAATTAAATTATGTACATTAACATTATTTCCCTAGTATTTTACTATTTACATTATTTTTAGAGAGTAAATGGTAACACTACATCAGCCACACTAAATATTTAAGTGGCACAGTGTAACAGTTTGTGCTACAGGACAAAAAATAGATGTATACACAAATATAAATTCAAGGTCTCACTTATTAAACATTAAATTCCACAGTACTTTAGATCATACAAATAATGCAGATTCTTTTTTTTTTTGCTGTACTTGATTTACTGGTGGGGACCCACGGTTGGTGTAGTGGTTAGCGCCCTTGCCCTTGCAGCAAGAGGTCCCGGGTTCAAGGGGACAAGGGGCCCTCTGCAAGGAGATTTGCAGATTGGAACCCTACAGTGAGGACAGATTTGGGGACTGGGTTAATTGGACACTCCAAATTGCCTGTAGGTATGAATGTGAGAGTGAGTGGTTGTCTGTCTCTGTGTGGCCCTGTGATGGACTGGCGACCTGTCCAGGGTGTGCCCTGCCTCTCGCCCCATGTCAGCTGGAGTTAGGCACCAGTGCTCCCCGCGACCCTCAGTGGATAAAGCGGTAGAAAATGAGTGAGAGTGAGATTTACTGGTTGGATTTTTGATGGCTAAAACATCACATTTTAAAGCAGTTTTAGCTTTATGGAGAAAAAGGTTTGATTACCGTCTGC
Source organism: Brachirus orientalis (assembly GCA_016785285.1). Lineage (NCBI taxonomy): Eukaryota > Metazoa > Chordata > Actinopteri > Pleuronectiformes > Soleidae > Brachirus > Brachirus orientalis. Next base: position 11,365,963 of record JAFBJR010000194.1, on the reverse strand, counting down.
TGCTGCTGCTGCAAATAAATATGACGTACCTTCTCTTTGTCAGATGCTGCTCCTCCGAGCTCATCGTCTCCTCCTGCTTCCTCACACCGAGACACTCTCCTCCAGCCTGAGCAGCTTTGTAAGACACACACACAGCGACAGCAGGAGATCCTCAGAGGACTCGCTCAGCTACGTCAGGTAACCAACTCGAGTACTTCTTCTTCTTGTGACACAAACATAATGCGTTCCTTAGCCATCACGCCTAAATGCCTATGGTCACACTCCTACCCCGACTCTACTAAACCTCATTCTTACCTGAAGCTTAAAACCAGGACTTAACTCTCAAACAGGCTTTTGAAGCTTTGTCCGAGTGAGGACCAATCGCACGGTGTTGTACTCTCCCCACCTCTTCTGAAGGTGCAGGTTTGGTAGAATACTTTGTGTAAACGTAGGCAGAGTCTCTGCCATGGAAACATTATTAAGGACACAAAGTGCCAATCTGGTGTGAATCTTCCTTAAATCTGAATGAATTATTTTAGGTTTTTAGTAAAATCAATGTGACCTTAGGAAAATCTGTATAGGATTGAAACGTGTCCTCAGTAAAGTTTTTCAACATGGAGTAAGTGTGCGAGTTCTACCTCCTTTTGTACGAGTTTTATTTTTTAAAAGGACAACTGTGTAGTGACACAACAATTAGTTGTCAGTAAGGTAAACTAATGTTGGATGCTTTTGCTTTTATCTCTTGCAAAAAGACTGTTTGTGTGTTTACAGGGTTTATTACAGAAGCAGAGAGAATTGGAGACAGACCTGAACCCTTTATTGAAGCGCCATGACAACAAGCTCTAGTCCACTGACCACTACACTTCAGAGCCTCTTTGGTCCAGTTTCAATTCCCTCACTTGGCTATAGACCTATTTTTTGTACACTACCAGGTTTCTCTTGTATAGTGGTCATCCAGCCGTCCAAGAAGAAAGGGTTTCCAAATTAATATGTCAAACCAAGTGGTATAAAAGAATTCTCAGAACATTTTCCAAAACTGGTGATGAACAGTGTTCCATGCTAAAGCAACAATTTAAAGGTGGACCAAGTACAGGATTGAGACGGTCTTTGTGTGCGCTGACAGTATTTTTCTGGGGCTCATTCAGTAATCTAACACTGAATGAAACTAAACATCCAAAGTGCCATGGAGGAGTTTATGGAGAATACAAGAACATGCAGACAGAACCAGGATGAACCAAGACTCGTACGGAGAACCACCCTGCAGTGAGGGACAACTTCCATCCACACCCACAGGCAGCTGGAACTCATTATCAGGATGGTGAGAACTAAAAGTAATTTAGGGTTGGGTTTGCAGCTGATGAGACACTGATCTTGTCTGGAATCTCACTCCAGCAGAGAATCATTCAGCTCATATAAACCATCACTAAAAGTTGGTTTATATAAACCATTAATAAAAGGTTGTTTTGTTTCTTTAGCTTCTTGCAGGACAAGGAACTTTATGAATCAGATTAATTTTTTTGCTACATTTTTTTCCTCAGTTTGCATTTTTTTTTTAATTTATTGCAAATTTTAATGTATTTAAAGTATGGGTTACTTATTTATTTGGTTTTGTCATCAATTAATTATATTCTGACAACTGTATGATACCTTCTTTTCTTCTAGCTCATTTGTTCATCTGAAAACACTAGGGTGTTGAAAATTTGCAGCATCCCACCTTTTTTTAAAAAAAAAAAAAAATAGATACAATATATATTTACACATTTTTGTTTCAGTTTAGTAATAATTCTGTTTTGTGATAGCTCTCATCAGCTTTGGACTGTTAGTCAGAAACAACATGCCAAGAGAAAGCATCACTAAAGGTTCTAAACACTTTGTGAATCAATTGTTTTTTTTTTTTACCAATTATAACTTCTTTGTTGAAACCTGACTGAAGTCAAACTGTCAAACTTATGAATATACTGATTTTCAACTGAAGAAACAATCTTTGATTTAAAGGATTTTGTCCCTCTGGTTGTTTGACTTTGAAAGAGTTTAATGTTTATGGCCATGTTCAGCATTGATACTTAAGTGAATTGAGTATTTTTAGTTTTCAGATTTAATTAACCAAACAATTGATTAATTAGAAAACAAACAATTAATGCAAATGATAAAACATAAAAGCTATAATATATTTAAATGCTAAAACTAAAACACTTCTTTTTCCCTCCATGTCTGGCCTCAGGTGTTATGTTATCTCAAGTAAAAATTTAACAATGACAATGTCATAGAAGAGTTTAGGTCTTTGTATAAATTTATAATAAATTAAATTTAATCTTTTTCCCACATGAACGTCTTGTTTGCACCAAATCTATGTTTTGCATAGACAAGATTGAAAATTGACTTTAGAGGCCCAGTGTATTTAAAAAGGTACAGTGTAAAGTAAAATTTAGCAACAAATATTAGTGACGTTACATGTTGCGACTAAATATCCCTTCCCTTCCAACTGTGTTGGAGAACCTATAACAACTTTAGCCAGCAAAAAAACCTTAAGAGTTAAGTTTGTCCATTGTGGGCTATTGTAAAAGAATTGTGGTCCAAAATGGAATCCTGTACAAAACCAACCTAGCTTCTGATATAAATATTAAATACTCTTTCTGGGGTAATGAAAAACTATCAGCTGATTTATCATTCAAAAATTTTGAATGATAAATAATTTGTAAATAATTATATAATTATTATTGTAAATAATTTCTCCAAAATTTTATACACTTAATTTTAAAAGTAAACTAATAAAATATACAGTCATAAATACCTTCAACTGAGGCATTCATCTTCCATCATGTACTATCATGTAGAAAACATTACAGCCAACTCTGGATCATGTAGTGAAGTTTAATACAAAACTGATGTAAAAAAAAAAAAAAAAAAGATAAAAATGTTTTAAGTTAAAACCAGTCACTTTGAGTTACTTACTACATACAGTGCAACAACAACTAAACAAACACCTCCCCAGGGTAACAAATCCAACATTAAGAACAAAATATTTTTTTTTTTTACAAGACAAAGTGTCCACTGGAAGACATGTAAGGCTGTCTGTCCATTTATTTATTTAAAGTGTCTTTAAGTTACATGAGCTGCAGCAGGTGTGAGTATTCACTGGACTATTTTACCTGGGATAATCAGCTGATGGGGTTGAACTACATCCCATTAAAGCCTCCTCGTGTCCCTCCTCTGTACATGTTGCTTCCCTGACCTGCAGGTTTGTGGTACATCCCCAACAGTGCAGGACCACTGACGGCCTGTGGGAGGCTCCACACCATGTTAGCAGCACCTACAGGGCCCAGCTCACCAGGCCAGACAGGTGAGGGTCCCAGGAGGCCCCTTGTCCCGCCAAGAGAAGATAGGGGCCTCAGCATGGGACCCACAGAGAAAGGCTGGCCAGGGTAATGAGGCAGGAGGTGGTGCCGCACGTATCCATGTCCCCACTGCTGCTGCTGGCTGTGGGGTGGAAGGTGTGGGTGCGACAGACTTGGCTGGAACTGATGTTGCTGGTTGGTAAATTGCTGCAGATGTTGAGACTGCTGGATCTGATGTAGTTGGGGCAGAGCAGGATTTGGGTTGTCCTGGCCTGTTACCATAGTGATGCTTCCGGTTACCTTGCTGCTACTACCCCTTACCAGTTGGGTTTCCTCTCGTATCGACCGTTCCTCTCTACAAAGAGAAAGCATGAGTCTCAGCAGCGACCAAAAAGCAGACGGCAGGAAAAAGATGATGACTGTAATTCCAAAACAAAAGGATATCTCTAAGAACATTGGATTAAGCAACAACAAAGCAGCACTTGAGGGGGTTAGATTATGTTATTACAATATTAACTGTTGTGACAGAAATAGTTAATGAAAAGACATGTTGCATATATAGTCCTGAATCAGGGAAAGCCAAATTTCTAATATTGTAATAATGCAGATAAACCCTGATCTTTGATAATTATGGATAATTATGTGATCATTTCCAATATCTAAACATCTGTGCAAACAGATTTGCAAGTACCAGTCCTTTCACTAATGATGGCCGACTCAACAACATACAGCGGTAACAGCCATGGGTAACACATTACAGCTTCTACAAAAAGACAGTTTCTTTACTCACCCTGATCTGTCGCCCTCTGCAGCACAGGGGGAGGTACTGGAAGTGGCTGCGCTGTGTTTAGTTGATGAAAATTGTTCCTGCTGAGCTGCTTTTTCTCTCTCTGTGTTGGTCGTGTCTGCCAGGTCACTTGGTCCCTTCACTGTAGCTGTGCTCTGATTGTATGAAGAGGTAGATGACTCATTTCTTGTGAGACTCTGCTTTTCTTTCAACAATGGTAACATTCTCACTGAAGGACCGTCCCCTGACTCGCCTTCTCCTTGTCCTCCTCCAAGACTTCTTACACTCCCCTGTCCCTCTGTGGGCAGCTCCACTCCGTCCTGTCTCCATTCCTCTTCCACCAGCTCTGGCTGCAGTGCTGAGTGAATCAAATCCAAAGTGGCTGCTATGGCTTTCCTGCCAGGTGTAACCTTGTTCGACTCAGAGGGACCTCCTTGACTAATGGGAGCAGTATGATCATTACCTTTAAAAACAGAATTGGACAGGAAGGTTTGTGGCGAGTTGATAGTTGACTCTAGCTGAGAGTCCAATTGCTGCTGCTGCTGCTGCAGCTGAGCTTGACGCTCGGCTCGTAACTGTGAGATGGCTAGTCGAAGATCCTCAAAGTCCGTGTCTGAAGGTTGAGGCACAACGTCCTTACAGGAGGCGTCTGGGACAAGCTGGTCAGAGAGATGAGGGAGTGGGAGGAAGCTGGAGCCCGGCTGCTGGAGAACATGCTGGTGTTGCTCACTAGAGGAGAGAAGATGGTTGTGCTCTGGGAAAATCGAGGGCGAGCGTTCAGAGCCTGATGCAGAGTCCCCATGACTCTGCTGTCTGTCAAGACCTGAGGACAGAGAAGACCAGTGAGCAGAAAAGCACCACTGAGACAGCAAAACCTGCTGAGAAGCTGTAGAACAAAGGGAGAGAGAGAATCAAACAAAGGAACAGAAACAAGAACGAGGGGTGAGACAGCTGAACAGAGGAAAAGAAAAAAATAAAGAGGCAAAGTAGGACAGAAGAATAAAATGAGAAGAACCCTTGATTTGAATGTCTCTAAGATGAGAGAAAGTCAGTTTTAAAGGAAGGCTGTGGCTTGTTGTTATGTGGTGACAATGTCAACCACTACAACATATCTAAGCTCCTCAGGATGATATATTAGATTACATTTTGTAAGCCACTGATTGTTCATCTTTATCACAGGTGTGCCCCAAAAGCTAAATCAAGTGTGAGTCCGGTCACTGCTTAGGTCACCTTGTTTTTCAATATAATAATATTGAAAAACAAGGGCTTTAAATGTGAAAATGGAATGGAAGAAAGAAGTGAAAACAAAAATAAACAAAAAGACCCAGAACTTTAATTTCAGTAAGTCAGGCAAATCTTCATTTTAGTTTATTCAGTACAGCAATTAAATACACAATCATAAAATATACAGCTTATAAAACTGGTATTTTTTAAAAGAACAACTGAACAATCTCTCAACCATTCTCTCAAATTCTCCTCAGCTTTCCCCTCTAAATATTATTAAATATTAATAATTATATTATTAAAAAATATTAAATATTGGGTAACATAATGCAAAATGAAGCAAATGTGAGGTGAGAGAGAAAACTGTGTCAAAAAGATGCAGCTGCACCAGGGCATCATGCTGCTACAGCTGCAGCTCAGGTGGAGAACCGTGTGGCTACTATCATGGTGCTTCACCTGGTAAACCACTACTTTAAAGTGTGCCTAAGAGCACTGAAACTGACATAACTTCCTCTGCTACAGTCCCTCTGGCATTGACTGGTGGAAACCCAATGCAAAATGAGTCCCCAGGTAATCTCAGTGACATCTGTTCCATGCGAGGGTTTCTCTGCAACCTGACTCAACAACAGTCCCACAGCAGTGGCTTTTTCTAGTAATTATTACATTGTGAGATTGAGCTGTTATTTACAATTTTCTAGTGCTGCAACTTTAAATCAATTATTAAATGAATCAGTAACTATTTTAAAATCAATTAATCAGATTGAGAAAATTTTAAAAAAATAAGCTTCTTAAATGTAATGTTTCTTTCTTCCATATAACGACGACATCTGTGAAACTGAGTAACTTTGGTTTATGAACAAAAAAGTAATTTGAGAAAATCACAATTTAAAGTGGTTTGGTTTAACTGCTCAAGGATCAATATGTTCTTCCAACCTCCTGATGCTGAACACAGTTAGCTCTACTATTAGTGTCAGGTGATTAATTGCTGCTGTGTAACACAAGTTCACACAAAAGATCCAGCAACCACTATCACACAAGTAACAACGGGAAAAATAACTGTTTCGTGAACGCACCATCACAACTTTCCACTTATGATTTGATCTCTCGGGCCAGATGATAATGCCACATCTTAATGAAGTCTTGGACAGGGAGCTTGTGCACAATTCAACCTCTGCTCTATGTTCCTCTTCTGCATTTTTCCTAGGTGAATCCCATCTCTTCTGTGGTGGAATCAGTTTGAAGGAATTTGTATTGGTCATCACCCTCTCAGAGGTGAAAACTCACTTCAAGGTCCACAATGGAGGGGGAAATGAGAATGATTTGGGGTGGGAAAAAGGGGAAGTGACTGGCTGCGCAGGTAGAGGTTAAGATGTATTCAACATGGATAGAGCAGCAAGCATTTGGGGACTGGAACTCGCACCAAGGTCCTTCAGGGTGGTTGTAGCAAATTATCCCACATTCCACCTTTGTCTGACTGGAGAAATGATGAGGAGAGCCAACAAAGTCAACAGTGCTGATGGTCCGCAGATCCCAATATCCTTGACCGAATTGGTGGTAAGGCTTGGTTTTAGGTAGCCACCCTGGTCTTACATAATAGATGTCCAACCAAACCTTGGGGTTTAAAAGCAACCAGTCACTGAATTTCTGCCCATGCCGACTGTACAGCTGCAAGCAAGGTGGGACAGTTTGAGATTTGGGGGTTAACTTGTTTTCATCAAGGATGCCAAAGACTTCCAGTAATTCAGAGAAGTCATGTTTACTATTGGGGGCCACATTTTCCTGTCTTTCTGTTGTATGCAGTATTAGTTCTTCTACTTCAACTTGGGGGGGTGGGGGGGGGGTGAGGATGGTGCCAGCTTGGGTACTGTCAAGGTCAGGTTGGTCTGCTATGCTGGTGTTCGTCTGTGGGCAAGGCAGTATTATTAGTGGCCTATGTTCTTGACAGAATCCCAAACCAAACAGTGTCATCTGCTCGGTGAGATGACAAAATGGAGCCCCACACCTTTGGTCAGTCTGTATTCAGTGGCACAAAGAACTTTCAATTAAGCTGAAGAGCTAATCTCTGGCTCTTTTAAGGATAGGCATATGGGGATTTCAATTTTTGTGTGCGGTGATTGATTGACTCAATCAATGTCTCCAGATTCAATAAAAAAACTACTTGGAGGTGGTTTAGAAATGCATACGGTGACATCATTCTGCATGCGTTAATGCAGTCCATCCCAGGACACATTAGAGACTGGCTCCTCAGCACAGGTCCTCTGATCCACTGCAGCTTCACAGTGAACTCAAGTTTTTTACACTAATCGGGACCCGTATGCTGATTTGTTTGTAGCTACTGCCACAATAATAACACTGATCACCACACAATTAATTTTGTAAAAATTTTTTTATTGCATTCTGAAGCAAAATTTTGATTCACACAGGCCCTCGACTCTTTCTCTACTTGTCACTTGCAATAGTGCATTGCTAATTTTATTCCGATTATAGGCAGATGAAGTATAAATGACAATTAATAGACAAATGGATTTAAAAATAAGCTATATGTTGTCTGTTTGTGATTAGTTGTTCAGGCCACATCACAAAGGACATCTACTTCCTCAAGTTTTTCAGAGAGAAAGTGCACATTGTGCTCAGTCTCGACTGTTTTAATCAAACCACAAGGCTAAGAATCACAGAGAGAAACATCTAGCATCTTAAGCTTGAGCAGCTCATCTGACATTACATATGAATAGCCAGGACTTTTACGTTGTCCAATTCAATAGAAATACATTTGTAACAACTAACCTTTGGTTGCCAGCTGGGCGTCCAAGACTGGCTGCCTGTCCTTGATATTATGATAACCGACCATTCTGGTGAAGTTGTGCAGAATTTCTTCGATGCCACACACGATGATGCCACCACTTAAGTACTCGGGGGATTTTTTTAAAAAACGCTCTGCGTAAAATAAACAATTAAAATATGTTTTTAGGTAATCAATATGTCACTGATACCAATAAATATCCTTGAGTGTTAGTTGAGCTACGTACCAGTAAGAAATATTGTGTGTCGGAACTGTGTGTAGCGAGCCTGGAGCTCAATAAGACAGTCCAGGTCAGGTGACTGATGTTTCATCATGTCACATTCATGATACGGGAGGAACTCAACAATCTGCTTCTTCTGATATGCTGAAAGGAGGTCTAGAATTTTGGCTGAATCTCTCCTGAACCTGATAACCAAAGGGACGGACACACACACACATTAAAAGATCTACTTTCCTATCTGAATTTTAAAACAATGGGTGATTTCAGAGTCAGACCCCATATGATCTTGACTCAAACTACAACATGTATTAGAGACTTGGTTGACTGTGTTCCTCCTACAAACATGCAAACATGAACATTTAATAAAGCTTTAATATATGTATATGGTGCCAAAAATGCCAGAAACATCTGAGAAATCCAAACAAAACAGACAATGTTTTAAGGATGTTCGTTTTTCCATCCATCTCCAAGAGGCTACAACTTAATTTAATTCTCATTCTCATTGTATGGCATCATCAAGTGAAGAAAGCATTGGTACCTAGCTTGTTCTTTTAATTTCTTGTGGGTTTTGCAGTGCACCTTCCACTTCCAAACACTCCCTAGAGAACTGTGTTGTTCCAGAAGCTTCAGCAGTTCAGCCAGTTGACCTGCAACAGTAACATGTCATTAATCAACACACTCTTTCAGACAAAATACACAGCACAATGGTTAATTGATTTGTCCAATTAACATGAATATTTCCTGAAAATTGCATGGTCAAAATGCATTATGGGACTAATGTAAAAGCATACAGATCTGTTACTATTGCCTAAAACACACTGACCTGCATCTTTTCTCTCTGACCTACCATGAGTGATGAAGTCTGGACTGAGGATCATCTCATCTGAAACAACGCAGCCTCCAGACACAAAGAGCTCATTGTAGCTGTTGTTCCTGATGTCATCCAGTGTATCGATACCCACAAACAAAACGGAGGGACGCCGTTTCAGAGATACCAGACATGGGATCTGATATGTACACCAACATAAACACATGTTAATTCCTTGTTTGGCCATTTAATTTACTCAGTAGATCAGCTGGTATATAGAGTACATATGGAAAGCATAACGAAACCACGGTTGATGGTTAATTGCTATCAAAGAAAGTACAGAGTGAATTTGTCCCCTAACTAAGGGAGTTAGTGCTCCACACTGACAGCAAATGCTTGCTCATTATGTGAATCTTATCGTTTCTCTATATAATATTGTAACATCCCGACCTTATTATAAAAAGTGCCTTGAGATAATGTATGTTGTGAGTTGAAACTATACAAATAACACTGACTGACTGATAGATGGTATGGTTCAGACTGGCAGCAGCCATGACTTACACTGAGACAAGACTGACTGAACCCTGACCAGAAAGTGGCTACACCCCATTTAGAATGACATCTTACATCAAGGACAAATGCAATTCCTTTTTACTATAAACCATACAAATCACATTAGGTAGTTTGACAAGTTACCATGGACTGATCTGGCCACCTGAACTAATAGATAAGCATTACAGACAGTGAACCTACTGAACAACAAAGTACTACAACTAAGAGGCTTAAAGCTGTAGTGTGAGACTTTTGAATATAAACAAATGTCAGCGTCAAATTATTTATTTTACCTTGTGTATGTGGCCAGCTATGTGTTTGTTCTTTATGATGACCAGCAATCTGTTTTCCGAGTTGTCTTGGTTCAGAAAGGACACAGGACTCTGTTCCACATTACCCTGTTTCACCAGGTATTTCTGCAATGATAGAGTACACAAAATACACACACATTATATAAACTGTACATTTGCAATAGGGCTGGGTGATTATATGTGTTTAATTGATCGCAATAAAATCCAGGTCAATTACGATGATCAGTTTTGGGCCTATTAACTTGATCACACGTGATGTGCGCATCACCAGCCAATCCTGCTGCAATCTGGTGTGCAAGTTTCCAGAAAGTTACAAAATAAAAGTGCAGAATGGCGGAAAGTGAAGGTGAGGGCAGCAAAAGTGATGTAAGACATGACCCACTTCCATGGAATATGTACTTAATGCTTTGCAGTCATCAGTCTTTCACATAACTAAATGTAGAAATTATCCCTAAGCGTGTGCGCAGTGCCCACAAAATTACCTTGACGTTGTCAAAAACATGGTCCCTCGGCTCAGTGCTGTGGAGGTAGAACTGCAAGGAGTTTTTTTTGACATCTTTGATGATCTTAACCAGACTGTTGAATACTTCTGGCTCCAGCAGGTTGATCAAGGAACTCAGGGCTGTGGCTGGGGGAGCAGGGCTGGACACAGAGGCTGAAGTGGATCCCTGCTGGGAGGAGTGAGAAGTTTCTGCCAAGGGCTTAGAATCAATGCTGGAACCTAGTTCCCTAGTGCTTGATCCTGCTAGACTACTTACTCCTTGTACATCAGACATACAATCCACGGTATTGGTAAAACTGTTGTCTTGTGTTTGTCTGGCATTATGAATGACTGTTCTGTTGTTTTCTAAAGTATGACTTTGCTGTGATTTCCAGTGGGACTGTGGCAACTTGTTTGAAGGAGGATGGAGGTCAGCAGTGTCACCAGGATTGAAAACAGTGTCAGATGCAGAGGTAGGAACAGTAACAATGATATTAGGAGCTGTTGATTTCGTGTTGTTTGTTGCATCTGGCTGCAACAATTTACCTCCTCTGGAGAGACCTGGAGTTTGACAGACCGAAAAAGTATTATCCGCAGCTGTTAGATCACTACAGGGAGCACAAACTTCATCACTTGTTTTAGTATTAGCTGCTCGAATGCTGGCAACATAAGCATTCACGCTGCTAGCCAACACAGTATCAGCATCAGAATGGCTGGTGTCAGCATTTTGGTGGTGGCAGTTGTCACCAAATTCTGTTATCATGCTGTTAATGCTGTCCTGCAAAGAGCTAACATAGTCTTGGACAGGGGGACAGGAGTGGTATAAAGACACATAGTGCGAAAACTGAGATGGTAAGCTATGTTGAAGTGTGTGTTGAGGTGTAAGGTTTTCTGTATTTAAAGTGGAGTGTGGAGACTGAGGGAAGCTGCAGTGAATGCTCTCCTCTTGTAGGAGGTGCTGCATCTCAGTAAAAAAGTTGCCAATATGTTTGTCCACAATGCTGTCGATATCTGCGGGATGTTTAGGAGGGGAGGACAAGGATGGAGAAGCTGAAGAGCCACTAATCAGTTCCTTCTCTTTTCCCTTCTGCTTCCCTTCATTAATCTCTTGTATCATATTCACCACCCTCTCTTCATCTTGTTTAAACCATGTGACCACTTCTTCCTTTTGTTTTTGCACCTTCTCAACAGGCTGATTTTCTTTTTCCTCCTTAAGGAGTTCTTCATCTATCTCCTTCAATTCCCTTATTTCTCCCTGTGCATACTGCCTCTTGTTCACAAATGGTGGTGGTGAGAGGCTTGTTGACTTCTCTGCAGCTTGAGGAATAGATGGCTGGATGGATGGAAAAAAGGATGGCTCTTTGTTCTTTTCTTTTTCCTGAGGATTCTCTTGCTTGTCCTTGCACATTCCTGCAGGGGACACATACAGCATGGTGACTTAAGTCCTGAATGCTTTCACATTATTTGAAGTGAAGTTTAAGTGCAGAAACTGGTGACTGTAAAATCAGTGACAAGACTTCTTCAGCCAATACTTGTAAGCAAATACTCTTTCAGAAAAAGAGGACAAAACTCTAGGTGGCAATACAGCTCAAAACTGGGACCAAAGGGACCAAGTTAGACCCTGAAACCAACATGGCCGAGTTACCTGTTAACTCCCTTGATGTTGGAGGAGGCAAATTCACCTCATTAGCACCACTGTTGCCCTTGTCAAGCAGTTTGAGTTCAACAGACACCAGGGACCGGCACTGGAAGGGGGAGGGAGATCGTCTGAGCTGAGGGGATGTGCGGTGAGAAGGAAATGGGAACTGAGGAGAGGAGCAAGGACTGGGCTCTGGCGAAGGGCACTGAGATGGGGAAAATGGGGGGCTGGTGTCTGGAGAGAGACACTGGGAGGGTGAAAGGGGAGGGCTGGGATCAGGTGATGGACATTGAGAGGGGGAGAAAGGAGGGCTAGGCTCAGGGGACGGGCACTGGAAGGGGGATGGAGGAGGGCTGGGCACAGGAGACTGGGCAGGGCTTTTCCTGGAGGGCTTAGTTGTTGTGGTGATGTTAGTTGTCACTGGAAGGTGACGGAAACGAGGGTCCTGAGGGATGAGTTTCTCTTTCGGAGAGAAGCGTTTCGAACACAGACCTGCAGACAGAATTTGGAGTTTCCCATCAATTTTCTTTTCATAATGCTATATTCATCAGAGCTTCTACTAGTGTGGCATAAATTTGGCTTAATATAATTGACAGTTACACTTCTGTAGTACATACAGTGAACTGAATTTGTCATCTTCATCCTAAGTGCTGACTTGTATAATAAATTGCTTAGAGAGTCATGTCAGATTTAACCTTCTTTTACACGGTTAAATCTACACTAGAATGAATATCCATCCTCTAATAGCACACATGCTCTTAAGTATATTATACATATAAAAATAGACTGATGATTATTTTCAAACAATTACAATAATTTCAATCTTGTCCCTGGAGCTATTCTTTTTATCCAGCACATTTCCTGTTTTGCTCTTCAAACCTTAATTTAATGTAAATATACTGTGTATGATACTAACAATGACTATATTATTTACAGTGTGTTCACTATGTTTTTTATATTCTGTCTGGGCATGCAAACCTGTTATGGGGATAAGGACCCATGGGATCTCCCACTCTTCCTCATCTTCGTATCCTTCTGCTCCCCTCCCTCCTCTTCCGCCTGCTGCTCTGTAGGGAGTCATCTCCCCACTATGGGAGCTGGGACTGAATCCTTCCAAACTACTGACACTACCTGCCGTCTGCTCCTAAACACACATGCACGCACACACACAAACACAAAGCATATTTAAAAAGATATTGTCCAATGTAATCATCCATTTACCTAACAATAATAATAACTCAAAAAGTAATGGATGGATTTTGATGAAAGGTGTGTAATGGGACAAGGAACAGATGATTAGATTTTTGTGGTGATCCGGATTGCTGTCTGGATCCAGGAATTTTTTGAAGGACTATCATTGTTTGTCGGAGGTCTGCGCTCTCCAAGTGCTTCTAGTTAACAATAAAATGTGTTATTCTGTCCATGCTCATGGCTACAGCATCTCACTACTAGCTGAACTCGTATTCATATACTATAATAAATGAAACTGTCATGTTAAATATGTTAAGTACAACGGCAACCTTGAGAAAGTCCTAACTCAATCACCTGTGCTACCTGTGGTGGAAACACAATTTTTCATTTTCTGGAGACTGCAGTATACTGTACATTTACTTTAAGCTCTGCTATTATTAACAACTGTCCTGAGAGACAGCGCTAAGAACAACTGTTTACGTCTGGCATTAAAATACATCCTGGATGTGTCTCATGTGATCAGATCTGGCTTGAACTGTGCTACACACTAACACTAACCCATGATTTTTTTAACAGGACTGACTGTACGGGTTAGTGCGAGGCTGTGTGTGGGAGGGTCCTGCTTGTCTGTGTGACAGGTAGGGAGAGAGGGGAAAAAAAAGTTTGAAAGTAGCTGAGAGTACTACACAGTTCCAGCATGGCTTGCTACGGCAAAGCTTGACTCTACTCGATTTTATTTTATTTTTTTTGCTTTTCCACTAGTGATAGTACCTGGTACTTTTTTTAGTACCTGCTCTGGCGAGGTTCCATGCGAGCTGAGACGATATTAAATGTGACGTCTCAGCCACTCCCGCCATATATTAGGTCAGTGACTGTGTCAGACTGCGCTCTGGTCATACAGGAAGAATTTAATCTTTTTATTAATTGATTGTAATGACTCAGTACACCAAAAAGATCTGCTCTACTCGTCACTAGTTTGTGTGCGTGTTGCATATAAAACGACATCACAGCAGTTTCATGCAGCTGTGCTACGAAGACTCTGCCCACGTTGGAGAGGTACAAAAGTAATGGAAAATGACGTGCCCAATACCAAAGCAAGTCGAGTCAACTTGCGCCGTGCCAAGCTGTGCTGAAGCTGTGTAGTGTAAAAGTGCAATAAGAAAGCTCTACTCATGCCGGTGTAACATGAAATAGGTTTTTTAACATTAAAAAATCATGCGATGATCGATGTGACTACAAGTAACAGATGGGTCATGAGAAGTGTAATAAAAGCTTTCAGGTCACTGTAAAACTGCAGCTAGTCAGACGATTTCAGCTGAGGAGGGAGTTTCTAATCTGTCCTGATGACCGACTGCATTAATAATGCTCAGGAATATGGTCACATGTGTTTCCAAACCACCTGTGAATGTAGATTTGTGTTCTGAGGACACATTCAAAATGTAGTGAGAGCATTCAGACGTGATTAAATCACGCAGGATGGATGATGGCACCAGGTCTAGACAGAATATTAGTTACCTCAAGCTCCTCCTGCTTCCTCAGGTCAATGTCACAGTTGGTGGGCAGGCCCAGCTTGGTGGCCAGCCTTTGAAATGGACAGGATTCCCTCTGCTCCTCCTCCTGATTGGTAATTCCCCTGGCAGCCTGGCTGAGACCTTTCAGCGACAGATAATTTGAGTTTTTGAAATTGCTGTAAAAGTATTCCATGAGTCCTACAAGCTTTGTCAAATGCAAATTGTCATGACAAATTGAAACAGGACACCTAAATGCTCTTTTGCTGTGACAAAGACAAATATTGGTTAGACAAGAACAAAATAACATGAATAAAAAGATGATGCTTTGACATGTGGTAGTCACTAAATGTTGTTTAACAAAAAAGTCTTGATGGTCAGTCACCTGTCAGCAAGCTGTGAAGTTGGGCAGCTAGTTCAGATCCATCTTCCTTCAGATGAGAATATCTCAAACCCAATGAGGCAATCACGGATGTAAGAGAATCAGGAGAGGCAGACGGGCTTACCTCAACTGGGTGCCAAAAGCAGAAAGAAAATAACACATCAGCCACTGATAAACATCCACAACAAGATGAGAACAAATTCTGAGGCATTCAGACAGATTGCAAAGCAGAAACAAATAAAGTAACATAATGTTTAGACATCATAACATTTTAATTTTTCATTTCCTTGCTTCTGATGTTTAAATAAAAATCTTGAGGGCTGCCCTATTTTCCTCTTACCATAGCCTGGTCATCATTTGAATGACAGGAATCAAACCACCAACCTCAATTTTCTACTGAGGTATAGCCTCCGTGTATACTTACCCGGAATCTTAACGTGGCCTGCAGGTCCCTGTGATGCCTTCAGATATTTAAGTGCCCTCACTGCTGTCTTCTGCTCAAGCCTCCTTTTCCTCCCAGCTACCCTGAGCCCACCTTCTCTTCCTTCCTCCCTCTTCACCTCATTTTCTGCATTCCTCTTACAGGTCAAAACCAGGTCTAACAGCTGCTGCATCTGAGTGACAAAGGACAAACATAATAGATGAATCACTCAGTGATTTTATATTCTAAGTATATATTCTAAGTACAAAAAGTCATGTTCTCATGTTTGTTTTCACCTTTTGAGAGTTAGTCTCTCCATCTGTAGTGGTGCCTGTCACCTCCTTCCCTACTGACTCTCTCTGTTCTCCACAGCTCTTCATGGGCCTAATTTGCTGTGGATCCTCAGGGCCACAGTACGTCTCCACCACCTGCCTGGCCCGAGCCACTGACAGCAGGTAGAGGGCTCGGTTGGCCAGGTAGGAGCGTAGGTAGGAATTCATGTTCACCTGGTGGTGTTTAGGTGTGGGAAACACCTTTTCCTGCTCGTCTTGTTTGGAGTCATACTCTCCCATGGGGTACTGTCGAACCTGGAGAGGAAAGACAGAAAACTGCATTTTAATGTTACGAGGGACGATTCCTGGAACGCATATGTACAATTTATACGCAAAAGGCATTTCCAGTTTGGTGTAGAAAATGCTAAATACTCTGCACAGAGGGCCAACTGCAGCCACACCCAACATCTCATGAACTGTAATACCAACTATGGACCAGTTTTAAGCCTGATTTACAGTATACTGTACTTCTTCAACAGAAATGGACAGAAAAACAGTGCTGCTAAACACTTCTTCCTCCTGTTGCACACCTGTAGTGGCTACTAGTGCCAGGGACATACCTGTATCTTGTCATGCAAAATAATTGGTCACAATCTCCATTTCCATGTTTTATCATCCAGTCTTGAACAAAACATATTTTCCCTATTGTAGTCTTGATTGTTTCAACCACTGAACTGACCACCTATGTTTCTGGCACTCCCATTGTGCTCTGACTAAAATCTATTTTGAATTTTTTTCCTCAATGCTGTCAACAAGTTCATCAAATCAACAATTTTTTGAAGGCAAACACATAGCATGAACATTGCATCTTAACAAAACACCTAAAATATAAACATAAAATTGAGGGCTACAGTAAAGGGTGGGCATCAAACCGAAATACTTTTATGGTATTGACTAGGTATTAAAAGTCCTAATATACCACCTAATATGTGTGATTAGATGATGCACAAAAATCAAATGAAAACATGAAAAGGTGTCATTCGATAACAAATGAGCTGATAATCATGTGGCATGCGATCCTGATGAATGTCTGTGATGCAAGACGTTACATCAAAGGATGGCACTCATTCCCAGAGAAAAGGAAAACTGAGCTTAAAACATGCGAGTGCATGTGTCTGTGTTGTATTATGAGAGGCTGGCAATTGTTTTATTTTTTCCATTGCAAACATTTTGAACACATGACAAATACAGAATAAACAAACAACATAGACCAGAAATAAAGAGACAACCTAAATGAAAAATATACTAACAGATAGGAAAAGACAGGATCCCCGATATCCATTTTGATAATTATAAGTCCTGTGTGTGCGTCAGACTGTACAACCAGCACTGTCAGTAGACTACACCCGCACCAACACTGCCTAACTCCAATACTGCAAACTATGACACTTTATATGTATATACTGTATCTAAAGAAGCTATTGTTGTTCATCTTATTTTCATTTGTTTCTGCTTGTTGCATATATTTAATAGCATTTAATAGTTTTTGTTTCCTTACCTTAGTTCTACTTTTCTACCTTGTTTGATTGTTGGCAGCTTTAACACTGCAAATTTCCCCATGTGGGACGAATAAAGGATTATTTTATATCACCATAGCCACAGTGCAACCTGGTACCCACCCAGGGTGTGTCATAATGGGACATCAGGGACAGATGCCACAAAGCCCCAGGTCAAACCCCCCCAACCAGAGTACCTACATGCCCTAGACACAGTACACATGCCAAACTTGCCCTGGCAATTGTTTAATGAATGTACTGTATTGGAGAAGATCTAAAGTGCAAAAAAACAAACATGAGTCGTACTCTCCCATGGGGTACTGTCGAATCTGGAGAGGAAAGAAAGAAAATTGCATTTTAATGTTATAAGGGAGGATTCCTGGAACGCATATGTACAATTGTGGTGTGCAAAAAGACCCGGGCTCCCGACCTGGTCGGAACAAGGGCATTTCTGCATGGAGTTTGCATGTTCTCCCCGTGTGTGCATGGGTTTTCACCGGGATCTCCAGCTTCCTCCCACAGTCCAAAAACCTGCAGATTTGGGAATTTGACCAACTGGACACTCTAAATTGCCCATAGGTGTGAATGTGAGAGTGGATGGTTGTTTGTTTCTATGTGTGGCCCTGTGATGGACTGGCGACCTGTCTAGGGTGTACCCCACCTTTCGCCCAATGCCACCTGGCATTGGCATTGGGCACCATTAAGCACCAGGCACCTCCCGCAAATGAGTAAGTGAGTGAGAAAATCGATCCATGGTTAACTGTAAGAAGACCACTTAGCTCACTAAAACCAAGAAATGTTACTGTAATGAGTAATGCAACTTTTTGTCAAAATATATTTTATAAATTGCCATCAAAAAAAAAAGTTTTGTTTGATAATCGGTCTAGTTACTGTACCATATAGGACATTTCAAATCAATACCCAGCCCAAGCTTCATTTATAAGAGTTGTTGGTTGTACCTTGCCATCCTTAAGGCCAGTGAGGTATTCTTTTGCTTGGCGCTCCACACCAGCAGACAGCTCAGGAGAGGGGTTGGCACGGGCTTTGACAAGGGCATGATGCAACGCTGGGATAAACAGGTTTAGATGCGGCATCACCTTGGCCCCAGATGTCAGTGACTCTGAGGCATCATGAGGAGAGGAGGCATACCTTGATGCTACAGCATAAAATAGAAAAGCAACATTAATATTTAAATTATGGTGTAAATGCTAAAGATGTACTACTCTGTAACATTTATGTTGACAGTGAGACAAATGACAACTACACAGCAAAACATTCAACTTAATGTAACTATTTTGCTGGTAAACCAAACAGCTAAATATTGCATCAGAATACATGATCTTCATACCCAACACTTCCTATTACTCACTGGATTTGGACAAATCTTTGGTCTCTGGAAAGATAAACAAGGCCTGAAGACACCTCTTCCAATTTTCTCCTCGCTCTGGAAAGACCAAAACATCATAATCTAATTAATTTTTTTTTTTGTTGTATTTTGTATCTCTATTTATACAATATTCTTTCAATCTATTGTTAAGCGTTGTGTGTCTGTAAACAGACTGGAGAACAAAGAAAAGGAAGACCATCTTTTTAATAGATGTAAGATGTAATACAATTGTTTTAATTCGATTTGGACTTAAAGAAAAAGATGCCATGTGAGATAATCATATAAAAATGGCCACATGGCTGAAGGGTGTGTGTAAATAAAAAAGTAATTTTACTCCACAAATGTACATTTAAAACGTGAAGTACAACATAATTAAATAATTTAATGGGATAATTCACTCTCTCCATTTATGATTAAAAAAATTCTACAATGGAACCAGAAAGCTATTAGCGTGACTATGGCGTTATTATTACTAACAACATGGCTTGTCTAAGATTATTTTCTACATAATTTACCATTAAATTCCATATACCCCATGACATACCAGATGGTGTGGCCATCTGAACACTGGAGAGTAGAAAGAGAAACCCTTTCTCTGAGAGAGGAGTCACCAGAACCTGCATGGATAACAGACACTTTTGTTCAACACTTCCTTCACTTTATTCTCAAAAAAATACTTTATATTTAGATGCTGTGTTATATTTTAGCTCTCTATGCCAATGTCTTTGAGAATTTACCTATGAAAATAAACACAATTCTTTTGTAAGAAAAAAATAACAAGAGGGGAGAACAGAGTAAGGAAAATTAACAATATTACAATAAATTATATGGTATAATAAGCACAATATATATATTTCCTTCATACATTGACACTACTGTTTAATCAGAAACAAATCCATTCAGCAAAATACATAGATTTTTGATGTTAAAACAAAAAAGGGACCCACCACTCTCTTCATCTCCATTTCCTGCAATAGTTTTGTCATGGTGCTTGTTGAGCGACCTCTGTCAATCACCTCCAATAGCCTGCAGTAATGACCATTCTCTACAACTACATACACACACAAATACACAAAATCCTCTTCAGTTTCTGATTTAGTGTGATATTACAAACTTTTGGAGAATACACTGACAATAAAATGCCAACAACAAAGTCTTATTTTCACACTTCTTTCCCAACTAAGTTATACATGGTTAAGTAATGAGATGCTAGGAAGATAACAGAGAAAAGACACTGTCCATGTGTATTTTACCTAAGCTTCTGTGATTATATTTTGTTAGGCAAGCAAGACATGCATCAGTTTGTTTATGTGCACACTGTGCATCGGTGCATGCACATCCTTCCCTTTGAAAGCATTTGCTCTACCCACATGCATGATAGTTTCAGTTACAACTGACTGTGATATAAATGTAACATGTGGGTGGACAGGATAGTTTTTGCTTGTTTCCTTTACTAAGACATCTTTCAGTATCACCTATTCACAGCATTTCTGATAACCCAGAATCCAAGTGGGAACACATTTCAGGCTATGGTTTACATGCAGGTGTGTCTCTCTGAATGACCCAAAACCTCTTGAAGATGGATTTAAAGCTGTGTCTATAACCTGTTATGGAAGATCCTATATCTAACTGTGTTTTCAATATATCTATATCAACTTTTTATATGTTTGGCTTTTGAAAATGTCGAAAATGTGTTCAGCTCATGTGCAGAAACGCACGTACACATGAAGTCTGCAACTCTTCATCTGACAACTAGGCAAATGTTTCATTATTACCGATAAGACAAGTGCGACCTTGGACAATTGCTGCCTTCCTAAAAACTTTTCTCTGTTTCTCATGACTTTGATTACTTTTGCCTCCTCCCTGTGTAGCCTTTTTGACTAAAAGAAGCTGTGATTCACTCCACCACTTTGAACTCCTTTGCAGACCACCTTGTGCTCTGTAGATCTGTTCCTTCTTCAGAATAGAACATAAAAGACACCTGGTGGACTCTCAAAACTCTTTATTTCTCTCTCACCTGGGAACACACGAAATTTCCACAACAAACCATTCCTAAGAGATCGTGGCATCCTACACTGGTGTAAATTCAATATCTGGAATTCTGATGTTAATTTTAGGGATGATTCGATCAACGTTTATGGCCTCCAAGCCTGATCTGTACTTTTATTAGCCTTAATTTTTCTTTTAAAGGTCACCGTCATTAAAACAAGTAATATTCTTTACCAAAGCTTAGACTGACAGAAGAAGGCATAACTGCTGTGAGGCTGCATGTGCCACTGGTAGAGAAAGAGAGGGCATGACTACAGGTAAAACAGCTCTGTATTTGTACACATGTTGTTAAACTGTAATCAAAATGGTGAACATGTCACTTATCGACATGTTTTTTTGAACAGTTGGTTTAATACCATAGGTTTAAGTTTATATTCTCTACAAACACAGAAGACTGTTGTGTTGTAAACTCCAGTTGCAGTGATGTTTACCTGCTTTGGTCCTCACTAAAGTGCTCAGATCGGCTCCAATCTGATACTTAAACTGTGATTGAGACAGCACGAGTTTCTGTAATTCCTATCCTACTGTGGAACTTCTCATCAGTCTGAGATCAAATTTGATGTTACCTTCTTGGCTGCTGTTGTACCGGTTGTAGGTGAACAGGTCAGAAGGGAGAAGCTTGGTCACCTGGTCAAGCCTCATCACACGACCAATGTCCAACTTCTCTGGGCTGAGGGAGACACATGGTAAGGTCTACACATAGAAGTTAACTTAAATATATAAACAAACTTGAAACTTCAATATTCCTGCTATTTCATTCCTTCATTTCTTCTGGATGAAAAAATGATGATGAAAAAAATTACACCCATCTTTCACAACAAAGTAACTCATTTTAGAGTTAAGACATTAGTGACAAAGGAAGAGAAGCCAGATCAGTACTTACAGTCTATGAGGCAGGAATGGAGGAGAGAAGGAGCGAAGGGAGATCTGACAAAGAACCCTGTCAGCTTTAACTAAATCTCCAGTCCACACTGTGAACTGGGCTCGCACTAAGAGAGCAATATAGTAAGAAAAAGAAAAAAAAAGTTGGGTCATTAGTGTCAGGATTAAGGCAACACCTTTATGTCAAATACTGACGTGGTAATTGTGACCTTCCTTCTTTAAATTCTGGTGTGAACAAATAGAAAAAGAGGTTAATACTCACCTTTACTCCCTTCTACAGGTTGACTGTTCAACCTGTTCAAAGACAAAAGACAGAGTCAATCGTCAATTCACAAATTTTGGACTGAGATCAAAATCCATTTGCAATAATTCCTGTATAGTTTAAATTACTGCCAAATAAAAAAATTTTGCAAAGCATATCATACAAAACATGTTTTCTAAATTTAGGTGGAGTTTAACATTATTATTACCTAATTATGCAGTTTGTCAAACATCCCTGACATAAGGATTGTGAAGTTTTAAGTATTTAGAAACAGAATGGTGTATACCTCATATACAACACATTTAATGTTCATACCTGGGAAGTACTGAGTCCTTTCCTTTAAACTGAAAGGAAACAACGGCATAGGGACAAACTTGGCGAGGCCGCTGCCGCAATTCGTCAAAGGAATATTCATAGAAGTATTGCTGAAAAAAGCAACATAAAGACAGTGTTAAAGGTTATAAAATTTCATCAATAGTCCATACCAGTCTTTCACCAAGCTTGTAATATAACATGTAACAAGTAGTATGGTCAAATGATTTATAATAATTTAGTTTGAACACCAACATGAACTCAAGACTAATAACAACCATTTCTGTAGAACCATTCTGAATTTGCATTTGTACATTTGTTTTTTCTTTGCGTTTTTACCTGTGTGAATTCAAAAGCGCGGAAGGAGGTGAGTGAGGTGACTTTGCTTGCATTCTTAAAGATGTGGCTGTCAAAACGAGGTGTTGGATCTAGAAGGTTTTTTACATTTTCATAGATGCTCTTCACTTTACCCTGAAACCAAAAACAGGGAAAACTCAAATGTCAACATCTGGTCATCATTTCGTTTTAAAACAGGGTAACTGGTAGAAGGAATTTGAAATCAGGCTCAGTAAACACAGCCAAACTGGAAATATGCAGTGCCCCCTCAGTTCCAAGCAGTATGTCTTATATCATTTAGATAGATGTTCCTCTAGAGTTTCAGACGTTTGTCTGTCTAAGGTAACATTACTCACCCAGACTACAGCCAAGAAACTTGGAGCTGCATGGAGCAGAAAAAGCAGCAGCTGTTCGCACATAGTCAGGCAGTTATTTAGACAGTGCTCAATTTGCTTTGCATCTATTGGCGGGGGAGGCATTGTTAATATCATTTTTAGCAGTAGAATTGATTTCTCTAACTTTTCATCAGCACTTCTTGACATCTTCAGGGTGCAACAGTAGCTGCAGTATCTTACATCACTATTTATCAATTGCGCTTCTACCTTGCCTTTATCAATCATGACTTAAAATGCATCATCTACTAAGTACTGCCCAGGAATTTTGCCTGGCGACACAAGAACAACAACAAAAAAAAAACTACACTGCGGAACACAGAGTGTAATGTGGAGCTGATCAGTTTAATCAGAACTGTGTGAACTCATCTGATAATGGTTTGAATGTTGTGAACATTTGAAATTTGTGCTTACTACTACTACTACTACTTATCAGAAATAATGTTATAAATCACAGTTGGAGCTCAATATTTTGCCAAGCATGGTCAGACATCAGACATTCACAGGTGATGCCAAACATTTTTTGACATTTGCACTGTCCAGTTTTTACTCCCTTAAATGAGGTGAACAAAACTCATACTTAATTTTAGCTCTGCCTTGATCTGTATGTTAGGCCAAAAAAGTAATGATGGTGAGAAGCAGAAAAGCAGACCAACCTTCATCACTTTGAAGATGATGATCTCCCCTGTGGTGCCTGGGGTGAATGAGCTAACCTGGAGTAGGTCTGAGTATTTAGACAGATAGACTCCTTAAGATACAAACAAAGAAGGAAAAAAGATTACTGAATGAAAAGGGTAAAAATGGTTTTAGTGTCCACGTTAAAGCAATTACACTGTTGTTAAAGCATGTACACTGTTGTCCACTGTTACCTTTATGAGGGTTTCCCAACACTGTGATCCAGGTCTGACCCACACATAGCCCATTCTCACAGAGTGGGGGCAGCTGCAGACAATATGAAATAAAAAAAATAAATAGAAGCAAAAAAAAAAAGATCAGTCCTTAAAGGCAAAACTAATCAGTAGATTTTGATACAATGTGATTGATTCAGGTCTCACATTAGTACAAATACTTCTTTAAATGTCAGTATAAAACATCTGGCTTGGGACAGCCTTAACAAAAAAACTACTCCACTGTTATTGCTTGATTTGTGCTTTATGACCAAGTACAGGACTTCAGAAATTATCTTGTTGATCTTACCCTGACAGCATCTGTCAAGAGGAAACAATAATTTTCCTCCAGCTCCTTATCAGTCCTCCCGTCTGCCTTCATCTCCCTCCTCTTCTCGACAAACTGAAACAAAGTTGAAACAAAATCAATCCACACAAAAATATTAAAAAGTTAGTCATACTGAACATGACTCTGTATGGAAGGACAACAACGTTATTTAGTTGATAAGAATGATATTCTCTGGGAAAATCGTCAACACATTTTACTTTCTTCATCACCTCAATAACTGGCTTCCAAATTCTTTGACATACAGTAACTTGTCAGTGAAGAACCTCATTTGTCCATATATCCTATTCTGGAATGTAAATCACAGACAAATTGACTGGCTTGAGTATTCTTGAAAAAGCTATTTTTTCATCCTTTTGAAGAAGCCTCATGGCTAAGAGGTGTAACACCTTCAAGGAAACTCAAATAAGTCTATTTGTCTACGATCTACATTACTGCCTATTATCTACACTTCTTAGGACATACAACAATCTCCACAAAACACTGCACCGACTGTGGACATTCTGCCAAATATAAATAACAGCTGAAGAGAGAAAGTTAAATTATGATGCAAAATTAAAGGACTGCACTTTATTTATACAACACTAGAAAAACATTACTTGTTTAAATTGCAGTGACATGAAGAACGGAGTAAATTTCCTTGAGCTTTCCATTCATCTGTAACTCACCTCTCTCTCTTGAAGCTCACTGTGGATGAGGCGAGGTTTGGAGTAGATGAAGCAGCCAGCAGAGCCAGGGTCAAAGTAACTGGAGGTCAGGATGCTCATCATGTCTTCAAACTCTCTAGACTCAGTAGAGACATACTGAAAAAGAGCTGAAAGAAAAAGAGCACAATATCAGAATCAGAATCAGTTTATTGTCACTAGTCCTTGCAGGAAGTACACGTACCAGCAAAATTTTGTTCCACACCCATGTACCACATACAAACATCAATTAGTCCACGATTATTACTGGTTGAACATAATAATGGCACACGTCAGAATTATACAACAGCACATAAACATTTGATTGTATATGTACCCTAAACTTTGAACAGTCCGTCATCCAAATAGAGGCATAATGGGTGTGCGGCTTCGCAGGAAAGCTTTGCACTGCCAGACAGTTTACATGACAAAATAACCCCACCAACAGTTCTAACCTAGGGGGTCCCAACCACTGACCAGTACTGGACCTTGGGCCATGACAAACCCATAAGAAACAAGACCATAGCATTGTGTTCTGTCATTTCTTTCTGGAAATGTCATACCATCATTTCCGAACCAATCAATGCTCTGCAGCACACTGAACATAAGAACATTAAAAATCTGCCATATCTGTCGATTACATGTATAGTAACACGTTATGACAACCTTATCTCCAGAAAACAGGCACATGTCTCATATTGATACTTGGTTATATTTTTATTTCCATGTGCTTTGTACAGTGGTCAAGGTTGACTTGTGCTATACATCTTTTAACATGACTTGAGGGATGTCATTTTTCATTCATAATGTGATATCCCGTATTAAAGATCGAGCTGAGGGCACTTGTACATTTTAGAGATCCTGTTTGGCGACCTGTACCAACTGTTAGTCACTGTTTGCTTTGCTGGAATGGAAAATTGCCTTCGGTCAAAATTATGTCTGATCATCTTTTTCTTCTCTGACAGAATATGTCACATGTTTTTTTTATTTACTCAGATAAACAGAGAGAGAGAGAGAGAGAGATGGAGATAATCTGCACAGCTGTTACAATAGATACAATATTTATGTTTTTCATATACTCAGATTAAGCCCAGCCACTAAAACTACAGTGAGATGTTATTTTTATGTAATCATGCTGATAGAATGTCAATATCTTTATTAACATCCATTTTTGCTGGGAATTATGCACATCTCACACGTGCACTGTGAACACTGTAATTTGTTTACATGGGTGCCAAGATTTGAACGCACTCGCAGCACAGCTGTGACGCACACGTAACACATCCAGTGACAGTCACGCCTTACGGCCTTGTTGGCTTTAATAAAAAATCTGCTGCTGGATCTGAAATAAATATTTACTATATATATCTTGAGAAGAGTGGTGAAAAAAAAAGCATAAGAGACAAAAAAGAAGACAGAAGGTGCATCTTACATCAAGATAGATGGTAATGTAAATGGGTTGCCTGTCTAAACTAGATTGAGGAAAAAATTAAAGGAAAAGCTTCCCGCAAGTGCAACACACTGATGGGAACTTGTGCAACAAATGGCACATTTCCACTACTTAGTTCTGGCACAGCTTGGCTCGGTATGGCTCGATTCTACTCGGTTTGGGATCAGGCACGTCTTTTTCCATTACTCCATTTTACACCTTTGCTGTAGACAGGGTTGTTATAGCACGACTGCATGAAACTGTTGTGATGTTGTTTTATATGCGACACACACAAAACTAGTGACGAGCAAAGCGGTCTTTTCAGTGTGCTGAATCATTTGAATCGGTTCATTAAAAAGATGAGCTCAGTACTTCTTGCATGACCGGAGCTCAGACTCCATCTGACAGTCACTAAACTAAAATACAGCAGAAGGGGTTGCGATTCAGCTCACGATTGCCGGCTTTCAGCAGTGCTGTCATCAATATACCAGACTCCACTGTTAAATACTGAGATTTTAGAAATTTCCTTGTTAAATGTTGGAGATTAACATATATATGCAGGATTATTAAATGTTTATAACCTATCTACAGTTTTGAATTGTTCAGTTCGATTCCAGTGTTTGGAGGTTGCACTCATGACTCTTTAAGTGACGATTCTCATTGCCAATCGGTCTGTTGACGCCACATTCAGTATTGGCTTAGCTCACTTGGCTCCAGCTACCTAAAAAATTACAAGGTAGCAAGTACTTTCCCTAATGGAGAAGCAAACAAAACTCCATGCTGGAACTGTACGGTGGAAAAGTGCCAAAAGTTACTTCAAGCCACACAAACCACAATACAGCAGGTTTGTTCAACTGCTTTTTTATGTTAATTATCATTTGCGTTATACTTAATTTCAGGGTGAACAATTCAAATTCCATTACATTATGTAAATGTTGTGGTCTGCAGACAAACCTATAAAAATTTGTTTTTGTTTAGTTTATATATATATATATATACATTTTTTATTTTTATACATTATAATTATTCATTTTAAGGGTTTCAAGTGAGCCAGAAACAAACATATGGTTTTATGACCTGGGGAAAACACATAAACAGCTGTTTACCACCCCAATTAAAACGTAACCAGTGCAGCCTTTATTGAGCCTTATGTTCCAGATTCTCAGGAGACTGAAAAACCTGCTGCAGCTGTCTCCCTTAGTGAAGTGTGTTCACCTGAAGCAAACACCCGAGAATGGTGCAGCCTCATCCAGTCAAGACAGAACTTTTGAATGAAAATAATTCATTATAGCAGAAACATATTACATATTTGTTTGGCCTTTAGTAAAACTTTGGAAAGCTTTTTGAGGCCCAGTTTATGTGCACCTTTGTCTTTTCCAACACACTGTCAGCAACAAAGTTGTTGTAATAATAGTGCACAAAACACTTACCAATACTTCTACACCTTATCCTCATAAAATCTGAAGCTTAACCATACATTCTCCAAACAATGGGATACATTTGAACTCAAGTGAGCATACAGTGCATCACAAACACACTAATAACACTATAATGGGTTACAGGTTTGGGGGGACCTGTACCCACTGCAGCCTCATCAGTTCTTGGCTAGCAGAAGTATAACAACCCCATGACATATATAGCCCCATGACCTCAATACTGATGTGTTGTTTTTGTTGTGTCCATCACAACAGGTTGTATTTTTGATTTTTGATACATGATCACTTCAATTTACTGGCACTGTGGGCACTGTGCCACAATATTAGAGTGGTTATAGGAGTTATTGCCTGTCTGTCAATAACTGTCATCTCCAAATAGTCTCACAGTTCACCTCTGACCTTTCAACTGTGACTTGTTTGTTGCTGCCTTTTGGAATAAATTCTGGAGACTGTTCATAGAATTTTCTCATACGATGTAGTTCCTGGATGGTTCACTTCTAAGGAATAACTGGACTGACGCGTCCCATCAAATAAGATATAAACTATCTTAAGCGTTATGTTAAATAAGGCATACATTTGCAGAGATTCTGTGGACCACCCACCTCTCTTTTCCTTCGCTTTCCTCGGTATATGGAACTTGCTTGGTTCCTTTGGCATATGTCTCTGGTGGACGACATGCGGAGCCGGGTTCCTCCTGTCCATGCTACCGCCAGCAGCGCCCAGTCTGTCCGAGACAGTTTGACTTTCTCTCGGAGAATGCATCTCGATCACCTCGCCATCTTGCAGGCTAACGTTAGCACCAGAATCCGCGGTAGCAGCGGAAAGCCTTCTCGGGCGAACTACCTCTCTCCGACACAGACTGTCGTCCATCGTCGGAACCTCCACCAAACCGCCGTCTCTCTTCCTAACCCTTTCTCTGTCAACGTTACCAGGCAGAGCCCCGGGATAACGCCGCTGTTACCTGCGGACACGGCAGCAACGTAGGTACTCAAACAGACACACAACCATGTTGCTTGAGCGTCTTCGTCTTCTTCCTCAGAGCTTTTCGACAGCTCGCGTCCATATAGTTGCTTACTGCCCCCTGCTGGTGTTAATTTCTCCCTACAATCTCAGATTCTTTATACACGCACAAATGATAACATGAAGCTCATTTATCAACAGCGTGACTCTACACTGCAAAAACCTAAGCCCACTTTCATTGGTCTTTTACATTTAAAATTACACACTTACCTTCATGAGGAGGAATAGATTAGTCCAGCTGTAAGATGTTTATTAACTAATATTGGCCGATGGTCAATGGCCGATGAACATTTACTTTATTGAATTTGATAGTTGACAGTTAAAATGTAATTATAGTTGTTGTTATTCTTTTTTCAGATTTAGGCATTTAATGTTTGTGGTAATGCAAACATTTCTTTTCTTTTCTTTTAATCTTATCTGAGAAACTGATTTGGTGTGCAACAGTTTTAAAGGACAGTATGAGTTCACCAAAACACTTCCACTAGTTACCATTCACTCAGCGACAGGCTTCTTTCAAAACAATTTATTAATGTTTTGCATTCTGAAGAAACAAAACATCAGATGATGCATCAGCTGAGTGTTACCTTTTGATTTTTTTACTCAACAGAATAAAAGGAAAGGGACAGTGTGCAAAGGTTTTGTCTGGGGTTGCTCAACTCTTTTCTGTGATGTGCAAATTACCTGCTTTTGAAAGATTGGTAACTAAATTGCCATCATCATCATCTACATCATAATCATCAGCACTGTCACAGCTATCATGACACTGGATCACAATGACAATCACAAACTGATTGTCCAGCCATTGTAAGTAATATTTAACATGCACATTTAAATGTACGTAAATAAAAAGAAAAGCATGGCACTGTTCCTACATTCACAGACTATACATTCTTTACTTAAAGTTTACATATAGTTTACATATACTGTACATATGCAGTCCATGCATATTGGGCCTCCCCTTCAGGAACTCATGATTACTTCATGATTTTCATGAAAAAGTCCTGCAGTGGCTTTACAGAATGCTGTAGAAAATGTAGTGGAGACAGATGATTCAAATAGAAAAACAATTGAAAGATTGAAAAAGACTGAATTATCATATTTGGAATACGACTATGAGACAACCTGCTGAAATTGCCTCCAATTTAATACACACATTCCTTAAAAAATAAAAATGTCATCAATGACCTAAAATAAAACAGAATATATAGATGTGTAGTATTTACATCAGTGAGCAGTTTTCTTCCCTGCTCTTTTTGGCAAATTGTTGCCATTTTTCCAGAGTTTTAGAACAGCAAAACATTTAATTCACTGCCCATTAGACCCATTCTTTTCTCTAATATTAAAAATATTCTTGATTACTTCAACCAAAAACAAAGAAAGGGATTTCCACTGTCCTCGCAAGTTACATTTTCTGTTAATATCTGGATAGTACATTGAGCATGATGTTGCTGTGGAATTAATTTAGAGGTGGCAGCCCCTGGTCAAAGGCAGATCAAATGCAAAATGTAAGAAAGAGTGATTGTTAACTATGCAGGAATAAACAGAATAAGTGGGATTTGAATAAGTTGGGAATAACTTTCATGTTATTTCATGCAGACATTATTCACAGTGAGATAATTAAAGGTCAACAGTGGGGTGATTTTGGCACTGTGGCCACAGTTGGAACTGCAGTTCATGTGACAGTCACATCTTCCCTCATACATTCATTATTTCAAAAGGCAGTGAAACCATACATATTTTACAAACATAAAAAAACTCCAATGACTGTCTTTTTATCATATTTGAGCATTGTGGTCCAAAACCTTAAAGAGGGTAGTTGCAACACACAACCTGAGAATACCTGTTGTTTTTCTGAAGCATGTGCCTGGTGAATAAATTTCACTAAAGTGAATGAAGCACCACTTTTTCCCAGTTTTGGTTAAAGCATCCATGCAGTTGCTACAGCCTCATCACATGACAAGGTCAGTGTTCCAGAGCTTTGAGTGACACTTGAACACAGTGGTTGCCATGTTATCAGCAGCAGTTATACATGTAATGTTCTTGACTGATTTGAACTGATGTGTCTTGAGACATTTCTCCGACTGTTGACACTGACATCGTCATCAAATCCCAGTTTTGAATGGTGTCATTGAGAGTCCTGGTTCACTTGGTCCTTGTATCAGCACCTGAGATTTAGCTCCTCACCTTCCTGTGATTTAACCTCAATGGTGTCTGTGTCCAGCTCCTCTTTCTTAAAACCACTATGCACCCTCTCAATGACCTCCTCTTCCTCTTGAGTGGGGGAAGTAGGGGAGAGGAGGGATGTGGGATCATCACTGTCACTTCTGCTGATAGTCTCTCCTTCTCTTCTTCCTCCATCCATAGCTACTGGGTCTGCACCCGTGTCATCACAGGAACCCAGCCCTGTCTCGATCTCTCCTGTCACTGCCTCACTCACCATCAGCCTCATCTCACTGTCCATCCCTGTTTCTTCATCTAATTCAAAACTCGTCCCACCATCTGTAGTCAAATCTGTCTCCATCTCCTGACCACTCAGTGTTTTTGCAGTCAGACCTACACCTGCCTCTTTATCTAAGCTCAGCTCTCTAACTCCATTCAGAGCCTCCTTTCCTTCCAAACCAAGCCCCGTCTCCATCTCCCCCCATGCCCTCTTTTCATCATCCATCCCTGAATCACCTTGTAAACTAAGTGTTGTTCCCGTCTGTCCCTCTGGACTTGTCTCCAGACACTGTCCTGTGTGTGATGGCTGGTCTCCAGTCAGTGCTGCTGCTTCCTTAGCTTGTCTGATGCAATTGATCCACTGCTGTTTGTTGAAGGCGTCACTGGCCTGGAAACAGTGGCTCTGAGGCTGGCCTGCAGTACGACAGGAAACCCGAAAGAAGTTCTTTGCTGTAAAAAAAGAGAGTGATAGAAGGAGACATGAAAGGTTATAATGGTCAGACTTTATCAGACACATGTAAGCAGGATTTTTCAAGTCCTAATATTAACATGAATCTGCACTCCATTTTCATTCAGGCAATTTATCTAAGGTGCAGCCTGATAGATGTTGAATTTTTATTACCCCTATAATAGGAAGGATAAAGAAAGAGCAGAATATAATTTCACAAAAAAAAGGAAAAACTTCTGAAAAGAATGATGATCAATATGTGCACTGAGAAAAAAATGAAACATTTTATGGTGTAAACTTCTCTACCATTAATGCAGCACTGTGTAGTACAGTACGTACACTTTGTGGACAAAAATATTTAAAAACATTTCACTTATACACAGTATGACAGTTTAAGCTGTCAATTTCTTCTGGATTCAGCACCTAGGTTGATGCGATTGGATCAGGATTGTGCTAAAATGACAAACTGATATGCTACTGTGTTCATTGTATCCGTGGTTCATTGCATATTTGTGCGGAACTAACTCCGTTCGTTGTTGCTGAAAGCCCCTCTGATGGAGCCGCTCACTCTCATCTCTCCGTCCGATAGATCCTCCAGTTCGAGCAGCCGGATGGGGATTGGCTGGCGGCAGAGCTGGTAGCTGACTGGCTGGTCATTGAGTGAAACTGACCTGGTGATAACCAGGATGTCCTGGAACAGAAATACATGAAGCTTCTGGAAAGACATAGAAAGAAAGAGAGGGGATGTTACTATGATGTATCTTTGCTTGGTGATTCTTTTTTTGTGTACATGTAATTATGTTTCCACACGCAAATGGTTCAGTGTTTTGGATTCTCTTGAATGTGAATTATTAGAATTTGTTTGTCATTTTAGCCAAAGCATTGTCTTAATTTTTACATCCGTTTCTATGTGAGCAGCTGTCTAGTGGTTGACAGTGAGTGAAAACACAAAAAAATGTGGGGTTGTCATAGCAGCCTCAGCAGGATCCAAACAACAATGAGAAACTTTATGATTTAAGAACTTAATAGAGAATAGATTTAACAGGGAAAAAAAGATTTATGAAAGTTCTGAAATCTACTGACGAGTCCTCTGT
This sequence comes from Brachirus orientalis, assembly GCA_016785285.1. NCBI lineage: Eukaryota > Metazoa > Chordata > Actinopteri > Pleuronectiformes > Soleidae > Brachirus > Brachirus orientalis. The sequence continues at coordinate 11,333,095 of JAFBJR010000194.1, read as the reverse complement.
TGTTCTTCAGCTCTCCGTGGCAGCTGAGGGTCCTGGACCGGTCAATGAGTTCGTCTCTCTGTCCATCCTCTGTGTACAACAGACGATCCTTGTAGTACTGACACTCTGATTCCCCCGTGTGCTGGTTGATGTCTGCAACCACACTCTGAACCATCAGCACCTGAGAAGCAAACACACTGAATCAAATCCAACATCCTGTAAATGTAGCTACCAAACTACATACATGCATATGATACAAACATAGACCAAAATGATACATTGAGAATAAAAAACAAGAGATATTTTATAAAACAAAAAGTTTAAAAATGTCATGGTGTCTATGAGAAAATGAATAGGACCTTTACTCCAGGTACGTTTGAAACTTGAAGCACAAGGTTTTCTTTTGGTTAACGTTACAAATCCTCACCAGTTGTTATTCCAGACATTTCAATTCTGACTGATTTAAGAAAATTGATATAGCTTGCGTGGGTCTGAACATTTATTTTTCCTCACCGCCTCCTCCAGGTGCTGCCGGTCCGGGTTGTCATTGGGCGTGTGTTTCAGGATCTCCCGGAGAAGCAGTGGGTATTTCACCAGTCGGCTGCGAGGAATGTCCAGGAAGTTCCATAGGTCCAACTTCCTGCTAAAGGGTGACTGAAGACAGCGCTGTAAGAAGTCCTGGACTCGCCGATCCTGCTTCTTCTGGTCCAGCAAGGCCTTGGCCTTAACCTGATTACTACAGTATGGAGTGTAGGTGGAGAGACAGGGCAGCTGCAGGGACAAAAAGACACATACCCCGTTACTGTAGAGTGTAATAAAAAGTTTGCTTTGATGTGAATTGTGCAACTACGCTCAATATGTTTAATAAAGAGAAGAAAAGCACTCATTCACCCAGTCTATCAGGATGTGTCCCACATGTTCTGTGGATCCATCAGGTTTTCTGGCATCTCTGAGGGAGCTCAGCAGCTCTGAGGAGATCCAAACAATTGTAATTATAAAAAAACATGTACAGGGTTCAGGACTCACAGAGGGGTAGGCTACATGGCATTAGGCATTTCAAAAAAATAAACAAAAAAGGCAATGCAAATTTATTTGTATCATCCAGAAATGCAGAGCCAGCTCAACCCATGTTTCCAAAAGGGCCATTATATTCCAACAACCTCTCCTCCTTCACATTCCTCAGGTTGAAGATAAGTAAGTAACTCTTTTAACAGCAGTCATGTCACAGCTGCAGTTTAAAATAGGTGTTTACCTTCAGTGTTATGTGCCTAGAAGTTGTTGCATTGCCATCTGGACTTTTTGTAAACGTGGTACTTATATAGATGTCTGACTGATTTGTTAAATGTCCACCTGATAATCATAAATGAGTGCAGGTCTGAATGAGGCTTTGCACAGTCAAGATGGAGACCAAGCATTCGGCTGCCGTACATGGACATGCACAGACAGACCCTAGACAGACCTCTTTAACTGAGCTTTTCCATCAGGATTCTTCAACATACCTTCATGCAGGGGTATTAGTGAGTCCAGAGTGCCAAAGATCTGGTTCAGTTCCTCCTCAGTCATGATTGATAACTTCAGCATTGGGTCACGGTAGGCCTGCGGTACACAAGTATTCATTCTCATATGGGTACTTTTTAAATGATGAAAGTAAATCCTTCAGGAAAAACACAAATGATTTGTTTACCTTCTTAGCCAACTTGAGATCCTCCACTAAGTCTTGCTCACCCTGAGCCAACTCAAATATGGCCTGTAGGAAGAGAGAGAAATTTGAAATTAAAAGTCAACTCCGGATTGTCTAAAAGAGTCTAGGAAGTGGACTAGATTTGAGTGTACTGGGTTGGTGATGCAACAGCGACTGATTCTCACCTCTTGTCGTTTTATCTCTTTTGGGCTCAGGGGTTGCATCGCTCCCAGATGGACATCGAATGTCTCGCTCCAAAGTTTGCTGTCCCGGCGCTTGGCTGCTGGGGCTGTGGCTGTGGAGCTCCTTGTTGAGGAGTTGGAGACAGTCGCTGAGATAGTGCGCGTCTTCATCGTAGTTGAGGAGGGAGGAGGAGGAGGAGGAGGAGGAGGTGGAGCAGCTCTCTCTGTTTGACTCACATTACGAAAAGTGATGGAGCGCTGCACAAAGGAACAAAAAGTATGCATATAAGTGTCTATGAAATTGATAATATTTGTTATTACATTTAGTCAGAGAAAACCCTCTTGTTTCAACATCTGGATTTCTGATGTATTTGACTGGCACCAATCAGAGTTGACCAGGACCTGAACCATTGAGGGTCAATCCTTATTGCAGCCTGGGTCACCTGATCTAACTCTACTGACTCTCTCTACCATCCATGTCACATAAAAGTCTAAAGACAAAACACACACACAGGAGAAAGGTCGGCCATGATTTGTGCTCATAATGCAGCAACTGGTGACTTGCCTGCAGCGTCTGACCGATCCTCTTCAGAGGTGTGGTCTTGACGGGCGGCAGCAGGCTGGCCAGAGACGCCACCCTGGATAGAGGTTTACTGCGCTTGGTGCTGGGTTCCTGCAGGAGAAATCAGAGTTTTATCATATTTATATATCACTCAAAAAACGTCCGTCCACACATAGACACAGAGAGAGACAGAAGTGCAGACAGTGGACCACATCCTGTGTGCCTGAGAGTGCATTCTAGCAGGCAGTTTGCAGGCAAGATGACACACACACACACACAAATATCACTGTCTGTCTTGTATGTAAAAATACCACTACACCACTTTTCCTGATAAGACTAAAACAAAATGTGTGTGTGTGTGCGCGCATGTTTACAGTCTCTCTCAGTAAGCTGACCTACAGGAGCCGTCTTTGTTTCCATAAACCCTCAAAGTCAGGAACCACTTGATCAAAAATAAACAGAACTCTGACAGGCAAGTTTATATTTCTTATATTAGAGGCTTCAACTTTCACATTCAAGTCTCAAAAATTTAGATCACACTCTGCATATATGTATATATGTTAATTAGTTAGTAGATGAAACTGTTTTTGCTGAAGATGCCATTTGTTTTAAAAGACTTTGAACCCCACTGAGGACAATACATATTCTGCACATTTGCTCTACACTTGTGAAGTTTCCATTGGACGGGTTGTAATGGGTTTGTGTGAGTGGCAGCGCTTCAGCTGATTCAATATGACAGCAATCAATTCAGTTGTTCTAGTTATCTAATTACAGCAGAATGCCCGACTCTCAGGTCAAGAGTGTCACAGAGTCTCATATTTTATGATTAAATTAAACTCATGTTCAGTGATAAAATATGTCAGAGACATATGAATACTCTGAGACTCACAGTGAAGCTTTTTAACATCCACGAGCCAAAAATTACCATTAAAAACATCTCCACAAGATGGACTGGAACACTTTCTGGGTCTTGTTGTAATAAATGATTTCACAGTTCTAAAATTATTATAGGTAATATTGTAATGACTTTAAAAATGGGTTCGATATTAGAACAGATTTCACACAGTTAAATCAAATACAGTTAGACTAGACTTATATTAGACTAGATTAAACCAAAGACATTACATTAGACATACATCAAATTAACAAATTGCAGTGATGGAATAAAATTTAAAACAAAGCGCATACAACTAGATGACAATAAAGATTGCATTGACAAATTAAAATTATTTAGTTACAGTTTTAGTTACATGTGTATTTAAAAGTAGTGAGGCACATTAACCCAGTTCACCTGAAAACTAAAATAACCGATTTGATTCCATAAAGGGGATTTCCTCTCTCTTACCTCCAACATTTCCCATGCTGCTGTTTTTCCCTTTGCTGAACTCTACAGAGTATCCAGACTTTAACAGCTGTGCCAGCAGGAAGAGGGGTTTCTGGCCCTTCACCATAGTGCTCGCACCAAAGCTCAGCACAGGATCTGGGCCATTCCCAGTACCAAGGGAGTGTCCAAAAATATATTTAAATCAGTCAAATGTTCACACAAGTTTTGTTACCAGACTGGTGTTGATACAAGTACCCAGTAAACAACAGAGTATCCGGAGGAGTCGAAGAGAAAGTGTGATACTGGCAGAATTCATTAAATTTCACTAATGAATTCAGAAGGTGTGTGGAAATAAGAGTTGTTTATTGCTTTGCAAAATGCATCTGATATTGAAAGACAAGCAGTACAGAAGGATTTTTGTGTCTTCTTTGCTACCAGCAAAACTTAAAGAAAGTTCTGATGGAGCATCCACTGAGTCCTCTTTAAGATAATTCAGGAAGAGTTTGATAGCAGAAGTTAAGTCAGTTTGAACAGATAATCAGTACTGGCGACATGTCTGGATCAAGTTCACCACCTCTGCTGTGGCAGTGTATTAAAAATGCCTGATATTATCAAAAGGACCAAAAAGAAGCAAAAGATCTGGATCCAGCTCAGCAGCAGCAGTGTCTTAAAGACAGTTGAGGATCTTCAGCTCACTTGTAATGGCCGCAGACGTCAGATGAAGGAATCCAGTAACGATTAGGTGCTAACAAGGTTCCGAAAAACCTACAGTTCAGACCATCCGAAACGCTGGACCCTGTTCTTCTGCACGACTTCTTGTTTAAATCCCAGTTAAAACTTTCTGGTTCTCATTGAAGATCATTTCCTTACTGACTCTCTCACCCTCTCGCTGACTCATTTATTCACTGGCTTACTCACCCACTCACTCACTTTACTTCCTCCCCATCACCCCACCTTCTTTTTTCATCACTTTTTTTCCATCAGTTGAGGACATGCTTTTGTATGATTCTTTTATAGTTATGCAAGGTTTTTATTAGGTTTATATTTTTTCTTGTTGCCCATTAATACTTGAAAACGTCCAAATCAAACAATGAATTGATCCTTCTAAATGGCTGAACTGTGATGAGGAAGCCTGGGGTTTGTTTGTGGTGAGGTGGTTTTTACAGACCACAGTGTTAACAGTTTACGTAGGAATCATCTCTAAAATAGAAAGGGGTTTTAATAAAACCCGGAAGCATTGTCCTCTGTGGGTGGGGGCTTTACACAGTCACAACAGCATCGTCTTCATTCGTTGAAATTGCTAAATATTGTACAATGAGGTAGGTTCATATCAGTGGAACAATGCAAAAGCGCAAAAGACAGTAACTCAGCACTGTCTACACCCAAGTAGACATTTGCCTCTTTCTTTTCTGAGACTGGTTCTCAAAACACTGACATTAGCCAGGATGTATTTTAAATGGAAACATATTTACAACTTCAGTATCTACAGTATAATTAGATACAAAATAAGCTTAGATATTACGAGTAATTGATTCCAATGCTTGACTTAAAAGTGTAGTGCATAACTTTTAAATGTCTGTTACATTGAAAACATTGTTTGAATGTATCTAACTAATTCCAGTTGTGCAAGGTAGTTGAATATAACGTCATCAAACTAAATGACACAACCGCTGGTGGAGCTGATACAGGAGCTGCTGCTGTTCCTGGGACTTGACTGCTCATTTCGTTTTCAATCAATGATTATTAAAAGGAGATGGAGGAAGAGAGTGGCCTGCAGGCAGAGAGAGCTCTGTCCTGGTTTTAAATGTTGTGGTGCTCATGGTTTAGTGCCTGTATATACATGTTTTCAAAGAGACACTGTGGGGACAAAGACTTGAACCTTAACTCTGGTTGCTGATTGAGTTTCGGTGAGGCATACTTAGTTTGTAGATTTATTATTGTGTCTTAAAAAAAAGTCAAACACAGTTAAATAAAGCCCCAGAGTTGGTATATTGACCAACCAAAATGTCTAAATTACAAAGATATTCCATTCGTGATCACGTAAAACAGCAAATCCTCACAAGTTAATTGCATACCACTGAACTATTTGGCAGCTAGACTGATAGTAAATCATCACTCTGGTTCAATCTATTCTCAGTTTTCAGTCATTACCAAGTGAATATTGTGGGTTTTTTTGTTTGACAGTTTCTCTTAAAATTATAAACAAAGTGAATTACCTAGAAAAATAGGTCACTGATAGTGAAAATAAAGTGACATGTCAAAAAGAAAAGTGCCATTTTTAGAAGCACTTTTATGGTTTCCTTTGAAAGTTCTGAGTCATAGCAATGGCACTGACCTCAAACATAACATGGAACACACCTCGCGTATACTTGCCGATAGCTGCCTGTCTGACTCACATTAGATTGTCTGTAAATGAGACAGTGGGTCGTGGACGCCCTGAACTACCAGCCTAAGAACAGATTCCGCTGACTGACAAACCTGTCTGTGACACACTAACTATATACTGTACATGTACAGTTTATTAGTGTGATGCCGTTAAAACCAGCAGGTATCACAGGGAGAGGTAACACTTTACAGTACAGTAACAACACTGTAACAGCATGGTCATTTTCTTTTATGGTAATGTCATTTTATTTCTAAAGCAATTTTCAGCTTGGTAATAAAAAAACGGCAAGAGTGTGGCAATAACAAGAGCATCATATTACAGTAATAGCATGTATTGAGAACTACAGTAGGATACCATCTGTGTGATACCCTCACATAAAATTAGTAATTGCCATATAAAAAAAAAACCTTATGGTCCACATACTTTTTCTATTGTTATTACCAAGCAATTACATAGTAATAACTATAGAAATAATTCTTCCCATTATTAATTCTTCCCATGAAAAAAAATATTACCACAATATTACCACATTGTTACTGTACTTTAAAATGTAATTTGAACAACAATGAACAAAATAATAATTTAAAATCAAAATCATAGTTTGAAACAATACAAATAGTAAACGGCAAAGACTTTTAATCATCAGAGACAGTTTAATCATCTATCTATCTATCTATCTATCTATCTATCTATCTATCTATCTATCTATCTATCTATCTGTAAATGTTATGAAAGATTACGTCATGCTATAATGTTCCAGCATATTTTAAATCGTTTACATAGTGAATACTGAACTGAACCTTGACTTAAGTGAAGGGCTGTAAACAGAAAAATGGACTGCTTTTACACCATTTGAAGAAGGAGTTTTAAAAACAACACTAGTGCTTTATGAAAAGTTGTAACAAACCTTTAAAATCCTGAAACACAAACCAAATGAACACGCCATACAATCATATCAAAGTTACATATACAAAGATAGAGTTTATGGAACACCTCTACAAAATGACCAAAGTGACAAGAAATTAGCTTTAAAAAATAAAAATATCTTCTCACACATGTTAGTAACCAGTGCGCTGTCAGTTCGTTGTACCAAATCAATAACTGTTCATCAACCACCCTGAGGGATTCACCAGATTTTAATTAACTAGTGAAAATGTCAATAACTTTACTCTGGTGCCAAACAGAAACTCAGTGAGAATGCCATTTCTCTAAATTACAGCAAGACTCCTTTAAGCATTTAGTTTACACTGAGAGCAACAAAGTATTTGAATAGATTATTAAAAATAATAGTTTCAATTTATAATCAAAAATGCCAAATACTGTTTTTCTTCAAAATGAGGGTTTATGTTGAGTTTTGCACAGTTGGGCAGACAAATAAAGACAGATTAAAAATAATAATGATAATAATAATAATGAACTGAATAAAACATAAGCATACTTATAATGTTTAAAAAGCCTAAAATGCAAGTATTCAAATAAACACTTTTGATCTAATTTTATTCATACCACAGTCAAAAAACATGGCCCTGCGATGGACAGACTGGCAACCTGTACCTGGTGTACCCCACTTCTCACCTTATGTCAGCTGGGATTAGGCACCAGGGCCCCCTCCACGACCCCCACGCGATGTGGAGGATAAAGTGGTTGAAGATGGCTGTAGGGTGAGTGCCCCCCCCAAAATAAAAAATAAATAAATAAAAATCGGTATTACCAAAGAAGCTTTGAACCCTTTGACCCTTAAATCAGATTAAGAAGTCTCCAGTTCCCGTATTTTCAATAAGAGTACAATGTGACTGTATGTGACTCAGTGAGAGAATAAAGAAACAATAGGGTGTAATTCATGTCTGGTTCTTTATCTACCAGCACTGGTTTGTAAGAAAATTAAACTGATGGTTTGGTCTGGTCTGTTTGTCACACTGAAGTGTATTGAACAGGGTGTACATCCTGTGTTAGACTGAGCAGAGAGGGAAACGCCCGGGAAGGAATGGTCTGCTGGCAGATGGCTAAAAATAAAGACAGATTTGGTAGAGCAGGTCAGACATGACTGAAACCTGCAAATCGTTAATGAATAGAATAGAATAGAATAGAATAGAATAGAATAGAATAGAATAGAATAGAATAGAATAATCTTTATTGTCAATGTAATGTGTATAACAAAAATTAAAGTGCATAAAAGAGCATCTAAAACAGATGAAAAAATTATACAGCCACACACACGCACACAGATACACACACCCACACAAACATACATTTGAACATTTTTGCACAGATCCCTAAAAAGCATGCATTGAAATGTCATGTATCCCACTACAGTGGGATAAAAATTGTTCTTGAGTCTGTGGGTCCTTGTTTGATAACTCTGTACCATTAATGTGTACAACAACAATCCACCGTGTCAGACATGAACAAAGCACATACACACTCTGCTTTTCAGGAGGTTTCATCGTCTTATTATTATTGTTAATTATATCAACATTATTCTCCATCCACCACCACTGTTTATATTCTCATTTACAAAATGATCATTGTTATGGCTGTATGTGTCCCATTTTTGTCCCTGTTCCTCCAATTGTGTGTTGAATTTAATGTCTTTTATTAGTCTCATTAATGGAGTGGAGTGGTGTACATTCCATAGGGCCACCTAATGACGGGGAATAACAATCGTAAATAACATGTCTCTAAACATTATAACCCAGACAGGGTTAACGAATGTCCACTGATCCTCTGTTTGAAGGTGACTTGAAACTACTGTGTATAAGTTTATAGTGTATAAATACAGTCTATTAAATACAAACAAATGTCTGTTACATTCAAATGGTTGCCAAACCAGTTCACACAATCCTGATGACGCCTATCAGCCTCACATGACTTTCTCTGTGTTTCTCGGATAAATTTCCGTGCTTCACACAAGACATGATTTATTTCATGTCAAGACAAGCAGGTCAAAGCAACATTGTACTAGTAATTCAAACCGGTTGCAGTATGACCGAAAACACAAAACGGAGCTCATGGAAAGTTCCAGAAGTTAATTCTAGTGCTCAAAAAAAACCCTAGCTGTTCAGCAGTTTGATGGGATAAATTCATCTTGCCCCTGCACTACCAGAGTATACACACAAACACTTTTGATAGTATTGCTTGACAGATACAGTTTTTATATAGACACAGCAAAAAATTATTTTACAAATTTTCTGTTCACAAAGACCAAACCGAGGCAAAATAATCTGCAGATCTGTCAAATTAGAATTACTAATTTTGCACACAAACCAATTCGTGATTGTGAATTTGACCTCTGCTTTGAACGCATTCTTCTTAAACACCAGTAGTGAACACACAAGCTAGCAGTGGGCAGCACCTGTCTACCTGGGGACCAATGGGGGATGGGATGCCTTGCTCAGGGGCACTCCAGCCCTTGGCCGCTCCCGCAACTGAACTGCGACTTTTCATGTTTAACTTTATACATCAAACATGACAGAGCTGTGTCACTTCCTGAGCAGTAGTGCACCACAGACCAGAATGGTGCAACAGTGAAGTTACTGCGTTTTCCAGTAATCATTACACTTGTGCACAGACTGTGACCATAGTGTGCAGCGTTGTATGGATGCAATTCAACAGCCACTACAGAAAAGTTAGTTTAAAAGGAGCTGAACTTACATTGATGTCCAGACTGCAGAGACTAAGGGAGTCAGCATCTCTGCTGTCCTGCTTCCTCTTCTTCTGTAATAAACAAATCAAAGCAACAGGATTAACGGCACATATTAAACTAGAGAAAGCACTCAGAGAGCACAAATTGCTGTCAAAGCTGCTCAGTTTCCCACAGTGTCAGTACAACACTGCTACTATCTTACAAGGACAACATTATGTTTTGTTTATTTGTTTGTTTTTTCATTCCTGAATTAAATATAGACTCATATCATGGGGAGATGTTGCTCTTTTGCAAACATCACTACATTTTTTAGGACCAGGTAAACTTAGTGGAAAGATGAAATCATGGCAACCACTTTTTTTTTCTGGAGAGAAGCTCCTCAGGTGTAGCAGTGTGAGAATGAGGAAAACATTTCTGCTATGTTGCCATGGCGAAAACAATGGAAAGAGATCAAAAACAGCTGTGAGGAGAGGAGAGGAGAGGAGAGGAGAGGAGAGGAGAGGAGAGGAGGAACAAGAAAAGTTAGGAGGAAAGAGGAGAGAGTGTGAAGAAAAAAAGTTTGAAGAGGAAAAAAAAGGAAAAGGGGATGTAACAAAGACACAAGGAGAAATGGTGGGGTGGAAGATATGTTCAGTAAAAGATCAGAAGACAAGAGAGGAGCAGAGAGACAGGTGAGGAGAAGGGAGACAAGAAGAGAGAGAAGGGGAGAGAGTGCAGAGAGTGACTGAAGATGCTTCTATGAAGGGAGGATCGAAGCAGAGGGTGAAGGAGAGAAAGGGAGGGATGAAGATAAGGGGACAGAGGAAAAGAGAGGGGTAGAGGAGAGGAGGAGGAGAGGAAGAGGAGGATGTTGAGATCAGTGTAGCAGAGTAAAACAATAGCAGGAAGTCTGCTGTTTGCTCAGTATTGTGTTGAGACGTTGTTGTTGTTGTCCGGACGTTACATAACCCGGCAGACTTTGCTTTTAACTCCTAGTTGCTACAGAAACCAAGTGGAGGAGGAGGAGGAGGAGGAGGAGGCTTCTGCTCCTCCTGTCCATATATGGTCTACACTCTACATTATCCTGTCTGCTGAAAAGACTAAGGCAATTGAATAGATTGATGCAAAATACACAGTGTTAGTTCTGCGCAAATGTGCATAAAAATTCAGTCTGAGTTTTTTTAAATTGGGTCACATTAAATTACACATTTTAATCAGCCTTTCATGCCATAATCCCAAACCTTTATTTTTCAGACTGTAGGAACCACCTGACGCCACTGATGAAATCCTCATCGGCAATCATTCCCATAGATTAGTTACAGATGGGTCACAGGACTTTTGCTTTGGGCTGAATTCAATCCAGCCTTTTACACATATCCAAATATTATCCAAAATAATAGTAGGTGTTAAAGAACCTTTTTTTAAAAAAAAAAAAAAAAAAAGAAAAATAGTCAGAAAACGTCATAGTACGCACAAATCTGCTCCTTTCATGATTCATGATAGTTTGCCATCTTTAAAAAGTGGGTCTCCAAGTAAAAAGTTGGTGAAACAGTTCTACAGCCTAAACGAGTCCCATACGCTCATTTCTATCTGTTTGCAATCCATAACATTTATTGGAATGTGACTGATGTGTAATGTCCTATTTGCTCTTGACTATATATATCTGACACATGAGTTGCAGATGGAGCAGAGTCTACGATTTTCAAAACATCCCAGTGAACAATGATCATGTAGTCTGCACATTTTAGGAGCTTATACACACGATTCGGTGCCGATGAAGTAAATCTTTGTGAAGCCATCATGTAATATAGTGTAATCCAACAGCAAATGTACAGAAATTAGATAAAATTGTGTCCTGATATGCATGTTAAAAGGAAATGTGTATATTGTACTGCATATATCTAAATAATTTGTGTATTTTATTATATTTATTTATTTATTATTGATCATTTTTATGTTGTATGTTTTTGTCTTAGTCTGTTGCTTATTTGATTCCTATTTTGTGCCGCATGTCTACCTGTGACCTTGTGCTGCTGTAAAACGGTGCTCAAAACCATCGCCGAGCTGCTGTTTTAGTTCACCAGAGACCGTTTTAGTTGATTTTAATTTAGTGATGGAAAATTGGATGGCGTTTCACTGCCGTAGCCTTGTAGGAGACGCTCTCTGAAGGGCTTGTGTTCTACTCTGTGTCTATGTGATCGACATGTAAACCTTTAGAATCCTGATTCTGATCATTACCACTGATGGTTCCCACTCACCCGATAGTAAACAAAGAGACAGCAGCCCATCATCAGAACCAGATCTGCCTCTCAAACACAGTTCAAGTGATAATGAACACTCTCTGAAAACACCTGCTGCTCCTCTGCCTCCAGGTCGCTCTGTTTTTACCCCACAGTCACATTGGCTCTCCTTTCGTTTTTCCTTTCCACATGAAAGTCAGCAGCTCCAAGCACTTCTCCTTTTTTTCCTGCTCCTCTTCTTGCCGAATTTCTCTCCTCACCTCCTTCACAGTCACATTGCTGTTCTCTTCTGTCTCCTTTCCCCTTGTTTGGTTCACTTTACTCTTCCTCCTCCACTGCTACACCGGGAGAGGCTTCTTCTCGTCCTCCATCAGACTTTTAAAAGTTATCAGACATTATCTCCTCCTGTCTTCTTCTGTCTGCTGCCCTCCACCCTTGTCCTCCTCCAACTCATCAGGTCACGGTCTAAGTGGAACGACAGACCCTTAGGAACAGGAACCCTTCACAATGTGTGTATGTGTGTGTCCACTCAGTTCCCACTGGACAAACAGGAAGTGACGGCCATTGGGGGGAAACAGGCGTCTATAATTAGGAGCTGCAGGAGACACTGAGACACCAGCGGTGGAGACGCTGACACACAAACATTACAAACTCTGGTTTATAAGCACAGTTTTGTCTCCACTCTTTGATGAAAAATGGTTTTACCATTACTACAAGTTCCAACAATGGCTCTGAGGGTCAGTCAGTGCACAGCTTTGGTTGACTAACTTCATCTACACCTGTACAGAATGCACTGTGAAGACGTGCTAGGCTTTTATTCTTTTATTCATGAATGAACTTCATAAAGAGGTCAGTATGAAGTCTAGACATTTACTGTTTTTTCTATTCTGGACTTTTGAAATTTGAACCTTTGAAGACTTTTCTTTTTCACTAAGGTTTGTTTTTCTCTTGTATTTGTTTTAGCGGTTCTGTACCTTGGATGCTTTATGTTTTTGTCTCTGTAGTTTGGTTCCTCGTATATCTTGTCTTGTTTTCTTCCAGTTTGAGGCCCAGTCCATATGTAAAGCTGATATTTTTGAAAATGTAGGGTTTTTTTGTGTGTGTTTCGGCCTTTCATAGACACACAGACTGTGGGATAGAGCTCTGTGAAGTCACATTTTGAAAAACCTTTCACAATCTCCATTCACAGTGTAAATGTATACACAGGGAAAACTACATTGTTACACTGTTCTGGCTTCAGTGTGCAGCATCATACTGTGTGGTTTTTTTTAGAGACTCAACCCACAGTCCACATGTGTATGAAAGGCCAAAATGCACATACCTGCATATATGTGTACAAATGTAATCAAAAACTGGAAGTAAGCAAAACAAGTTAAAAGGAAATAAATTACAGAGAAACAAGAACATAAAGAACTCAACTTACATAATCAAAATCAAAAAATCAAAGTGACTAAGTGAATAAACAGAGTCTAGGCTCGTTTCAAAAGCAGTAAAGGTTTTTATTTATTTATTTATTTTCCTCTGAATGGCCAACAAGATTTTACAGTTATACCTGTTGACATGGCATAAGGGATTTTGTGTTTTTATGTGGACAAAGACACTTTTCAGAACTTAACATTTTTAAAACCAGAGCAGGAAAAGTTTTCAGTTTTCAAAAAAAAAACCTCACCATTTAAATCCTCTGGCATTTTTTGTAGAAACACATCTTATTGCCCAGCTAGATGAAGACTAGTCATCTTAATGTACATCAAATTATTCGACTGCACAATTAACTTTCTATTGATTTGAATATCTTTGGTTTGTGTACACAGAGGTTTGGAGACATCATTATTTTGAGATGTGGGCAGCACTAATTGAAACACATTTATATATAATTTTATAATTTTATTGACCAAACAAATCAATTTATAGAGCAAATAATCCACAAGTTAAGAGATTATGTAAGCGTTCCCCTATAAGAATGTTCCTATAGTCTTAGTATGTGTTACTACCTGTATGTCCCAGTATTGTCAGTGTTTCTGGGGTTGGTAAAGGGTTAAGTTAACAATCAGGGTTGTGATGATGATAGAGTGAATAACAGATTTTTTAATTTTTTTTACACAGAAGAGTTGTGCTTACCCCTCGGAGGGACCAGTCGTTAGGAGAGAAGAGAGAAGGAGAAAGTTTCACTCTGCACCTTTGACCTGCCAGAAGGACGTACAGAGGGAATAGAAGAGAAAAATAGAAAACATGATTAAATCACCACCTGTCACTCGTACCAAAATTTAACATGCAATGACATTTTAACTGATCGGATACCCTAAGGCGACAGTTTTCAATTAAAATTAATATCTATCTTGTGACAAAGACCAGATCAAAGAGTTGGTTTTTAGGATTGAAGGCATCACTTTATAATAATTATAAAAAGGGGGGCAATTATGACAATCAACAGAATATTTCACCACATTGACATGAAAAGACAAGACAAAGAAAACGAGCTTCACACATAAGATTTCAGATTTCCTGAGAGGTTATAGGAAGGGAACCCTCATCTTATTCTGCAGTGAACAAAAACACCAGTTTGGACCACAGATGGTCTCCCTTTACTTACATGGCTAAGGTTTAAGTTTATGCTCCCTCGTGTGGATTCTATCAGTCATTACATGTACATAAAAACAGCTTCATAGACCCTAGATGAGGGGCAGGGATTCATAATAGGGGTTCCGCTGAAATTGCAAAAGGTTAGAAAGACTATACTGTATATTTTAGTTAATAACTTAATAACCACAGCACAGTGAAAAAGTGCACAAGTTCTGAGATGGTAAGATTCTCAGTCATTTGTAACTCCTGACTACCATGTGCTCCAGTTGAGGGAAATGGATCCAGAAACACAGATGCACTGTAAATTAGTGCCAGATTTTCACAATAAACTAGATAATTGCAATTTCACAGGCTTTAACTTTGTTGCAAAATACAAATGTAAATACAAATGCTTAGCTTTTTCTGCATGTCATTTATACAGTGAAATATAGATATTACAAAAATCACTATAATACTGTATCTGGCAAAACTCTGAAGTTAAAGTAAAGAGTTTAGCATAGTAGAAATCATTTGCTATGACTATAAGTCTCTCACACCTTGCCGGATTTGGGTAGAGGCAGGAAACGACTACATTGATGCAAATACTTGAAGAAAACTTCATGGTATCTGCATTTGTTTGTTGTTGTTGTTCACTGCTTTGTGTGCTTCACTGTAAGATAAGATGACTGTCGTCAACACAAACTGGAAATGAAGCAGCGAATCAGTGTAAGTAATGGATTTGCGATATCTGTGTGTGTGTGTGTGTCTTTAAGTGTAAAATGACTCATTCATTCCTGGGAGTAGCAGTGCTTTTTCCACACAAATCATCCCACCCTGAACACACACACACACACACACACACACACACACACACACGTTTGCGCTTCTATCAGAGTGAGGACCCTCATAGACATAATGCATTCCCTAACCCCTTACCCTAACCCTAACCATCACAACTATATTCCTATATATGTATACTTGCAGCAAGTACAGGAACACACACACAGAGCTATTCTTTTAAAGACACTGCAATGCCTTCCATTCATTTGGATAACCTTAACCATAATCAGTTAATATATAAACTTCAAATCTTGGCCCTAAACTTAACCAGTTCCTCAGAAATGAGGCTCTATCTCATTAGGACCAGCTTTTGGTCTCAATGAGGACCTGACAAGGTCAGTGTTTTTGACAGAAAAGCTCCTAAAGACGTAACACACACACTGGGTTTGCTGCAGGCGTTTCTCTTGGTCTTAGTTCTTGGTCTTCTCTGTTAAATTTTACCAATTTACCCCATCTGTTTTTCATCTCACTCTCTCTCTCTCTCTCTCTCTTTCTCTCTCTTCAGTTTTCAAAAGTAAACAGGTGACCCTATGTTCTTTGAGCATTTCCTGTGAAGAGCTCGACTTCTGTCATCATTTTCAGTGTCTCTTTGTCTATACAAAACCTGATCAGTGCTGTCACTGTTGCACAGTAGTTGACTGTATTTTGACTCAGTCACATTAACACTGCCCTGCAGCTCTAAATACTCACATTGGTGATAGTTCTCTATAAACTACAGTGTTTCGGTGAACTGGCTGTTGCATTCGCATTTTAACAAGGAAGCCTGACACTAAAGAAGGAAATAAGTCCTACTGCATGTTTACGTTTTTTAGGTTCTGTATGTGTTATTTTGTCTTATTTGTTTGTAACGTGTGCAGTGGTGTTGACTTCTACAGTGAGCCCTGTGATAATGAAGACAATCCATCCATCCACACATCACCGGCTGTAAAAAAAGTCACTGCCATTGCCTACCGATTAATCTGCTGCTATTAATCTGTGGTCCCACCAAATTCACTTTTTCTTCCTGCTGTTAACATTTGTTAAAGCCTTCATTTGCCATATGTGTTGGGAAACAACTCTGTCTTTATACATAAATCGTAATAATATTTTTCAGCTGTTATGTGCATGTCAGATTGGTCTCATATGATTGTTAATTTGTCATTCGGCAGCTGGTATGAAATCATTTCCCGCTGAGGAACAAAGTAGATATGATGTGAGGTGCTGTCCAGGAAACAGAAAAGGAAAGGCTGTTAAAAGACAAGCTGAAGCTAAATGAGCTTCTTTCAGAGACTAGCTGACCTCAGGTCAAACCAGGATCTGCTCCAGCTTAGGTTTCATGCTACACAACCAACTTCCCCCCCTAATTTATTACATTCTCTAAAACCAGTGGTATACAAGCTTCCTCTGGTGGTACTTTTATACTGTCCTTCTGTATATATACAGTACTGTGCATAAGTCTTAGGCCACCATCCGATTTGTTGTTTTAGCAATGCTATAATGACCATACTGTATAATTATTTCTCAATCACTTTATTGCAACACATCCTGAAAATATGGAGGAACACATATGCAGTTTCTTTTTTCAGAGAAAACAAACAACAAAAATGTTTCTATAATATCAAATATTTAGTGTGACCTACATTTACACTTGAACAATAACACAACCATGGCTCTTTAAAACCTGGAATGGAACCCTAATGTTATTGGTCAAACCTGTGTTTCTCCTACTATTTCATGCCAACAAATAGCTGCTGTGAAAAAGGTCTATTATACCTGGTTTAGTCAAGACATGTTTGAGCATTACATTCACATATTGCACAAGTTAAACTCATTGACAGGTTGATCATATAGTATAAGACTGACTTTTAGTCACATCTTTTCAATCTAAACACCAGTGATCACAAAACTGACATAAAAACAACAAAGCTGGTGGTGGCCTAAGACTTATGCACATTACTGTAATGTGTGTATTAAAAAAATGAAATGATAATAATTAGTCACCTTATCTCTCACTCCATCTTAGTCTAATTTCACTATACTAGTGTCAGACGTATATATGAGGAAGAGGAGGATGATGAGAGAAAAAAATAAATTTTTTTGTATTTTAACGTTGGTAATCGCGTTGTAGAGTTGGGGCGAGGTTCTCAATAAATGTTTGTGAACAGTTGACTTTATTATCTTGTTTAAGCATATACTATATAAGTGTGCAGATCTCAAGAACTGCACACCAAAAGAGTGACTCTCAGGTCTGTCCCTGACATTTGAAATGATTAAAACTGCACACACACACACACACACACACACACACCTGGTGTAACCAGCAGAGCAACATACAATTGGCATAAACACAATGCTGGCAGAGGCAGAACAAAGTGTCTGAATGAACAACACCTGAACCACATTCTCATTGTTCTTCAGCAGCTGCAGAACCACATTCCTCCAACAATCAACACTGACAGCTTCCACTCACTTCACATTTCCTCGTCCATTATTGTGACGGATATTATTCACACATAGGAACACACAGCTTCAGCTTTTATTTAACCCTGATCCCCTAACTCTATACACTTTTATGTTACAGTGTCTGTGGTAGGGGTCTTCATGTGTTCATGCTTATTTTTTGCATTCACTGACAGATGTAGTTATTTCCCAGAGAAAATAGTTTTGATCATGTTTATATTTGACTCCGTGTTTATCTGCAATAGGCGTACAGTGCTGGGGGACTTCCCATGATGCACTGAGGGTCAGCAAGCGCTTTTCTCCCTTGCCATCTTTGAAGATTGGTAGCTTTTACAGATGAGCTGACTCTATATTCAGTATCAATATCTGTCCACTACTGGTAAAAATCACTGGATCAGGTATCAAAAAAAAACAAAAAAAAACAAAAAAAAAAAAACAGATACAAATCGATACGATTGATAAACCCTTAATGTAATAAATGCATCACTAAGCACAGGCTGAAAAAGAGAAATCTAGGCAGCCAACACATCGTGTGACCAGAGTGAGTCAGTGGTGCACACGTGTGCCAAAATATGTAAATCAATAGAACCAAGTGTAAATTTGTGGGAAAAAAAAAATGGCCAGTGTATTACCTCTTTATGAAAGTAAAATTTTTATAACATAGGTGGAGACTGTTTTTAAAAAGGCTCACTCACACATTAAATGAGGTTAATCTGAATAAGCTTGGTGGTGTCAAACATTAGCCAAGTGCATTGCTGATGCTTCGCTTGCATTTAGGGCTGCAACTGACAATTACTCTCTTAATCATTAGTTACAAGTCTTCAATAGCATTTACATTACGTAAATGTTTAAAATTATGTTCCTAATCGATTAATCTGTTGATTATTTTCTTAATCTTCTTGATAAATTACTGTACTGGTACTGGTTTGTACTGGTTTGGTCCACACAATGACAGAAAATGTTGAAAAATGCTGATGGTGTTTCCCAAACCTAGAAATGATGATGTTCTCAAATGTCTTGTTTTGTCCACAAACCAAAATGATTCAGTTTTAATGATTTATTTGTGATAAGGTGCAAAGAAACTAGAAAATATTCACATTTAGGAAGCTGAAAACTTGAAAAACAAACAAACCGATTAATTGATAATCAAAATAGTTGACAATTAATTTAGTCATTGATTAATTATAATCAATTAATCGATTAAAGGTTGCAGCTCTACTTGGGTATGTCAGAAGTTGAGAAATGTCAAAAGTCAGCCAATCAACACACAACATGGAACTATTCCGAAACAGGTGCTGGCCAAACACATTTATATATATATTTAGCTGAAACACTACGTAGCTCAAACGGTGCCTTCACACAAATCTGTTCTCCTTGTTACCAGTGTTTTTGTCAAACAGAGTACGGACAAAGTAACACTGGTGGACACATCACCATCACTTTTGCAACATTAGCAACTTTTGCTACGTAGTGAGCCATAGATATATAAAATGTATGTATACAAAATGGATGTAGTCCATGGATGTAGTAGTAGAATGTCGCCATGAAGGGGCGACTCCACTGGACGAAAAAAGAAGCCAGTTTGAAGGAAGTCAGTGGGAGAATGAGCCTGATTCTCATTTGACTTTAAAAAAAAAATATATATATATATATTTTTAAAATTATGTTCCCAATTAGAGGAAAAATAGACAATTTAGCATGGCACATTCTGAGCGGACACCTGCAGTGACTGACAGCTGCTGTTGTCCAACCGTTGCCTGATTCCAGGTGCAAACACTGTCATAGCAGTGGTCGAACTGTCAGCCTCGAGGCCTCAGAGCAGACGTTTGTTTATGGCTGTGACAGACACTGCTATTCTTCTAACCTCCAGTACCAGCACCAAGTGTCACACCCCCCCATCATTAAGCATTAAACCAGCGTGTGCACACTGTATATGGATGTATGTTAATGCATCGGCCCTAATGTGTAAATAATTAGCAGCTTAGTAATTTAAATGAAGTATAACTAGTGTGTCAGACTAAACCCATTAGATACTCAATGTTGTGATGTCACTATCAGTATTGGACACAAAAAGGGGGGGGGGGGGTTATGGAGCCATCCTGAATAAATGTGTGCTTTCTCTTGTCTCTCTCCTTTGTAAGTAGACGACTTACTGTTATTATATCATTGGTCACATCATTTTATTACGACTTTGATAATCAGTCTCATGCCATGATGGCCTGTCCTCTCTACAGAGATGCAGATCCAGCTCTGTGACCAGCTCCACCTCCGACACAAAGGTAGGAAAAACACACTCGGCCCTCTCCATTCTGTGTTCACAGCGTCTATACAGAACAGTGAGGCGGAATAAAGATGCCACATTCCTGTCCTGAACAGACTGTGTCAAAGTGAGTTCATAACACTTTTATAAAGAGCAGGTTTCCTCTTTCAAACATCACAGATGCGAAAAAAAACCAAACACTTTGTATTTTAAAAGCAGTTGCACACTGATACAAATATACTTATGTGGTAATAGAGCAAGTACACTGAGCAGCACAGTTAACAGAAGACTGTGTGGTTTTTGCAGAACAACGGTCAGTCCTGACGTAAAATAAATAATACATAATACATAATAAATAAACGGGATTAGTGTTTATGGATAATGGTGTGGGCTGGTGTTAGGTCAAGTCAATGTAATGTCCTAACAAGGACAGCTGGGCAAACGTGTGTGTTTGTGTGTATGTTTGCAGACTAGTCACTCTCAGGCAAACTTGTGACTCACAGAGATGTAATAAAACCGCTTATCTCCCTGTGTGTCTCTGTGTGTCTCTGTGTGTCTCTGTGTGTCTCTGTGTGTCTGTGTCTCTGTGTCTCTGTGTGTCTCTATGTGTCTCTGTGTGTGTGTGTCTGTGTCTCTGTGTGTCTGTGTCTCTATGTGTCTCTGTGTGTCTGTGTGTCTCTATGTGTCTCTATGTGTCTCTGTGTGTCTCTGTGTGTCTGTGTGTCTCTGTGTGTCTCTGTGTGTCTCTGTGTGTCTCTGTGTGTCTGTGTGTCTCTGTGTGTCTGTGTGTCTCTGTGTGTCTGTGTGTCTCTGTGTGTCTCTCTGTGTCTCTGTATCTCTCTGTATGTCTCTCTATGTGTCTCTTTGTCTCCCTGTGTCTCTCTGTGTCTCTCTGTGTGTCCCTCTGTGTCTTTCTCCCATCTGTTTCTCAAAGAAAGGGAGAGCATGAGCAAAATGTCTATATATCTACCCCGACTGACTGTTTTTGAGAAAATAAAGAAATCATGGACTTTAGACACTCAGTCTCTTTCCTCTGTGAATCTCAGGGTGTCCAGTCATTTTGTCCATGAGGTGAACAGAAAGACAGACAGATACAAGGAGGTGACTCCCTGTCTGTCCCCTTACCTTCCTCTCTCATACACTTCCATGAAAACTTTTCCATTTTACATACTGTACACGTGATGTTTTCCCACTTTCTTTTCACAATCCAAACCTTGACCAACGGTGCAGCTCCTCACCTCGAACCCTGCTGACTCTGTGTGTCTCTGTGTGTCTGTGTGTGTCTCTGTGTGTCTCTGTGTGTCTGTGTCTCTATGTGTCTCTGTGTGTCTCTGTGTGTCTCTGTGTGTCTCTGTGTGTCTCTATGTGTCTCTGTGTGTCTCTGTGTGTCTGTGTGTCTCTGTGTGTCTGTGTGTCTCTGTGTGTCTCTGTGTGTCTGTGTGTCTCTGTGTGTCTGTGTGTCTCTGTGTGTCTCTGTGTGTCTCTATGTGTCTCTGTGTGTCTCTATGTGTCTCTGTGTGTCTGTGTGTCTCTCTGTGTCTCTGTGTCTCTGTATCTCTCTGTATGTCTCTCTATGTGTCTCTTTGTCTCCCTGTGTCTCTCTGTGTCTCTCTGTGTGTCCCTCTGTGTCTTTCTCCCATCTGTTTCTCAAAGAAAGGGAGAGCATGAGCAAAATGTCTATATATCTACCCCGACTGACTGTTTTTGAGAAAATAAAGAAATCATGGACTTTAGACACTCAGTCTCTTTCCTCTGTGAATCTCAGGGTGTCCAGTCATTTTGTCCATGAGGTGAACAGAAAGACAGACAGATACAAGGAGGTGACTCCCTGTCTGTCCCCTTACCTTCCTCTCTCATACACTTCCATGAAAACTTTTCCATTTTACATACTGTACACGTGATGTTTTTCCACTCTCTTTTCACAATCCAAACCTTGACCAACGGTGCAGCTCCTCACCTCGAACCCTGCTGACGTCCATCACCTGCCTGCATCGGACTGAAGCAGCTGATCCCAGCAAAGACCCACGATCGATAAAAGACGAATGTCCCGAGTCTGGCTCCTCTTTCTGCTCCAGCGACTAAACCAGACGCTCTTCCTCCTGTATGAAGAGTAAAAGTCCAAAGACTGCAGATGAAGTCCAGACAATCCGCTGAACAACAGACTGTGAGCTGAGGCTGTGATTCACCGTCTCTCTTCAAACTGTCACGTTGGAAAGACACACCTCGTCTTCGACGAGACCTTCAAAATAAGAGTTGTGGCAACGTCATGCATTATTCGACACCCCCAAACGATTTCATGCAGCTCGTCCCGAAATATCGACTTATAATAGGTCATTTCTGTATTGTTTTATGAATATTTATTCATTTTACATCATACATACGTTTATATTGTGAACGTTTATTTTGAAATTATGTGTAATATCATCAAAAAAATTTTTGATGTTTTTTTTTTTACTTGACCTGACCTTAGTGGCTCCCAGGTCATTTGAGTTTGAGACCCCTGACCTACAGTATTTACTGCACTGCTTATTTAGCCAGGAAGCTTATTATACATGTGAAATTTTGCTGCTGCCTGTCTTGGCCAGGACACTCCTGTAAAAGAAATTCTTAATCTCACTGAGTTTTTATCCTATTAACACTGGCGGAGCTAGACTTTTATCCTTGGGGGGGCCAAGTCTATTTATTTTAGGCATAAACTGCGGTCGTATATTTACCGATATAGGTCAGTCTTAAAATCCAGAATAAAATCCATCTCTGGCTGAGTTTTCACAAGGAGTGCGCCGCCTTTTCTGTTTCCTGAACGGTTCCTTCTTCTTCTTCTTTTTCTTTTTCTTCTTTTCCCATGTCTTCTAATTGTAAAGTGGATTGCAACGCCTGGTAGCCTGCATTGCGCCATCTACTGTACAGGGGGGACCTAGCACAGACTTCAAAATGCAACTGGCTTTTCTCATGCGGGCCATAACATGTCAATTATCTGCGGGGGGGGCACCTGGGGTAGCCAATCAGATTTCAGGGGGGTCCAGTGCCCCCGGCCCCCCCAACTCCGCCCATGCCTGTTAAATAAGTAAAAGTAAAAATACTAAAATAGTGGTGCTCATGTTACAGTATATATGGATGTTTTCTTGCAAACTGTACCAGTTTATCCCAAAACTTACAATTTTGCTACAATTTTGCTACATACCAAGGACTAGTGTCCTAAAACTGACAGGTTACCATAGTAACAAATAAGCAGCCTGGCATTTGAGTTGCATATACGGTAACACACTGTATGGTAAGTGCTCTGTTGAAAACACTACAGTTCTCCAAAGTGAGAAAAGGGAAAGTTTTTCCCACACGTTTGTATGCATTTGAATACACATACACTATGTAAATTTGATGCAGTGACAAGACCTGTGAATTTATTTTGAAGGCTAACCTGAGCTGACAGACTTTGTGCTGAGCTGTTTAAGTTTTAGAGGAGTCTGTTGTTAGAAGTATTGACGCTTCAACGCTCTCACACTGAAGAGCTGTCCGCTGGTTTTTACGTCAGTAAAGACTGTGTGTGAGCTTCATTGTAAGAAACTAAGAACTTGTTTTGTCAGTTACACCAAATAACTCATATTATGAATACTTCTTCACTTTCCTGCTTGTGATTTAATTGTACTGAAGTATTTATACATCTAGTTACATGGTTAACCACTTTTTTTGCTGCAGCTTTTTAATTTGCTACAAGTGTTTTCATTCATTGATTCTTACATTTTATTTGGTTTAGATAAATGCAAAAAAACCTGTATATTATTTTACAACTTAAAAATTAACTGTTACTACTGAACAAAATGGTAAAAGGAATTTTTTATTGTATGGTCTTATTTAGTTCCTACATTAAGGTACTATAAAACAGTACATTTCATAACAAAAATAGGAAAACAGCAGTCTAGCTATACAAATATTGAAACAGAACAATTTCCAATAAAAAAAATTAATACAAATATAATATTTACATGTAGTAAATGCTGAATCCTCCCTTCTAATACACTCAGACCTGCAGAAGAAGCAGAAGCTGTCACTGTGCTCTTGGAAGCAAACCACAGAACAAATATGACTGTAGCTGCTAAACATGAAAGAATCAATAACTCAGAGTTAATGGGATCAGTAACTAGAGGACATATGGAAATCCAATGCCAGCATGACAATAAACAGATATGAAAGTACTTTAAAACTACAAATGCAACATTAATGGTCAATACTTTCAAGATATCTTAAACTATGAAACAATAAACTTTACAAGTATTTACCCAGCAAGTAATTTTGTTTTGCATATTCTTAAAGTAAAAAGCAGATAAATTTCAAACTAAATGTCAATTCAACATGAATTTCACACAGCTCTTCCACTATCTTAAGTCACATTAGTAGGTTTTAGTAAACGTGATAGCCATTTAACAGTTTTAACATTTAGCAGAAAGAATCACGTCTGTTTAATGATTTGGCAGAGCTGACCAGTTTACTTGCTTCTTCAATTAGTCATTGTTGAAACAATTTTAAATTAAAGTATGCCGTTTCAAAAAATTACAGTGGAAAAACTCCAACTGCAAACTAAAATATTTCTCCTCAAATAAAAAGGCACATATGTGAAAAATGGCACTTTTTTAAAGGACAGCATTCATTAATGAATATATGGTTTTCCCTCTAATATTGAGAATTATCATAGGACATTCTCTTCTGAGTCACATTTTACCATTCCAGTTCTGTATTATTCATGTGGTGAAGGTGCTGATTCATTCAGTAACCTTTGTCAAGATGTTGGTGATCCTGTTGGATGCTGTAAGGTTGGAACATGTCACCATGTCTGCATTGTTGCGCTTCTGCATCAAAAAGTGCCTGAATAGTGTATCAGCATCATGTTTTGGTACCAGACATCAACTCGTGAGTCATTGAGTCAATCAACCAAGACACCGTGCTGAGTCAGTCTTTGGTCTGAATGCGTCTACTCTGCCCACATCTGGACACACAGTCCTTTAAAGTCTTCAAGGCAGAGTGACCAGAAGTAACTCCATCATGGATGAGTGTTCCAGCACTCAGTGGTCAAAATTGTTCTCATAATTATCAATAATCTTCAAGTCAGCAATTACTATGGTTAATCAGATGATTGTTCAAGAATGTACAAGTTGCCATAGTTACTCTAGACCACAAAGTCTTCAGAAAATACATGGCTGCATTGTCAGCAGTGTTGCAGAACATAGTGCTTAGTGGGTGGGGACTTGAATGGGTCTCTATAGAATGCAGTGGTTAACATAGTTACCAAGGACTAGTGTCCTAAAACTGACAGGTTACCATAATAACAAGGCAATGGTCTTCTAGTTACCACAGAGCGGAACTATTGTAGCTGTCGGTTTTTAAAAAATGTAACGGTTACTGAGGACAAATTTCTCAATGTTAACTCAGTTAACACAAACCTGCACTTAAGAACTAGTAATTTACAAAATTACACACTCAAATGCCTTTAAATTATTTCAGTTTTGCTTCCATGACTTTTGGATGGCGACACTTGTGAGAAAGATTTAAGTCCAGGAGCCATACATTTTAGACCTAGTGATGACATCACAAGACCGCTTTTCTTCTGATTGGCTGGAGGCACACCCCTCCCTACAATGGTGCCACAGTTGCAATTCCATCATTGTGCTCCAGGTGGTGGTGCAGCTCTGCTTTACACACAGTAGCAGTACTGCAGCGGAGTGAGGCAACAACTGATGGCTCCTCATCACCTGGAAGACAAACAGCCGAAGAGTGAACAACCTATTCTATCTGTTTGGAGCCGTAGTGTGTAACTTGTGAATATAAACAAGTGTCTATTACATTCAAATCAATGTCAAATGAGTTCACACAATACTGATTAAGACTATCAGCTCCACACAACTGTATCTGTGTTTCTCAGTAAAGCAGTGTTTCCCATGCTGTTTCCCATGCTGCAAAAAACAAAGAAGTGCCTACTAAAAGCTTCAGAAGTGAATTTTATCAACAATCCTTCAGTCAGGTCTGATAGTTGTGCTGGACAGAGCCTATTTTCAGATGAAGGACACAGGATATAAATATTTTTTTTTGTTGTTTTTTTTGTTTTTTTTCCACAATGGCTGACTATGAAAAAGAAACAGAAAGTTGCACACTACGGCTGAAAGTCATCTATTTCTGCCTTTAACTGTAATCTCGTTATATTAAAAGAATTTCACAATTGACATGATAATACCACAAATACCACAAAATACTAGTGTATAATGATATGATTTAAAATCTTCAACATGTGGCGAGTATCTAAAAAAGTTACATGCGCCAACAACCAGCCTTACCTAAGCCTGAAGAAGACGATTCGCTGTCGGCCAGAGAGGAGGAGTCAGCCTGGTCATGTGAAAGCCCCTCCATTAGGGGAATGGAAAGCTCTGATGAAGGGACAGATGAATCATAGATGCCTGAATCACGAGGAGGAAGGATCTCTGGAGGGGTGGGGCAGCTTTCCTCTGTATGGACTGAGCAAACCCCATCAGTGAGGATGGAGGGAGCAGAGGATGAGGAGGACGATTCTTCAGATGAAAATCCAGACATTCCAGAAGTAGACCTGAAGAAAAGGAAAGAACAGCAGCAAACAAGCCATATGAAATGCTGTCCTCTGCTGAAATCATCGCTCTATGGCCTTACTTCAGAGGAATTATTTCAGTTAAATGCAAACTTTACATTTAATTCTCACATACAAACATGCTATAAAAAATAACGTGGTATTAGTTCCTCCATTACCTTGAAGTAGGTCCCAGCAATGACGTGGAGCAATGTGGCAAGACTGGACTGGGACACAGACCAGGAATGGGACCAGGGCCAGGACTGGGAGTGGGACTAGGATTTGAGCCAGGGGCCAGTAGGAGCAGGTTCCTTCTTGGGAGTCCGCTCCCATCCTCCAGTGATGGTATTCTCACTGGCACTTCATTCAGCACCAATCCAGAGTCAACCCTCTGTTCAGGCTGTAGTGACGAGCAGCAGCTGGGAGGTTTTGGAGGGGGACTGGGAGCTGGGACAGTGTGTAGAGGAGAATGATTTGAAGGGATGCCAGAGGACGCTGAAGAACCTGCTGCAGGAGCCAGCTGCTTCTCGAACCAGTCAGGGTTCTGGCTGATGTGTTGGTGCATGTTGCAGATGGAAACATAGAGCGAGCGTCCAGATTTACTTCTGAAGTAGTTTCTCCTGGAGATGTTGAGAGGCTGGTGCTCCCGATCAGCCAAACTGGACTGACTGGAGTGGAGTCGACTGAAGAGCTGAGGCAGGTGGTCCATCAACTTGAATCTAAACAGGCAACAGGAAGTGAAAATCACTGCATCTGGTGACATTGTTATCTATGGCAGAAAACATATTTACACTGCAAATCATGTTCTGCTTTAAACCTAGAGTAGGGATTGTATGGTATTTTATAAAATGGGTTAGTTTAATCCGAATACTTTAAATTAAAACACAATTTATTTTAGCTTTCATTACGTGAAGGGACATAAGTTGAAATGACTGAAACTCAAATGATTAGACTAAAGATTAAATGATCTTCCATGTCATGTCATTTAATCCAATTCTATTAAACTTTTTGGATTTTGCTACTGCCTCTCAATTTTTAATTAATCAATTGATGAGTCTTGTGGGGGTTTTTTTTGTTTGTTTGTTTTTTTTTTTTAAATCAACTGCTGACATTTTGTGGGTGCAGCTATTATTGTATGAAGTTGTGTGTTCTATTTTGTCTCCAGTGCTGCATTTACCTGGGAGCCAGACTCAACATGGTAGGGATGTCATTTTCTGTTGAATAGTCAAAATAAACTGTCATGTAGCGGTTCAACTCTGGATCCCCACTCCCTTCGCTCTGCTTCGCCAGCCGCAACTTTTCAGCGATCATGGCCACACCCACTGTAAACAGGTCCCTGCTAGATCCACCAATAGAAGAGCTGTTGCTGCTGTTGCCGCAGCGACTGACTGGCATCTTCCCTCTGCGACTCTTCCTCTCCACATAGTAGCTGCAAAAAGAAAACAGTTAAAATACAACAGAAAACAAAACAATATAAAGAAATAAACTTAAAAAAAGGCAATATACTGCTTTTCACACGAACACTTGAGATGTAACATAAAAACTGGACAGTGGAGAAACAGGACCAAGCCAGAGCTAAATATATAATGTTTGAATGAATGAAGTACATAAACAAGTAAGGAAAGGAAAAAGAAAACTAAAGTGTACATAAAAGAGAAGGCAGAGGACTGTAGTACCATAGGCCTTTAGAGCAGACTGTGATAATGAAATTGGCTTCATCCAGCTGTCTGCTTAGCCACGACATCTGACCTTCTTTGCAGATCTCCAGATGTTCCCACAGGTCCAACACGACCTGAACAGACATGAATGGAAATTTGACAACCACACCCAAGCTCCACACTAACAAATTTGATTTAAAGGACATTTTACCCCCACACAGGCATTGTCTATTGATTTGTGTCATCGGTGTCTCACCTCGCATTTGCAGAAATCCTGCAGAAAGTAGGCAAAGCTCTGAACGACACTGGTGTGTTTAGGACAGTCCCTGTTAGAGTAACATATAAAGACTCTGGGACGAGGCCATGGGCGTTCTGCATTCAGCGTTGCACTTTGATTGGAGGACTCACTGCTCTCCTCATCCAGCTGGCTGTAGATGTTTTCTATCCACGGAAACAATGAAATGACAAGAAAGGTTCTTAAGATCAGTGTCAAATCTCAAATAATGGAAGATCAGTCCCAGGTAAAAAGTGCACTATAAAAAAAAGATCAATCAGAAAAAATTTCCGATTGATCTTGTTTGATTATTCTCTTGATAAATCAGTTTTTTTTAAAGTGTTGCTGTCATGATTTTGCTCTGTGTAAAAAGTGATATCTTTAAGAGACTGAAACAAAGATATTCAATTTACTACGGTTTTGCCGCAACCAGTAAAACTTGGAAACAGCCTCAAAAAAGTATTTGCATTTATATAACTTAAAAGCAAATTTTGTACTGGCCAACAGATCTATGTTAAATGGTGGATGATAAGGTTTTCATTAAACACTTGAAATGTGGAGAGATTTATAGACTGTGAATTAAAACAACCAACGTCACTGCTCTTACCTTGTTGTTTCTTTCGACACATGACAGTGAAGAGAGTGGCGAAGGCAGACATGATGACCAGAGGCACAGTGATAGCCATGGCACGGATAGGCCCCGCCCATGGGGAGTGGACTGAAGGATGAATCAAATGCTTCCAGCATGAGTCAACAAAATAAAGACCATTTAAATTGCTTTAAAGCAAATGTATGTGAACACGTGGGTGGAACAATTACACCATCTGGCCAAAAAAAGTGGCCACCTGGATTTAACTAAGAAAATAGGTAAGAGCCTCCTATACATACTGCATGAATGAATCTTTCAGCTGGCGACAAGTTATTTAAACCCAACTGATGCAATGAGTAGCTTCTCATTTCTTAAAGAGCCACGTTGAAAGACACATTCTGTGGTTGTGGAAAAGATGTTAGTCTGTTTAAGAAGGGTCAAACCATTGGCATGCATCAAGCAGTGAAAACATCTAAGGATATTCCAGAAACTTCTAAAATTGGGTTAATAACTGTCCAATGCATTATTAAAAACTGGAAGGATAGTGGGGAATCATTGTCTTTGAGGAAGAAATGTGGGTGGAAAAAAAATCCTGAATGATTGTGATCGGCGAACAATTAAATTAAATTAAATTAAATTAAATTAAATTAAATTAAATTAAATTAAATTAAATTAAATTAAATTCAAATTTAATTCAATTCAATTTTATTTGTATAGCACCAAATCACAACATACATTATCTCAAGGCACTGTACATAGTAAGGCCAAAACCTTTACAATAACACTTAAACATTTGGTGAAATCAAATCGTAGAGAAAAAAACAGTAGAACTCAGGGCTACGTTCAATAGTGAAAGAAAGAGCATTTCACAATGTGAAGGGAACTGAAGGGATTGGGACTGAACAGCTGTATGGCCTTAAGAAAAACCCTAATCAGTGAGGCCTATAGGAGAAAGGTTTCAATTTGCTAGGGAGCATAAAGATTGGACTCTGGAGCAATGGAAGAAGGTCATGTGGTGTGATGAGTCCAGATTTACCCTGTTCCAGAGTGATGGGTGCAACAGGGTAAGAAGAGAGGCAGGTGAAGTGATGCACCCATCATGCCTAGTGTCTACAGTACAAGCCTGTGGGGGCAGTGCAGTGATCTGGGGTTGCTGCAGTTGGTCAGGTCTAAGTTCAGCAACATTATGTGCCCAAAGAATGAGGTCAGCTGACTACCTGAATATACTGAAAGACCAGGTTATTCCATCAATTGATTTTTTCTAGTTCAGGGTAGTTCAGGGAACATGAGACATCATTTTCACACATGGATTGGCCACCAAAAAGTTCAGACCTTAACTCCATTGAGAATCTTTGGGATGTGCTGGAGAAGGCTTTGCACAGTGGTCCGACTCTCCCATCATCAGTACAAGATCTTGAGGTAAGATTAATGCAACACTGGATAGAAATAAATCTTGTGACATTGTAGAAGCTTATCGAAATAATGTCACAGCGAACGCATGCCGTAATCAAAGCTAAAGGTGGTCCAACGAAATAGAGTATTAGAGTGTGTTACCTTTCTTTTGGTGGCAAACCTTTTTTTGCCCAGGCAGTGTATATGTTAGCAGTATCCATGCAGAGTTATGTGAGGCTACAGGTGTAGCTACATCAACTACGCTGTTCAGATTATTGCCCTTTTTTCAGTATATAAGCACTAGTGGAGAATCAATGCATTTAATTAAATGTGTCCACGTCTAACACAACAGTCTGTAAACACACCGAGGTTAGTACAGAAGAAATAGAAGAGTCCTCATATGGATGTTTTGGGTTTCAATCCAATCCAATCCAATCCAATCCAATCCAACTTTATTTATAAAGAACTTTAAAACAACACAGTTGACCAAAGTGCTGTACACAGACATGAGGTAAAGCAATTAAAGATAGTAAAACAATAAAACAGTAAAAGTAAACATCTCAAACTGAGTAAAAAGCCAAGGAGAAAAAAATGCACTTTAAGAGAAGACTTAAAAACCGAAAGTAAGTCGGCCTGCCTGATGTGCAAAGGCAATACATTCCAATTTTGGACCAGCAACAGAAAATGCTTGGTCACCTGGTGGTTAGGACACAGGAGTTCTCCAACATTAGCTAATTATTAATAAGTGGTAATACTTGGTCAAATAAGGCAGATGCTATTAAAAACCACTGAGTTATTAAGTGTGTATTGGAGCACTTTGATGCATAGAAATTAAATATGTAAGGGCAATATGTGTGTGTGATTATACATCTCACCTTGGGTGACATGGTACTGAGTCTGCCTCCGGGTCGTGTTACCATCATCTCTCAACTGGAACATAGAAGAAAAATAAAAATCAATAAATCAATATATATCAGATGATGTGACAGACGTCGTTCTTCATCAAGCTTTTCTGGTGTTTTTCTGTATATGTCAAGTGATCAAAATGTGAATCCCAGTGCTGTCTGTGCTGTGTTTACTTACCTCTAAAGTGTAGGTTCCCGGAGTGACATCCTGAAGAATGCAAGTAGTTCTGGGCTGGTTCATGTCCTACACACAATAATGTTACAATGAAGACATAAAAAAACGCAGCTGAAAACAGTGCAACTTCATGAGAAGGGACTTTCCTTCATAGTGTGAAAAAGGCATAAAATGGGTGGAGGGACAGAAAGTGACTAAAAAAAGTTAATGTTCACCACCAATCCTAATTCTGACAATTACACATTTGATACATCATACAAACAGAAATTTGGCCTTACTGGTTTGCAGCGCTGCAGTTTGAACGGTCCTTCATGCCTCAGTTTGTAGTATAGGTAGTAGAAGTGGAAGCCAAAAGAGGGTGGAGCCTGATCGAATGCCACATGGAGGTTGGGACCCAGCTGGGACACGTTCAGGGTCTTTGGCTTCCAGACTACACGGACAAAGAGAATAAAAACTGAAAAACTGCAATCAGCCTAAGAAAAATGTTCACACTAACTGATGATGTGTTTCAGTTGATGTTAATCAGGTGTCAAAGTCCACATTTCCACTACATTCCTGGTGGGTTTTTATGTGGCATATCTATACATTTGTGGTGGGTGGAGAACAATGGAATAGACAACTTTACAAAAAATGTGTCAACTCTTAAAATTAATGCTTAAAATGTATTTGGCTGTGATTATGATAATAACAATAATACAACAAGAAGAACTTACATGGTTTGCAAACCAAGTTGTCTGATCCGAGGAGGACTTCACACGCTGTAAAACACAAAGACTTTATTAGTGTTTGAAATTGCTTAATATGCAAGACATTAAATATTTCTGTTTATTCCATACAGATTTAAGTCTACACTTTGTTTAGTCTAGCTTCGCAGAAAGTGAAGAGAATTCAACATGTTTTATCTGGTGACTTAAGCTGCTTTCAGACATAGACTTAAGTCCAGACATTGTACTGAAATTACCGAGAGGGGGAATTTACACAAATAATGTGCACCCTGATGATTTTTTTAAACAGCATTTTCAATTTTTCCATTAAACATCTGGATAATGTGGAGGACAGGTGTATCTGGAGCAAATTGTAGGCATTTTTAAATAAAAACAGCCTTGGTGATTGATGGTATTCCCATGTGGTTTCTTCTTCAGTCTAGTCATCCTCAAACTTGTCAAATTTAATAAACAAAAAGATCAATGCGGACACAAAACAAAGTGGCAGATATGTGATCTGATGGACCTTAAGTATAACGTGTAATTAATTTATACATCAAATAATTGACTAAATGATAAATCTTGTTTAGATCAGGACAAAACTGGACTCACAGTTGGTCCGGAGAAACGATGGAGGGAAGAAACTCTCGTTCATTAGAGTTGGGAAAGGAACAACGCGAACCATGTAGTCGGTGTCAAAGGTCAAACCACTGAATGGCTGACTGCTGAGCCTCTGTGTGACGAAAATGGGAAGAAACCATTAGTAAACGAGAGAATACACACAATGGGCGTAAATCTCCAACAAGGCCACTTTCTTTCCCACAGCATTTCCATAATGCAGCTTTAGCCAGATTAGTTATTATTTTTGTCTATGAAGTTAAAAGTGTGCTGTGTAACTTTTTAATGTACGTAAGTACACCGTCACTGTCAAATGGATTCACACAATGCTGATTAAGCCCATCGGCTTCACAAAACTTTCTCTGTGATTATCAGGAAAGCATTGTTTAGAACTTGTTGTCACAAAGGAGTGATTAAATATATGTCAGTACAGATGGAGGCAACAGCAATATTGCACTAGTAAGGTGAGACGGCTGCAAACAGGTTGCAGTATAACTAAAAACACAAAGAAGAGTCCATGAAAAGTTTCTGAAGTAAAGTCTGCTGCTCAAACAAACCCAGTCATTAAGCAGTTTGACAGGTTAAATCTGCACGCAAGCTCTCACTCAGTCAGGTCTGATAGTATTTCTTGACAGAGCCGATTTTCAGATGAAGGGCACAGTATATATACGTTTTCTATCATTTCTGTTCACAATTACAAAAAAATCATTAAAACTATGCACTGCCACTCTAATTCTGTTTTGGAGGAATTAAGAAAATGTGTACATGGGTGATTACTAATCATAAGACTTTAGAGGAAAGTGCATGACTCAAAAAGATTTTTCTAGTGAGGTTAGTGTGATGGGTACATTCGTGAAATCCGGGCTGTGCTTTTGAAACTTTTAATCATACCGTGTTCTTGTAGGTGAAGTTGAGCTGTCGAGGATCTTTTAGGATGAGATGCTGACACTGTTTCCCTTCCGGATTCTTGTCTTCCAGGTAAACTCTGAAGCCTTTAATATGTTCAATCCCTGCAGAGATGAAAGTAGAATGTTCAGCACCGTTATCTGGATCACTTATTCTTCTGTTCCTCATCCTTCCTCTCATGACCAAATAACTCACAGAGCTCCCTTTCCTTTCCTCCTTTTACTGTTCTTTGTCTCTCACCTGCACATTTCGCATACATTTCTTTCCGTCCCCTCGTTTTTCCTCATATCCTGAGTTTTCTTATTCACCTCTGCACTCCTTACTCCCTTTACTGGTCTCACGCCACTTGTCTTCCCAGCCATGCTTCTTTTCCCCTTCCTGTCCTGCCCATTCCATTCCACCTTTTCCTCACCTTGTTCCCTTTCCTGTGCTTCTTTTCTTGGTCTGCCATTTAAATGTTTTGTTCTCTTTCCCTCTCTCCTCACTTAATTTCCTCTTGTCCTTTCTTTACTTCATTTCCCTATTTTCTCAACTTCTTTCTGTCCCATGTATTGTTCCTTCTGTTCTCCCTAATGTGATTTGTTTAACTTCTAATTTCCTATTTTCCATTTTTATTTATTTTTTCCTTCATTGTTGTATCTCCAGCTGTCCACTATTTGTTTTCTCTATTCTTTGTCCTCCCACTGTGCTCTTTAAAGAAATGTGACTTGTAATTACAACTACACATGGACATGTTTTTTCTGTTAGGAGTGAAGAGAGAGAGAGAGAGAGAGAGAGAGAGAGAGAGAGAGAGAGAGAGAGAGAGAGAGAGAGAGAGAGAGAGAGAGAGAGAGAGAGAGATGTTCAGGAATCTGCCTCAAGACATAAAAACCTGTTCTGCTGCTTGCTCTCTCTCTGTAGTTGAGGACAAACACGGATGTTATTCCTTCTTTACTGCCAGTGCAATGTTTTGCCAAGTTTGCGTTCAGTTTTTATCTTTGTTTTGAGCCATAAAGTGAGAGGAAAGGCAGTGGTGATTCACCACTTTGAAACAAATCACAAAGAAGGTTTACAAATATTTATTTAACCAATCTAGATTAAAATATCTCAAGAACAATAGGACGGACAGCCATGATCAGTATCACAACCAGCATTGTCGCCATTGCTGCTTTCCATCAACATCAGACAACTCACCAAAGAAAAGCAGTTCCATTACACCTGAGAGGTTTCATGTTGTGTTCACGAATTAAGTATGGCACATGAAAGATGTAAAAATGAAATGGATCTTGATAAGAAACAGGTCTCAGAAATACACAGCATGACAATCATACCTCCAATCATACCACTGAGATCACATGTTTTCCCTGATGTGATGTTTTGATGTTAACAATAACTAAACCTCATCCTGACCTCATCCACTGTTACTGCTTCCGTATGATTATTAGAGGTCGATAAATATGGGTTTATCTTGAGTATTTTTTTAGAAAGCAGTGCAGCAGATGGCTGGTGAATGATTTTTTTTGGCTGATATGACTGGCTGATTTTTATTTATTTTCTCCATCTGATAAAACATGAAAATTTAGTAACAAAAGATTAGAATGATTAAAAATTAAACAATAACACACAAAACAACTTAAATAAACATTTGCTGAACCATATTACCTGCTCCAACACACTTGATTCAAATGAAAACAACCCATTCATTTGAATCAGGTGTGTTGGTGCACAGAAACTACACTGCTATAGCACGTATCTGATATAAACTTAATCACTCACTCACTGCAGATGCTTCAATTAAATGATAAACATGTACTTGATTACTGCTGCCCTGTACTTGTTTATCTGTATTTTTTGTTTTTATTGTTACTCTGATGACGTGGTTTGTCAGGTTGTTTGTATGATGTTGGTAATGAGGGAGATAAATTTTATTTAATCAAATCTTCAAAAACATTATTTTGTACAAACATAGCGAAGAACAAACTGGTGGAATGGAATAACATTATTTGGTAGTGACTTTTTCTTTGTTAGCTTTGGAATAGTTTCTCTATGCCTTGTGTTGTTTTGACTGTTTCTCTGAAGCTCTGATTTGACATTTACAAAGAAAAAAAAGAAGAAGGCGTTAGGACAGGAAAAGTTGATTACTTTATCTTACACCTTTTCTAACACTATATTTATTATTTTGTTTACCTAAAGAACATTTGCTTTTATTTTTAGTTTGTTACAAACTGACCCTGTCTTGGCAAGGCTGGATCGACCACGTCACTAACTCTCTCACACAGCAAGTGTGTGGAGATTTTCGCCTCTCATGTGAAAGAGGTTTTTAATCTCGCTGTGTACTTTTGTATGTATAAATAAATGGGGTTAAATGGGGATATAAATAGATATAAATAAAATATAAATAAAATATAAATAAAAAGATGACACAAAAGAGATAAAAACAAAGACTAACGGTAGGCTAATTGAACATTTGATGAATCAGACAGTGAGCAAATGTAATATCTCTCTGTAAACCTTGGGGTGTCCACTACAATGTAAAAATAAGCTAGATAGGTTGAACAAAGTTTCTGAGCACAGTATGTGATTGTGGTGACTGAGACATGAGCAGGCGGCGGCTGCTGCTGCTGCTAATGACTGAAGGGGATGACTTGGAAAACTTAGAATCTTAATCCTTGACTTAAAAGTTTTATAATTTCAGGTGATGCTGTTTCACATATAACATTGTACATCTCTAGAAGATTTCTGTCTAAGAAAACAACAAGAGGAGACTTTGTCACACTGTGTGTGTGTGTGTGAGTGAGAGAGACAGAGAGAGGTTCACCTTACACTGTGCACATACACCATCACACATTCCTTCACGGTCAAATCGTGGTATTGTAGTGCGAGATGTGATCCTCTCTCTTTGGTCGATCAAAGAGACACACATGCATACATGCATGCACACGCACACACCAGCACGTGCGCGCGCACACACACACACGGCTGGCTAATCTCACAGTTTTGCAAATTTTGAGTTTTACTTTCCTGTTCTTCCTCCCTCACATCTTTCCTGTCTGAATCCTTCTATCTGAGGAATATCTTATGAACAGACAGAACGGTGAACACTCAAACAGGTAGACACAGACTGTTACCTAATGGACTTGGAGACCAGTGAACCACCACGGCGGCCTGATCCTCACAGGCCAGGTGACTGAAGGAGACATCGGCAACTTCATGGATCACATGTTTCCCCAATGGATAGTTTGATGAACAATCTGCAGGACAAGACAAAGGAAAACAGGGGGAAATCAAAGATTGAATCTCTCATATGTTATTTAACTATCTTTTTATGTTTTATTTTATTTGTTGAGATCCTCTTCACATTCACATAGCCAATATTAAGGAAGTTGTATTGTGAAAATCCAGCTTGGTGGTAGTCTAGAAGGTTGCAATAGCAGGCTACACTGTAAGCGATACACCGCAACCACACACACACAAACATACACACACAATGCTTAACAATTATCCATTCATGAAATAACCAGCATCAAAAATGTAATGACTGAACCTAACTTAATAACTACTTAACTAATAAAATATTAATAAAATTATTAATATGCCAGCCTAATGCAAACACAAATCTTTAACCTGTCATTCCTTAACCATCATAACTCGATGGTTAAGGTCACTCAATCAATCACCATTGTTGTTATCCCGTAAAAGACGATGATGGACGAGCTGAAGATGAAGAGCAGGAGGAAGAGGAGGAGCACCCAGCCATGAACTGAGAGGGATTGGAGGAGAAAAGATGGACTTTGGAGGTGCAAAGAAAAGGGGGCGTAAGCTCAGATACGACTGACTGATCCTCTTTCCTCTTGCCAGCTACCGTTTGACGAAGGGGGTGGAGGTAAGGAAGAGAGGGAGTAAGATAGGACCAAGGAGAGGAGCTTAAAAAAAGATGGAGGTGACTGAGAGAAGGTTAGGAGGGCATGGGATACGCGCAAGGTCATTGCTCAGCTTTTTATTGCCTTATCATCTTCTTCAAAGCAGGGTCATGTTCAGAACTCAAGGAGAAGGTCACAGCTGGTCGCTCCTCTTCCTCCATCATAAA
Source organism: Brachirus orientalis (assembly GCA_016785285.1). NCBI lineage: Eukaryota > Metazoa > Chordata > Actinopteri > Pleuronectiformes > Soleidae > Brachirus > Brachirus orientalis. Next base: position 11,295,151 of record JAFBJR010000194.1, on the reverse strand, counting down.
GCAACTCTTTAGGATGTAAGGAGGAGGGAAAGGTCACAGATTGTTACTCCTCTTCCTCCTTAATTCCCTTTTCTTTGTCCTCAGACTTTCTTTATATGACAAAGTAGCTGAGGAAGAGGAGAGTAAAAGGGGAATATGAGGGCTAAGGGAAAAAGTCAAACCTTGGTTTTTACTTTCTTACTCCTCCTCATCATCTAGAGTGATTATGCCTCTTAAACGTAACTACAAGTATAGCCACAATTGTTTTTATATGAGATCACCACATTTTTAATCTAATAACAGCTAATAATAACACTTTTGTTTCTGAGAAAAATATTTTTATTTACACATCTTTACTAGGGTTATATTTAATATTCCTAAATACTTAAATACTCATGAGTCTCAGCAAAGAATTCAACTTAAAGGCTCAGAACACAGCTGTATGTTTTAATAAAAATCCTAAGTAAATTCTAAACACACGGTCTATACACCTGCATTTGTTTGAAGGATTACTTTCAGGGGCAGATTGATACAGAGCCAACATGAAACTGGAATTTCCAGGTTCTGTTCCAGAAATCAAATCAAAGCCCACTGCCATTTGTAACAACACCTGTAATTAAACATCCAGCGTTAGAACTGAGCTTTACTGTTTGCTGCTTTAGTCCACCATTCTCCAGGTTCCATTGTGGAGGTTCACAGGAAAGGAAGCAGTGAGGTGTGTCACTTTGCCGAGACATCCACATCCACATCCACACACACAATGAGCAGATTCTAATTGTCATGCTAAAACACCATCAAGCTTAAATTTGGCTTAAAATTGTGTGGGCTTCAACACGTTTATTTCATCACTTTTTTTTGCATCATCGTTTCACATGACCTTCTGACCTGTGACCTCCATGTTCTTAGTGATGTAATAAGTATAAAGGTCAGATTAGATTTTTCCTCAAAGTAACTGAATAAAATGAAGTGGAATTAATTGCTAAAGGGCTGCATACTGTCTCTGTGGTTTCTGGTTCTTCAGTATGATAACCTGCTTCTTTTCTTTATTGTATATGACACAATATTCAATACCTTAAGGCTTTGGACTCCTGAAAAGATGTAATAACTCTTCAAGAAGTTGTAATAGGCATTTCTGACATTAGACCCTTTTCCACCATAGGAACTTTTTTACATTTACTTTTTTCATTTAAGTTCTAGGCAATAAAAGTTCCTGTTAATTTTGGTGGAAAATGGGCTATTTATAGACAAAACAAATACATTTAAAATACTTTTAGCAAACTTGCACCTTAAAATACAGACACACATACACATGCGTGCATAGGCACACAAAGAAATCTGAACAAGCTTCTCGCTCATGGTCACGGACAAAGGCATGAGGGAAGCAGAGACTGGCCACGGCTCAGGAACTTGACTTTAGAGAAAGAACAATGAAAAGAAAGAAAGGAGGAAGAGGGTGGAGGAGGAAAAGGGTCATGGGGATACAGGGTGACAGGGTGTGTGTGTGTGTGTGTGTGGGGGGGGGGGGGGGGGTGTGTGTGTGGGGGGGGGGGGGTGAGGTATTGCAGAACATAGTCCATAGCATAAAGGAAAATAAAAATCGATCAGATTTTCTACATGGTTTAGACACCTGCAGATTCAAGGTAACACACAGACACTCTCAGATAATCAATATATACGAGGATACTCACTGTCAGGTCTGAAGGTGACGGGCAACCTGCGACCAATGTCTGCACCAGACTGCGTCTGACAGAGGGAAAAAGACAATACATTAGAAAAATATTTGAATCATTATTATGTGGGCTAAGATGTCTATTTACAAGAAAAACATTGGATTTTTTTTCATCATGACTCCAACCAACATGACAAGCAGCTTAGCTATACCTCTGATAGACTAGATTCACTGATTTAATTTAGTGCTGCTGCTTAAGAACCAAGTTTTTATCAATTAATTTGCTGCTCATTTTCTCAATATACTGATCACTAATCACTTCTCATTCAACTTTGACTATAAAACATCAGTGAATAGTTATAATAAATAGTCACAATTTCCTCCAGCACATGGTGATGACGTTGCCATAAGCAGTTAACCTGTGGCCAAAACAAAGGGTCAAGATAGAAATTGTAACCAGATGGCTTCAGGTTCTGCATAAAGAGATTACTCTAGTTAATTTTGCGGCAGAGACCTGGGCAGTCCAATCACAAATGGACAGCTTGAACCAGGTGTTACAGATCTACAGCAGATCAAACAGATCTGTGTATGGACATGGAGAAGCTGAGTAAGAAGTCCTTGTGTGTCACTTTCACATCCACTCTATAAGAATTTTGCCACATGCATTTCTGACCAACTACAAACATGCTCCTGACTGGATCTCAAGACACCCTGAGGACACATTTGGATGTGCACAGAGTAGAGAGTAGACCTGTACTCATGAGCTGCGCACCTGTGATTGGATTACTCTGAACTGACGTAAACTGAAGGTCTGAACATAGTCTTTGATATCATGAGACATCAGGCTCCATCTGGTTGTGTCAGAAGACAAGTATCCTGCCAAGCCCCTCCCTGCAGCTCCATTTAATACAAAGGACAGCAGATACAGTATCACATGAAAAGTGAGATAAGCTGAGGTGTGAACACCACTTTTCATGAGAGCTGCACTTACCCAGAATCCCCGTCTCTGTCTCTGCACAATGACACAGTCCTCATTCAGACCTGGTATTAAAATCCCATCCTGAGCAATCCAATTAGAAATGGACTGAGCTAAATACAGGCCGTAGACTGTGTATAAAACTGAGCATAGCCTAGAGAGCTGTGATTTGACCAGAATCATGTCAGCTTCTTTGAAACCAGAAATTCACTGGCATCACCTGCAACCAGGCTCTGATTGGATGATATACCAGCTGCCAATCATGTTGTGTTTGAATATCTATTATCCTCTACATGGGAACATAATTTACAAAATTGATATTATGTTCAATTGAAGAAGATGTGAAACTAGGGGTTGAGATCATAAACTTGAGGTAAGTGTTAATTGATGTTGTAAATCATGTGAGTTTCTTTTGCAACCAGCAGAGTTCCAAACTTCTTCCCGCTTTCTTCTTTGGCTTCACTTTTAACTCAGAATGCTATGTCAATTTTTACGTGCAATTAATGTTGCAGGTATGAATGAACCAAGCGCACCCTGCTGATCACCAAAGACACAGTTGGAGGTGGCTTTCAGACACATGTGGCCACATTCTGTTCCATGTGTGACTGCAATGTGCCCCGAGGACACATTAAAGAGCACCTCCTCTGCTTATTTTAGCATTTGTCAGAGTCTGTACTTTGATTTACTCATAGTCAATCCTACACTGTAAACACTGATCACCTCATACTTTTTTTTACTGCTTACTCACAAAACAGAAATTACATCCATGTGTATTAGGGTGAGATCTGATCAAGGGCAGATCCTGCTAAGTTTAGTCTGAGTGCTCCCATGAATATATCCACAGATTCGATCACACAAATGAATCTGGTGGTGGTTTGAGGACACATATGGCCACATTTCTGAGCTGCATCAATGCAATCCCATTGTCAGGATCCTCCTCCTTGGCTGACATCCTCTGACCTGCTGCATTTTCTTTACTTTATTTTCCCACTAATCGGCATTAATGTTAATTTATTTGCAGCCACTGCCACAATATTAACACCGAACCACATGATTTATTTCTTCTATTGGTTAAACTGCTGTACAATTCTGTATTTGAATTGAGAACGGGGATGCCAGATACAACCATTTGTGGTCACAGGACACATCTATGATGTATTTTAATACCAGGTTTGAACAGTTGTATTTGGTGCTGTCCACATGTGACCAGATCACTGAGGACTGAAGTTAACCATGTCTGAAAGGGCCAGAGTCTCATAGGGCATGTTTCTGTTTGAGGAGAGCAGTTTTACAGGTTTGACCTTGTTTTCATGTTGCCATGCGAGGCAACACACACAGTTGTACAGCCGTCTTATAGAAGACACTCACAGACATAATGCATTCCCTAGCCCTTTACCCTAACCTAAACCATCATACAGTAATTAAACGCCTGACCCTTAACCAAGTCTTACCCTAAACCTGAAACCCTCAAAAAGCCTGTTAAAGTTGAGAGGACTGGCCAAAATCTCCTCACTAGTTTAATATGTCTTCACAAAGATAGTTTTGCATCAATATTTGTCCTCACAGCCTAATACAGATACAGTATGTACACACACACATACATATTTGTGCAGCTATTAAGACACGGCACTGAATTCCATTAACCTTAACCATAACCAGTTTATGCCTTACCCTAACCTTAACCAAATCACAATTGAAATCTTAGCACAAAACCTAACCAGTTCCTCAGAAATGAGGTTCTGCCTCATTAGAGCCAGGTTTTGGTCTCCATGAGGACTACTGACCCTGACAAGTTCAGTGTTTATGCCAGAAAAGGCTGAGGAGGCAACAAAATAAAAGTATACACATGGCGCGCACACACACACTCACTCACACACCTGAAATCAATCAGACAGACCCCCTACTGTGTGTGAGTGTGTGTATGTGTTACAGAAGGTGTGCAATGCTTGTTAGCAGCCAATGTACCTCAGCAATCCATCCACACACATGTTTGTACTTATATACTTGTGAAGACTCTTATTGACATAATGCATTCCCTGGCCCTTAGAACAAGCATTAGAATAGACCATAAAGAAGAACTTGGGCATCAGACGGGCCTTTGAAGAAGTGACTAAAGGATAAAAGTTTGAAATAAAAACAGTCCATTAATATTCACATGGGTTTGTCCTGTCATATCCTATCTTGCTCTTATTAAATATATATTTTGCCTTCATTTTGTCTGGATAACTAACCTTTAACCTACAGAGGTTTACAAGCTGCTGTGCCCACACATGTCCTGCTGGTAGCATGAAATGGGAAGCTAATTAAAATCAAGGGAAGCTTTTCACTGACAGCACAAAAAAAGCACAGACTTCCTGACTGGTTGCAATGGGAAACTGCCCTGCCCCCAAGAAAAGCTGGATCTGGTTAGGGCTGAACAAATGATCATTTTCAAATCAAAATATCAATTTAAAATAACACACTTAACAAATCACAGTCTGCAATTTTGGATACATGTTATGTATATGCATATCAGATCAATGTTTATACTTTACCTTTGGTGGTTTTAGTTACGGTAATTAATTTCTTTAAGTTGCCATTCTTGCGTTACAATATAGGAGTAGTTAATACTTAAATTGTATCTCATGTGGTAATATCTACTGCAATGTTAATGTTGAACTGAAATTTGACTTTACAAAATCTCAAAGTAACTTATAATTGTGATATCAGTCACAATAATATATATATATATATATATTTGCCCCAAATTGTTCAGTCCTAGTTGTGGTATGTCTCATACTGCATGAATGTTAGGTAAAACTGGACTGGATGAATGTGTAGGACTTGTTCATACTCCACCACCAAAAACGCTAGATTTATGAGTCAAACAAGGGTGAAAAATGTCTTGTTTTATCCACAAATCAAAGATATTCAGCAAAGAAACAAGAAAATATTCACATTAAAACAAGCTGAAATTAGAAACACGCTCAAACTAATGAATCTATTAAAACAGTTGGCAATTAAGTTAGTGAGGCAAGGTTTTCAGCTCAGTATATATATATATATATATATATATATATATGCCATAGAGGCAAGTTGGTCACTAACCCTAAAGAAAATACATCGCCTCCATCTACTTTCAGGTCAACGACTTGGGAGGAAATATTGTAGCATGCGCAGAATGCCAAATCCGACTCTGACTAAACGTATACATGCAGGAGTAATTAGACTAGGAATCGCGTTATCCAGATACGTTAGTCCGACTAGACTGTGTTGATTTTAGTCGGACCAACATGTTTACATGACACTTAGAAAACCGAATTATTGCCTTAATCGGACTAAAATCTGACTTTTAACAAGCATGTAAATGCACTGACTGTAAGATCACACTGACCATGTGGTGGGGTAAAATGTGAATCATGGGATCAAAATATGGATACCACCAAACCCTAAAGAACAGTGACAGTGTGTCTCTCCACCTGTAAAGGCAGGGATGAGGCAGTATTTGGAGGCGTGTGGGTGTATTAGAATAAATATGTGATGAACTGCACTGTGTAAATAACAACAAAACTAGATATACATAGCAGCACCTTTCCCTGTGTGATTATGACAAGCAATCATCCAGTCACTTCAGAGTTGTTTGTTTCTTTTGTTTCCTGCTTCCGATATGTAGTTTAGTGACGCTGAACCTGAGCCAACTTTTGTTTAAAAATGAATGTCCATTTATTTTAGTGTAAAAAGTTTTATGTGAAGGCATTGCCAAAGTTGACAATCAACTGATTGTCAAACTTCAAACTCCTTTCATGACTACTTTATGACCCTAAATCTCACACTCAATTTTCTACCAGTACATTGTGCAAGTGACTGACTGTGCCTCACGCAATGAGGCAAACCTATACTTTTTTTTTTAAACAGAAAAGGAGAGTTATACTTTTCTTCCTTCCTGTTGCCAGCTGTTTCTCACAGGTTGTAATCATTATAGTCACTACAAACATGCGCCGACACACCCTGAGGCCTGAGCCAACTGAGTCACATCAGAAAAGACAGTCTGTTAATACTAATTAAAAAATAGAACAACTAAAGGGCAGCTGTTGGAGAACCAGAACACAGTCAGAAGACACGCTGAGTGTTTGGGGAGGTTCAACTCCATGCTTCAAATGACTTTCTGATATTAACAACAAAGAACAGAGGTATACTACAAATATACAAACACTAAAGCCCAAAACCTGTAAAAAGCACAGAATTCCCCTTGAGAATCCCCACACATACACATGATCAGTTCCTGTGGTAATCAGGCAGCCTCAGTTAACATCAACAGTAATTAATCACAGCACTGGAGGAAATCACAGGAAAGAGGGAGGGAGCCGAGGAATAAAAGAAAGTCAGAAAGGGAGGACTGAGAGAAAAGGAGGACTTAGAAGGGGGAGTGAAGGATGATTGGGGACATAATCACAAGGCCTGCAGGGAAGGAAGAAAGGAAGGAGGAAAGAAGAGAATGAAGAATCTGATTAAACAGGAACTCCTTCAATTACAGCTTTCAAGGTTCATGTAGCAGATTCCTATTCTCCCTCATTTTGTTTGGGGCCTGAAGACCAGTTCCAGATGTGGGACAGAGAACATGGGACACACGCACAGTTGACCTTTGATCAACACACTCTTATGAGCCTAAGTACAAGCAGCTAGAAATGTTCTCTTTGGATAAGTGGGATTAGAGCTGTGTTATTCCACTAAATTGTCCCAACCTAAAAAATGAGCAAATGTCAATTTCCAAACATTCGCAATGACGATTGACTGATTCAAATGTATCAGTCAATCATCTGACAAGCCTTAAAATAGATTTTTTTAGTTCATAACTCACCGACTGACAAGCCGTACAAGTTACAAAGCTTCTGATATTGTTGTCAAAGAGAATTCAAAATGTATCATGAAAACATGAGAATTTAGGAGAGGAGCCACACAAACACTGTGTGGTTGTGTGTGAAGTTGATGAGGGTCTTTTTCTAATTAGGACCTTCAGGCTAAAAAAACTCTGCCCTGTTCCTCTTAATGTCTTCCTGTCTCTTACAAACACACATACACACGCATCCAAACACTACCATATGGCACAACATGGCTGCCATGAAATATCTACAGAATGTGTATATTTTACTATGTTAACTTGCGAGCACAACATCAGCTCAGGTCACTCTGGATCTTGTTGTGTTGTTGCAGGTCTCTGGTCCGAATGCAAAACATAGCCTCTGTTCCCTTCACTGATTTCTTTTAAATATTGTTCAAAATTAGTTTCAACAATCTAACAAACCTGTGATCATTAACCAGTTGACTTTGGTGAAACTTTTTTTTTTTAGTTTTTAGTTTTTGCTCAATAAGAGGTGCACAATGTGACAAAACACAAAACAAACACTCTCACTAACAGAGCAAAGTGTTACCTGGCAACATCTGTGACGTCTGCACAAAAAAACAAGAAAAAAAAAACAAAAAACAGATAATTGTCTTTAAGATGATTTACATACAGTGCAGTTAACTCACAGTTGATAGCAATTTGTTACCAAATGAAACCAGTGTGAGCAGAAATACAATAAGCTGAAATGATTGTTAGCACAAACTTTTCAATGTTTCTTTCCACCAACATGGAGAAATTATCTATCAAGATGCCCCGAATTCTCTAAATCTCTAAGTACCTGAATATTGTTCAACTTCCTGCATCTATTTCTTATTTGAATCATGTAACATGAACTCAACATGAGACCAAACTGTATTTAAAGTCCATGTTTTAGAAAAATATGCAGTTCCTGCCTCAGAAATATTAAACTGAACGAACATTCGTTTAGGTAGTTTTGGATTTTTACTTTAGAAAGTCTGTACAGAGTGATGTGAGCTTCCTCTCTGTGTTCAGCTGATCTATAAATCACTCAAGATGCTCACTGATGGTAAAAACAGATAAAGTAAAAGACACAGAGAGCAGAAGGGCCGTTCAGTATGTAAATCTGAGCAAACCTCACTCCAACAACGGATATGAGATTTCCAGCGTCTACACCAAACATTCACAATGACTCTCTTGACATTCCTGTTGACTCTGGTTTTGCTATGAATCATAAGCCTGTCCTGCAAGACAGATTTTCAACCTACACATTTATAATTTATGTGCATTACATTTTAAAGCTTAAAAAACCCTGAACTATCTCTTTAATATTTATTTTTTTTTTTTTTAAAAACAAACTTTTTTTAGAAAACATAAAATCCAGAAACAGCTTTCCCCCTTGCTTTGAAGACATTATTTAAATTTTACTAAGGAGCCACTTTAAATTTTTTTCTTTTCAAATCAGATATGTGAAAACATCATAAAAACAGAATTTGAGAAATGTTTGCCCTACTCACATCAGTGATCAGTGCTTTAGCAAGAGAGGAGTCAGATGATTAATATCAGTGTGTGATAAATGCCCTGCATAAAAATGTTCCAGTTTTGTTCTTCCCACTCTGAAGCACCTCAAGTGATATAACCACATATATTTTTTACCCCTACCAACATATCATTTGATTTGTTGATTACATTTGCGAAATATATATATATATATATTTCTCTTAAGCTTCAGAGAGAAACATTCAGTAAGAACAAAAGCTGGAAAAAAGTGAGGTAACACAATGCAAACTGAGAAAATGTGTATATGTGTGTGTGTTTGGGAGCAGCCAACCAGAGATTTCCCACCACAGGAACAAAACCTGCAGCTTCCTCCTCCTGCATGACTGCTCTTCAATGACCCCCCCACCACTACCACTCTACTTCATCACTCCTCCTCTTCCTCTTTCTCCAGGAGCAACTACTCCACTCCTGCTGTGGCACTTTGTCCTCTCTCCTCCTTTTTACAGAGAGGGAACTGGCACACGCTAGCATTATCTATGTGGAAACAGAACTTTCCCTATACAATCATCTCTTTTTTTGTAAACACAGCATTGTTTCAAGAAATGTCCTTATTTGACTCTAAATGCTGTCGTACATATGCCAGGCCTGAATACACCAGTACAGAAACACACCAAAGAATAATGCATGGCATGTACAATCTTTCATTTAAATAAAGCTGTACTCGAATAAGTATACGTCACAGTGTATACAATCACAGAAACAGAGAAAGAATTAACTAAGCCAGAGACTATGTGAAGTAAATAGGTTATGATAAAGCAAATAGACTAAACGATCTCAAAACACAACACGGCGACAAAAAGACTGCGACAGCAAATGCAAGAGGGTGGGGCTACTACATCATCATTTTCCCAGAGTAAACCCTAAAAGCTGTTTTGGCTTCATATGTAGAGAAAAACTCAACTGTCTGATTTATATGCTTTACTGCAGTGCTTGAAGTTTACTAATACTGTCCGATGTGCAGCATAAGCACTTTCATTTGCATAGCAGCACTTCTCACAAGACCCTGTTAAGATTATTTGTCCAATGCATTATCATGGTGCGATATTCACCTGTTCCTGTGAGTCTGGTGTTTCTAGTGTCTAGAGATTTTTTATTTTTTATTTTTGATGTTAATCAATAACAATAGCAACTGGAAGGGAAGTGTTGTCACTAATGTTAAGTCATACTCACTGACAACTGGCCAGTGTGTGGACGCCAGATGTTAAATAGCAGAGGCATTTTCATGCTAAACGTAGTAGTGTGGCTGCAGCAGAAGGTTCCCAGAGGCGGCTCGGCAAAATCCAGATAGATATGCTCCAAGAGAAGAGTCAACCAGCCCTCACAAATATGATGCTACTACTTATGTCAGTGTCACATATACAGTACATAAACGGGAACGAGGTTGCACCATTTTTGTACGGTATTAACAGCACAATCAGAGGTTCGATTTTGGGCATTTCCTTTTAATATGACCTTCTGTAAATCATACATGTTCAATCTACAAACAAGCCACTTTCCAAAGCCTTAGAGGGAGATTTTCCTGGTTCAGGGGACCCACTGCCCTGCATGTTTTCAATGTTACCTTGCTCCAACACACCTGATTCAAATGAAAGGGTTGTTATCAGGCTTCTGAAGAGCTTGGCGATGAGGTGAACATCTGAATCAAACATCAGCCACACATATTCTCAATTTTTTTCTTTGATGAAAACAAAACATCAGTCATGTTTTCACAAAGACAGGCTAGAAGAAGGCACCTTAAATCTTAATTTTGGTAATAAGGGCCAACAGAAGAAAAAGTTTGATGATTTGTTTTTTGGCATTTTTGAGCCAAAATCGCAGTCCTTCAAAGCCTCAGGGGACGATGATGAAGAAATATTTCCTGGATATATTTCATGTAAGAGGTGAAGGCCAGGCATCAGTCACCAGGAAAAACACACGTGTTTCACATCGAGGCGCCCACCCAGCCATGACGCCCTCGAAGGCTCTTTGATGCCAAAAACACACCGGAGCCATTCAGAATGATGGGATATGTGACATGGTCACAGAGAGGAACCCTGAGTTAAAATAAAGGGAGGGTGAGAGAGAAAGAAAGATGAGGAATAATGAACAGAACAGGGAGAGAAAGAAGTTAAATCATTTCCTGGTGTGTCTTCCTCCACTGAGACAGATGTGAATGACTTCAGCAGATGTGTTTGACCAGAGAGAAAGAAATGGTTTATATTGTCCTTAAGTGTCAACCTGAAACATCCGTTAAAAAAGGTTTCCTAAATGAATCCTGTTTCCAAAATACCAAGAAACATGATTATTTGTCCAAGTAGACACTTGAAGGGGAATTTCACTGATTCTACAGAGTACAGTCTTCTCACAGGTCTGGGGAAGGACAAGAGAATGTGTTGAAAACAAAAGAGTTGAATAAAGTCTTTTGTGGTTCCAGAGGGAGCTGTATGAAGTCTGACAAAGCCATCAAGTGATGTGAATCAGAACCGGACCTGTCCGAAGACTAAAACTTTGAAAATGAAAAATCTGTGGGTGTAGATTTAGGCCTTATCCACATGGAAACAGAACTTACCCTATAAGATCGTTTTCTTTTTTGTTCTTAAAACGTTTTCCAGAAACATGTTTCAAGAAATGTCTTTATATACAAAATCAGATTCAAATGCTCAGTTATACAGTATATGCCAGGCCCAGGAGCATGCACATAAAGCTTGTGTAGTGTGTACACACTATGTGATTTATTTATTTATTTTTAAATTTACATGAAGAAGTATACATTATCATGAATACAATCACAAAATTCAAAGTCAGGGGGACTAAGGAAAGAAAATAAAAGTTAACATTAAGTGAACAGACAAACGCAACAGGGGTGGGGAAATGACATTATCATTTTCCCAAAGTCATATATAGGCTGGAAGATGATCGTCATAGCATTGCGCCAAAAATTGCACATAATAGAGCTGACGAAAACATACATACATTCCCACTGATGCTGAACCAAAGCCAATTAAAAAAACACTGTGCACTGCAGAGTCATTTGAGCCAGGGGAATGCTGATTAAACAAATTCCCACTGGTAAAAAACCTATTTAAACAGATCTTTTTGACCAGTGGGAATTGGATATGTCTTTATGTCTTGCACACTCCAATCCAACTTTATTTATAAAGCACTTTAAAAACAACAGCAGAAACAAAGTGCTGTACATCCTAGATAAATAAAATATTGTAAAATACTACCTAAAAGACCTAAAAATCAAACAACAAAGCAGACAATTATATATATATATATATAACGCAAGTAAACAAATAAACCTGTAAAATCTGGATCTAAAGTCTGTAAACCTGTAAAATCTGGGTCGAAAGCCAAAGAGTAAAAATGGGTTTTAAGATGTGTTTTAAAAACACAGATAGGGCCTGTCTATGTAGAGGAAGATCGTTCCGCAATCTAGGCGCAGCAACAGAAAAACAAAACTCACACAAAACTCTAATAACTTCACACCTGTAGAATAGCAGGTCCTAGCACCCCCATCAAGCAGCCTTTGATGTGTGTGTTTCTGAAAGGAGAAGGGAAGCAGAGAGAGAGAAGGAGGGGGAGGTGTGTATGTATGTGTGTGTGTGTGTGTCTGTGTGTGTGTGTGTGTGTGGGGGGGGGGGGGGGGAGGGGGGAGGGAAGGAATGTTTCTTCAAAGTAAACAGTGTGAAGCTTCCTGTAGAAAACACTTCAAAGCCATGGAGAGGAAACTGGGACAACACACACACAAACACACGCACGCACACACACACACAAGACTCAAAGGCAGGTAGGAGTCGTCTATCAGCACAGGAAAATTAAAACCTGTGTGCACGTTCACAAATACCGTCACTCATGCAATCAGATGCTTCTGCTTCCCATATTAAAGACATAGAAAGGGAAATCATATCACTCACTTAACAAACACATCTGTCACACACACCCTTGAAAATTGGCAAAACATTTTTGCATCATTCTCAAAAGCCTTTTTAACACTATGACTTGTTGATTAACTACAGATTCATTTAATTACAGATTAACTTGTTAAATAACTGGGTGTTTCTTTTAATTATCTTTCTGATGGGACGGACTGTACCAAGCCCTGCTTTACACTCCCGTGTGTATTTGTGCTATTTTTTACATATGCAGACACTATTGTATATGTAACAACTGGCAGCTACGTCAAATGAACTTGCCTCAGAGATGAAGATGACATGACTCTTTAGAGTCATGGGTCTGTCCAGTCGGTGGTGAGGACCGAGAGTGTCTCAAGGGGGAAAACATGAAGTTAAACCACGACAGTAGCTCCTGATGAGCAATTACCAATATTCACAATGAGGCAAAGATGTGGGGATGTGACACTGTAGATTCATACTCAACAGTCATGATCAATTCAAACTACTCTAACATTAACGAAATTAAAAGTAATACTTTGGAATGTTTTGGTTTTCTGACATCTGCTACATTAATTTTGTGACATTTAACACACATCTATCAATCTGAGATCCAGTTTCAAAAAGGATTGATTTGAGCAAATTGTGTTTTCATTTTAAAAATGTTTGAAATAAGGAACATATTTTGTATTCGTGGCTAAGATGCTGAAAGAAACACACAAATACGGTTAATAAAATGGACTGGAAGTATCACAGAAAAGGTTCAGTAGAAAAGATGACTGCCTTTCAACATGTAACAGAATTAAACCCACTAAAATCCTGTAATTCTGCATCAACCACAGGCTGTTGTTTTCTACATACACTATATAAACTGTGATGCCGCGACATTTGTTTCCTAAAACAAGTAATCATAAAACGCGCTTCGTCGATCTTTTATTTAAAAAAAAAAAATCAGCAAAGAACTGACACAAAATATCATTCACATTGTCGTTAAGTCTACAACATTCACTTGTCGTCCTCTCCGATGAAGGCAACAACGGTGTGCACGTTACAAAAGGTGTTGTTGTATTGGGTTTAACTCCCGAATGGCATATTGTATTGTGCCAAACTGAGTAGGGAACTAGTTTCGTCATTACAAGTCCACATATGACTATCTAATGCCTACGGTTTTACGCGTAAAACGGTTGATATTTAAATTGGCACTTTTTATCATGGAGTTTGGTCTGTCCGTAAAAGTGAGCCTCAGCTCCGCACAGACAGGTAAGCAAGGTAGCGCGAGTGACGCTGTGTACTGCAGACTATGACAAGACTAGACATCAAAAAAACATCTGTTCATTTAGTCCGCTTCTGTAATGAAACCAGAAGAAGTGACAGAAACACACTAAACCGAGCTAACGACCATAAAACTAGCCTTATCTGAGGACCTGCGGAGAAACAGGGGCAGTAGTTTTCGCCCAATGCCGTTATCAACACAGTCAAAAGACAAACTTTGAGCTCCATACCTTAAAACCGCATCGCTCCTGGTTTGATCTTTTGCTGCCTGGAGTGGGAGATCCACAAGAGAAATGTAAAACCAGACACAACCCGGAGAGAGAGATGAAGAAACTCCGAGGGGCCGCCATTCCTCCCTCACGTCTGAGCAACTCTGAGAGAGTGGAGAGAGAGACAGGCGGAGAGACAGGCGGAGAGAGAGAGAGAGGAGGAGAAAGTGGGGTATGTGTGTTCTCCTACGCGCATCTTTGAGAGGACACAAAAAAGGCCGTGAGGACATTTTGGCTGGTCCCCACATTCTGTCACCCCTTCAAGGGGTTTTCAAGGGGCCCTTTTCAGTGTTAAGACCTGGTTTCAGGGTTAGAATTGGGTTTAGGTAAGAGTCAGGGTCAGGATTAGGATTAGGCCACAAGTAATTATGGTTAAGGTTAGAGTAAGTCTCCAGGAAATCGATTTAAGTCAAGGAAAACCAGTGTGTGTGTTCCTGTACTTGCTGCAGAGTGAGGGCCAAAAATAGTATAAACCCTACAGAATAAGGACATTTGGGCTGGTCCTCACTTTTTTCACCCCTTAAAAGGGCCTTTTTCAGGGTTAAGACCTGGTTTTAGGGTTAGGATTAGAATTGGGTTTAAGTTAGGATTAGGGTAAGGGTCAGGCATCTAGTTGCGATGGTTAGGGTTAGGGTAAGGGGCTAGAGAATGCACTATGTCTATGAGGGTCCTCACTCTGATAGAAGGGCAAACGTGTGTGTGTTAAATAAGCTGTGTGGACTAATTATCAAAAAAACTTTGTGAGGACATCTGGCTGGTTCACACAACTTTAATTGGCTTTTTGATGATTAAGACACCAACAGTTGGTGTAACAGAAAATTACACAATGAAGCTGAAAGAAGAAGATGACAAATTTCAGGATGATAATTTTATGCAGTGTCTTGAATCTCGCTCATCATCAAGAGAATCTCTTGATAAAAACAAAAAAAGAAATAAATGTGACAGTACAGAAGGTTCTTGGAACAATGCCATAGCAAACACGTGTGCCGTAATCTAAGATGAAGGCTTTCCAGCAAAATAATATGTGACTTTTTTTGTGTCTGGCATTGTATAAACATGTTTCAATAATGTAAAATCCATTTCACATTGTATCCCTGCCAAACATCTCAAGCTTACTTACTTTTCTTACTTTATGTTTGGGTATGACGTGAGGAACCTACTGAAAGTATAGTAGTTCAGTATTCTTTCTTATGAACTAATTACGTTTGAAATGGCTTGAAAACACTCATAAACTCACTAAAACTTGCACGGGAATCAGTCATGGTGAAACTTATACTGGGCAACATAGGAGTGCCAAATAGAATTGATAATTCCCCTTGAACTAGAGATCCCAGGTTCAGGTCCAGGTTCAGGTCCACAGACGTCTTGTTGAGGGCAACATCATTACACCTCTGTGTACCAACGGACGGAAGTTTCTCTTTGTGTCTTTGATGCTATTTTATGTCATTTTTGTGACAGGAAGTGACATCTTTTTTTAAAAAAAAAAAGCAACAGCAGTTGTTTAAAAATAGAACGGGAATGGCTAAAGAATTGGATTTCAAATCTTTGGTGAAAACCATAACTTGAGGAATATTCTGTTTGCCATCTGCCTACTGCCTACTTTTTGCATCCATCTCCTGCCTTTCCATTTTCTCCTTCTTTCCTTTGCCTCTTGTATTTTTTTTTTATAGTGTGCATCTCAAGACAGATGAGGCAATAAAGCATTAACATTAAAGGTCACAGTTCCACTTATCATTATGATGTAATAAAAATTTAAGCTTAAGGTTAAAGGAAAGAAGGCAATGGTGCAACTGTGATGTTGTTCACTGTTCAACATTGTGATTTTACAATTTAGGATGAGATACCAAAACAAAGCCTACCTAAATTCATTCCTACAGTATACTGAACATTGGCTGGACCATACCAAATTTGAGGATTGGCTGGAAGATCGCAAATCTTTTGACGCACTTATTAGGGTTAAGGATGTTGAATATAAAATCCACAAGGTCATGCTCTATAAATGCAGTCCCTACTTCAGGTGAGTTAGTTACTTGGTCTCAGTGGGAAGCAGATACGTTTTATACTCTATAGCTAATCAGGAAAACAATTTTAGTTACTGATCTGAGAACAAATGGAACATTGCACAGTTACACTGGTAGAGAGCATTTCTCACACAGAACTGTTAAAGAACTGATGATTAAGAAAAATGAATGGAATCACACACTTAAGGGTTGTACCAAATATGCTTATTTCCTGTCTGAGAATGTACACATTGGTCACAAGAAAAATGCTTTTGAATGCATATTGGTGTATCGTCCATTTTTGAGCGCATTTTGAGAAATCTGCTCAAGTCATAATGAACTGCTGATTCGTGACTTAATGTACAGGATTAGTCAAAAAAGGAAAGTGGTTCACAGCAGCAGAAAGTTGAGATAAATCGTAGAAAATAGTGAAAGAAAAGTTTCCAGAGAGATTACTAACAATGCAGATTTATTGTATATGCCAAAATCAAAACTCTGTAAAAGAAAGTGTTATACTGTATGTGGCTGTAGTTAGTAGGGATTAAACTATTGCATTCTAAATCTGTGCTCATCAGTGCTAGACTTGCATAGAAAAAAACGTGAGAATGCAGTGTATTGACTTGATTAGTTTAAGTGTGAGGACACAAGGGATAGGACAAGATGGAGGCAGACGATCCACCGTGGCAAAAGACGTGTATGTGTCATCTGCATACTCAGTTCGAAAATATGTTGATAATAATATCCATGCACACTGTCAGTGTGAACAGTGTGAATCTTAATTTTCTCTCCTCTGTTGTGTCTCTACTTTAGAGCGCTCTTCAAGTGCAGGTTGACTGCAGATACGGTGTTTGACATCCACGTCCTGTCTCCTGACACAATGCAGCTCGTCATTGAGTTTGCGTACACTGACTTTGTTAATGTGACGGAGGACAACGTACAGCAACTGATGATAGCCGCCGATATGCTCAATATAATGGCTATCATACAAGCCTGCTCTGACTTTCTCACTGAGCGGCTCTGTGAAAACAACTGCATCGGCATCTGGCAGTTCACAAACATCTACTACAGCCCCAAGCTGCAGCACAAGGCCCTGCGCTACATCACTGATCATTTTGAGGAGGTTTCCAAGTGTGAAGAGTTCCTACAACTCTCTGTGCGGGAGCTCGCTGAAATCCTTGGCAGAGATGACCTCTATGTAAACATGGAGAGGAGGGTCTTTCTCACCATCTGTAATTGGATTGCCCACAAACCTGAAGAGCGAGAAAGGCACATTGCTCTGCTTTTGTCTAAGGTACAATAATTTTCTGTCACTGTCTAGCAGTTGACAACTCTAGCAGTTGTCTAGAGTTGTTTCAAGGGACTTTGGGGAGCCCAAAAAGAAGAGACCTCAGACTGAAGCAAAAAGTGGTCTTGGGTCGAGTTACACCTGGTTCACACTGTGTTTCAGCTGTGCTGTGTCTTGCTCGTGTTCAGCATGCATGCGTCTTCACACCAACTGCGTGTCTGTGAAACTATTTTTTTAATGCATCATGTGGGGACCAATAAGCGAGAAGCCAAAAATTTAAGTTTTTTTTATATATACATACTCTGTGTTTACTGCACATTTTCAACATGCAGATGTTGTTATCCTAACTGCTGCAACATAATGCTTTTCAGCAGTTCGGCTAATTTGGCCTAGGGGGAACTGTGCTCACAAATTCTGGTCCAGTTTCAGACTGACTTATTTCCAATTACCTATTAATTTTGTGTGACGTTTTGGTCACAACTGTTCTGACCTTACTGTGTGGAGTTTGAATTGGGGATTTGTCCAGCTACTCTGACGTCCTCCCACTTTTACTTCCTTCTAGAGTTAGTTGATGCATTCTGTCCTCTTCTCCTTCTGTAGTTCCGGATGGCTTCAACAACCTTGCAGTATATCTTTGCCAATGTGATGTCCAATGAGTTGGTGAAGAACAACGCTGAGTGTCAGCACATGGCTGTTGATGCCATCCAAACCATACAGTATTTGCTCAGACAGAGACCATCAAAGCCTGTTTTCCGCAACCCTCTTATTCGTCCTCGTCTGCCCAAAGCCATCCTATTTGCCATTGGAGGCATGAACGGCGAAGGCATTATGGCATATGATTACTCTGTTGACCGCTGGGTCAGTGTGGCAGTCAAAATGGAGCGTCAATGGGCCTTTCATGGCACTGTCTTCCACGATGGGTACATCTACTGTCTTGGTGGCTCAGATCGATCAGGGCTGTTTAACAGAGTGAGCAGGTTGGACCTGAGCACCCGTGTCTGGCATGAAATGTCACCATTGCTTTATAGCCGCTGCTACTTGAGTGTAACAGTGTTGAACGGGTCCATCTATGCCATTGGAGGCTTTAACGGCTTCAGTCGCCTCAAAAGTGCCGAGTACTACAGGTCGGAAATCAACCAGTGGATTTGTATTGCATCCATGCACCACTCGAGGAGCGACGCCAGCTGCACGACGCTACATAATAAGGTTTGTGAAGTGAGAGATGCATTGAGAATTTGCATATTTTCTCTATATTTTTTTTGACTTACTACAGGATGCGCAGACACCAGAAAAAGGTATGAGCTTATTATGGCCTGTTCTTTTCTTATCAGATTTACATCTGTGGTGGATATGATGGTAACGTGATTCAGCAGACAGCTGAATGTTACAACCCAGAGACCAACCAATGGACACTGATCGCCCCCATGTCGAACAGGCGTGCCGGGATAGGAGTCATTGGGCTTGCTGACCAAGTCTATGCTGTACGTACATGAAACACTGCCAGACTGAATGGTACACTAACATGGACCCAGTATGAGTAGTTACATTTATACCCTATACTTTATATGTCAGTGTAACTGATTGGTGCTATTGCTGGTGGTTTTTATTTAACAGCACAAATTTACCGAAATATTGTACAGTATTAGTGAGCAGCACGCACATTTATTCAAGCATGGTCAGGTGCTGATGTGTCATATTTACTGGTGTAGCCAAGTCAATGCCACAGAGGTTTTTCCAGCAGAGTCAACAGACAGACAGGCAGGTGATGTGTTCAAGTGATTTATTTTCAACTCAAGTTTCCTGACATGGCCCAACTGAAGCTCTCCTTCAGGTCCAGCCACTAAACATGTTACAGTTCTCCTCTGGAACAGAAATGTCTGCACCAAATCTCAGGGCACTTAATTTATTATCTACAGAGACATAGTACAAAAGAATCACTAGTCTTAACCTCATGGTGGCGCTAGAGGTAAAGTGAAATGGTTGCCTGAATATCCAATGTGTTTGGATTTGACTGGAAAAGTGGAGGCCCTTTGATGGACCCTGCCTCTCGCCCCACGTCAGCTGGAGTTAGGCACCAGCGCCCCCCGCGACCCCTAGTGGATAAAGCGGTAGAAAATGAATGAATGAATGAATGGAAAAGTGGAAAATGTGACCTGCCATTAGAGATACAGGGAAAGTCAGAGCATCACCTCTCCGCACCAACACTGCCATCAACTGTGCACTGCCACTGTGCTAAAAGAACACGTTTAGTGTCAATTAGCCTTGAAAGACCTATAGTTAGCCGTTGTGTAACTGCGCCAACTACCTACACTTTGCAGAGTTGCAGAGAGACACGTTCACTCTCCATTTTGAACCTTAACATTAAGCCTTTCCTTCCACAGATTGGTGGCTCAAATAGCAACCAACATCTGAGAAGCGTTGAGGTATACAACCCCAGGACCAACACCTGGCGATGGGTGACCTCCATGAATACGGCCCGCAGCAACTTTGGTCTTGAAGTGATCAATGAGAGAATCTATGTTATTGGTGGTTCAAATGGTAAACAAACCACCAGCTCAGTAGAGTATTTTGACAATACAACATATGAGTGGACTGAGGCCTGCAACCTGGAGAAACAATGTGGCGCTTTGAGCTGCTGTGTGGTGTTTGGAATCCCCAACATGGCCGAATATGCTGTCCCTCGTGACTCGCTGCCATTTTTAGACTTAAGGGGCAAGATGGTGGGAGAAGCCCGGTGACACTATCCACAACCTCATCTCCACTCATGTAAGGTCCGTTCTCAGTTAAATGTTGTGAGGAACTCATTTTCTTAACTAACCTTATGCTTACTTATTTACATGCCTTCAAATGGATATATCATTGTGATATTGTTTTAACCATGGTGTATTTGGCTGCAATGAGGAAGTAGTTATCATCAAGACTGATATCTAAACATAATAGATGTCGGCTACATGGATAAAGGACAAATAGTATTTTAATTTATTTGTTGTTTCATGATTACTGTAAAAAGTGATTTCAAATAAAAAAAAAAAGAATGACAAGGAAAATGTGCAAACATTAAAATTAACATAAAATCATACATGTTCTGTTCTAAAATGTAAGCCTTTTTAAAAAATGTGAACAAAAATATTCTTGCAGTTTAAATTTGGTTTCACCTGAAAAGTTGACTGACTCGAGCAGCTGGAGTTAGTGTTTTATTTATCTATGAAAAGCCTTTTATTAATCATGACATTGGAACATCAACAATCACTTAAATCCTATTTACAGATCAACAATATCAGTTCTGTCTTATTTTGTTGGATGTTAAAGTGCAGCTCAATAAACACGAGTCCTTCACCTGCAGTTACATCAAGACAACACCGTCCCATCCCAAACAAATAAAATAATCACTAGCAACAGTTGATTTAGGCTTATTTAGGCTCTTCTTCACAATGTTAACTCCTCTCTCAGCTGAATGTGGAGGTTTGTCTGTTACACATGCAACATCTTTGACCTTAAAATGAATCTTATTCCGTTTTCCCACAGGTCACTCACATCACTCCATAAACCACTCTGGATAAAGACTGATTAATGAATAAAATCTATTTAAAAAAAAAAGCATTAAGACCTCAAACAATGACCCAGATAATTTCATGTGAAAGCACAGATAAATACACACAGAAATGCAAGGACTTGGCAGAATATCGAGCAGAGAAGGTGGACAACTGTCCTATTTTATGAAACATTGCTTTTACATACACGTTGACCTAATGAATGAAATGAACCAGACATTAAAAGTTGGAACTTTCTACTCATTTTCCTTTTCTCTTTATTAAAACCGGTAATAAAACTGCAAAAATGAGGAAATTAATATTGAGGTGAATGATGATAGGTAAACAAAGGGACAGAAATGCCATCTTTACAAAAAAATTATTTGCTTCAAACTGCTCTGAGTTTTTCATTGTCTTTGTAATTGTGTTTTATAAAAAGTGTTATACAGATATGTTTATAGATAGCGACAAGTTCTTATGATCAATTCTGCTTTTTAAAATAATTATTGATTGAATCTGATTATTACATTATATTTTTAAATCAACTTTTTGATCTATATGGCATCTGAAAAAGGTTTCCTTCAGTTCAAGTTGATGCATTTATAGTGGTTTTGTCAGCAAAAAGATTATAAGATATAATAGAAGGAACTTCATTATTTTCAAGGCTAAAAGTTCAAACCATGAAATCTTTGGTATTTTTGCTTAAAAATTACAACCAAATTCAATTTCTTGATTAACTACAGTTGATTAACTACATTAATCAACTAATCAGAAACTTTTAAGACATTGAAAAAAGAAATTTGGGGGGATTAATTAAAATCATCATAGGAAAAAAAAAATCAATGAACAAATGAAGAACATGAAGAATTCTTCAAAACAGGAATCCCTAGTCTGTCTCTTTTTCTTCTTGTTGTAGAAGACTATATCACTTTTTGAGAGAAACAGCTGAGGGAGCAGTGTTGCTCTTTGGGATCTCCTAGTGGCCAAAGTGCCATTGAGCAATATGACTGTCCAAATTTTCCAGCTGTGCTTTCTTTTCTTAGGCCTCTCCCTCAGAACCTGGTTAATAATTCCTCACACATTATTAAGATTTACATCCTCTGTAATTATTCTTAGTTTTTTTTAAATAAAAACAGAAACTTACATGTCAATCTATATTTTAAGTCCTTTTGTGGAGAGTCGGACCATTTGCATTCACCTGTTGGTTCAACTTAACATGTCGCATTTTAGAGCAGAGCCAGTACAAAAAAGCAGCAATTTACACACAAAATTTAACACAAGTCCTTTATGAAACATATTCTTTTCCACTCCTCCTCTTATAGTGAGGGTGCGTTTAGTTTTACTTCTGTTTTCAGAGTGGCGGGCTTCACCCACAAGACCCACACAATGGGGCACAGGTTTTTTAATACCAGACAGCCCAGGTGGGTGGATCTTGTTCCCCTCCTCTGATTCCTGAGCTGTTGCCTCCACAGTGCCAGGTGGGACTTGCCTGGGAGATAAAATCTCTGTGCATCATTACGCTTCAGACTCGCCTTTCTTCTTCCCCTCTTCACCAGCATCACTGTCTTCTGATTGGCTGTTGCTAAGCACTAGGACATGTCCATCAGAGGCAGGCGGGTTGGCAGGACGACTTGAGGCTGCGATCAAACGGCTCTGCTCTTCCAGATCCTGAAAAGATAACAGTTAGACACAGTCAAATATCCAATCCAATTCAAAAACAACAGCAGTTGACCCATGTGCTGTACAGTAGTATTAAAAGAAATAAGACAAACAATTAAATAAAAACATAAAAGACATAAAGCAACCTATGTAGAAATGACATCTCACCCAAACAATGCAGAACCAGCGACTCACACTGTTTCAAATGCAATGGAGAACAGGTGAGTCTTTGAAAGAGATTTGACAGTGAAGGGGCCTGTCTAATGTGGAATGGACTGCCATTACACACATCTTAGGGACTGCCACTGTGAAAGCCCGGTCCCCTCTGAGCGTCAGCTGTGATTTAGGTACAACTTAGAGCAGCTGATCAGCTGATCTTAGAGGCCGCAGAGGCACATATGGCTGCAGCAGGTCAGAGAGGTAAGGCGGAGCAAGACCATTTAGACATTTGTATACATTTGTATTTTTTTTTTTTTAAATTTTAATTTATTTTATTTTTAAAAGCCATTATGTGATGCACTGGGAGCCAATGAAAGGAGGCCAGAATGGGGGAGCTGTGCTCATGCCTGTGTGTCCATGTTAAAAGACGAGCAGCACCATTCTGGACAAGATGAAGGCGGGAAAGGGAGGCCTGGTTGACCCCAACATAAGGGGATTGCAATAGTCCAAGGAGTCATGCTCTGTGATAAAGCACTTGCAATTTAATATATAAACAAATACATACCTTTTTCCCCCAGTTTTTCACTGCACTAAATCTGTGTTTTTCTGAGTACATACTATTGTACTAGACACCTGAATATGTTTTGGTTTAAGACAAAAGGACCATTTAACGATGTCACTTTAGGTTTGGATCACTCAATAATCCAGTAATAACTGTGCATCTTACAGATAACGTGATCCTTTATCCTTGTTTAATCCAGATAAAGAATAATTATGATTCATCTGCTAAACTGCAACAGAACCTAGAAAGATTAAAGATAAATTAGGCATCGAAGGAAATTACTCATTACTAAGGATTGAAGGTCCAGTGTGTGAGAATTAGTATGACATCAAATGGTGAGGCTGAAGATTGTGAAAAATGAAGGACACTTTTGTTCATCCCCTTCTTTCCCAAACACTTTAGAGAACTACGATGGCCTTCAAAAAATCAGAGACCGAAAGACCAATAACCAAACAAGTCATTTTAATGCAATTACACACTTATACGAACATGTTTAATGACAGAATATTCAATTTCCACCAAGAAACTCTCTTAAATGTTACACACTAGACCTTTAAAGGATAAAGAAAAAAGTTCACCTTCTCTATCTGTCTCTGTTTGCTGAGTTCCTCTTGTTGTTTCTCTTTCGCCTTGTCCTGCTCCTTCTGTTTCTCCACCGCCTTACGGTCCTACAAAAGAAAAACATCAAGATCAAATGTCCAAGACAAAATCCAGAGGAATCATTATCTTCACCAAGTATAGTTTTGATAGACTTCAAATGAATCTCACCATCTCA
Source organism: Brachirus orientalis (assembly GCA_016785285.1). Classification (NCBI taxonomy): domain Eukaryota; kingdom Metazoa; phylum Chordata; class Actinopteri; order Pleuronectiformes; family Soleidae; genus Brachirus; species Brachirus orientalis. The sequence goes on along the minus strand of JAFBJR010000194.1, from coordinate 11,270,741 downwards.
GAGTGGAAGGCTATCTGTTTAGCCAGACCAATACTGTCACAGATCTAAAAGGACAAACAGAGACAGACAGAAGTCAGAAAAACTGCACAGAGTGTTGGACAGTGAGAGCAAAAGATGAACAGTGGGACAACCTTCTCTCCATCATTGTTGGACTCGAAAATGTAGCAGATGGCTCGGCTGTCACCACGGCCACTTGCCGACTGTAAAACGAAGCCAAACAGCCTCTTGTTGTCCTGATGGGACGAACACTGAATTACGCTGGACAGAGGGAACTGCAGCAGTAGAAAGAAAGGGAGGGAGGGAGGACAAGAAGATTTAAAAGATATGAGACATTGAATGATAAAGATTTGTAAAGAGAGGACCGTAAAAACCACATATCTATATGCATAAAAACTATATTTTAGTATCCAGTTTTAGTAATTTTATTAAGCATGTCTTCTTACCCTGAGTCGAGTGACTTGTGTTTGAGGATCAATTAGCCTGAAAAAAAGAAACATATACAGCAGAAAAACATTGAAATGAAAGACATTTAAATTATATTACTTTCCACTCTAAATATCTATATATTTTTAACTTATGTTTAAGATAACAACCACAATTTATACAGAAAACTTTTTTGTGTTTTTTTGTTCTTGTTCTCATGTATTTGTGCTGAGGTTCTTATCTGTGTTCTTTATGTGCTTACACTGTCTCATCAGGGATGAATCAGTGACTGAAACTTTATCAAACAGAATATTGTGGTTTAGTGGCATGCACTGTGTCTTATTTTATATTGTCTTAGTCGTTCTCATTCTCACACAGTGTTTCATACTTGAGGCAGTCACAGGTGACCAGCAGGTGAGACTCAGTCATCCTGAAGATGTTGTGGATGGCTCTGGCGGCAAGGATTTGCCTCATGGTCTCGGAGATGACATCAGCTGAGTCCGCAGCTCTCACTTCCATGGAGCCCAGGAAGCGAACAATGAAGAGCTGGTGGAGGATCGATTCTGGGCAACACAGGAAAAAAGACACAGTATATGTCAGGTAGAGCACGTACCTGAAACTTTAATTAGATTCACATTTCTCACGTTTCATTTTGTCTCACTGAACACATTAATAGAAATTAATTACATTAAATTAATTCAAATTAGTGTGTCTTGTCAAGATTTTGTTTTAAGTGTAACCTAGCCTCTTTGCTGCCCCCTGTGGCTGAAAGGAGAAAAAAACTAATTGACTAATGACAATGTGCTTGGTTCATGTTTTATGTTTTTAAATGTTTACTTTAAAACTGTACAGTACTTTGGTCAACTTTTGGTCAACTGTTTTAAACGTGCATGACAAGTAAACTAGATTGGAGTGGATTGGATTGAATAATGTTGCAATCACTGACTGTACATAAAAATGAACTTTCAAGGTCGAAACAAATTCAAATTCAAATTATTTATAAAAGAAGTAAATATTTTCTTGAGGAGATTATGGACTGATATTTTTTATTTGTCAGTTGTACATGCAAAGTCACAGTTACAGTACGAGCTGTGCAGCTTCTGGAGTTAGCAGTACAAAAAATGTGACAAGAAACAGAATAAAGGGAAGGAAAGCTACAAAATCTCTAAACCGAAGAGAAACACAATGAAAACTATAAAATGAAGTACCCTTATACACACTGAAGCATTTGTGGGAGTATATCCCACTTGTCCCAGTTACTGTATCAATTGTCAGTATTTTGCACAAAATTTAAATTTCCTAATGTCATCTGTCAACAGTCTAACTAGAAAGAAGTGGTTATAAAAGGCATGTTTTGTTTCTTGATAATATTGCACAGTCTTCTGTTTCTCATACTATATGTTCAGTGAGTGAGTTGGGCAGTGTGTGTCTTATGGTCACATTTGGCCACAGTGCTACACTCAAGGCTTAAAAATGGCAGTTCATAAACAGTGACATGAGGGTTAGGTTGCTATGGGTGTTGACTGTTGTCTGCAACAAATGGCAGCAAAGATGCCACTAAAGTTTGATGCACAAGATCAAGGAGAAGACAGTGCAGCAAGCAAAAGCTTACTAGTGAATGTAATTTTATTTTAAACACAGTAAATATTAAGCCAATAATGGAAAAAAGACCAGCTGGTACCTTCACTGTCTTCAGATGTGCTGTCTCCACACTCTCCAAATGGATTACTCCTTCTGTAGAACACAGACACACAAGGAATTTACCATTAGCACATATTTTTAAACAAGACAAAGATGGCTATTTGGCTAGTTGCATTAGTTTTAAATGTATTAATTTATATTGTATTTTGTTTTTTATTAATACATTTAAATTAAATTAAATCATTTTTCTGTTATTTTGAGTTGCAAGCTTCCTCAGGTTTTTTGGGTGACTTTGGGGTGTTTTCCTGAAGATCAGTTATTGTGTTTTGATCTTATTTTGTGTTTGCAATATGTTTTTCCTTATAATTTCCTCATATGGGTGAAAATTACAACTAAATGAAAACTGAAGGATCCAACACACAGACACACACACCGGCCAGACTGTGCCGCCGTCTTGCTTTGTCCTGAGTTTTCCTCACTGACAGGGGAAATGATATCAAATTGGATGGGTGTGTCAGGGGCAACCAGTGCATCCAATGAGAGAACAGAAAGAGCAGGCGATGGCTCAGACCCCACAGAGCTAATACTGCTCGCTCGACCCACACGTCCTTTACTGGAATGAGAGAGAGAGAGAGAGAGAGAGATGATGAAGGTCTGTCTCACCAAGCTTAGAAATCTGATTGGCTTCTAGCTAGGTTGTCGATCACATAGTATCAGAACTACCTGCTGGGTCTCATGCTCTCATGTCTCTGCTGAAAGGACGGTGAAGGTGTCACTGCTTCGATGGCTGACTGGTTCACTCTAGCTGCCAGCTCCTGCCAGTAAGAAGACAGCATGATCAGCATCAATAAGAGGACAATTTGAAAGCATTTGCAGTCATGTTTTTCTGTTTTGCTTTGTTTTGTAAGTCTTGCTATATTATTAATACAGTAGATCAATACCTCCTAATTTATAATTTACTGTATGGAGATTATTTCTCTTAACTTCTGAGTAACTGGATAGATCAGAGATGTGGGTGTTGGGTGTCTCAGGGGAGATCTGAAACCTGGATAGTCTACATCAAATTTTTCTCTATAACCTTTGACAAAGACACAGACCTCTGCATTCTCACTTAGGTAGATCCTCTTGGAGATGTTGTTTATGGTGGCGATCCACTGGTGGAAAAAAGCAGCAGAAAGGTGGATGTGAGAAAAAAAAACAATGGATGACAGTCAACAGCAAAACAGAAAAACAAGTCACCTCTTCACAGTCCTTCCTGCTCTCTGCCTGCAGTGTCACCACTCTGATGGGACACACAATGAGAAAGGGTGGAATTAATACTGAAGATTTCAGACGAGTGACAGCATCTGGGGAATAAAGAAAGGGAGCACTCTCACTTCTTGCCATCAAAAGATGTGACCTGGAAGCAGAAGCGGCGGTCGTCACTGTCGACTGCCATGACAGAGCAATTGTCCAGGTCTGTGACCAGCCCGCCTGCCACCTCGCCCCGACCCTGCTGCATCAGGTTACCACCCTGCGTGAAGAAGTACTGGCGCTCCCAGGACGATGACACCAGACCCGTCTTACTGCGAGACACCCAAAAGGGCTATTTCAGCAAAATATACAACTGAAAACGAACAATTACATGCGGTTACACAAGCCTATGTGCACCATCGCTGCCCCTATACAAAGGATTTGTAGGTGTGTGTGTCCCCTACTTGCGAATGTATAGGTAGCCCTGTTTTCTGGTCAGGTTGCGACAGACAGGCGAGTGCACAGGGTCAGGGTCACACGGTGCATACAGTGAGTCACAAGAGTTCTCCATCTGCTGAATGGTCTGTTGCATCTGCTGTACCTCCTCCTCCATCTCCCGTCGGACACTAAATGCACACACAGACAGAAACACACATGCAAACACATACATACAAAGCCCCCAGTGCAACTTGAAAATTGAGCTATTGTCAAAGAAAAGTTACAATCTAGATTTTGAAAATAAAAAGGTAAAGAGAAATGGAATTTTTTACTTCTGGACGCTGGTTCCGATGGTTCCCAGGAAGTCCTCCCACTGCTGGGTAAGATTCTCTGATCCCAGCTTGAAGAAACTAATCTGAACAGAGAAAAAAATGCAAATTTGAAAAAAATTCAAACTGAATGTACATAAAAACAACTTGGTTGTAAACTGTTAGTTTTGAGGATGTCAGATTGCAGGATGAATGTCAATAAAATATGTCAAATAAAAAAATGTGTGCAATTTGTAGGCATGTAGTTTTGGAAATGCAGCAAAAACAACCTCTGTCCATAGTGTTGACAAGATTCATTTTTTGCTTTATTCTGATAAAAATGTCTGTACGTATGGGTCACAGCAGCGTCATTATGTGACTCTGACTCAGGTACAAGTTAATTGCAATTTTAACAAAAGAGTACTTTTGAGCAAAATTAGACATGAACTCTTCCAAAGATTGTGGTCCATTCATTGGCATACGCAGCCCCTCCAGACAATGCCTAAACTGGAGATCTCTTGCCACAGTGTCTAGGGTCACCGTTCATCAGGAAAATCCAAAAGATACACCCAAGGGGGATTAACACGATGCTACATCCACGTCAGTCTTTTGATTAAATGGCTGATGATTGCCATGATTTGTGGCAAGAGAGGCTTCCATGATTCGAACTTGGACCTGGTTCAGGACAATGTTAAAGGGCCCATGGTTTGAGTGTGTCTATACCTGAGCCTGCATGTAGCCGAGTAATGGCTCCAGGAGAGCAGTTTTCTTCTTGTACTGTAGTGTGTTAAGTGAGCAAAAATAGTGCATCATGGTCTGGTGCTGTTTCTTGCGGGAGGTGTAGACGTCCTCCACAGCCTCTGCCCGCACCTGCAGCACACAAAACTCTTTCCTTAGCTCAGCATTAAAATATAACAGATAATCTCATTTTGAAATTGGGATCCTGCTGACCACTGATCTTTCAGACAGCTGCAAGATTAATAACTTTGAACCTTGTTGTGAGATGTGTGTATGAGTGTGTATGTATGAGCTCTCCAATCACAGCTGCATATTGACTATATTATATGCATTGCCAAGTTAAAATGTAATTCCTAATCGTAAGTGAAACCAACTGAATTGCTCGTCTCTGCACAGAAGGTCAGCTGAACATTCAAAGTGTGATATTTGTCTACAGGTGACCAAACAGACATTTTACTTGTTGACCGTGATGTACTCACCTTGTCGTTGTCCCTCCTTTTGGATAAGCGGCTGTATCGATTAATGGCTGTGTCATGATCTGCACACATAAACAGCCAGACATTATGTGGTGGGAAAACACATTATGTGTTTTTTTTTTCCTTTCAAGTCAGAAACATTAAGTAGTAATGCAGATCTCTGTAACTTCAAGTGCAAAACAAGCGTGAAAAGTGACTTTTACTGGTTCAGGCCATCTGAAGTCAAATGAGTTAGACTGACTTCATTATTTCAAAAAATTTACACTGTGTTCAGTCAAGCTAATTAAATACTAAACAGAAGATGTGACTAGAGATTCTTCTCAGATATTTAATCAAATTAGGATGAACAGAACTTATGATATAATGTTAATAAATAAATTATATTGAAATTCATAGATTTTTTTTAAAAAAATACAAACAATTAGTAATTAAATAATATTTAGTCTGTAGTTAAACTTTGAATCATTCAATCCTATCAAGTTAATTTGCATCAACTGTCCTGTGATTTTGTAAGAAAAAAATCTCCTTGGAAAAGAATAGTCAGACTGTTAACAGAGAAAATCTGAGTCAAGCATTAAGAGAGCACTAACAGACACGCAAGCCAGGATAACAATTGAGATCTTGTGATGAGAAAAAAAAGCAAATGAACTGCAGGCATTCGCAGCGGTGCTAACTTACCATCACTAGATATCTGGAAGACTTCTTTAAGAGTGAGGATCTCTGTAGAGAGACAACAACAACTGCAAGTTACTGTGCAAACATTATTAAATATTTTCTTAATTTTAGGCAAGTCTGTGTGTGGTTATAGTTTTATGGAAACAGTCATTTTATAGAAGGCCTTATTATGACAATGTTCCTCCTTTGTGTAGCCAAGTTGACACAGTTGTTTTTTTGAGGTTTGGTAGAAAAGATGTCGACAACCTGCACACGGAGCTGTGCTTCATTCCAACATTTGTGATGAACCCTGACTGTGAGTGTGTGTGTATCTCCATGGCTCATACCCTTCAGGTCTCTTTCTCTAAACTGCGTGATGGGAAACATCATTGCATCTGCAAGTTGTGTGGACAGGACAGCATGACAAGAACTCAGCTAAAAAGAGAAAAAGAAGGGAGACTTTAAGTAAAATGTTGGTCAATTACACTTTGAACATCGATTAAATACCTTTTAATACCTTTTAATTTTAATTAAATACCTTCGATGTTGTCATGTTGTGAACATCCACACTCACATTACAATGAAATCATACTAACAATTATGAAAACATTAATTGCATCTTAGCAATGTTGCAAAAGAGGAAGACCAACAAATGTATTTCTCAAACTTTTAAAAATTGCAACCGAGATACTGTAGAAGAATGTGTTATTTGTGCTATTGGCTAAGTAATTCCCCTATTGCTTCAAAAACAGCAAAATCATCAGTTTAAGTTAAGTAAGTTAATTAACCACAGCAGTAAGTATATCACTCTTCTCACTGATATTAATAGTAACTGAATGTGATGTCATGAGCTCTGTGTTTGTGCAATTCCTCACCTCATCAATGACTTTTGCAAACTGTTGTAAGGTGGAGCTCATGACCTCATCATCCCCCCCTAGAGGAAAACGCTGCACATAACAAAAACAACGACATGACAGAATGGGGCAGATTCCTGTGAGTATGTTTTTGCTGCAGCAAATCAGCAGGAAACACGTAGCATGCTAATCTACAAATTCATTTAATCTATAAAAACATTTATTCTGTCATGGAGTGAATAAATTCTTGATGAGTGAGTCCAAAGCATCTCCCAACCTCTTTACTGCAGACACAGGACTGAAGACTGAGTCATCTGTCACACAGCCAAAGAAATACTGCTGTCGCAGACAATCATTTTAACTGCTGTGCTTCATTGTTATGTTTCTTTTAATGAGGACTCAAATTCGTTTCTAAAGGAAAATTCTACTAAAAGACTAGTGTGAAAGAGTGTGGGAACTTCAAAAGAGTCTTCATCCAAATATACACAATGGAAAAATAGAATATTATACTCTTTCTGTCAATGTGCTTTAAGATTTGGATTAATGTGGAATTTTAGGTTTTCTGTTGTAGTGTGAGTTTGTGTCACAATGCTGGTTGCTAATATGTAATGTCCCACCTGTTTGTCATACTCTTTCAGCAATCTGGAGGTCAGGTGTGTTGCAGCACTGAGCTCATTCTGGAAATATGACAGCAAACACAGCACTGAGCAGCAAGAAACAAATTATTCAACCAGTAGACATATATTAATGTTAATGTAAATACTAGACTGCACCAGCAATTCCAATGGCTCTAACTGTCGCTCATGTATGTTCTGTTATGTGTATGAGTACCTGTGCATCATAAATCCTCTGCATTGCCTGGTAGAGCTGTGTGCAGTAGTTGGAGATGGCTGCAGTGTCCTCCTCAAACACTGCCAGCAGAGAGCGGGTCTACAAACACAAAACACAGTACAAGCAGTAAAAATGAAAGGCTTAATCATATGACTCAGACATAAAACTTCAGAAACAAACAGCTTGAAATGGCCCCTTGTGTAACTGACAAACCCATGTGTGTCTGTGTAAATTCACACCTGCTACCTGTCCCTGCATATCCAGGTGTGTCCCAACCACATATGTTGCCTTTTTGAGGTAACACCATTATGGTCAATGTTTAAATACAGTGGTGTTTATAGGCCGAGCAAAATCAGCTATGAACTTTTTTTTCCACAAGAGGCAGATTTATTCATCATCCTCCTCTTCCTCGTATACAGTATACTTCAGACACTGGTATAGTGAAATTCAATTAAGATAGAGAGATAAGGTGATTAATTATTATTTCTTTCTTGTTATTTGTCTCATTCTCTACACACTCAAGTCAAAATTCCTCAGCTCCACTACCCTGGTAATACAGTAGAACAGTATTTCTGATTTTCCTCCAAGTACCACCAGAGAAAGCTCACAGTTTGAGAACCGAGTGTCTAAATACTATATTTTATACCCTTATGCACAGTGGACCTTTAAACGTCCAAAATGGACTGACCCTGGCCACACCCTAATCAGTGATGTCACGGCAGCAGGTGCTCTGGCATGACTGGACGGTGTGTCTGCTCATCTAAAGCAGAGCAGCTGCAGCTTTCAATCCTACGTGTCACTTTCGCATCTCACAGTCACAGAGAGAAGTGGGATGACACTTCCAGAGACGAGCTGTTATCGCTGGAAAGGGAAACATGTAGCTAAGTGGCTAAGGAAGTAGCGAACTACTTATTTGTCGTGTATATTACATTACAAAACCAACTTTGGATATTGTTAAAACATTTTTATTTCCGTCTATTGACTGAAACTGTCTTAAACTAGTCTTATTTGATCCCGAAAGACAGCTGGCAAATGCCAATAACAGCCTTAGTTAGCCGGGCCGTTAGCAGCATCCCTTCCTTGCTTGTTGGCAAACACTGAGCCTACAAAGACAGCTAGCCTAGCCGAGTAAGTGGCTAACGTTGGCGGACTACGTGAAGGGTTGGCGGAGGAAATCTGTTACCTGCGGACTATCCTCCAGAGTCTCTTCTATCGGCAGTTTCTCTATACCGGGCATGACTGCGGCTGGTGCGATGGAAATGAGAGACTATCCAGGAACCAAACGCACAACAATTCGCTTCGACAACTCCCACTCAAGATTTCTTTGCTACACGAATCCCCCAACACTCAAAACAGATCACCCAGTTGCACCATGTCCCGCCCACGTGGTAATTTTGATTGGACAGAAAATAACTTCAAAGAGCATGATTGGTCCATGGTTTAAAGGCGAAAACGCGCCATTACGGTTCTAAACAGGAACGCCTTTTCATTCCGAGTCCATGTTAAAATCAGAGCCACAATGGCGGCTTGACTGTATTTAGTTATCCCTTAACCAATAGCCGTGTGGGATTACTGTGAAAATAAACCATCTACCTGCCTATCAAAAACAGTGTAAAAACAATGTTTGTATCAATCTAGATAAGAATATAAATGTTTACATTGTTGAGTGACAAGAAACACATCTGCTCTGTCAAAAACAGTTGGTTTTTGAATAAAAGTAATCCCATAAACAGTTGAGTGAGGCTATTTTGTGATGCCTTGCAGATGAAGTAGTTCATAAACTACAATTTTTTTCAGTTTGCACATGTTTATGTGCTTTTTTTGAGATTGCAGGTTTTAGCCCATATGGGCACTAACCTCAGCAACATCCACCTTAATCACCACATCTAGTTCTCACTCCATGCATTTTACTATTTTATTTCTGTGTTAACTCAATGACAAATCTTTTACTTGCTCAGTTATTATTGATGCCAGTATTATTTTTTACACACTATACTCTGCTGATTCTGTAAATTACAGTACTCCAGACTTTTTGTTAGGTGTCAAAATTGTAAACCAATGATGACCTTGTGGCCAGATTCGAGAAAAACATTGCTAAATTTTAAATTATTATTACTCAACTAAGCTGATGTAGTTTTACATGTCGATATTGCTGCTCCTGCATCATTTGAATTATCTTGTTCATCATTATTTTTTCCCTGATGTTCTGTGAAGTATTATGTGACAAAAACTCTGCCTATATTCGCCCAGTTTGTCAGTGATCAAGAGACTGGACCAGTTTTATTTGTGTGCAGACTGGTTTGAACACTTTTTGACTCATGTCTATGTTATCATTGTGATCATATTCTCCAGTTCCCTGCACACAAAGACATAATATGCACTGTAAAGTCAAATAAGAGAAAAAGAAATGAGGTCTTACTAACTTTTCACAACAAGAGGGTGACATATTGTAGTGCTGTCCTGGGAGGGAGCAATGGACAGAAACATGTTAATGTGATTTCCATGTATTTTTGCAGTAACAAAAATAAAAGTGTGCAACATTTTCTGTTTGTTTGTGAATGCTATGTGATTTTTGGAAAGAACTAGAAGCAGTCAGAGAACGCAGACCTCTGCCAAGCAATAATACTGTAAAGAGTCCTTCAAAAAACTCCTGGATCCAAATGGCGATCTGGATCACCACCAAAATCTAATCATCTGTTGCTTGTCCCATTACACACCTTTTCTGAACATTTCATTAAATCCGTCTATAACATTTTGAGTTATTTTGCTAACAGACAGACAACAACAAACACTGGCAAAAACATCCTCCTTCATGTACTGGTGGTATGTACTGCAGTTCATGAACTGCAGTACCATTATATTGCCACAAGGTGGCAGGACATGCACATAAATGAAGGTAGCGCTGCACGTGTGTCACGTGATCAGGCTTTGCAGCAGTGCCCCAGCATATAATGATAAAAACATTCCTGTCTCCAGAAAGCATTTAGGATCAGCTCCAAAATCTAATCATCTGTTCCTTGTCCCATTAAACGTTTGACATTGTGGACAGCCACAATGTCCTCATAAGGTCAAACTTTTCTCTCACTCACACAGATAGGTTTGTATCAAACAAGCAGCCAACTGCAGACATGTACACACTTTGGTTTGCACAGGGACTCTTCATAGGACACTCCATTCAAATCCGTTCATTTGGACAAGCTAAACAAACTTTATCCCCAACTAGTTTATAACCACACGCTCAGCCAAACCCCAATTCAAACCTTACCTTAACTCTGTTCGTTAGAAATGAGATTCTGCCTCATTAGGACCAGGTTTTGTTCTTGACCAGAACTACTAGTCCTGACAGGGTGAGTGGGTTAGGGTTAGAAAATGTCCTAAAGAGACAGCAAAATACACACACACAGAAACTGGTTTCCATGGCTTTAGAAGACATTGCAGTGACTTACATTAATTTCTTGGAGACTTACTGTGACCTTAACCATAACTAATACTGGACTAACCCTAAGCTCAGTCTAACACGTCTTCACTTTAAATGTAGTTATTTATGTGACGGAGACTTGATTTTTGTCCCCATATGTAAGACAATTCCCTTAATGTGACTGTGAGTGAGAGGCTACGATGTGCTGCTGTGGTTACAGACGGTATCTGTGTGAATCGTTTCAATCACTTCTTCTGTTTGGTTCACTGGATAGTCCATTTGCCTTCCCCACTGTAAGCAACCCACACCAGAGTTTACTTGCAAGTAAGCTGAGAACCATGTTTTCAGGCGGACCAGAGTTCAGATGAGCTTCCACATCTACCCAAACGAAGAGGACCATCCGAGGAAACTGTGGTCCATTTGAAATGGACCAAACAGCTCTGGTTTACACACTTACACACCTTTTCTGCTTCACACACAAATGTCCTTTATGCATTTTCATATATAAATAAATAAAGAGCAAAGTTTTATAAATTAAACACATTAAGATTTTGTCTCAGGACTGGACCCAACAATGAAGACACCAATGACTCAGACAAATGTTTGAACAGTTTTAGTTGCAAAAGTTAGTCAGTGAAAGGTAAAGAATTCATTCAGCAGCATATGAGGGTCCAAGGTCCAGGCACTGAAGATAAATGTCAATCTCAGGAAGACTGAACCTGAAAACAGGGTAATTATAGCAGGTGGTGCATGTCAAACCGATGGGACGAGCAGCATGTGTTGGTTGGTTGCAGGAGCAGAAAAATGGGTGAGCCACACATTTATCTCTGCATGTTTTTGGACGTGGAGTACCCGGGGGAAAATCCATGCATACATGTGGAGAAGATGCAAACTCCATTCCAAACACATGATTTCCATCCAAATGCCAGTGATCACATAAATTTAAAGACATGAAAACAACAAAGCTGATTTTAGCACAATACTGTATACGGTATGTAGTGCATGCAATCTGGTTTCATCTGGTTTCATTAATTCAACCACTGGGGTCATTTGTACCAACATACCTTATGCCTCAAAGCCTGAGTCTGTAATATTTCTCAAAACTGTATGTATTGACAGCTACCTATTTAGTATTTAAGCATATTAATCAAAACATTTTTAAAAACATACTAACTGGCTTTTTCTACAAAATCAGTTCTCTCATGAATGTTACACGCTGGATTCTGACTACAGTACAGTACGTGCCTATTCAAGGTTGTGATTGTTTAAAGCGAAATGAAACTGAACAGTGGCTGCAGGTCCACGCCTAATCACGGAAATGTGAGTGTCTGAAAGTCTGATACACGGCACGAACACAGTCTGATACACGGCGCAAACACAGACACTTCTCTGTAGAGACAGGCTGTTTCAGCTGAGGACAACGATGAAGAACAAGGTGCTTCTTGCCCTGATGGTGATGGTCATCAAGTCAACATTGGTCATTGCGTGGACCACAGTAAAACCTACTACTCTGTGGGAACCAGGTAAGCACACACACACACACACACACACAAACAAGTTGTCCTTACACAATTTTGAAATTTTAATCCTTAATTCAGTAAAGCTCCAGTATGCAGGTTAATAATATTAATGGAATAATAGCTGATTGTTTGATTTCAGGTTGTTACTGTAAAATAGTCATGTTTTGGGATTACAGCTGTCTGTCCTAAGCTCCTCTAATCAGCACAGACAGATGTAGTTATTGCATAATCTCCGCCCTTTTTTGTTTAGCTGCATTTACCGTCCCATTCTCTTTTAGGCTCCTTCCTTTTTTAAGGTTTTTTTTTAGACATAGGAAGTTCTTGTCAGTGCATTCAGCACAGGAAAGGAGCAACCACAAGCAGTAGTAGTTTTTGATATGGGCCACATGAACAATTGCCCAGTGTGCCATTCTCTATGGGGCACCACAGGAATGAGGAAAAAGGTGCATATTTATTTGTGCTCAACACTCTTCCACTCAGGTCATCCTGGTATATGTGGCAAATGGGCACCCTCTAGAGGCAGGATGCTGGCACACTCACTGCTCACATGAAGTGGATGAAACCAAACCAAGAAGGTCAATTAAAACCCAGTTTGGTTACAAATGAAGCACATTTCATTCATAATATTGTATTGTGTTGAGCAACTTTAATATGATGATGCAATTGATGACATTGCATCAAGGAAAACAAGAAAGGCCAGGCTTTGTGGTTGTATAGTTCAATCTGTGTTTTGCATTCAAAGTGTAAAGTGCTGAGTTTCTTATAGTGTAATTAGGAGACTGATTCTTTTTATGTGTATTATTCTACATGCATGAAGGATTTGTGGACTATATGATTTTATTTATTCTTATTCTTGCTATATTTTGTTCATATTCAAGTTTTTTTTTTATTTATGACTGTTTATAGTTTTGGTATGCATCTCTTTATAGAAAATAGTTTTTGTACAAAGTCACAAACATGAATCTGTAAACACAACACTTGGGCAGGGGATGGGGGTGCAAGATAGAGGCGTGCCACCCAGGGTGTCATACAACCTAGAACTTTGCACTTTGATTTGCCGGATAAAATTCTTGCAAACTATATCTTTTATAAACAATCATCTCTAATTAACAGTATTCTGTACTTTGTAGTCTTACAAAAAATCTAAACGTACTCCATTATGTCATAAATGATGCTGTTGCCTTGTTTGCATGATATCTTTTCTCCTCTTTAGGTCGTCCAAGAGCAAATTTGAATGGGAAGATGCTCACATTATCACTAAAACAGCAAGGAATAACTTTTTTTCCACCAAATTACTCCCCATCATATTCATCCACTTTCCACCAACTATGGACGACCACTAGGCCTATCACTAGGCCTATCACTACACCTATCACTAGGCCTATCACTAGGCCTACCACTACACCTATCACTAGGCCTATCACTAGGCCTACCACTACGTCTACCACTTCCACCCCCACCACAGGTGAGTACATTCACAAACTGCAAACTCAATTGCAATCAGAATGTGAAATACCAATGCTAAGTCATGAACAAACAACTTTGATTGTTTTGGAGAAACAGGTCAGGTTCAAAATCCATCACAGAGTCTCTTTGTTGTTTTGCATTTCTTTCTGTGTTGATGCTGACATGAAGCATAGAAACGTTGTGACTTTCTGAGTTGTTTAATTATGTTTGACAGCAACAGTGTTTAATTTTGTCATCTTTGAATCCCACAGGTTGGTCTGTGTGTCTGCGTTACCTCACTGATGGTAGAACTAGTAAAATCTTCACCCTCTGTCCATCCTGCCAAAACCCTGTAACTCTGAGCGCCACCTCTAAAACTTCATTTCTTCTGTCCTCCAGTTATGCTTACAGATATGGTTACAGTTACGGTTACAGATATGATAACAATTGGATGACAAACTTTGTGCCCGACATAAATTTTTTGTCAGTAAGTGAATTGGACATATGGACCAGAGTCTGTGTCACTGCGGACACCGTGAAGCATGTGGCCCAGCTGTTCAGCGGCTCAAACATGAGCGTCAGGAAGACGTTGCCTTTAACGGTGAGAGCAAAGCGAGTCCGATTTATTTATTTATTTTTTTTTTTTTTTACAGTAAATCTAATAGACACACTTAATAACCACTATTGTGGTGCAACACCCAACATTAAGTAATTTTACAAATCTGAACTGTGCGTTCTGGGGCTAAAACAACAAATCAAATGGACTGAATCCATGCAAAACAACATGAATGTGACATTATATACTGTAATCTCAACAATAACATGCACAGTTACTCATAATATTCTAGTTGTGTAGTTATGATTATACAATATATTTTTATTTTTAAGATATTGGTTCACATTCTTCTACTTTATAAATCTTTAGGAGTTGCGTGCATGTGCCTGTTCTGCCTGTGTTTCTCATTTGAAGTTGGTGCCAACCAATCCAAAGTAGTGCATTATGGACACTGACTACATGGTGTTTCGCCAACTATTCTGTCATAATAATAATTAGGATTGATGTAACGACTTTCAAGGTGAATGAGGCTGCTTCATAGAGCTGGAAAATAAATGCTAATGAAAATAAAGCAACACAGTTCCGAAATGAAGCCTGAATTAAGCTATTCATTACTAAACATAATAGACACCCACATTTTAATGACTTTAAAGAATTTGTCACTTTCACTTGTGCAATGCTTCACATGTCATGTTTGAAAAAGGACTTTATTGCTTTGATTAAAAGTATCTACTTATTCTGTATGTGTGTGTGTTCAGTATTCATGGACAGGTGAGCCCGTGATTAAAATGTCAGACTTTGAGGGTCAAGTGACAGACATTCAGATGTGGGACTATCCTCTGAACTACAGAGAAGTCAGCAACTACATGAACTACAGGTATGAACCTACAGTAATTCACTTTTTCCTGTCACTCACTTTCCAGGGCCTTGTCATGCACAAAAACTCACCAAACTGCCGTGCACATCAGGACCTGACTGAGCTTTAGGGGAACTTGATGAATTTTGCATGAATTATAAAAACATATTTTCACTTCTCAAGTTCCCACTAGCCACACAGCAGGCTTCCACCCAGACAGACACCCTCATCTTCCTTTACTCTGTATGCAGGTTACTGCAGCAACTACGGTTGGGACCAAAAGTATGTTTGCAGGAAGAGCATGCAGCAGACTATTAAAACCAGTGTTTTACAATCTTTTATGAACAAAGTTGTTTGAAATATCATCATTTACAAAGAAAAAAAAAAAAGAAGTTTGTGTTTGTTTTCAGAGAATACCGCGGCTCTATTCTCACCTGGTCTGACATCGGCTACTCTGTCAGTG
Source organism: Brachirus orientalis (assembly GCA_016785285.1). NCBI lineage: Eukaryota > Metazoa > Chordata > Actinopteri > Pleuronectiformes > Soleidae > Brachirus > Brachirus orientalis. Next base: position 11,254,886 of record JAFBJR010000194.1, on the reverse strand, counting down.
GAAACATGATATTGGAGGATGTCTATGAAGTTCTGGCAAAAGAGCCAATCAGCAGAAGGAGGAAGGGACATCGTTTAAAGGGAGGGAAGAAGACCGGGAGGGGTTTCAATAATAAGCTTTAAAATAAAAATAAGCTTTAAAGCTTTTTTTTTTTTTAAAAAAAACAAAACATACACGGGCACATATAATCTGCATCCTCTGTTCTGCTTAAAAAAGCAGCCAGTAATTCATCAACAATCAATAATTAATTTGTACTGAATTTGTATTTGTATAATTACTTCTTATATCAGAAGAACAGAAGTCTCTGCAAAAATCACAATTGTACTGACTTTAACAAGCTGTGTATGGCCATCTAACAGGACATGGCTAGATCTCTTCTTTGTACTAGTTTATTGATGGTAAAGGAAACAATGAAATGCTGAAATTTCTGTTTATGCACAGTATATAACAAAAATATAACTATCTTACGTTTTGCTTTCGAATACTATGCATTGCTTCTTTGTTCTAGGTTTAAGGTTTGTCCAAACCATACTATAACATGTGTTATAGTATCGTTATAGTATCGCAAATCTAGTACCTTGAAATAATCCACTAAACCATATCTCAATAAATTTCTTTCCTCTTGTTTCCATGTCATCTGAAATTCATATGAACCATTAAGGGGAATAACTGTATGTCTTGAAAAATAAATTACAAATAAAAAGTATCCAATACCTTGTATATATCCAATACAAGGTAAGCACTGTGAAACATAGACTTTTAACCTAGTTAAAAAGGAATGAAAAACATTTCTCAATGAAATAAGCAAGTCATAGGAACCATTATTCAGACTGTATATTGGGGAAAAAAATCTATTTGTTAATGTTAATGTCATACTACAAGTAAAAAGAGCCTGTGTGACATTTAGGTACAACTGCATGTGCTGGCTGATCTCTGACTCAGTGGGACATAGTTGTGTACAAACAATATACTGTATTGGACAGGATACATATTTGAAACCATTGTCTGTTGAATGCCCAGCCTCATACTTGTTTTGCCAAAGTCCAACCTTAATGCCACTCTCACTGTTTGTGGCCACAACTTCAATTATGACACATTAATCAGGGTTTTACAATGTGCAGTTCCTGTTTTTTTGGTCTGTTCAAGTGTGTATGAACAGATCACATCCATGCATGCTAACCCTCAGTAATCTTCATATAAAAACATTTATAAGAATGTACTGAAGTTAAAGCACACTTGTTTAACGATATAAAATAGCCACCATGGTAACGGTGGTCAGCTGTCACTGAGCAACACTAACAGAAAATGACAGTGGACTCACCAGAACCTAATTATGTGGAAAATGTGTTTTAGACCATGTTGTCACAGTAGTTGTATTTTAAAAGTCTGCCCAGAAACTGTACATACAGTAAATAACTGGGTAAACAAAATACTTTATTTAAACATAATGGTGACTGCTGTATTGGTAAGAAGATCCAACAGAGTTAAGCACAGTAGCTATGACGAGCTAGTGGCCAAAATATTAAAATATGATCCTATATATTCCACATTATTCTTGTTGCTGCTTGTAAAAATGACACCTAAACAAACAGTACACTTAAACACAATTGACATGAATGTGTTTAATTTGATTTAAGGCTGCTGTGACTTAAATATAATACTGTATCAATAAAAAGCCGTGTCAAGAATGAGTACATTCAAACAAAGTTCCGAGCTACAATAAAGTAATAATTGTGAGCATCTATATACATAAAACTAATAACTTTATGTGAAAACGGTGGGTCACCAAATCACCTGCATCACCTTCCTTATTAACTGTAGTCCAACAGGTCAAGTCGTGCTTTAGTGTAGTGGTTACAGCTTTAAACAAAAATATGTGCAGCTGAGCGTATATTGTAAGCTTGTATTAGTCCACTGTACGTTTACCCTGTAATTTGAAAGAATCTTAATTTTCACCCACTTCATATAATGATGGATCAAAGATCATAATGTACTGTCGGTTTGATCCATATGCGATAACCAGGGTCAAATGCAATTTTACCAATATTAAATATGCATTAATTCTCAAGTGATTACCCAATCACATGCATGTTAAAACACAACTAGTTCTTAATGAATGCAAATTGTTTTCAATACTGAGTACAATATTGAGTATGACTTCATATTAATACTCTTCATACGATCACTACACATATTTGTGCAAATACAGCATGTGCAGGTACTTTGTTCCAGTTTCTGGCCTAAGTTAAACCAAAGAGTAAAGTTTGATTAAATGTCTATCAAATTTTCCTGGCAATAGAGTGTATTCCTTTTTAAGTATTCAAACATTAGTGGAGGCACCAATTAATAAGTGGAGCTTAGCAAAACAGTTATTCATTAAGACAAGTAATTTACAAAAGGTGTCTGTTAGTGGGATGTTTTGTGCTGAGAAATAAAAACTTTACATTCTCAGTGTTTGCAAATGAGCAACAAACAACACCACTAATCCTAAGAAAGGTCAATAAACATTGCGTAAAGAAATTATTTTTTTTTTATATCTCTGTATATAACAAGACGATCTAAATTTATATCAAAATTATTATTGTACAACGCCATATTAGAGAGACCATTTCACTTGACACCATTGTTTACAAAACTCTTAATTCTCAATTGCTACAGAGTGGCAAATATGTATGGAAGGCCGTTTCTGCCACATGAAAAAAAAAAACAAACAAGAATGCATACCCAAGTCATATTAATGAGATATTAAGTCACACTTTTGAGATAATATCCCATGAAAGTCTCATAATAATGAGATAAGTGACAATTATGAGAAAATATGTAATTACTATGAGATGGTAAGTCAATTTATGGAGGTGCCAAGTCGTAATAATGAGCCACTATCTTACATTTACAATTATTAGGACTTATTTCATAAGAGGTATTTTCTCACAATTATGACTTATCTCATAATAATGAAATATATTTTCATAATAACTTATTATCTCATCATAATTAGACATTTCCTCATAATTATGACTTATTCATTTTAACTTTTATTTTTTAGGTGGCAGAAACAGGCTTCCATATATATGAGAATGAATGGAAAAAAAACAAAACAGATTTGTTAAAATAAGTTTTCTTTTAACAAATATAAAACTTAATGGTTGCCCAACAACCAGATACCACAGATTTTTACAACCACCACATTATATTCTTTACAATCACCCCCCCCCTCCCAAAAAACCCCCCAGCATATATCAAATCGTAAAGTTGTTTTAACCCAGTAATATTTTAAAATGCATACAAATACCTTCATGTGCAGATGCTTGTAAGTGCCAACTACACACAAAGATTATCTGCCAGTAGGTCTGCGTAACATACATTGTTTGAATACAAATTACATGATAAATACATAACCTGTAAAACTATTATTGCTGTCATTATATTGAGCAAGGCTTTGCCATCGTTATGGTTCCAGGACTGTCCAAAGAATCATGGGGTGAATTAATTACATCTCAAACTTGTAATGACTTAATTTGCAAAGAAATTAAAATCTAAATTTTGCCCATCTGCATTATTACTTTTTTTAATTATTAATTTTGTGCAACTATTAAAAGATATCTGTGTAGATCCTCATTCATCCAGGTCTTCATTATCCAATTTCAATTTTTTAAAAGAACAAAAATCATGGGCTTATTGTTGATTTGTTTCGGTTCATTTATTTACTTCAGATAACTTTTTTGACTTTGTTTGGACACAAACATTTCAGACTCTGCTTTTGCAGGTTAGGTCAACTTCTGTCATAAGTGACTCATTATCAAAATTAATTTAGTTTCAGAATAAAGAAAAAATCTTAAGCTTTTTGTACAGGAACAGATTTTTGACTCAGACATTAGATTTAGTCTCCTAACTAAGGCACGGACGCCATTTTAATCAGCAATGCATGCTGTAGTGTTTTATTCTCACACACAGTTTCTGTGCACTGTCTGACCCTGCACCAAGGATCTTTGCAAAAACCAACAAACTTAGCTTATGTCTTGTGAATTTTAAAATATAAGCCATTATTGGGACTCTTATTTACTGTATCTTGCGATTTCTTCACAAAAATTGACACAGTTGTGTGGAGACAGACCTAATGAGTGCTAGTATTTGTCTTTGTAATAATAGCCAATTGCTTAACTGTAGAAGCACTTTTTTTCCCCCAGTATATAAAAAAGGACTAAGTGGCAAAATTAGAGATTGACATTTTTTTGTATCAATATGAACTGAAACCTCTTGTCAAAAATGACGATACTATCATAAAACATTTCAAGATTATTAACTTGTAATTGAGACTTTGTTTTCATAAACGTGATTCTCCAGTTCCACAGTTAAAAGTTTTTGCTCCACTTGAAATAAAAAAGCCTTCATCAAAAGGCAATGTTAATTATTTCCTTAGACTGTTCAAACAGACACACAGGTATTTTTGCTCTCTATCACTTGAGACATTTACTGCACTGACAGTGGTTATTCTGTGGCTGGTGGTTAATGCTGTGTGTTTTAAAACATGGCTCTGCTAGCTTCAGTTTGTTTGCATAACAATGTAAGTCTGTATGTGTGTGTGTGTGTGTGAGAAAGGTTCAAAGTCAGGCGATGAAGTGCACTTCTTTTAAAAAAAGCTTTTTTTAATGGATGGAAAACTCCATGTCCATGTCAGTTCTGCCTGCAGCACTCCATCCTCAAGCTTAAAAAGTAAAATTAAAAAACATCAACAGGTGGTAAAAAAAATGCTGTGGGTCAAAGTTCAACTGGGGTTGACTTCCTGTTTTTACTTCCACTGTGATGACAAATCCTGTGCAGGCTCAGGTGTAAATGTTTTAATGTGTTAAAAGTCTGATGAATTAGGACCAAATTCTCCTTTCTTTGCTTAATAACCTCTCTGTGATTAAGATTTTTTAAAAAGAGCCACAAAAGGTCCACGGTCACCAGTAGTAGGATTTGCATGTAGAGGTCCTTGATCTGGGACACGGTCTGTGTAAACCACCTGAGAGCCAACTGGACCCACTGCCCCCCAAACTTTACAACAAGCTTGACCTGGGGGTTGACATTGCCGGCTCTCAGGTGAAAGGTCAGGGTGTGGAGGGCTTGTTGAGGATGCCCTGAAGATCTTCTGGTAAGGCCAGGATGACGGCGTCAATGTGGGACCTCAGTTTGGCCAGAGTCCCCGGGTTCACGGGCAGGTGCTCTTTCTCTGCCTGACTCTGCAACAGAGAAGTTTACACGGGTGCACACATGATGTACTGTTATTCTCCAGCCTTCTCAAGAATACTTCACCATGATACTGACCTCAGCATGAAGATAGGAAAAGTAGTTGAAAATGTTTGAAAGGCACAAGGAAGGAATAATGAATAATAACAGAATGTCATTTTCCTAATTTTTGGGGTTGACCTCTCTTAAAGCTTGAAGATCTTCTGGTAAGGCCAGGATGACGGCGTCAATGTGGGACCTCAGTTTGGCCAGAGTCCCCGGGTTCACGGGCAGGTGCTCTTTCTCTGCCTGACTCTGCAACAGAGAAGTTTACACGGGTGCACACATGATGTACTGTTATTCTCCAGCCTTCTCAAGAGTACTTCACCATGATACTGACCTCAGCATGAAGATAGGAAAAGTAGTTGAAAATGTTTGAAAGGCACAAGGAAGGAATAATGAATAATAACAGAATATCATTTTCCTAAGTTTTGGGGTTGACCTCTCTTAAAGCTATGAGATCGAGGCAATTATAACAATATATGTATATTGTGACATACTTTTCTTCAATATATATACTGTTTAAATATAACAGTATAACAGTACAAAACACACAATTTCTATGAATATTTTACCTTGGATTTGTGAAATGTTTCTTTTTTTGTGAAAACATGTTTTTGTAATTTTATGCAGAAAGAGAGAAAGAACTTGTAGCTCAGAAAAAAACGTCTGTCACATTTTTCCATAATCAAAAAAAAGTTTGAACAGATATAACATTCAAATGGTATTCCTTCATTTATTTTTCTGATGGATTCCTAGTGAGTCTAAGGCCAGGCAGCATTTTATTGGACCACACAGAAATTACTTCTAAACAGTCTATGTGCTTTTAAGCTGTATATTTTGCACTCAAATGGGTTTTTAATTTCAGATAATAAGTGACAGCCCTCAAACATAAAGCATCTTCATCACAGGATCATTTTCACTGACCAGTTTATCCTTAAGCTTCAGAACCAGATCAACCGCCTCCACCTCTGTGTGCTTCTGGATTCTCTGCTGCAGATCCTACAGAGGCAAATAGAAGGTGTTAGAAAAGATATTTTTAAGACTAACATTAATGTATCTTGATGCAACGGCTTAATTTCTTTGCTACAAAAATGTTAAACTCCCCCTTAGCATTAGTATACTTATAATAGTGACTTGTTGTGGTGTTACACTGGGCAACATGTTTATCATCAGAAACATAAAGTTGCACAACCCTGAAATACAAGTAAGGTTCACATGGTTACTTTGCATTCATTGCCACCATCCTCACCCTCCTTCCCTCTCTCCTCACCTCCTCACAGAGCGCCTCGAGGTGCAGAGCCTCTAGTTTTTGAGTCATTTCCCTCCTCCTGTTGCGGAACCAGCCGTCAAAGTTGGGAGACTTGAGGAAATGCCTTAGGATGCAGAAAAAAGTGCACATGATGTTCTGGATAATGCGCCCATGTCCCCATTTGATTCTTATTTACAATAAACTGACCACTCCTAATTGATGATTAAAATGAAAGACTTTTCAACAACATGAAAAAATAGGATTTTTAATGAGGTATGATCAGAAGCTCTTTTATCAGAAGAGTAACATCATGTAACAAGTTTGCTTCGTTGTGCAACTTCTGTGACAAACATTTAAGCAATGACAGTATAGAAAACTTTTCACAGAAAAAACGGAATTGTTACTTCCAGGGAGGTGAATCTTTCAGGGGGATTGTATGCAGCTGAGTTTATCATTAATAAAGTAACACAATTGTGTGTTTGTGTCTGTACCTGTAGAGTCCTATCCAATCTCCTTTCAGTCTGGAGGTGAGCTGAGGTCCAGCTTTCTCAAGTGTCTTCATGAAATCCTGCTGGATAAACGGTCGTAACTGAGGAGGACTCTTCCAGGGACTGATGGACTTCTGAAGAGGCATTAAACTCGCCACATACCGCTCCTGGAACACACAGTTTCATCATTTCAGTTCAAACGGGTGTAAGAGAAGGTGCACTAACAAAAAAGAACAAAACAGAAAGAGACAGAAATAAGCATTGTTACCAGTGGAATGATGAAGCTCTGTGTCAGTTCTAAGAAGTAGCGTCGAAGAATTGCATTTTGGGCTGCGGAGGGTCTCTTTTGTTGAACACCCTGAGAATAATGGGAGGAATAAAAACCTAGATTAATCAAATTGTCATTTTTTCAAGAAACCCTATACATTGTAAAAACAAGGCTTCATATGGGGCCAATTTCAACATGTTTTTTATATTCCACTTTCATTTTTTAGCTGTTAATTTCAAGAGTAAAATTTAACGGGAAACCCTCTCTTACCTTCTGAAGCTGTTTGATGATTTCTTCATCTTTGTTGAGATATGGTTTATATGCAGTGTACACACCTGTACACACAGACCAGAAAAAGAAGCTGATTTAACTCTACTCTTGTGTACAATCTTATGCCTTATAAATGCTATTATGGGCTTGTAAGGGAGTTCCCTGCCTGTTCCTTGAGGTGCTTCAAAAACACTACACAATATAGATACTAAAGAGATTAAACAAGGCATTTACCAGGTTTAGAGTCCAGAGTTTTAAGGTTTTTCAGTTTCTTCACTTTCATCTGCTTGGCCATCTCACCTGAGAAGAAAAGACAGATGTAGAAAAAAAGCAGTAAGTCTATAATTAAGTGATATCAAACAACACCATGGTGAGTAGCATCAGCTAAGATGATATGTTACATATGATTAACTGTAAAACAAATATAAGGAACTAGGGCTGCCCCCAAAAGTGCCAACAGCTTGGCACAAGGCTGCACACTGTTTAACTTTAATGTCACACCCTTACCATGATAAGACATGAATCTTACAAGTTATTCATCACACTTATGTGGGCTGACCATGAGATTAAAAAAAAATTAAGAAGTACATGAAAGAAAAAGTATGAACCCATAAAGTGCATTAACCAATCCAGTGGCAGTACAAAATGCAGATATAAAAAAACATAATTTGGAGATTCAGGCCTACAATAAAGTACCTTGACCCATGTCCACATAGTTTTGGCCTCATAATGCACACATTTTTGAGTTTCTTAGGCTGGTTATTGACTAAATTGCAGATTAAAGGGTACTGCATTGCATTGTTCTTTTATTTATTTACAGCTGTGATCACCATCAGGGAAAGTAGTCATCCTTGTTTCCACCTATTTGGCACATCCGTCAGAGCTGGAACAAACAAGTTCATGGACAGCTTCTTTCCAAAAGCCATAACTCACACCCCAATGAGCCAATCATCATCTCTCACAATTCACCATAACCTCCTCCTTCCCTGTGCAATTAAAACAATGCAACTTCTCCAACCCTTGCACCCCTTACGCAATTACAGTCATGTGCAATGGAAGAACAGATAATGAACAATTTGGCATTATATACGCAAGTACTCTGAGCATTTTTACATTAGATTTTTTCCTGTGGTACTTAATTATGTTTACCTTTGAAGAGGCATTTGCAAATTGGTTGTACCCACAGCAATTTGCTTATATAATGACAATTTAGGCTTTCTATTTCTATTTGTAGTCCTAAAATTCAAATTTGACTCCAGGGGAACATCAGATAACTTCTAATCCTGTTGTAAGAATCTACCTGCATGCTTCATGTCTCCGATGCGGATGATGTGTGGCCAGTGCTGCAGAGTTTTAGCAAAAAAAGGATTGGTCACTCCTAGAATAACCGAAGGCCTGTGCACAAGAAGAGAAGACAAAGACGGATCACAAATTACTCCATCGTTATCACCTGAGAAATACTGTGACAAACTTAAAACTATCTAGTGGCATTTATATGCTTCGACACAAAAATATTTATATATCACGGCGATAAGGAAATGGTAGCTGCTGTGGCGGTTCATCTTTACTCACGGAGCCTGTGTCCTAGTGGTGTACTCCTTAAATTCACTGTCGTGGATGGTGAAGTATGGTCGAAAATCACTGCAGTAACGGAGAGGAGAGATACAGCTGCACAGAGAGAAGGGGAAGCACAAAGTCATAAATGTTTGACGCCTGATATGAAGCTTCATGTGAATTAGCCCTACACTTTTCTGTGACAGCCTGTTAAAATGAAATGAAGTGTACAGTATGTGATGGCCTAAAGATATGAGGGAGATAATGAGACATTATTACTTTAGCCTCTTAAATAAATGAGGGTGAGGTCTGACACCCTCCCTCTCAAAGATAAAATTCAAAAAGTATTTGCATTTTCTTTATGTCTTACAAAACTGGACTGGAACCTGCCTTCATAACATAGCCACTTACGGAAGAGTGACGATATCACATGTCAGATATCTGTGAAGTAATTCAAGTAATTTTAAATTTTAAGCATGAAAATATATGTCATAATTGAAACAAATAAATCTGACATAAAAATACATATCTAAGCACTAAATTACAGAAACTAGGAAAGTATTTAAGATTGCAATCTCTAAACTAAACTCTAAAAAAAAATTGATTGACATTTTACAATTTAAATACATAAATATGTATTGAATTATATCAAATGCTGGCACTAAGACTTGTTACTAACTGCCTGCTACTCACCTGACGAGTGCCAGTACTGTTTCTGATGACTCTGCTGGTGATGGCGCCATCACGACCAGTGCCTCCCCCAACAACACCAACTCCCACAGCATCTGAATGTGGAAGAAGACTGGGTGGAAACACCTGGAGAGAAATAATAAACATGTATGCAAAAAAGGTTTAGAGTATAACAGAATAATTTAATTTCCAGCCAAAATGGTGATATGACATTTCGGGGCATTTGTAAAGATTATTTGTCCAGAATGACTGTATATAAATTACTGCCTGTAATAAAGGAGTCGGTTTTGTGAACACAATAGGGTGACAGTGCTAAAAACAAAAACAATAAAGCAACCTTATAAAAATCATTCTAACTCTTCAAGGGGTCAAATTGTCTCTTTGTGTGATTTCTTTACAAGGGAGTAATTACATTTCATGAATACAAAGAGAATGAATGGTTGTCTGTCTCTATGTGACCCTGCGATGGACTGGCTACCTGTCCAGGGTGTACCCCACCCCTTGCCCTATGTCAGCTGGAGTTGTGTTCCCGCATGTGGAGGATAAAGCTGTAGAAAATGAGTGAGTGAGTGAGTGAGTGAGTGAGTGTGAATACTAAGAGAATATTGCAAAATGCTGAGACTTTATATTACTGTACAAATACTTGCTCTGGAAGATAACTGTTTGGCAACAAAATGTTTGTTAACCCGGCTACAGCTGCAGTACCAACACAAAACAGCAAGTGGTTCATATCATGTCCATTAGAATGTGAGTCAGGGAGAGTGACAACAAGATGACCTATTTTCACCTGAAGAGGTCGACTTCGTGGATGGTTGGAAGAACAATGGACACCAGACTGTCGCTCTGAAAAACAAACAACATTTTAGCTGAAATAATCACACGTCAGTGTATTCACACATAGCTCCTAATGAAACACTGAAAACATTTTGCTGTTAAAATGGATCTACTTTGCTTTTGTTTGTGTGCATATTTGCGAGTGTCCTTGTGTGTGATTATGAGTGTGGTCACCTGGGCAGACTGGACCAGCTGTGAGGTTCCTGGTTTGTCATAACAAGTTGGGATACGAACCTGCACAGCATAATCGCAGGTAAAACATGGATCAGAAACGAGTTCAATACAGACACATTATTTATTCTGCATCCGTCTGCACTTTGCAGCATTGACACTGACACTGCTTCTGTCTGTTTTAGTCAAAGATAACGTGTTATAGCTGGTTTGTACTATATATGGATGCATCTTTGCACATAATCATTATTAAATTACTAAAACAACTGAGCAAATCTAATAAAAGTATGGTGAATGTAAAAATATTACTTTCCTGTAAAGTATGTGACTGGTTATAGACCTTTGTGCTGGGTGAGTCAGTGACTACCGTAATCCAAATCAGTTTGTCACAAGTTTACTTTGTTAAATTAAGTCTTTATTAAAAGCGATAGTCACTGTCACATAGAAAGCAATTGAATGCCTGTTTTACATTCAAAACCAGTAGGAATAATAAGGCCTTGGATCCAACATTTAGTGAATCAACAAAGTATAAAACAATAATTCATGAATAATTAATTTAAGTTTTTTTTTTGTTTATTTGTTTTTAAAGCTGACACTTGCCCCTTATCACTTAATGAGGCTTATTGCGATCAGCAGTGGTGACTTCACTTCTGTCCGTGGTGAAATTCAGAAAAGCTATATTTACCCACTTTGTTCTTCAGTACCAATTTGTGATTTTTTGTACTTTTTCTGGTAGTTTATACTCCACTACACCACTGACAGATATAGTGCACTTTAAAAGGGAGCTGTATACAACAATGGATTGTATTAAGTCATAAATTTACCATGTCACTTTTCATCAAATTTGGTCAATATGACTGAATCTTTCTCATGACCTAAAAGTTGTAGAGTGCTAATAGGCGTATAAATATCCAACTTATTAAGATGAAGAAACTCTAGTAGATTTCTGGAAACTGCTTTGTTATAAAGGTATTTCTCTTACCATGACTATAATTTTTAGAGATCTGTAGTCCACAAAGGTGTGTGCGTGTGTGTGCAAAAGTACCTTGATGACCACACCCATAATAGGTAGGGTCAGGATTCGTCCAGGATGGGGCGTTGGCCAGCGGTCTATGTCATTACAAGCTGTCATTCAAACAAAGAAGTGTAATATTACACAGAATATAGGCATAGACAGAAGCCGACTGACAAACAGGTAATGAGACTGACCAGCCTCCAGACAGGGCTCCTGTTTCTCAAAGTATTCTGGAGCCATGATCTTTAACAGTGAGTGGAAGAAGGTCACATAAGGCAGCTTACTGATCAGGACCAGAGACTGGTAGAGGGAAAGAGAGAAATAAATCTATATTCACAATACCGTCAAATAAAAACACACCATTAATCCCTGTTATAACTTGTGGATGCAAACCTAAAAACAAAATAGAGTACATACTGTCACTGAAGCTGAACATACATGAATTCTCATCATTAACTTATGTGGTGCCAGGTATTTTAATAAAAGTAGTAAATTGTAATAAAAGTAGAAGGGGCTGAAAGTTTTTCATTGGAGAAGACTACACTGAAGTGTAGTGATCCTGGAGTCTGACACTGACCTTCTGGAAGTATCCTCTCTTCAGAGATTTATCGCGCACCTGACGGAAGTACACATAGCCGTAGTAATGGCCATGCTCCTTCTGAAACATGGACAACAAAGACACACAAAAAAATGTGTAAATGTGATGCAAAGGATGAAAAAGAAAATTAAACTTCCATTCCATTAAAGGGACATTGTCTCTGTTTTAAATCACCTTCAGACATGGTGGTGCATCCCTGTCAATGGTTTCCAGGAAGCAGCTGATCGACGACTTCCTGTTGGAACCCTGGCGGAAGCGGAAGCAGAACTGGGTGTCACCAAGGCAACCTGAAAAAGCAGTAGAGTGATGATGCAGTTTGCACAGAATCTGTCAGACGCAGATTTTTCTGCTTGTGTCACTTTGGAAATTGCTTAGCACTTCCACAGAAAAGCTCAAGAGGTCACAGGGCACAGGTCTACAGTTCCTTTATTTGATCAGTTTATGTAACTGTACTAAATCTGAATGAATTTCAAGCACCAAAGTAACAAAATAGCACATTTTAATTTAATAATGGAGACAGCAGTGGATCAACAACTGTGTGCTGTGATGCAAAGTCACTCCCTTTCTCTATAAGCTTTTTTGCAGGGAAATAGTTTACCAAATCTACCTGCCTGTGTAAGCAAGTGAAGGTGATGATGTGGTAGTGGCTCTCACAAAATTTCCTCCATCTAAATGAGAGTAATATAAATGCATCTTGTCTGGTTCTAACATGTATAATGTCTGTATTTCAAATGTTGGTGCTCTGGCCTCTTATTTCAGACCAGCTGTAGAAAATCTGAAGGTAAATTTTAATAGCAGTGTGAAATTAAACAAACATATTGACAAGCTTTTTTCTTAACTGGCATGATCTGGAAATGGCAGTCCAAGCTTTTGTTAGCTCAAGGACTGACAAGTGTAACACACTATATGTTGACCTTTGCTAGTCTTCCCTTTCAGTCTGCTTGTTTTATTACAAACACCCCTATGCACCCCACATCACCCCTATTTTTCCTTTTTTTTTTTTTTAAATTGATTTGATTTTACCAAGTGCCACAGACTACAGGCTCTTCTCAGAAAAGTGTACCTAATGATGAAATAAAGTGTAATGTAATGTAATGTAACTTTATTTATAACGCACGTTAAAACAACAAAGTTGACACAAAGTGCTAACATTATAAAACATTTGACTAAAAATAACACATGAATGAAAATATAAAACACATTTAAAATATAATAAAATACTAATAAAACATTAAAAAATTTATAACAAAGTACAAACAAAATAAAATCAAATAAATAAAAAGTAGTCAACATTTTCTTAAGTTAGGTAAATCTACACCAGTTTGCACTAAGTGGATGAAAGAGTCACTTTCCCTGTACCAGCACAATACTGCAGTAAAAAATGTCTGTACAAAGCTTTTGGTCACTTAAGCTCAATGAATAAAAATAGTTCTATAATAATCTGTTTAATTTCTTCAGTCTTAGCTCACACACATTATAATACTATATCTCATGTGGCTATAACAGTTGACATGGATGGAGACGTTTCCAAATGATGGCAGTCTGAATAAATTACTACAATAAGCAATAAATCAATCAATAACTTATCAAGGAGACATCCCAAAAGGAAGGTCTATGACACTACATATAGAAAAATAATAATACACATGATTAATGTAGTATATTCCCTTACTAGCTAATTGGTATTTACCATAATCTGAATGTCATATTCTGAAAAAAGCCAATAGATGTAACTGCTTCTCAAATTACACATTATAAACAAGACAAAACAATAGAGAACACTGTAGCCATTATGAAGCCCCCTTTTCTCTGCTTTGTTATTGCAGCTGCAAGTCAGTATCATTTTAAATTTGCCTTCAGACATAGTCAGACAATTTGTCCAAGCAATTGCCTTTCATGCATAACTCACCATAAAGTTAGGCTTGTATTTTTCTTGTGAATTCAGACATTAAAGTAAGGTGTGAAAGTCTGAAACTGGTACTCACCTGAGTTTGAATCAGGAAAAGAAAGGTAGCAGATGCTTGTTTTCTGAAAGAAAACAGCAATAGGAGTATTTGTTTTGGCCATCTTCATTTCATCAATCAAACTTTAACTGCAGCTACAGCTTATTTGTCATCATGTGATGACTTTATTCAAAAATAAATAGTAATAATCTTTTATGAAGTCAATTCTTAACTCACCTCTTTCTCTGACAGTTTGGAATGATGAGGATAAATGACCTGAAATGAGAAAGAGAGAAACAGTTACCACACAAGTTCATTAGGCCACAAACTCTAAAAATCACCTGCTCTAAAGCATAAACACCAACTCTTTGTAAAGGTTTTTGAAGGTGCAAGTGGTAGCCTAGTTGTTCTTATGTACAGCATAATGCTTCTGTTTGTTAAAGGTTACAAGTAATTACAAGTACAAGTTTGTTTTTTTTACATTCAACTATGTAAACGTTTCGCATCTTTCGAACATTGTGTAAATTAGAATTAATTATCTGTTAGAAATGTGATGTGTTGACAGTGTGGCCCTTTACTGCCTATGTCAATGTCAGTGCCGCCTTTGTATGGAACCTTGGACTGCACTGTATTCATACAAAATGTTTAACACTCTTAATAATACATTCACAACTCCTATGAGGAGAAAGTGGTGATTAGATGCAACGCCTTCAAATCTCTGTGCAACAAATGCACACTGCACAACAGTTTGAGAACTGAAAAGAGAGTAACATTTATGTCTGTCTGAGAAAGAGTTCAGGGATAATGTTTCCATGTAAAGTAAAAGTACATGTGATGTAGTGTCTGATATAAACACGGTAAACTCCAGGGATGTACACACACGTCTGTGCAGCTATATTTGGACAGCCACACCAAAACCGTATCTCTAAACTTAACAATAACCAACAATCCACCATTCATTTCTTAATAGTCCTAGCCCTAAGAAGTGATGTTCTACCTCATTAGAACCTCTTGAGAACTGTGGGTCCTGACAAGGTCAGAGTTTATACCAAAAAAACGTCAGAAAAAAGGGAGTAAGAATAGTCAAACACAACTCCATGCAAATATCTGTGTGCTGTAGTCCAGGAAATAACCTGTGCCATGGACAACCACTAATTTAGTGGCTTTGGCCACAGTGTAGATGAGTTTCACATGACCCATATATCCCCGGCTGCTGTCCTCACCTCCACCGCCTGTCCGAGCTCCAAGTCGAAGCCGACCACACAGATGCAGTGCAGCCAGGAGGAGAAGCGGTCCCAGGGCAGGAGCAGAGTTTCTCGAGCCTCCTCCTCGCCTCCAGCCCCCGGGGGCAACGTTATCTCCTCGGCCGGAGAGATGCTGCTAGCGTCCTGGTCGTCCAGGTCCTCCGGCTCTTCGACCCGCTCCCCCAGCTCCTCCGGGCCCTGTAGAGCCATGACAATGGCCCGACACACTCAGACGCTTTGGGTTAACGCTTTTTTAGAACAAGTATGCAGTTAGTTCTTATCTACTAAGAACCTTCACTGAACAACGGAAGGGGCAACACCGACAGTAGTACCCACTCAGCACAGTTTAGCATTACTTAGCTTAGCAGAAGGAGCGTAAGGACGTCGCGGTGATAGGCGTGCAACGTCATCACGTAGGTCATCCTCGCGACACCGATACTAACATGTCAAATATAACCTTCATGTATTTTTAAATCAAAAACAATATTTTATTTCCAAGGTAGGAGTTGCACTTTTCAACAACTTACAACTACATTGATTTTACTGGTTCGGTATTGGCCCATTATAATAAACGGGAATGTGTGAAATGTCAAATAAAACCCACATGAATGAGATCGAGTAATTAATATAAAGCAGAAACAGTATTTTAGTATAAAGGCAGGAGCAGTTATCACTTTTCAGCAACTGAAAATCATTTGGACTGTTAACGGAGGTTCTGGAGTTTGGTAAACCACGCCCATCAGATGGATTTGCGTGGCTTCTGATTGGACGATAGAGGTCACGCACGGATGTCACGGACGCAGCGTCAAATCATTCCGGACCATGGCGGAATGTGGTCGAGGTGTCAGCAGCAGAGCAAGTGGTCACACCATGGATAAAAGCATTACTCTTCCACCTGATGAAATATTCCGCAATTTGGAAAACGCAAAACGGTTCGCAATAGACATAGGTACCAGTAAAGGTTTTCTTGGTTTCTTCAGCCACTGTTGCCCTAACGTAGTTATCTGCGCGCTCGTGGAGCAGCTGTGCCGCAGAACTGTGACAACACATGACTTGAAGTGGAAGTAAAATAGACGAAGCTAAGCCAAGTTAATTAGTCTGCGGTTTGGGTTTTTAACATAGCAAGTACGTTTATATGTTAAGTGAGTCTCCTAATTGTTTGTTGTGCTGTCGTTTGGATAGAGCTGATGTGTTCAAACAAACAAGCGACCCAACTTTGACAACAGCGTCGTAGGCGTTAGCCGCTAGCTAACCTGTGCTACTTATTTTGTCTCTGTTTTGAACCTGCACTCAGTGAGCTGGGTCGTAATCACCTGCGGTGCATTGGGCTTCTTACCGCTCATTATAACTGTTGATCTCCTCTAACAGGTGGATCGCTTACAAAGCTTGCTTACTACTCAACAGTGCAACACAAAGTGGCCAAAGTACGATCGTTCGAGCACAACACAGAGGTAATGATTACTGATGGTACTCCTAGGGTCTTTACATCCAATATCGTTGGAATGTTCTGGTGCTGTAGTCCAAACTCCATGGACAGGGAACGCCTTGCTTCCTCTCTTTGTTCTGCTACCATCCGCAGATAATCTAATATGGAATGATGGACAGGTAATGGCAGTAGCTGGACTAAATTAATATTCACCCTCTGTGTCGCAGGAAGCTGCCAGTGACAAGCTGTATGAGATCTCAGTGCAGGAGGAGGTCACTGCACGCCTTCACTTTATCAAATTTGAAAATGCTTACATTGAGACATGCTTGGACTTCATCAAAGACCATCTGGTCAACACGGAAACCAAAGTTATCAAGGCCACTGGTGGAGGGGCACACAAGTTCAAGGAACTCATTGAGAGGAAACTTGGACTCAAGTGAGTGTTTGCCCCATCTGTACAGTAAATGCAAAAATATATTTTTCATATAATCCACTATGTGTCACATAATGTTTGTTCAAAATGTTGTGGACTGCTGCATGTTTAAACAAGACTAGAAAAGAAGTCAAATATCTGGCATATTACAGATTACTACATTTCAATTTATTTAGACTCAATATTGTGCTGTCTTCTTGTGAAGTTGAGTAAATATGAAGACAGGCTTTATTGTTAAGTAAATAATTTTTGAAGACTACTTTATTCCAGAAGAAAATCAGTTGCTCACTAGCTGCAGCTAACATTTGTTAGTGAAATAAAGAAGAAAAATCAAAGGCATTTATTCACATTTGGCAAATAATATTTGACCCCCTTTTTATGTAAATCTATATTGGTAGTCACATTGAAACAGAGATGAAAATGCAAACTGAAATCAGATGAAGGTACTTGTTTGGCATTAAAATCTGCCTGACTAGTGTCACATGACTAGTGTCCTGTAATATTGTAAAGAGGATACCCGCACATTATATTTAATGATTTCCTGCCTGTGGACGAAAAAAGGCTTCTTCTTACTTTGATTATATTTCACATTTGGCTGAGATTCATATGATTCAAGCTAACTGACTCTTGATGTGTTGCACTGTGGCAGGGTGGACAAAGAAGATGAGATGACCTGCCTAATCAAGGGTTGTAATTTTGTGCTGAGGAACATTCCCCATGAGGCTTTTGTGTATGCAAAGCATGCTGACTCAGAGTTCCGCTTTCAGACGACTCATCCAGATATCTTCCCTTATCTGCTTGTAAACATTGGGTCTGGGGTCTCCATAGTCAAGGTAATAAACAAAAATCAAGTTTTTGCACATGGCTAAGGGAATTGGTTTTACTTATTGAGCAAGTTTTTTATAAGTATGTAATGCATTAACAAATGTAGTTGGTTAAACTAAAAGATTTTAGCCAAAGCCTTCCTCTTTCTGTATGATTTAGGAAATTTCAGTAACAGTTTCATTATGTACTGTAGTTATTTCAGAAAATTTTAATCAGTATAAGCATTGGCAACTATGTGAAAGAAATATGGTTGAAACAAACCATCATCTTCATTTCAACACAATTGCAGCATAATGTATTTGTACCAAACATCAGATAACACAAATATCTGTATTTCTATTGCATGCCTTTTATTGTTGTGTGTATAAACATCATGTTTGCTCCTGCTTTGTTGTTTAGGGCACACAGTAGTATGTCTTTAACTTTGCTCTGACTGTATTTTATTGCACATAAAGCAATATAAAGCATACAGTTTGTCTTCAACAGGTTGAATCAGAGGACACATTTGAGCGAATTGGTGGAAGCTCAATAGGCGGAGGGACCTTCTGGGGACTCGGAGCTCTGCTCACCAAGACAAAGGTATCTTAAGCACAGTTGTCTTTATTTACTGTCAGATTGTAATATTTGCTATTTCAGAGTCAACATTAAATGCTGACTACTCAGTATAATTGTAAGCATAAACTTTTTTTCCTTCTTTAGAGATTTGATGAGTTGCTACAGTTGGCCACAAAAGGCCAGCACACAAATGTCGATATGCTTGTCAAAGATATCTATGGAGGATCTTACGGGTCTTTGGGCTTGACTGGAGATCTCATTGCAAGTAGTTTTGGGAAGTCTGCCACTGCCGACAAAGGTGATTCATGATCACATGAATTTAACTTGCTTTACTGTATGTACATGTTCAGGTTACTGCACTGCATTTAGTTGATGAAACAAAAAACCATTAAAACAGTACCCTGTTTGCCTCAAGGCAGCTTGGTTTTAAGGTGCATAAAATACATTTCATCCATTCATCCATGAACTCAGAATATGTGTCTCTGACAGATGGCAATTCATTTCAGTCCTCATGTTTCACCATTTAACTCACTGTAACTTCTGTGAATCTAAGCTGAGATACAGTATTTGATCTGATTTTTTTTTGGCCAGTTCAGCCTAATGTTTTTTAGTTTTAGTACAGACTTGTGAAGGAATAGACTGACTGATGACCTTTTACCCTGTGGGATTGCAGCTTTCCTGAGAAAGTAACAGATGGTGCAACTGCAAAGAAATGTATAGCTTTGCTGGCTTATTGAACCAATTACTCTTGACTGTGTGGCCACAATGTGGAATTTATGTGACTGGGTGGTTGTTTGCTTTAATGGTTATCAAGACTAGGGAAATGCAGCATTATTCTGTCCATTATGGATCATTTTGATATTAATGTTTTCATGGAATTTAACTGTTGCTACAGTGCTCACATAATCAGAAAGATATACCACATGGACTACACTCTCACTCACTCTCACTCACTCATTTTCTACTGCTTTATCCACTGAGGGTCGCAGGGGGAGGCTGGTGCCTAACTCCAGCTCACATGAACTACACAACACAGTTAATTTATTTTGCATAATTTATCATTGTGAGGACATTGTTTCAGTTACTGAGATACTACCAGAATATTGAATACAAAAAACAACTGACTCGATTTTCATCTTGTATAAATACTTGTAAAAATGCATCTATTGATGCATTTTTACAAGTACCTAAACATTCTCTTCACCTTAATTTTTTTATTGCGGATTTTTCTCTGTGTGTTTAAATTCACTATACCTCTGTTCTAAATTACAGAGTTTTCTAAAGAAGACATGGCCAAGAGTTTACTTCATATGATCAGCAATGACATTGGACAGCTGGCCTGTCTGTATGCAAAGCTCCACAATCTGTCCAGAGTCTACTTTGGGGGCTTCTTCATTCGAGGACACCCTGTTACCATGCACACCATCACCTACAGCATCAACTTCTTCACAAAGGCAAGGCCCCTTTCTCTTCTCACACAAAGACAAAGTGAAACACAAAGTAAAATCCTTCATAAATGACTGCCACATTAAATTATATTGTTATGTTTTGTTTTATCTTTTTCAGTGTTATAACTCTGTTAAGTCCTGAGCTTGTTTTGTCTCCAGCTGAACTTTCACTGACAAACCCGTGGTTTAATGTTGTTGCCTTTTTGTTTTTGTGTTTGTAGGGTGAAGTTCAGGCCTTGTTCCTGAGACATGAAGGATATCTCGGTGCAATTGGAGCCTTTCTTAAAGGAGCAGAGGAAGATAGTAAGAAAGATAAATTGAAAATATCTGCCATAGTTTTCACACACATTACACAAGTCCTTCCTCACACACTTAACACAATGTAGGATTTGCTCTTGGGATGCCTCCAACAGTATAGTTTGTTATAACTGTTGTAAAATATATGTCAAAATAATAAATAATAATGCATTCATGTACAATCAATTATGTCTTCAGACTAGTTACAGTAGTCTTACAGTAAGTTATAGAATTTTATACAGTGACCACCAAATGAAAGCTGAACCGGTATTCATCCTTGTCTAGCCTCCTATTCTGGCACTCTTCTTAGCCCTCTCCAGTTTTGGTGCTGTCTCTATCTATTGAATTAATAGGTCCACCATTGTAACTTTGCTTTGTTTGCTTCCTTGTTTGAGCCACTAGGGGGTGTGATATATGTCATAAAGTAAAATATTGTAGTTATCTATGTGGTACGTACTCGAAACCAGAAGTTACATAATGCCAATGCGGTCGAATCAGACCTGCTCAGGCTTTGATAGAGGTGCCATTCACCCTGTTATGAGTTGATTTGCCATCAAAATAATCTTGGTAACATTATTTGGGTCTGAGCACACAAAGTAACTGCAAATTTAAAATCCTCAGCCCCCGGAACTACACACACCAAATTTGGCACAGATGTCTGTCAGGATAACAACTACAAAAAGCTCTCTTGGACCTATTACCTAAACCCAACAAATGGATTAAGCAGCCATTGTTTCAATTTTTTGTAATTTCGCACATGTCGAATTTGAACTACTCCTCCCTGAGCTTTTCTGTTGCCAACTTCAAAGTTGGTCATTTATCAATAGCTTCACTTAATATCACACAGTTTGGCACTAGGTGGTGGCTAATTCTGATTGTTGCTCACATACTCATAAAAGTTGACACACTAATATTTTTGGGTTACAGGATTGTGTTTAGCAAAATGGCTCCACAGTGCCCTGTAAAACAATTGGTTTCACCTATACACATAAAAACTGGCACACATATCTATCAGCATAATTAGAGTAGTTGGCCAACACCTCTGTCAACGTCGCTTCACTCCCTACGTGGACAAGGGGGAGCAAGGACTCGTTCAGTTTCACTTTAAGAGGTGTGAAACTACTGTAACCCCTGTTTTTAATGTCAAGTTTCTATAAATGCACTTAATTACATGCCAAGGTAGAAACTGACTAATAGCAGGTGATTATGCTAGGACTAAAGCTAATTTTTTAAAAACTGTATGGCACAAAATCTTTTAAAACACAAACCTTAAATCAAAATGAAATGTGCATGTACTATCATGCGAATGTTACATCTCTGACTCTTGTAGATCCAAATCAATACAGTTGGGGTGAGAACTATGCTGGAAGCTCTGGCCTGATGAGTGTTTCTCCTGACATGAATCCCATGCAACGCGCTCGCAGTGGAACGGTGAGTCTACAGAGGAGGGGAAGAGTGGTCATGTTTGAGGGCTCTGAGCAGAGCTCTGCACTGCAGTGTGCCATTTCCAAACTCATTACCTATTTCCAGTACATTAATTTTATTTCTCCATTGTTAAATTTCCTCATAATTAAATATTTGACCTTTATTTCAGATTTATTTTTTTATCATTTCTTTGAAAGGAGCTCTATCCCCACTGCTCCCACTGATTCAGCACGCATCACATAAAGACATTTCTCATGTCTGTCTTTTCAATCTCATAATCTTTCTTTTCATTTCCTTCCCAAACATTGTATTTGTCTACCAAACCCTCCCCTTCAGTTTTCCGTAAGTACCTCCACCTGCTTGACTTTTGTGCATTGTTTTGATTACGTATCCCTCCTGCTTTCAGTGCTTCTTGTAGCTGTAAACACTCAACTTGTTTTTGGCTTTCACTTAATATAAGTGCACAGACCAGGGGCCTCCTTTATAAACAGTGTGCAGGATTCACCTGAAATGTTGGCATACGTTTGAAGCATGGAAAGTGGTCATGCACATAAATAGCCATGCGCATGCATGTCCCATGCTATTCACTAGCAACTCATGATTTGGCAGAGCTTTTGTGAACTTCAGGTTCAAAGCCTAGGAATCTGTATGGGCACAAAGATAATATATCCTCCTGTTTTAATATTCCTGAAAATGTGTTTTATACCACAAAGGAATTTTTAAATAATAGAAATTTTTGGAATTTTAAATAACAGAGATCGTATTTATTTTTAGTGTTTTTTGGGTGTGTATGTAGGTGCACATTCCAGGGAGTATCAGTCAAATAGGTGCGTTTATGTAAAAGTACACCTCGTCCGTTTTTGCAAACAGAATCTTGTTGTAAGCAATGGTCATTGAATTTATTTTACACAGTGGTATCATTTTGAAGTGTCTGGTTATTAATCCTTCTGCCATCAGGGGTGTAGTTTTTTTCTTTCTCTTGTTTGGGAAGGACCATGCATTTTCTGTCTTTTATTTATTTTATTTTTTTAAACAAATTGTTTTTATAAAGTAGTGTGCACCTTTATAAATGAGGCCCCAGGACTTACATTTAGAATCTTGTTCCTGTCTTGTTACATTTGACCTTTTTGGTCAAATCATATGATATAAAGTTTGAAATCGAGGCAAATTTATTTCATGAGTGCCCTCAACATTGTGTTCTATGGGTTTTTGTTGTGATACTCTGAGCACTTGGTCCTCTAATGTACATCAGGGACCGTTCACTGCAAACTCACCCTGTACAGTTTTGCTTAGTTTTCAAGCTGGTGCTGCTTTTCAGTAGTCTGTCATATTGGCTTCATTGTGGTGAGGTTCCAGCTGCTCAGCTGGAGACACGTAGCTGCAGTATTTCCTTTCAGAACAACTAACTCACCCTAATGGTTGTGTTCTCAGTTAATGAATTCACTGCCTCCCACTGACTCTTAGGATTGAATCCTGCTTAACATTCCTTCCATTTTTTTTTATTACTGCATCTTTTTTTGCAACTTACTTTAAAGGCAAATTTACAGACACAATGACCAAAGCATTGCTAAGAAACAGAAATATATTGCCGAAACATCCTTGAATAAAAGTTTAATAGTGAGAGCTGGAATAAGCTGGAATTTCAGGAGAGGCTGGAAGTTGCATTGCGCTGGTGTTAATGAACAAGACAAACGGCATGTATTCTCTCTGTCTCTTTGTGTCTAGTTTGACATGTTGGAGATGGATCGTCTGGAGAGGCAGCTGGTGAATCTACCTCTGCTGCAGGACCCTTCCTCTTATATCCCTGACACTGTGGATCTCACTGAGGATGCTCTGGCTCGCGAGTACTGGCTCTACTGCTTTGAGGAGGCTCTAGATGGGGTAGGGCACCTGTTGGTGTTTCAGAATATAAAAACAAAGTCTGAAATTAAGATGTGCCATTTATAAAAAGAATCTGTCAACAAATTTCAGTATATCTTTGTAGAGGAGAAAGCTGTAACGAAAAATGACACAATTTCACAAGAGCAGTATTTGAGTTGAGTCTACAGGAAAGGTTTGGTCATCCCGATACGAAATCACACACATCAGAGGGTAATCAGGGTAATACACCTATTTTACCATGGTAGATGATTAAAGATATACAATCAGGTTCTCAACAAATATATTATGAACACTATGCACAATATAATAGACAAAATGTATACTAAAAATAAGCTTAATATTATATTAAAAATACACATACACTTTTTAGGTAAAGACTTATTCTGCACCAAGAGCTGTGAATCATCATTATGTCATGCTGTACAAAGCAGAAACTCTAAAGGAACATGTGAATTCACTAATTTAGACACCTGATTGATTTTATGTCTGTGAGGTTTTTAAAGAAAGGAAGAAAACTATCTAAGAAAGCAAACGTTAACATTGATGTACAGTTTCAAAATAGGCTATTAGGCTGTGTTGTACTTGAATTGGAAATGTCACTGTTATATTGCATCACACAAATTGTATTCTGATACCCATTTTTTTTTTTTTTTTTTTTTAAACAAACCCCTGAATTAAATGGACCACACTTGGGTCAGCTTTTCACATGAAGTGAATTGGTTTGATTTTGGAAAATTCCATTCTTGAAGGTTGTGAACATGGTTTATTGCAGACCTTTTTTTAAAAAAACTGTATTTATTTATTTGAACAGGTGGTTAAGAGAGCTGTAGCGAGTCAGCCTGACATACCACAGACAACAGAAAGAGCCGAGAAGTTCCGTCAGAAATACAGACACAAGCTTCAGACACTCCGCCACCAGCCATTGTAAGAACTGTCTCTACTTCTGTTTTGCTTACACAGCTTTTCTGTTAAAGCGAGGGGTTGTTTTTAGTAGAATACAACTTTCTTCATTGTCTGCATTAGTGTCATTCATACCTGCTGTTAGGTGCCAACTTGCTTTGTCAAAAAAGAGAGAAATTTTGATGTTAATTCTGTTTACTACCTGACTTTTGATGGGATGCAGGCGGTGTGTACGTGTATATCTGTCCTTTTAATTTTGGTAGTGATTAAGAAGAAAAACAATGCGGACATGAAGTTGTCATTGAAATTCAACATAATGACAGGTTTTCATAAACTAGTTCAATGTTTTAATACAGAAGTTGCTGACATGGTTTTTATAATACTATGTCAAGCCAAAATGCATCTGTAAATACAATACTGTAAATATAAATTGAAACAATAATGACAAAAATATTATGCATCTGCTGCCCAAACCGCATTGTGTGTATGTGTTTCTCTCTGGCTAATGTAGAGTGCTTCTTCTCTCACCTAGTGCTTATGGATCCCTCACTGTCAGAAGTCTTTTAGACACAAGGGAACACTGTTTAAACGAGTTCAACTTTCCTGATCCCTACTCTAAGGTCTGAGTGAAATCTATCAAACCCTTTTTGTGTGTGTTCTTTTCCTGTGCCTCACTCGTGGTTTGCGCCTCACTGATCTGTTTTGTGAATTTGTTACCATTTCATGTTTTCCATAGTCTCATTGTGTTACACAATTTTTTTTCCAGAATTTTCTTCATTTAGACAACACATGGGTGCCAAAGTTTAAAGAGAGTCGTAAGATTTATCCCTCCTCTGTTGTGTTGCAGATTAAACAGGGAGAGAATGACGTGGCTCTTAAGTACTATCAGAAGGCAGTGAAGTCCCTGGAGCAGTTGAGCTGGGAGCAGAGACAGTTTGCCCTGGTGCGGGGCGTTCTGGCTGGAAATGTTTTTGACTGGGGAGCCAAGGCTGTGTCAGAGTGAGTGGCCTTTCATCCTCTGTGACTTCGGTTCTGGTTGATTGTAGTTAGTGGGAGAGGCTTTAGTTGCTGCAGCAAACAGCAGGGAGATTTTCACTGATTTGATGAAGTGTTAGATGTTGCATTGTTTAAATAAGCCAAGCTGCCCTAAGTTATAGCACAGGGGCTTAATATACAGAATGTAATATTTTAAAATCAGCAGTCAGTAGGGCTGCTCAGTCACTATTTCCTTAATCAACCTGATTCCTTTTTCTAATTTCACTCACTAATTAATTTTGAGATATTTCAGGTTCCATACCATTATTTGCTTGGTTATGAAAGAGATTTTCACAAAACTAATGCTGCAAATTTTACAAAATTTGGATCTCTCACCTGGTGCATCATTACAATTATTGATGTCTACATTATAAATTAACCCTAAAGTAGTTGGCATGTGGTAGTATTCCTGGTTTCACACTGTAGATGTGTCATTTTATTCAACCTCATAATCTCCTAAAAATTGGAACTAATCACAAATTCCTGATGTGCTAGAGGCAGCCTTAGCTCCATGACGACAGAGAAGCGA
This sequence comes from Brachirus orientalis, assembly GCA_016785285.1. Classification (NCBI taxonomy): domain Eukaryota; kingdom Metazoa; phylum Chordata; class Actinopteri; order Pleuronectiformes; family Soleidae; genus Brachirus; species Brachirus orientalis. The sequence goes on along the minus strand of JAFBJR010000194.1, from coordinate 11,228,537 downwards.
CTTCTAGCAGGTTTTGTATACATCCAACATGGGGACCACTGAAGAGCAGCTGTCTTTCAATAAGGCTGTTCCTTGATTTCCTTAACGCAGCTTCTCCGGGCAAAAGTCGTTAGACACAATTACTTGATAGCCATTGTTCCTAGAAAACTACAACAATCACATTGACATCGCTCTGCATACATCATTTGGATCATTGGTCTGATTAGTTTTATGTCTGTCCAGTTGCTTACAGGGGCATTTTCATCTACATCTGCTAGTCACATCTCTTCTACTTCTTTCAGACACTGAATCTCAAATTAGATTGAGATGGAGTCTGGAGTTAGCCAGGCTATAGCTGGCAAAGAAACAACAAATTTGGAGACTCAGTTGTGAGGTCCACCACAGCTTGTGGTCAAGTCTTGTTTCACCCTGACAGTCAGGGTCTGCACAAATAACACTGTTTGTGCAGAGTTTACAGGACATTAATTTAAAGACCGATCTAAGGATTTTATGAATCCATATTGGATCTTTAAAATAAAGAATGATGTGAATCAGAAAAACAATTCTTTTGACCTCAAGCTTATCAGTTTATTTGTCAGAAATTGATTGATTTTTGTATTACTTTGGCAGTCAGTAAAAACAGTATTTGAAGGCTAGACTGTGGGGACTGTAAAAATCCTAACAGTCAAATCTCACTCTAAAATTCTAGAACATCAGGTTTCTTTGCTTTCTACACTATCACCCAGAAATACATCTTTTAAGTCTGTGCTATTATCATGTTCTCTATTGTCTATCATACAGTGTCCTGGAATCTGATCCAGAGTTTGGGTTTGAAGAGGCTAAACAGCAGTTGGAAGGTATTAAAGCACCTGTATGGGAGATGTAGTGTTAGCAGCATTTCTGTAGAGCAGCAGCTTCAGTGATCGTTATGCCATTTTCTCAATACAATACAGATTTTAAGCTTCCCTTGACAGTCACCCCATTCATTTTAGAATAACTAAGTCTGTCAGAATTATTCAGCGCAGTTTTTTCATACATTTACATTTTTCACGTGTATTTTAACATTGCTCAGGACCGCAGATACTGTTATTGTTAGTTGCAGGGGAAAATTTTAACTATGCTATGTAAAACATGAGGTGCAGACAGGCATTTTACAGAACACTGACACTTCTACTTTCTGTTTCCTTTTTGAGCAGTTGGTGCTCATTCTGATGTTGTGTGTCTTTGTGTTTTCCCCCATCAGAGCGGCCATGGCTTGTTGATTCTTATGACCAGTGGCTGGAGAGATTGAAGGTCAGACCAAGTTACGCATTGTGGCAATAGTTGTGGGAGGTTAGAGGTTTCTATCGGATGTACTTGACGGCACCATGAAACACACACAGACTGTAGTGACCCCAAACTTATGTCATTTATACACTGTAATTACCAGGCACAATCATGTCTTAATTAAGCATAAATAGGAAGTGGTTATTACCTTCTGAAAGCTAGTTATTAATATTTCACATACCTACAACAGGTGTTTCTGTGTTGTGTTTTTCTATTGATCATTGGTTTTCTCTTGCAGGGGCCTCCACATAAGTGTGCCTTGTTTTTCGTAGACAATAGTGGAGTAGACATTATTTTGGGGGTGATGCCTTTTGTACGAGAGCTTCTCTCTCGAGGAACAGAGGTGAGGAACTGCAACAAGATGAGATGTCATCCTTGATAAAATGTTGCTTCAGCTCTACTATCCTTCTGACTTTAGGTTGTGTTGGCCAGTAATTCTGGTCCAGCTTTGAATGACGTAACCAATGGCGAACTGCAAATACTGACTGAAAGAATTGCTGCTATGGATCCAGTGATCCAGTGAGTATTGAATATTTTTTTAAAGACAGGCATGGATGACAAAAAAGTAAATACCATGCTTAATAATTTATTTTTTTATCTTAGATTACAATAGGAAGTCAAGCTACACTCTAATCTATTTACCACTGTGTGTTGGATCTTTTGAATCACACCTTGTTAAATCAGTCAAAGAGTGATGTCAGTGAACTGTGGGTTGTTGTTGCAGGGCTGGTCTAAGGGAGGACAGGCTGACGTTGGTCCAGAGTGGTTCAAGTTCTCCTTGCCTTGATTTGAGGTTAGTTATTTGATATTTTCACATTTGACATTTCTAAAGAGAGTAACATTCAGCCTGACAAATAGATGTATAATATTTGTGGTAGATTTAAAAGACTAAAGCAGGAGTCCTTTAACATAACGTGCTACTCAGATGCACCATGGAAAAAGGACTGAAACCTGAGATAGCCACAGTATGTCCCTACTTTGTTAATTTGTAAATCTCTTTCTGACATGTGTCAGCAGTTTTACTAATTTACCAAAATAGTCCTACTAGGTAAATAGCAACCTTTAGAGAGAGGAGAGGTTTCAACATTATCACTTCTCTACGTTACTGAGCTGATTTCCATTCCTACTACTTTCACTTTTGTATTTCCTTCTTAAAACAGTGTCCTGAAACTGAAATAAACAATTCTCACTGCAGAGAATTAGTTTCATATACACAGAAAGCCAGAAATTAGAGACTTTTCTTATAAAAAGTTGTGCGTTATGGTCTTTAGTGCATTAAAGACGATAACATGTTTTGTTTTAATTTACTAGCCGTCTGGACAAAGTGTTGGCAATGGTGGTGCGAGAGCGGCAGACTGACCTCGTGATCATCGAGGGGATGGGCCGAGCCATTCACACCAACTACTACGCCATGCTCAGCTGTGAGAGCCTCAAGATGGCTGTCATTAAGAACTCGTGGCTGGCCGACCGGCTGGGCGGAAAGCTGTTCAGTGTGGTTTTCAAATATGAGGTTCCAGCAGGAAATCTGAGCCAGGACTCTGCGGCGCTGACGGCCTCGTGAGCGAAACTTTACCCGCTTTTCAGAAGGACAGAGCACTGAAGTCAACCGAGCAGAGAGAATTAGCTGGAGCTCTGTGTGTCAGGATGATGGTTGTATACTGCCACTGAGTGAATGACTGATTGTAAAGTTGACCGCAACATTTTAAAAGCATTACTGATTTTTATTGTAGTTTTATCAAAGAATTGTTACTTTATTTGGTTTCTGCCCAGTATCCTCTGCCATCACTTTCTTGTTTGCTGCCATCATTGTTCAGCACCTGAACAACCTGACCTTTCTCTTCACTGGCTCGATTCAGCAAACCTTTAACAGATTCAGCTTCTAAGAAAACAAGTTAGAAACTATTTGTTTTAAAAAGAAATTTACCAATCATTTAAGTGCTGCAAGCACACAACACTGTGTGTGTATGTGTGCACCCATTCAAGATATTTTTGCTGTGAGTTTTGCAGAGGGTGACAGAGAAGCTGAAGTTATCACAGCTTTTAGTGGTTTCATATTTTACATAAATTGTAATTAATGTGTCCTGGGTTTGATGTGATGAAAACGTCATTTTCTCAGACTGCTTTTAAATTGCATATCTGCCTTTTTTCCCATGGATTCCCTGTTTTTCATGACTGCCAGTGAATGAGTTTGAGATAAAGAAATGAATGGTTGTCACTGTCATTGGTGTTGCTGTTGAGGTGGTATCAGGGAAAATATTTGCATCAATGGCGAAAGCTGCACTTTATCACATGTAGAGACTGAGGAAGCTTTGGTTGAGTTCCTCCACAAGGTGGTAGTATTCTACTGTGTTGGATGTTTTAAATTTTTTTTAAGTCTTAGCCCAAGTGCTTGGTGTCAATGTAAACACTGCACATTTCAGGTGAAATACTCCAATTGTCTCACACGTAGCATTTTTGTCACTGAGCTGCCTGTGGAATCAGTCCATCCACGTGTCCTCTGTAAGTTAACATGTATAACTACACACTGTAATCCATCCCCAAAACAAAAATGCAACTGTCAGAATGCAATAATACTGCTTCCCTGGTTACAACTCTGCCTGACTGTGGAATGACTACATCGTCGGCTTAATCAAAAGCATCTGAAATCAATGCAGGATCATACATTACTTGCACCCCCCCCCCCCCCCCCCCCCCCCCCCCCCCCCCCCCCCCCATAACAGCTGCTTGATACTATAATGCTGTATGTTATTTGTACATATGTGATATACCAGCCTGTGTATACATATAGTATATACGTATATACAGTGTATGTATGTAGATATAATTCATCTGCATCTCTCGAGCACACCAAGCACAATTTTGTGTAATATTCTCCTGACAATCAATTGTAATTAAAACTGTTAAAACCTTTACTTTGTCATTTGTGTGTACGTCTCTATTCCAGTTTCTTTGTGTGTCAGATGAGTTTGGAGACGTGTGGAGAAGTGGAGAGAGATGAGAACTGCCCAATATTAAAAAAGGAAGAACCTGCCCCTGGCAGTATAAAAGCCTGACACCCTGGTATGTAGTGTTTGATGCCTGCTGGGAGCTGCAAGCACGTTATGCACCAAGAGAAGTAGCAGGGGGTTGTCCTGCTTTTCCTCGCTCATCGCTCCAACTGCCAAGATGTGAGAATTCACTGGCTTCTATGTAGAGGGGCTACTATTTATGTTGAAGCAATATTGTAATCTTCCATCTTTTATCTGATGGAGGTTTCACTGAATAAAATACATGTAAGTATAGCACTTGCTAAAGCTAAAAAAACACTTCCTTTTCCACTCGGAGTGTAATTATTTAGTTAGCAGAGTTAACTAAATACAGCATTTAATTAGGGCTATAACAAGCAATTATTTTCACGATCAATTGGTCCATAATGGTCCATCAATTGTTTGGTCCATAAAATGTTTGGAAATTTTGAAAAATGTTGATTGCGTTTACTAAACCTGGAACTGATGAGGTTCTCAAACGTCTCATTTTGTTCACATACTAAAATTATTCAGTTTTAACATTTTCTTTGTTATATGGAACAAAGAAACAAATAAACAATATTCACATTTAAGAAGCTTAGAAATTGTTTTGATTTAGGGCTGCAGCTAAGGATTTCTTTCATACAATTACTTTCATAATTGATTAATCGGTTGATATTCTTTTGTTTAATCATGTAATTTTTTTTGGGTACAATCAGTATCAGGAAAACAATTCAAGGTAAAAAAAAGGTAAAAGGTAAAAAAAAAATTGCCTGCTAAAAATGATGACAATTATGCGATAGTTACATCATTTCGTATTGTGATATTTATCTCATGTAAACTTACTGTACCATGACAGTTCTTTTTTAATGATTAAGGCTACGTCTCTCTTTCTCTGTTACTGGCAGAATCGTCCTTCCATACAAAACAAAAATGGTGCAGGTGGTGAACAGTTTATAAAAGGTGACACATCAGCATTTTAGCAAACCTACATTCATTTCACTCACAGCCAGAGGAGTTAAACTGCTGTACAGTATGTGGGAGCAGCAGATTTACTGTTTTACTCAGTAGCTTTCTAAGTATAGACAAGACTCATTACACTGATACCAAAAACACAGACAAAACAGCACAGCCTTGACTCTAAATGTTTGCACATTACACAGTGTAGTCACAATAAACACCAATTTGAAAAGACGTTTTTCTAAAATTCTGGGGCTTTGCATTTAACTCACATTACCTCCGCCTTCTTTGGACTCTAAGCAACAATAACATCGGTTTGTTTGGTCAGGTGACCATCACCTTACAGTCATGTCATTTATGTGTCGCTCTTTTGAAAATCATACATCTAAACACATTCAATCTGTCTTGTATCTTCTGTGTAGATTGTAATAACATTTGCTTTATTTAATGTGGTGGTGATCTCTATGTACTGAAGAAGAATCCTAAAATTCTGAAGTGGGAAAATCTCTGACTTCTACTATAATATCTGATGCTACCGTTACTGTAACTTATATGAAAACTGAAAAGGTTACAAGACGAATTGATCTTGTTATTATTGGACGTTTGACTCCAAATGTAAATGTGGTCAAGTTTGCAGTTACATGGCAAACGCTTGTATTTTCCAACCATTTGTTGATGCTACCATTCTCCATGTGTACTGTATATAGTGTTAGGGTGTTTCAGCTGGTTGTAGTTGGTGGGAAGTACATCTGTGCAGTCAACACCTTGGCCTAGGTGGTAATTTATTTTTTTATAGTGTACAAAGCAAACTTTCCACCTCCTGACAGCTGCAGGAAGTTCCCTTTGCTGGAGATTATCAACTGATCTATTGTACAACAAATACTGTTCTGCAGAATCCAGACCTGTGGGACTAGATGTGTGAAAAATAATAAAAAAGGAACGAATTAAGTCCATTGAGACACAGAGACTACAGGGATTTCACCCATTCAAATGACATGTTGAGTTTTACAAAGTATCTAATGTGCTTCCCACTGGCTGTGAACATAAAACAGTATGTGGAAATCTCAGCTTTAGACAAAGGCGCTGAGTCTTGGATCAACTTGCAAACTGGCCTCCTAGGAAGTTAAATACCAAGTAAACTGGACAAATAAAGACAATTGCTTTATATGTACTGTATAAAATAAATACAAATAAACCCACGGCGTGATGCTTTATTCATGAATTCATCCAGAGAGTCACGAGTGCAGCCCTCACTGAGTCGATATTTGAACTCTCAATACGAATGTCCAAAGGCATTTTGACTGTTGGCCTGTTATCTTCCTTCTGCAGACTCAAGTGCCTCTGTGTTGCACTTGCACTCCCCTAAGTGGCTTGTCAGCATTGTTTATATTCATACCAAATGAATATAAAGCCTGTTCAATGGCTTCATTTATGCTAACAAACACATTTTCAGGTCGGGCCCACAGAACAAAAATAACACAGTGGAATTCTAAATGTCAACCAGTTCCCTTAAGTGATTTAAACACAATAATTCTCCAAAAAATACAAAATTAAATCTGTTGACACACACACACACAGCAGACTGACTGAGGTGATTTAGAATCAGTTAGGCTGGTGCTTTGGAGAGTTTGTAAGACTGAGGACAATACAGACGTCTACAGGCTTTTACTGCAGAGGGGATCCATCAAAAACACCCAAACTCACGACAGCTTATTACTGATGGTGTTACTGCAGGATTCTTTGAAAGCAGGCTGATTTCTCGTAAGCTGAAGCCAAACATACACTGTGAAGCCAGACGTTTTTAAACACCTGACCACTGCACCTATATATTAATATGCTGCTGTAACAGCGGCCCCACTTGTTTGTGACTTTCCATAAGATACTACAACCAGGCTGCAGAGGCCTGCTCCCACTGAGGCACGACAACATTTGTAAGTTGGCCACAAATATTTATTTCTCATCATCAGGTTCATTTATTTACTTATACTCTTTTCTTTCTTGCAATGTGGAAAAGACCCAAACTTTCATATTAAGAAACTTTAGTTCTCTCTCTCTCACCTCAAACTAAAGAACTAAAGTGCCGTCAGTGAAATGGACCTGGGAAAACCTACAGTACATCAAACAGAAATTAAGCAAATTCATGGCACTGGGCCTGTTTTCCCACCATGGTGTCTTTTAATTGCAGTGTCATTAAATTTACAGTGACACAGATTTTTTTGGAAGTGTGATGGTATGATGCACTGACACTTCGGCTCTGGCTTTTCCATGTCACCATGAACCACGGTGAGTCATGGACACTCACCCTCACTGAGAGCATGCCAGCAGGGACACGAGGATGAACTGATTTTAAAAAAAGGCTCGCTCAATAAAACCTACACCAGTGAATGTTTCCGATTTCTTAAGAACATGTCCTCTGCTGTGTCAACGCACAGACTTTTCTAACTAGGAACCTGAAGTTTGTGCTCCGTTTGGTGTGCCCACACCAAAGTCCACTGAGAAAATCTGTGTTTTTAGTTTGCTAAATTTGTGTCACTTAGATAAATCTGAACAGTTTTCAAACACCAAGTTCCCAAAACAGCACACTGGCAGTGGTTTTACATGATGACACACAGGGGTTGATCATCTTCTGCTGCCTCCATCTGTGTGGACCAACAGCGTACGGTTGAAGGTAAGAGCTGCCTTTAGTGACAGTGGTAAGTGATGCTCATTGCATACAGTCATTTGTATTGTTATATAGCATTGTGGATTCATTTTATACTATTGTGTTGTGGGACACGTGGCTGTGGAGTGGTTAGCCCTGGATTCATGACTCAGTTGGAACAAGAGCATTTCTGCATGGAGTTTGCATGCTCTTCCCGTGTGTGCGTGTTTTCTCCGGGTACTCTGGTTTCCTCGCACAATCCAAAAACATGCAGCACTTAACTGGACATAATTAACTGACTGTAGATGTGAATGCGAGAGTGACCGGTTGTTGGTCTGTATACTGTATGTTGGCCCTGTAATGGACTGGCGACCTGTCCAGCGTGTACTCTGCCTTTAGCCCTGTCAGCTGGGATTGGCACCCGTGACCCTTGACCCTCATGTGGAGAATAAAGCAGTAGATAATTGATGGGCTACTGTATTGTTAAATTTTGAATCCTGGGCGAGCAGCTGTTGCCTCATGTAATGGCTAATGGACTTCAAGTTGGGAAAAGACTGTCTAACAGCAAGATAAAGCAGCAAATGCATTCTTAAGGGACTGTGGACTTACTGTAAGTAGATGTAAATTTTACTTAAATCGTGTCTGAAATCTGTTTTGTGTCCCTGCTTGCAACCATGTTTTCAGTGGGAGGAATAAACCCATAACTCCACATCTAAACAGTGGCCGACTTATGTCTTCATTGTCTCACCTGCTGGGACAAGCCCATCCGAGACACAGCCTGTCCTGGCGTGGACGCGCACTTGGGACGCGCGCACACGCAGCCAGTAAGTCTCTTCACAGTCCGGATGCTCTGCTCGTAGAGCGACTACGGACGAGTGCGCGGAGTCTGTCCTCTCTGTCTCTGTACAGCCATAAACTGATCACTGAGCACCATATAAGAACACATTCAACATCACTAAGGTAAGGAGGTATCTTTATTTTAAGGAAATCGGGTATCTGTATGCAGATAGTCGATTATTCTTGCATGTGCACGAGTCAGTTAATACCGTTTTTTTGGCTTTCATTGTAATCCGTAACGGAAAAACCTGCTTGTGTCGTTGCGATCACTTCATGATCATTCGTTACAATTTATAATGTGTAGTATTTCAGCAAAGTCCTCATCGGTCCGATACTGTACGCTGCTCCAGGTGATGAATACTATGCTGTAGCCCATCAGCCCTGCCTGCCACGATCCCCATCTGTGCGTAAAAGCGCACGAATGTCTCATCTTAATAATGTCCCAAACGTTTGCAAACCCTGAAGTAGACTTTGTTTTCTTTTTGGGGGATAAAACCCATTAAATCCGATATATCCGTTGAACTTTTGCGATGTTGGGGGTTGCTGTCACCATGCGTTTAAGCCCGATTAACATCAGGAATTTGTCGGATGAACAGAGAGGAGAAGCAGAGATGATAACAGCGATTGCCTCTTCTTGACAGCTCAGTGTTGCTCACTGGACACTGGTGTGTACTTGTATTTTGTTGCCGCTTTGGGACATTTTCTGGCATAAACACTGACCTTGTCAGGTCCAGTAGTTTCCTCATGGAAAACAAAACCTGGTCCTAATGAGTCAGAACCTCATTTCAGAGGAACTTGCTAAGATTTGAATTGTGGATTAGGTTAAGGTTCGAATTAGATATTAACTTGTTATGGATCAGGTGAGGGATAACTCTCTATCTCCATGGATGGTAGTCAGTGCAGCTAACCTGCATGTGTGTGTTTGTGTGTGTGTGTGTGAGAGACCCAACAAATTAAGGTGTCGATGTTGATTAATTATGCCAATAAGCATTGAAGCAGTAAACATGTATGGAGAGACTCCCACAATGAGTCGACCTTGTAATAAAATGAAAATAAAAAAAAGATTTCCTGAGCACACAGTGGCCAACATCATTTAATGTTGGAGTAGAAGTTAATGTGTAAGTCTCCTAATACCCGTGTCAATTTTGGAGTGAAAAAACGTCTATCTCTTCCTGATGTATTTGAAAAACATACAGTACAGCAGTGTTTTCCGAACTTTTTATTGGGACCCAGTTTTGAAAGATGGCAAGCCATTGTGACCCAATTTACAATATTAATTGTGACGAGACAAATTTGTGCATGATATAATTCTTATTAATTTTGCAAGATATGATTGTTAATGCTAAATGAATCACAACATTTTTTTAATGCATTTTTAATAAATCTCAAGTAAAAGGCTTGAATGAATTCTGCAAATGTATTTGGCAGACCCAAAATAAATCGCCTGCGACCCATCTGTGGCCCCTGACCCAGTCTCTGGGAATGACAGCAGTAGATGATCTAATCTAAAAGTATCAAAACAAGGATTTTAACACATTTGAACAGAGCCACGCTTTGTTTCTTTTGGTCATTACACAAGCAAATCTCTTTTTCCTATTGTCCTGATTTTGATTTGCAGCCAAAATGCTGCACTGCTGAGCGTCCATCCAGTCTCTCCCACTAGTGGTGAGAAACTTGCCTCGGACGTCACTGCCAAGCGTGGCTGCATGTGTTTGATCAAGATTCTTTTCAACATTGGCAGGCACTCAATGCTGCTCACTTCCACCAACAGGGTGGGGGTGAGGGGTGTGTGTGTGTGTGGGGGTCATATAACAGCGTTTGCATGCTTCACTTGATCATCTCCTCTCTGACCAGTCAAACTGTTCCCATGCACAACAACATCCACATACAGAGCCAGGTGTCCGTGTTGCAAAGGACAAGTTTTGTTGTTGGTTTCAGAAGCCAAAGCGTTGTAGTTTTTTTTGCGGGCTTGTGGTGGATTTAGCTGGTGTCGTCATCTGCCACAAAATGGAAGATGCCAGTAACACTATAATTAAGACGGGATAAATCCTCCCGCCATCTCCCTCTTTCTCCCCCGATTTCTCTCTCTCTTTACCACTTTGATTTCAGTTTCTCTTCCTCCCCTCCTTGTTTGTATCTGACTTCATTCTCTCACCCTCTCCACTCTCTCACAGCAATACATCTTATTTTTCTTCATTCCTCTCAGTTTCTCCCTCCTTCCTCCTCCTCCTCCTCCTCCTCCTCCTATCTTTTGTCTCTTTCATTCTCTCTCTCCTCTCTGTGGGATGCCTCCTTCCGTGCTTCTGGTGCTGTTTGTGTCTCACACATTTTTGGAACATGCCTATATGTGAGTGTCTGTAGGAGGTGTCCCCGCTGTGTGTGAGTTTGTGTGCAGTGATTGTGACACAGAGAGAAGCTGTGTGTGTGTGTGTGTGTGTGCAGGCATTGGTGCTCATAAGCATGAGATAAGGGCCATAATGTCGGACGTCAATAATGTTACCATGCATCAGTGACAATGTTCTGGTCTCGCCACACATCTGTTGTACCTGTGACCAAATTACCAGTGAATCATTTGGTGTCTTCCTGCTCTCTGCCTCATCTCACTTGCTGACAGATGGACCGTCCTTATGGCTCTTGTTTTTTTTTTTTTTTTTTTATCACCTCGTGTTGCTTCCTTGGGCCTTTACCATCCAGTACCCACCTAAAAGCTGCAAAGAGCCTTTAATCAAGTGGGGAATTTCTGCAACATTGTTTGCTGGGGATTTTGAGAGACAAAGCACTTTTATAATGCTGAAGTCAGTAGTATTGGCCTTTGAGGAAATTAAGTTTAATGGTGTTAACTGCAGTTTGGGAGAAGTGTTCTTTATTATGCAGAGGCTTTAGCAGGGGCTCTAATTTGGATCCTTGTTATTGAGTTGATGTTTATGAAAATTCAAAGGCATAAACAAGGCTTTTATGCATCACATATTCTGTGGTTTTACTTTACATCAGGGAGCCATGGTTTTGACTAATACATTTGTTTTTTTTTGTGACTTATTGTGTATGGTGATACATTTTTTTGTATATATATCTGCTGTGACTGTTATAACTGCTGCTGCTCAGGGAGACTGTGAAGTCATGCATACAAGTGTTCTGTAGGTCCCCTCCTGACGTCCTGTTATTAATTTGCAAATAAGCGTATTTGTTCAAAAGTCGGATTGAGTGGTGACTTGGTGTTTCACCATTTATGATACATCAAGTAAATCTGTCATTCATCGGCAGGAGATTCCTGATATGAATCACTGCGTGTGGCCTCTGCCTGACATCATAGTTCTGCTTCAGCTGTCTGTTTCGGGAGCCTTTGTTTGCTGGATCCTTATGGCCCTGCTGGTTGCTATGAGAGATAAAACAACAGGAGCAGATGGCTCCTGGAGGTTTGGTGTCACAGCAGGTGAAGCTAAAAGATGCGTACACACAAATGCGCACACACCACCAGACAGCTTAATTCGGGGGTGGCCTCCGGCTCTGCCTTGCTGCTTTTCCTGCTCACTTTGCTCATCACAGCCACAGATCTACACCCACTCCCTGTTAAGTATATTTTTGTGTGTTACAGAAGCACTGCCATGTTTAAGGAACTGACCAGAGAGAGGTCTCTGATCTCATCAGAGCTTAATCACCCAGCCTCTAATAGTGGCTGCCCTCTTTGCAATTTCTTGCAAGATTACCCATTACTTCATACTTCCCCTGCTCTGCTCTGATGTATTTCTCTCCAGTGGCCACCTCATACTAGTTTTCGTTGCACTTATGAAAAGCTCTCGGTCCACACATAATGTGTTTTCTATGAAATGTTAACCCTAGTAATATAATTTTCACTTCTCTGCTTGTGGGCCGCCTTTTTTCATTTTTAGCATTTATTATATTTAATATAGACAATATTCTCACTTTATTTGCTGCGCTCAGATGGCCATGAAATCAAACGCAGATATGAAATCTTGTATTTTCTGTTGTTTTTACTAAGGTATTTCCCCTGATATCATGGACACAATTTAGTCACACAATTAAGCAACTCTCTGATGAACATGTACAGTACATTACTCTGCAAGAGTGACGTGCTGTCTTGCTATTATTTTTGGTAAAATACATTATTTGCACTTATTTGTGCCAGTTTTTGGAGATTTTATAATTTAAACTAAACTGTTATTTGCCAGATGTCTGTGCTGCATTAATGTTGTTAAAGGAATAGATGCATCACTTTCAGAGCTGAACATCGTTTTGCTGCTGATTAAAGTTTAAAGTGGAGCTAGACTAAACATGGGTTTTGTACAAAAAATGCGTCCTTTTAAAATCAATTGTTTTCGACATAGCTTGTTTCTTACTATTTTAAGCATGAAATAATTGGTTAAAAGACAAGAAAAAAAGAAACTTTCCATGTCCAATCAAGCAACATTAAAGTAGAATTAAAGAAGATAAACCTCGGATCTCATATATTAAAACACCACATTCTATTATAGGTGTGAGTAAATGGGTGGTTTGACTGCCATCACATCTTGTTTCACATGCTCATTTAAAAGAGAAATTCTAGTAGTTTAGAAGCCATCACCAGTTAAAATGGTTTTCAAAGCCTTAAACATGAACTAAAACGTGATAATTGATTTGTTTTGTCCTTTTTTCCCCCCATATATTTGTTCAGTTTTAGTCCTTGTCTCTACCTATGTCTCTTTTTATGTGAGTGTACTGAGAGCAATTCCTTGTACATTTTCACACATACTTTTATTATAACTTATTCTCCTTCTGCTTCTGACACCATTAATGCTTTGAAAAGTTGAATAAAAAAAAAAGTGTGTTTTTTTTTGTTTTGTTTCAGTTTCTCCTACACCATCTGTTGCTGTTTGAATGCTGCCCCTCACTTGGTGGTGGATTCTTATAATGTGGGAGTGACACTCGTCATCTCGCTGGTTTGGCCTCCCATCTCCTCAGTAGCAGATGAATTTCCTGCTGTGCTTTACCTACAACACAGTCATGAGCATCGCTGGCTCTGGTGCAGGGCTTTGTTGTTCTGGGAGGTTGTTTATCGCACACCCGAGACTGTGCTTAAGACCCAGGATACCACCCAGGGTACTCCATTATCGTCCCATCGTGTGTTGCCTCAAAGGACCACCTGTTAGCGGTGCATGAAAGTCTGAAAGAAAATGAGGCACCGCTGTGCTGAAATACTTGCTTTTTTTCCCCCATCACTTTTCACATGACAGCTCTATTCAGGCCTGAGGTTTTGATGGAGCTTTACACGTAACATCTGACTTGAAGTTGGGAGAATGAATTTTTGAAAGTTCATGTTGTTGTGGCACAGATAGAGGCAGGACTGGATCCACCCTTTTGAAAAGACAATAAAAATCTGAATCCATGCGGCTTTGAATAAAGCAACGCCGTGCCAACAATCTGGTTACTAAGAAATACCTATTTATTGAGTAGAGACAATGCAAATTAATGACGACAACTTGTAAATATGCAAGATTATACCCACAGACAAGTTCTTTGATATAAAATACACAAGAAGAAAACAAAAACAAAGAAACACACACTCTGTTTCTTGGCTGTGTTCCACTTAACAGCAGTTTAACAATATTATATATAAATATATATGTAAATGTTAATATGCAGCCCTAACCAAGAAATAGGGACCATAAGTGTTGAAAGGACCAAGATGTAAAGTTTGAGATTAAATGCACATTGCCCTAATTTTATTTATATCTCAGATTAGCACAGAAAAAGGAGTAAATTGTCCACGGCCCTTTTGTATATAGTTTCTGTATTCACCATTTATATCTAAACATCTACGCACCATGCTTTCTGATTGCCCCAAAGTTTAGCTACTCAAATCAAACCTTTGGTCACACAGGATCCGGACAGGACAGAGCAGTCGACACTGGCAGCACCTTGAGTGTCAAACAGGCAGAGCGTTAATCCTGTCTACACACTTTGAGCATGACACGGTCGATTTCCTCGCCCACTGACTCTCTGAGGTTTATTTGGAGAAAAAGGTCTCACCTCAGTGGCCAGCTGCACGCTTGTCTCCCAAACTGCACAGCTGGTGGAGTTCCCAAAGGCCAGCCGACGCGGTCTGCCTTAAAATCCCCAGGGGTGCTGCCTCCTGCTCTGACATCACCTGCATCCTCTGAAACACACACACTATAAAACACACCTGAATAACCCACTGTAAACTGTTGTCTGTTGTTTGCCAGTGTGATAAACCTTATAAACCTCCCAAAGACCACCTCACACACAAACACACACACACACATACACGCTCATGCTGGCTATCACTAACAGCTCACTACTTCTCCCTCATTGATTTTCTGTACGCCTTGCACTGTCGTTTGTCTTTTAACACAAAAGAGTCTCCTGCCTTAGCACCATAATGACGCTGCATGGGCTTGTCGCTATGGATTTTCTCAACCTATTAAAATGGAGGACAAAAGAAACACCAAACAAAAAAAGCAAACAAATGATATTTATCCTAACCTTCATCATATTTTTTCATACCAAAAAGAACTGGTCTTACTCTCTCTCTGTGGTGTTTCAAATGTCAAATGTGGATAAAAATGTCACTGAATACAGGATTTGCTGCTTTTCTAAAACAAAACTGAGTTAGACTAGTGTGATGGTCTATAAAACACATGATTCATCAGGGGGTGATCAATGAGTAAAATAAAGATATTGTGGTAAAAACTGTGTCACAGTTTTCCATTTATATAGTTAAACATGATCAATGTTGCAGTTGTGTCGACATAATCCTAAAAGTATTATTATAATTCATTGGTTCAATATAATGCTTCAAACATTTATTCAGTCTGTTGTTTATGTAACTTTAATTATGAATATATATATATATATTTTTTTTACATTTTATTGAGGCTGACGTGCATGCAGTAACAATTGAATAAAAGATGGAAAAATGTTTCCTCTCATTTAATCATTTTTAACCCTCAATACCATAATTCTACTCATGTTTGGACAAAGTTTCTGGGCCATTGCAGACATGCAGAGCCTCATATTTCAGTTCAGTCCCACCTCACAGACGATGTTGACTTTTGAGACTCCTGAATATGCAGGGATGAAAGATGTGCAAATGTGCGCTATTTCATGGTGAGAAAGGCAGGAAGATGCAGGAATGAAGGCAGTCATTCCTAAGAAGAATCACAGCATGTGTCTGTCCATCTATTTAAAGTTTTCTGAAATCTGCTGAGTCCAGATGAGGAAGTTGAGAAAGATGTAGTTTTTTTTGTACTGTATACTTTGTCAGATATTTCATTTAATAGCTCAACGTTGTTAATCAAATAATAATAAAATAGTTTTGGATTAACCTTGGTGGAAACAAACATTCCAAAAAATGAAATTATAACATCAGCAATATTATATTAGCATGATTTCCAAAAACATCCACAAGAGTTGTTACTCCATCACACACTCTCATTATCGTTAGAATAAATGTCTGGTTACAAGGATACAATAAGACCTTTGATATGAAAAGAATAAACCAAAACATATGCTGACTGTGCCTCTGCATCACTCGTTGGGAAAAGTGGATCTAGTGACTCATCTCTCCCTAAGTTAACCCAAATTTATCACAGAAATCCTGGATTTCATTCACTCCATAAGGTTCAATAGTACTTAATTCATGAATCCAGACTGTTGGTGTGGATTAATGTTGTGTTTTGTATCTTAATAAATTCAACTTAATTTATAGGATAAGTTAAGGTGGGTGAATCATACATAATATTTGCAGCACTGCCACAGATCATAATGCTCTTTTTATGTATTCCCAGCAGGTGGCATTGTGTTGTGCAGACCATGGCGCTCTCCTGGGTTCTGCTCCAGGTGTTCATGTTCACCACTTTGGCACTGTCTCATGGCAAGAGGAGACAGTCACAAACCTCAACAGATGGCAGCAGTGTCCTACAGCACCGTCCACACAGTCTACAGGGCCACAGCTACAGCAGGGACCATGGAGGGCATGGGAACAAGGGGGCCCGGATTACCAAAGGTAGAGCTGAGCTTTTCTCTCACCAGGCCCTGCACCCGTTGGCCTGGCTTGAGGATGATGGGACAGGCCTGGAGGGTTTGAGTCCAGTGAGATTGGAGATGGGGCCAGAAAGGGACAGAGAACCAATGAAAATGAGGAATCTGTCCCAGGAGCGGGAAAACCACTTAGTGGGGACAACCAAACGGAGAGGACACAGACATGGACAGCAGTTTGAACACAGGAGACAAGGGAAACGGCGTGATAAGGGCCGACATGGTAAAGGTGAGATTTTGCTGGACCTAGATAAACAAGAAAAGAATGGCTCTCCAGTCACACGCTGTCAGGTGATAACAGAACAAATAGTTAATGTAACATGGGCAGCAAGGGCTTCAGATCTACTTCAGTTAAAGATCATATTTTGAGTCAATCCATGTGGAAGATTTTTGATAGTATTTCACACGGGTAAAAATAGTTGCATCCATGATTTTGCATTAATGCCTTTGTTTGGATTCTTCTTTCTTCTCTGGATATTAATTTAAATAAAACAGATTGTAGAATTCTGCTCAACTAATGTTCTACCACCATGGCCATCGGTTTAGTTTTCTAGGTAAAATAATGTCCTCATTGCGTCAGATAATCCACAGACACAGACTATATAAACAATTATACTGCAATAATTATTAATTATTAACTGCAACTCTCTCACATCCATATCAAGGTGGGGTTTAGAGTCATATATATATATATATATATATATATATATATATATTATTATTGTTTTTTTTTTTTTTAAATTGGGGTTTGACCAGTTGTTATGGAGATGTGGAAACCTATTTTTTCCCTGAGCGCCTTTAGGATTTACTGTATTATTAACATGAGTTTAAGCAGAGCTATAAAAACATGAACACTGATTAGGTTAAACCAGATCAACCCTATTTCCCAGGATGACCATGTAATCCAATCAAAGAGGTTCAGAACAGCTAATATATTTCCTTTACTCTAAGATTAAACTTTTGATTATGTTTGATTTTGTTTGGAGCACTTATATGTAAAACTTCAACTGGACCCACTTCTGTTGCATGATGTCAAATCTTAGAATCTCATAACACATCCATGTCAATCATCTCTGCCCAGGGTTTCCTCTGGAGCCTGAAGGGAGGTCTGTATTGAAGGACAGAGATGTCTTCGAGGACCCTCCCTTCTCCTCTCCATCTGCTGTTTCCTCCACCCTCAGAGTGACTCCGCCCAGTGCACGCCCCTCCCCCATCGCAGCCATCTCTGGTTCTGGCTCCACCATGGTGATGAACGAGCATCCCCCAACAGTGGCCCCGACCTCCACCAAACCCCAGGTAACCCCAATGAAGCCCTGATACTTATTCAACCCCTTTGTCTGGTTTACCTCAGTGTGGATCCAGTGAGTGGGGGAAATGGGGTGAAAATGGGCCCCATTACTGCCGTTAAGCCCCCACAACCCTCACAGTTCATTTTGGAAATTACACCCTGAACAGCAAACGCCTAAAAGTGCTGCCAGTGAAAAGCTCACTGGCTCGTGGTCACAGTTTGTTTGATAGATATGATTGTGTTCCTGGTAATAAATCTTTACCCTTGGGATCAAAAATCACACAGCTCATAGAACAGCAACATTCTTCCATGACAGATTTCTTTTGTCTTTATTAGAAACCAAGTCAAAACAAAATCTATGTGACCATGAAGAGGGTTTTTCCTGTGTGTATGTGTTTGATGACTGAGCACAGGAAAAATCAGCAGGAGCATGTGGGACAGCACTGATTGATGCTTCATCTGTGTGAAATGTAATCAGAATTTATGAGGGGAAATAAATTACATGGTTTTTTTTCCCCACCTCTTTCCTTCTTGGAAATGTTACAAATGAAATGCCTTAAAAAACCAAATGGAACATAACAGTAGAAAGTGAACAAGTGCCCTCATCATGGTAGTGTTTGTCACAGCTCAACCGATTGTGTGGTGTTTATGAGTTGAAACCAGTATTGCTAGTTTTACCCTTAAAACATTTCAAATTTCGGGAAATTTGAAGAACATGTCTGACAAGATTTTATTCTCAGGACATCGACAGAATTCACCATTTGCCTTTGAGTTAACTTTACAATCCCTACATGTGGATAGACCTTAGATTTGGATGAGGAAAAATGACAACAGTGGCCAACTCTGTGAAAGAGGTTTCACACTATGTAATTTTAATGCGCTGAAATAAAGCTGTACTGCATAATTTAAATGTCCATTACATTAAAACCATTGTCAAATGAGTTCAGACTTTGCCGATTGAGGCGCATCGGCTCCACAAACAAATCTGTATTTCTCAGTATAGCGACATTAATATTTCAATGACATTCCCATGCTGAAAACAGGAAGTGATATTTATATCAAGACAGATGGAGGCAAGAAGATTGCACTAGTAAATTGCAATGACTGAAAACATCAAAGAAGTGACCGTGAAAAGTGTCTGAAGTGAATTATTAGGCTGTGATGGGATAAACCCTTCTTTTTCTTACACTAACAGATGAAGGATGCAACAAGCTGAACATGTACAAATAGTGTCATTGTTTCTATTCACAGCGTTAAATGACTCTCTTTAAATGACAACAACTACATATTGCGCGAGATCCAAAAAGCCAAACTGCAGCTTTTTTAAAGATAAATGGCTCTGAGAAGTTATTGTGTCCAGACACAAGTTGGCAACGCTGCTTTTCTGCTTTCTTGTCCTCACATTTGCAGGCCTGCAGCCAAAATGGACTCATCCCTCTTCCACTGGGTTGCAAGCAGTCATATTTATATTTAATTTGTAGTGATATTTATAGTCATAGCACACATTTATGATAAGGTTTTAAAACAACTCATTGTGACTCTCACATTTCCCCCAGTCTCCCTGTTTGGTGTCTGTAAACCCACAGTCTGCTTGGTATTCTGGGAGACTCTGCACGTCTTTAATGTGAGAGCAGTCACATATCATTGGACGGAGGAAGAAAAGATGTTGCCTTTCCTGAACCCAGGTTCAGTGGCACAAGCACACACAGCCTGGCTTCATAATTAATGTTCGATCTTTTGTTGATAGTTTAATGAGCAGCTGAGCAGTTGTGGGTAACCGGCTACAATTAATCTAACTGATATTTCCATACAGGCTTGTTTCCTGAGAGTAAAAAGAAACAAGTATGGATTTGTTTACAGGAAGAGCTTAGCTTTTGATTGATTGGATACTCCTCAGTAAAGACCCCAGGGTCTTAATTATACTCTTTAACATTTCTATTTTTGTTTCATCTCATCAAAGAAAAGGAGCAGAAGAAATGGATTGTCACAAAAAGTTACAGCTCAGAAACTGAACAGAGGGTTTTGTTTTGTTTTACAGCAGTACAGTCATCAAAGATGCTCACCTGAATGACAGTGTATACTGGTGAAAAATTCTAATTTATTTTATATTTTCAAATATTTGTTTGTATTTGAGTTTGTAATTTATTTGTGAAACACATTTTATCTTTGGCCCTTAATAAATAAAGTAAAATAAAAATACAAAATTGTCTGTAGAACTTGCAATGCCGCGATAAACATGACCAAACATTTCTTTCGGACCGAGCTGATGACAGTAAGAGGCAGGAATGGTTTGAGCCAGAAGAGAACTGAGAGTTGGGTATATGAAGGCTTGCTGAGCTGATTGCAACACTGGATGCAGCTGCTTGTATTGACTGAGCAGCTGAGGCCGATTTAGTCATGTGTTTTCAGGGCAGAGCTTTGACGAGAGAGCAGATGTTGTCTGTGATAGCTTTTTCCAGACTTCTAGACTGTAGCGTCAGTGGATCCATCCAGTTTTTGCAGATATTTCAGAAGCAAGGAGAGGTCTCAACTGTCAGTTTTCTTTTTACATTTTAAATCCCTAAAAATGCATTTGTCAAAATGTGAATATACAGTATCACTTAATAAAACTGGAGCCATTACAGATTGTGTTTGGTTAAGTCATCAAACTATTTTAATATTAGTATTATATATGGTATAATAATAATGATAATAATAATAATAATAAGAATGTGTTCAAATGTTCAAAGAGAACACCAAGTCTATAAATGTATGATTCCAACAATATTATATATGTATTAACAATGTAAAAGCTGTGACATATAGTTGTGGCCAAACCTGCTCTCTGTTACCAATCGATTGTATTTTTAAAGCTCTGCTGCTGCTGCTGTCTCTCTTGACTCATTTTATAAATCGATAATGCATCACTGCTGCTTGCCGCAACATAAATCCAATGTGTTTCATTAGGAACAACCTGAGTGTTTTTAACCTGTGAAACAAAACAATCTAATCAAACAAAAGTAATCTCCCTCTACTGTGGTATAATTGAAGTTTCAGCGAACATTCATCTGAGGAGACAGAATTGATCGTTGTGATTTATTCCCTACACAAGCATGTTTAATACAACATCGAAGTCATATGGGATTCATATGGTTTTCAGCGATGGCAGAAATTCCACATCATGAAACTAAATAAGGGTGGTGTTTTCAGATTTGGCATGTTTATATTAACCCATATGGCTGAAAAGGGCTTACAGTATCTATAGGCAGGTAAATGTGCCCAATGAAATGTCATCAAATAATAGTTTTCTTCCTTAATCAGAGGTCTGGTCGTGGAAAAGGACAAGGAGAGGTGATGCCTACTCTGGACATGGCACTCTTTGACTGGACAGACTATGAAGATATGAAACCTGTGGACACTTGGCCGTCTTCCAGGCAAAAAGGTGAATTAGGAGGTGTTAGTGTGAACATGTGTCAATAACAGGCTTTGTCCTCAAACGGTCATTATTATATCATCTTATTTCAGTTGGAATAATGTAAAGAAATAGCCTTTACAGCAGTAGCAAACGTCAGTAGGTCTGTGAGTCTATAATGAAGCACAGAGGTGCTTTTAACAAAAAAAAAAAAAAAAAAGCTGAGCATCTTAGCATACTAATGCACTGCTGAAGCTGATGGGAATAAGAATAAAAAAAATCCTTAAGAAATTAACATTTTCAGTGGCAACTTTGGAACCAAACAATTGGTCCGGTTGTACATGTCAGATAATAATGTATGTAAATGTTTGACGCTGGTCTTGTACACATGAAAATGGCTTCACCAAAAAGCAGCTGCCTTACAAGGACGATTTTTACAATGTAACAGCTGTTGACTCAAGGTGTTTGTGTGTTTGTCTTGCAGACAAGAGGCGGAGTAAGAACCTCAGCAGTGGAAATGTGACTGCAGATGCTGATGCCATTGAGCCCTGTGACCACCACTTGGACTGTCTCCCAGGTCACTAAACCTGTTACTCTGCAAAACAAACAAAACTCTGAAGTCGCAATTGTATAAAATCATTTTGCATAAAAATAAACAGTAATGAATCGTAAACTACAAAATGGCAACAACAAGTCTCGTTCATAACCTTTATTTAAGGCTCAGGAATCAGTTGAGGGAGACCCTCAGTTTCAGTGATGCTGAGCCGCCTGAACAAAGACATGAAGCAACATCAATGCGAAACACAATCATACAAAACAACAAAGGGCATTTTACGGTAATAACAGTTGCAGGCTGATAGTATGTGGTTGTCAAGTTCTACCTTTGACTTCCCTCTTCAGTACCGCTTCAACTTTGGCCCAATTGAATCGTAAGATCTGACGTGTTGTACGAATTTGTTACGCAACATTTCATTTTGCATTTTGTTTTGCGAATTAGTGGATGGTTTTACCTCTTCATGCCAGACAGTTTTCTGTCATATAATGGTTACTCATCTCAACTTTACTTAAATGTAAACCAAAGCCTTCACCCACTGCTATTCAGTACTCAGTTTTCCCTCTGGTCACTTACTACACACATGCTTTAATTTACAGTCATTTTGAAGGAACACATATGGTCTATTGGTATCTTTATATCGACATGAACACTGTTTTATATTATAACTTATATTATAATACTGTTGGCCTGTATTATTATAAACCTACACATAATTGTTGAATGTTATGTGTAGGTTCTTGTTGTGACCTGAGGCAACATGAGTGTAAACTTCACAACAGAGGCCTCAACAACAAATGCTATGATGACTGCATGTGCGAGGAAGGTGAGTGAGTGACTTTGGTTTGTAATGTACCTGCATGATGAGCGACTGCTTACTGTAATTTTTGTAGTCATGTTGGTTTTACTAATTTTTGCAACCATATCTCTGGTGTTCCTTCTTCATTATGCTGTTTTGTTTTTTTTAAATTATTATTATTATTTTTGAAGGATTTCGTTGTTATGCTAAATTCCATCGGAAGCGGCGTGTAACCAAGAGGAGGGGTCGCTGTGTGGTACCAGAGTCAGTCAGCAGTGACCAAGGAGGCTTCATCACCATCTGATGAAAAGGTGCAGAGCAAGATGAAGGAGATGAAAGGAGGTGAAACTGGAAGAATGAAACCATGAGTACACTCTTACATAGAAGACAGCACAGCCACTGCTGTCAGACCGAGTGATTAAAAGTGATATCTTTTCTTGTTTTTTCTCTTTTCTGATATAGCAACTGAAATGCCAGAACCAGTTCAGGTGAAACCACCGTTAAGCACTTGGTTGATTAAAGTTAATGGAAATACATTAATGTTTTGGTTGCTCTACTGCGGTGTCACAACAAAGGTTCATATCAAGTCATTTTTTTTTTAGGCTTTAAGTTTTATTTAGTTTTTCATTGACAGAAAAGAGCCACTGAGCTGGCGACTCATCACACGGTGGAGATGGTAAATATCTCAGTGATTTTTTGGTTTCTGTTCAACGCAGTAATGTTGCCATTTGTTTAGTCACATTTTGAAAAACCCCCCTTTCAAAGACCTTGTCATTTCTCTCATACATTTGATTCATTTAGAAAGCATTCAATATTTCATTTCATCAGATCAGAATCCAACGGTGTATACAGGTCATTTTAAGCAGCATGTTTCTTCTGCTCTTTTAGGCCCAGTCATTAGCTAATTTGTTACTCAAGGAAAATATGCAAAAATGTTTTTGAGCGTGAAAACCCTGTTTCTGGATATGTTGCTCACCTGCTTCTCAACAGACATCAGAAAAAAATGGTAACTGCTTTTCCAACAGTATTGTAAATATGAATGTGTTTGAATTGCCAAGAGTTCTTTTTTAATTAATTCAACTTCTCTTCAAATGGTACTAAACAGTAGAATGATAAACAAAGATGCTTGTTTGACCTTATGTATACATGTCTTAATATATGTTTTATTTATAATGTACTTAAAGATGTTTATTGTGTTTTCCTGCTTTTCTTTTCATGATTAAACACTTACTCGGACACATTTTCTTTACATTTTGCATTACTGTTTGGGTAACATGCAAACATGCATTTAAAAATGTTATCCTAAAAGCAAATATTGAGACTTTAATACAGTTGATACATTAATAATATACACATAAAGGTCTCATATACAACAGAAAACATGCAATACGTAACAGTGTAAATAGTATTGTATATTTTTTCTTGTATCATTCTCTGACAGTCTGACAGAGCGTTTTTCACTGGTGATATAAATCTCATCCTCATTTACTTATATTACCTCATATTTTGAGAGAGAGGGGAAACAAAATAAAATTGTGGCGCTAACATTATGGGGTACTCTATAATCTTGTCTTTAATCTGATTTGGTCACATAAAAATGACTCCAAACACTTGAGTCAATAAGAAGGCACATCTATTTCTATATGATCAAGTGCAAGTTACGATCTCTGAAGCTCGTAATCGCCCAGTCAACCTGAACTGTGTCGCTTTTAACGCACAGTCATTAACACATTAAAGCAAGTGCAACCAACATCTGATGATAGTAAAATCTCTTCTTATTAATATTTGATTAGATGGAGAGAGTGATGCTCATTTTTCTTTCCTAAGCAGCTGCACAATTGGACTTTGATTGTGGTGTCCTGATTTACGACTGCTCAGTAAAAGCAGCAATGATGAGTTTTAATTCTTAGCTCTGACAGTTCTGTGGAACACGCGGTGGATACCTGGCCTACAGCCAGCAAAGTGATAGATTACTCTCAGTTGCAGCTTCACATCACCAACACCAATGTACTGTCTCTGAAGACTTTCATGATGTAATTAATTACCAAAGTTGGTAACTAACCCAGTTTTCAAGATCATGGCACTCTCGAAAGAACACACGAGAGAGGAACATTTGATAAACTATGGTGCAGTTTTTCTGCAGGTAGGGAGACAATCAATCACACCATTTACGTAACTTGATGAAAGCAGATAAATGTGTACAAACAAAGTGTGGATGGCAATTCTTTAAGATGGTCTGAATAATATGACATTCAGAGCTTAGTGTCCCAGAATAAATGTTGCTCTTATACTTTTCTGCAAACCACGAGAAATATTGATTTATACAATTCCCCATGCGGGATATCAACATTTCGGAAGACCAAAGAGTCAACGGATTTAAACGTTAAAATATGATGTATGGACAAATAGTTTCAGACACCGTATCACTCACTCACAGTTTATCCTCCACCTGAGGGTTGTGTGGAGCTGGAGCCAATCGCAGCTGACACAGTGTAAAAGGCAGGTACAGCCTGGACAGGTCGCAAGTCCATCACAGGGCAAACATATCGAAACAAACAACCATTCAGTCATTCACTCACAAATATGGTCAGTTTAGAGCAGGGGTGTCAAACTCATTTTACTTCAGGAACAGGAACTCCAAATTTTTCCCTTTTATTTACATTTAATGAAGTATCTCTTTACAAGACATATTATGAACTTGAAATTTTGTTAGAAAAAATGTGCAATTTCAACAATATTATGCCTAAATTTCCCATTTATATGTGTGCATTACAAATTACAGATACCTTGGATCTATAAAGGCACAAAGCATTTAGTCATAGGTATTTGGAACTGAAAATTGTAGTATTCCGCATCATCATTAGATTCACAAATTCGCCCTGTGGGCCGGATTGGGCCCTCGCCTCGGGCCATATGTTTGACACCCCAGATTTAGAGTGTCCTCTTAAACTCCGCGTGTTTTTTGACTGTGGGATAAAACCAGAGAACCCAGGAAAAAAGCCCATGCACATAGAAGTTAAAAACTCCCCAGGATCATAGTCGAACCAGGGTTCAAACTGGTGGCATTCCTGCTGTGAGGCATAAGAGCTGGCCGCCACTCTACTGTGTGGCCAGCATATCATCTCAACGTTTTTCTAGCAACATAGTTCACAAATATTAGAAGTATATTTCTCATGTGAAGCAGGAGGGGTTGGAAGTGGCACGAAACATGCCGAGACTTCAGTCAATTTAGGAGACCACAGATTGAGAATAAACATCTGAGGATTTGTTCAGCTACACATTCAGGAAGGTCAGGTGGACTTTCAGTTGTGGTTTGTGGCAATGTTGCGTGCAGTGGGTGTGGTCGACAGCATGAGGAAGTGGAGGTGTAAAGATGGTTAATGAAAGCAATCGCAGGTGAGCTAATTGGCACAGCTGGTGCTGATTTGCAATCATGCTCTCCCTTTATATGCAGTAGCTTAATGGCCCTGGGAAAGGACTTAATGATGCACACGTGGAGGAAGAAAGTGTTGATGCACTTGAGCTGGGCAGTGCTTGGGACACGGGTTAGAGTTACACAGTGCTGGACTCTTTAAGTTGGTTATGTACTGTATATGTGTGCAGTCACTTATTAAAGTTTATTTAATTTGTGAGCTGCCAACTTTGTCTACATTGCGTCAAGACAAGTCACATTTAGAGGATGTTGTGAAGACGTGGGGAATGACCTTGATCTTGTCCTAGCCCTAACCAGGAGCATTTTTTTTTTTTTTATCAGCATGAGGCTGTAATTGACATCATCACTGCCTGCTCGTCGGGCAGAAGAACACTGAATGTTGTATACAGACTGTAGATGCCTCTGTGGCAGCTCCTAGTGCATGTGCCGTCTATGGAGTATACAGGAAACAAGGCTTAAGAGCTGGGTCATACTTTGTGTCCACTGAGAGATGCTTTGCATTTCAGCATGCACGTATCGTTCCATGCATGTGCGCTTAATCTTGCATTCAATTCCAGTTGCAGCAACTGGTAAACAACTAAAATTTGTTGTTTTGCTGCTCTGCATATACAATGGCAATAAAACCTATACTA
The DNA here is from genome assembly GCA_016785285.1 of Brachirus orientalis. Taxonomy (NCBI): domain Eukaryota; kingdom Metazoa; phylum Chordata; class Actinopteri; order Pleuronectiformes; family Soleidae; genus Brachirus; species Brachirus orientalis. The sequence goes on along the minus strand of JAFBJR010000194.1, from coordinate 11,201,641 downwards.
TCCAATATCTCACGTGGAATTTGCCTCTTTTGTAGTTCCTGTGTATTTTGAATGCTAAGTTATAAATGTGTGGGTGATGGCGGACCGTCTCACGTAATCTAAAGTTTCCATGGTCTTCTTTGTTGTCTATTTTGACCAAAACAAGTGTGCACTAAAAAGTGCACAAAACACGGAGCATGCTCGTGTACAGCCTGTGTGGATTCAAGCAGAACAGAGGGTGTGTGTTTCACAGAAATGGCAGGATAATATAAATGTGTGCTGTGTGAACCAACTGAGGACACATGGAAAGTATGAGCTGGGCCTAAACCTTACCATAGGTCACTCACAGCAACATAATCAAAGTGAAAAAGCTATTTTTATTTACTGCAGTTTTGGTAGAACAGGTTGTCTTTTAGATGGTCTGGACGGTTTGAATCCTTACCTCCTCTACATGCCTGTCATGCCTGCCTGGGAAAATCACTTAACTCCAAATTGCTCATGGCTCTAATCTGGTAGCATGTGAATGGGTGAGAAGGACTAATGGCAAAACCGTAGTGTAAAGTGCTTTGAATCGAGACTAGAAAATTGCTGTACAATAAAGACCACCACCTTTAACCAAAACATATTCATGGTTTGAGCAATACCAATGTTCTGTGGCGATCCTGTTCAAATAGATGATGTGTAATAAAATACATAATTTATGTTGTTTCATACCCAGGAAATCAACACCCTCATTTGTGCCACAAGCAGTTAAGACATTGATATACACATCTGCAAACTTGTAAATGAATAATATAATTTTAGTTCAGACCTGTGAGCTCAAATGCATCTGTGGTTTGCAGAAATGTTGGCAACATACTCTATGATGTTACTGGAGACTGGGTAAATTCCTGCCCTCTGTAAACTGTCAAGTCTGTCACTGCAAGTAATGGATATTTTGTTTGCAATTACATAGTTTACTCAAAGCACAGTAATGACTTTGACTGTGGTAGTCAAAGTCATTACAGTTAAAATTAAACAAAAATGCCTCTCACACCACAATCTCTCTTCTCTCCACTGATACTGTATAATGTCACCTTTGACATTATACATCACATCACATGGCTGAATCTGAAGTGTTTGGAAGCATAAATGCTTCAGTGTGAGGGAAAAGTCACCCAGAGGTCAGAGTTCAGCCTCTGCCCTGCTTGATTCAGAGCATGAATCAAACACCGGTCCATTTCGTCAAAAGGAAAAGCATAGTACAAATCACACGAGCATTTTAAAGATATTGTGGCTACTTTTATCCACAGTGTCTTACAGGGAGTTTGAGAGTGAGTACTTTTACAGTGAGGTTGAGATGCAAAGGTCAATGAGAAGACCCAGAAGTGAGAAATATTTTGTGCCTTTAGAAAAATGAGAGGTGAGAAGCCAACCTTAAAAATCTAAGTCTTATAAAAACTTGGAAAAGGTCCACACATCAGCTACGCCTAACTTTCAGCTGTATCTGACCCAGGTGTATCATTTATCATCATCATGTTTAGTCACATTAAATCAGGTTGGAAAATGAGCACAGAAAAATTTGAAACAAATGTGGTGAACAGGTTATTTTTTTACACCAAAACAAAAAGGTTTCTTTCAGGGAAATTCCAATTTGATACAGCTTGGATTTTGTCTTGGAGTTTTAATAATTCTTCCTATCTAATGCTGTCTACTGACATACACTGAAGTCTCTTCTGACCACACACACACACACACACACGTGATTTCTTGGCAGAAGTGTTTACTTCTCTCTGTTCCACTTCTGTACTTCATTTCCTTGTCTTTAGGAATGTTATAAGTGGCAGACCAAAAGCAGTTGTGAGGTGCAGTTACTCCAGAATAAACGGTAAACCTCTAATAAGACATACTAAGGTTTTCTATATATTACAGCATTTGAGAAGGAGTTATGCTTTTCCACTATACATGAGCACTTTTATTTTTCCTTTATTTTTTTAACCGATACTAAATGTGATGTCGACAGACTGCTGGCCACTGATTGGCAGTGAGTGTCGTCACTGGAAGACTCAACATCCGACACACGAACCAAAGTGAAAAATGCCAGATCAGACTTACGAATCCTGAAAACAAGAGTTAATCTCCATCATTCAGCAAGGACATTTCTAAAATATTTAACAGAGGATTCCGGTGTATTCAGTGACAGTACTGCCAAAAGTCGGTGATCATGAGCCAAATCACAGCCATATTTTAGTTCAGACGGCATCTGTGCTCCGGTCATGCGGGAAAAACTGAACTCATCTTTTTCAATGCACTGATTCTAATAATTCAATACACTGAAAATAACTGCTTTGCTTGTCACTAGTATGTGTGTGTTGTATATGAAACAGATAAAACAGGAAAAAATGTATCACCCCCCCAGCTTTAGAAGCACCAGATGCACAGTTACACAGTTTCTCCTCTATACCATCAACTTGTCAGTTAGATCCTATCCTGACCAAAGTATTTAAAGATGTTTTCCATCAATTAACAGCCCCATATTATATCAAATTAATCTTTCCTTATTAACTGGATATGTACTCCAAGCTTTTAGTTACAGTTATTAAACCGCGACCCTCGACCCAGATGTTTTAGTCAGTTATCGACCCATATCAAATCACTTTGTTTTCCAAAATCCTAGAAAAAGCAGTTGCGAATCAGTTATGTGAATATTGTCATAGTAACAGGCTGTTTGAAGATTTCCATTCAAGATTTAGATTACATCATAGCACAGAAACAGCACTAGTTAAAGTTACCAACGACCTCCTCTCGGCCTCAGATAATGGTCTGGTCTCTATACTTGTCCTGTTAGATCTTAGTGCTACATTTGACACCATTGATCATAAAATTCTACTGCAGAGACTGGAGCAGACTCTGGGGATCTCAGGTACTGCCCTCTGCTGGTTTCAGTCATATTTGTCTCCTTAATTCCAGTTTGTCCACTTTAATGATAATGACTCATTGCAGACAAAAGTTAATTATGGAGTTCCACAAGGGTCAGTGCTTGGGCCTATACCTTTTACCTTATATATGCTTACATTAGGGAACATTAGAAAGCACAACATACACTTTTATTGTTATGCAGATGATACACAGCTTTATTTATCAATGAGGCCAGAAGAAATAAATCAGGTTGTTCAACTCCAGTTCCAAGTCCTGGATGACCTGTAACTTTCTACTTTTAAACTCAGACAAAACTGAGGTTATTATACTCCTTAGAGACACCTTAGAGACAAACTTTCTGACCTTATTGTCACTTTAGACGACATCACCATGGCGTCCAGTTCCACTGTAAGGAACCTTGGCTTTATATTTGACCAGGATATATCATTTGATTCACATATTATACAAATGTCCAAAACAGCCTTCTTCCACCTGCGGAACATTATGAAAATTAGAAACATTTTATCCTTAAAGGATGCTGAAAAACTAGTTTATGCTTTTGTTACATCAAGATTAGATTATTGCGACTCATTACTATCTGGATGTTCCAATAAGTCTGTTAAAACACTACAGTTAGTTCAAAATGCTACAGCTCGAGTTCTGACAGGAACTCACACTCACTCCCTCACACTCAGGGTATGAATATAACTTTATTACATGGCATTAACCTTGTTCTTTCTCTCCTAAGTCTGTGCCTTCCCTTCCTTCCTCTCTCTCTCTCTCTCTCTCTCTCTCTCTCTCTCTCTCTCTCTCTCTCTCTCTCTCTCTCTCTGAACTCATCGGCTGTAGGATCCAGATTCAGTTTTGATGCTATTATTATTATTATTATTATTATTATTATCACTAACAGCAGAGTATAATAATAATAATAATTGTCATTATTACTATTATGCTATGATTAAAGTTGATAACAGTATGATTTCTTATCAATAACCTCTGCTGCTGCTTGAATAAATGACACCGTAGTTCTATAAACGTGACATAACTGATTCTAAACGTGATACAACTGTTGTATATTTGCTCCTGGTCTCTCTTTTCTGTCTCTCCCTCACCTCCCTCCTTTTTCTTTCTCCTTCCCCTCTCTGTCCCCCATTTGCCTCTCACCCCAACCGGTCGGTGCGGCAGACGACCGCACATCTTTGAATCTGGTTCTGCCAGATTTTCCTTCCTGTTAAAAGAGAGATTTTTTTTCCCCCCTCTCCACTGATGCCTAGTGCTTGCTTGTTATGTGAAGTGTTGGGTTTCTCTCCTCTCTGTCATATTGTGAAGGTTTCAGCCTTACTGGGTGAAACAGATAAGAAGGCATGCCTTTTTTTATATTTTATATTTTATTTTTCTCATATTAGTTCGAAGGAGGTGCTTATTAGGTTTCATGAAGTAAAATTTTATGTATATATTATGTATTTTATGTAGGATTATAAACTAAATCCATAGTGGAAAGCATAAAATCAGAAGAAATTATTATTATTATTATTATTGTTGTTGTTGTTGTTGTTGTTGTTGTTATTTTTGTTGTTGTTATTATTATTGTTATTATAATTAATATTAATAACAACCAAACTGAGGATTGCTGATACTCATGGGGTTTCTTTGATTCTTTTGTGGCTACAGCAGCCTCAGGAGCACGAGAAGGGAAAAGGAGGGTGGGAGTCACATGGGAAGGAGTCATGTTGATGTCACATGGTTTGTGTTTGCAGGCTGAGCAGCAGCAGCAGCAGCAGCAGCAGCAGCAGCAGCAGCAGCAGCAGCAGGAGGAGTTTGGTAGAGAAGTTTGTTTAAGAGGAAGCTTGCGAAAGTATTTCGCGCAGCCCTTCAACAAGTGGCACCAGTGACCGGTGGAATTAAAGCGGAGCTCCTGTCAGTTAACGGGCGACGATGGAAATCCCTCCCATTAATCTGAAGGTAACGCTTCCTGTTTACACCATTTAAAGTGGTTGTTTGTCCCTAAAACGACATTTAACCGAGGCCGGTGTTAAATTACATGCTGAGGTCAACTTTGTTGCTCAGTTCCCGGTAATTCCTCTGTGTGGTTACACTTTATGCTGTTTAGTGGATGAGGCCGTGGTCGTGGATTACAGTATTAAAGACGTTCACAGTCTCCACTGCCTTGTTTTTATTGAGTAAACAACACAGTAGGAGGTGAGACATGGAAACTGTGATGAATTATATGTAAATGTTGTGGTAAATGGCCAGTAATTAAAGATTGACCCTTGAATGACAGTTGAAGAAACTAATTATGAATCTATAGGTAGATAAATTGTATTGTTTTCAAAACTGGCCATTTTTTTACGAAAGACAGATCACAACAAACTATAGATAAGAAATTAAATAATTCCCACATATAAGGTATCTTAATGTGTTTTCCCGCAATGCACAGTGATACTTACTGCTGAATTATTAAGACATTAAGACATATTTGGCAAAGATCAAACCCAAAGCTGATCAGCAATGAATAATAAATGAACTGTCATGTCATTTGGTACATATCTGATTCCTTCTTCTACATTTTAACAGAAGTTGAAAACTTATTTCTGTGATGAACCTGTGTGAGGAAGGAAACTGATGTGTGTGTGTGTGTGTGTGTGTCATGCTGAGAGAGAGAGAGAGAGAGAGCCTTTAAATTGAATTAGGTGTTTGTGTCTGGTCTAAAGGATCCATTGTTTTTAAAGCAGTATAAACAGTTTTTATTCAAAAGCTCTGAAATCTTTGTATTTCAAAATGAAGCCAAAAGAACACTCAGATTTACTGCATCACAATTTGGGCCATGAAATCAGTCACCCTGATCACGTTTTACGTTCGGTTCTTTAACTTCCTGCTTTGGTGTTTGTGAGCTCGCACAGATCTTGCAAAAATGCGACTATATTTAAGATTAAATCTTCAAATGTCTCTATTTGTCACATTAACTTCCAAAACAGTGCAGTTTACAGGGATTATAAAGCAGAGAAAATGAAGAGCAGTTTGGATTTATTTGCACATAAAATGTAAAATTGATTGCTGATTATTAAGTATTTGAGTTTCTTTTATTATGATTATTAATTACCAGTTTCTCAGTTTGACTGAAACCTTAACTCTTGTTTTTTGTCCTCCATTATAGGCCTTAGTACTGGTGCACTGGCTGTTGACAGTATGGTGAGTGGGACATTTTATTACATTGCTGGGGAATTTCTCTCCTACCGACACATACACACACAAGCACAGGATCACACAGCTATCCTTCTGAGGACTCTCGCTGATTTCCACTCATTTGAAAAGCCTAAACAAAATATTATCCCTAACCATAACCATAACCATAACCTAATCACAATCCTAATCTTAGCCTTAAATGTAACCAGTTCCTCAGAAATGAGGTTCTAGGACCAGGTTTGCATCTCCACGAGGACTGCTGGTCCTGACAAGGTCATAGATTATGCCAGAAAAGGTCCTTAAGAGGGAACAAGAACGAGTGTGTACACACGCACACAGACACACACTTGAATGTGAATATGGTCTTGTCTTCAGGGGATGCATGGTGCAGTGGCTGCCCATCTCCTACTCTTGGGGTAACTTCAGTGTTCTAGCAGTCGGGGTCTGGGCCATTGCACAGAGGGACTCCATCGATGCTGTGGTCATGGTGAGTGTTTGCCTCAGCTCCTTCACATTAGCTGTAATCTTAACATCATATGACACGTACAGGAGTCTAACTATAGGCCCTGCACTGTGTATCCATGCTAACCTACTGTATTTGTCTGTGGAATCTGGGGCAATCTGGGAGCATCTCTTTGAGAGAGATGGCCTTTTCTTAATTCAGCGCAGAGCACAGCAGTCATGCTTCACATGGTGCATTAGTTTGCAGCCCGGCTCTGTGTGGTTGTTTTACTTTTAGATTTGCCTCAGCAACCGTGTCTAAGGCAAGTTAAACAAAAAAGACAAACTAGTTGTACTAATTCTTCTTCAAATTGAAGACGGCTAATTCAGAAGCGTTGTTTCAGTTCATTCAGTGACACTTTTCGTGAGTTGTGACGAATGAAGGGTAAGAAAAAAAAAAAAAAGAAAATTGATAAATTGTAAGCTGAAGCACAGCGATTCTACGATGTTAAGAATCCACAGCATTTGAACTCCACTGCTACATTTCTGTACTGCTACCACAGACTTTATATAAGAAAGCTGACTCACTCTCTTATTTCATTTCTCTGTAGTTCCTGATTGGAATGATTGTTACAATATTGACCGACATCATCCACTTTGGGATTTTTTACCCGATTTTTGATTCGACGCCAACAGCGAGAACAGACTTGTTTCGCTTCAGCACAGGAATGGCCATCCTCAACCTGCTGCTCAAGCCTGTGTCCTGCTTCTTTGTTTACCAAATGTACCGCGAGCGAGGAGGAGAGTACAATGTCAACTTTGGTGAGTGCCACCAGTTCAGTATCATATTGTCTGAACAGTTTGAGAAACTGTTGATGTTTACTAGTTAAAGATAAGAGACAAAATGACAAAATGCAAATACTAAATGTAAGTAGACCAGCCAGGTTTCATCTTGCACATACAGATTCTGGTATAAATTCGCAACCAGTGAGAAATATTTTTAAGTATGAGGTTCCCACTATATATATATATATATATATACACCCAGCTGTGGGTGTGACCAAAGCTTGAGGTACGATGAAAGGCATGTGTCCAGTAGCGCTGATGCGAGTGTTGTTTTATGCTGTTTGTTATGAAAGGTGCAGCAGAAACTGGTGAAAACTCTCTGCTAAACCACTGGCAGATGATTCTGCAGCCAAACTTATTAGTTACAGACTTTACAGATAGTCACAAGACTTTAAATGCAAGAGAAATGTCTGAGCTGCAGTTTGACTGGCCGAGGAAATCATTTCACCCACGGGTTGTTTGTAATGTTGGTGTGACTCCCCGATCACCAGTTTTTACAGCATGAAGGAGCATATTTAACCCATGAAGGCTTAAAACCTGATCTGGCACCGTGGAGCGTTGATTTGAGAAACGTATGTGAAAAGAAGCAGAGACTGTAGAAGAGAAGAAATAGAGATCTTGTGCCGTCAGTGACCACCGAGGACAGTAGCTCTCGCCTCATGGGCAAACAAAAGACAAGTACTTGTCCTCCACTGATCTATCAGGACATACAGTATGTTCTTTGCTTAACCATGTGTCGTCATTGATTTGTGGACTCGGCCTGCTGACAGCTTTACCATCTGAAATCACACTGAACTGTGATAACTGCCAGACTCTTAGGTCATTTAAAATGCTACTCATGGATTCAGTTATGTGAAAATGAGTTTATATTCATGGTAGTATTGAATGGTTCAATATAGGGTTAGTCCGCTTTTCTCGTTTGCCTTCATGGAAAAAAATCAACTGAAAAATATTAGTTATTTTTTATTATTAGCTATGATATTAAGTTAAAATGTACTATATTGTAAATTATTGGGAATGTATAGTGCTTTCCAAAAGGCTTGGACCACTATAAGATTTCTTGTTTTAGTAATGCTATAATGACAATGCATTGTAATGATTTCTCAGTCATTTTATTGGAATACATCAAGAAAATACAGAAAAAGACAGAAACAGTAGCACAACCCTGGCTCTATTAAAAACTGGAGTGGAACCATAATTAATGTTGTTGGTAAAACCTGTGTTTGTCCTACTATTTCATGTTGACAAATGTCTGCTTTCCATGCACATGTTGTATGAGTTAAAGTCATCAACAGCTTGTTAATCTGAAAACCAACTTTCAGTCACATCATTTCAATCCAAAGCCAATGATCACAGAATTTGACAGACATAAAAACAACAAAGCTGCTGGGTGCCCTGAGACTTTTGCACAGTACTGTAATTAAATTCATCCTGCGTTGTTCCCCAACTCTGCAGCTGACAACATACTACATCTCCTGATTTCAGTATTTGGAGCATAATTAGAAACTGATGAAAGACTTCCCGCAATGGTTTTATTTTACTGCCACATACACAGAGCAAGTACATCCATTATTAGACTGTGGTTGGCTCATGGATGAATGTATCTGATGTTAGTTTCACAGAATGTGTGTGTGTGAGTGTTTGCTGTCTGATTGCATTATCTGGCATTAACATGGTTTCCCTGCTGCTCTGAACTCTCTGGAATGCAATTAATAAGGTGCATGTGCGTGAATTATGAAACCAGGGCTACCTGAATTTTGAATGACAACCATTTCTCTTTTAATCCTGGTTTAAATTATTTTTGGATTTGTAAGACAAATTTGACATTGCTTGGTACAATAATGTCTTTGAGAATTAGTAATTTGCATTTAATTAAACTCACCTGGGCAGCAAGTTCAGGGCTGTCAGGCTCTGGATTTAACTTGCTGGAGCAGTTTGTTTGTGTGTGTATAATATACATATTCTGTGGGTGCGTATGGGGTTTTGAGGTCCTACCACACAGCTATCGATCAGAATCATAAGGAAGGGACTTAACAGTAGGGCTGAATGATTTTTGAATCAATATCTAATTGCGGTTATTTTGACTAACATTGCAATTGCGATATTAGAGGGAATGGTAATTTTTATATCATTATTCTCATTTTTATTGGAATAACCTATTTAGAATGATTACTCTGTGATATTTGTGAAGGTCTGTAAGAAACGAAGATGTTTTCTTCAGTCTGTAGAATATGATGTGTATCGGTCAGAACAATATTTAATCTAAAATGATAATTTGACCCAATTGTTTGGTTTTAAGAAACATTGGTCCTCATGTGATATGAAATTTGCCATATTGTGATTTTGATAACATTTCAGTTAATTGTTCAGCCCTATTTAACAGTGTGTTTGTTAACTGTATACTTGCAGCAAACACTGGCATGCTTAACAGACTTTTTGAAAATTATTTGACCTATCATGTCATTACTTTGTTTCATTATAAATCACACTATAAAAAGTAAATCAGCTGTGCACCTTGAGAACTATGCGGGTTAAATGCTGGACAAAATAGCAAAAGGGGTTTGTCACTATATTTCCAAGGGTTATCATTATATTTTCAAATTTATTCAAGTATCACTTTAAGGTGCTGTCAAACTATTTAAGTTATTTATTTATAAGTTATTTCTCAAAAGATAGAAGTGCAACCTTAAGTTAAAGTTTAAACTTTAGTTTTTTTTTTTTTGTTTTTTTTTTTAACCTGTCCTGCAGCAGCTCAGGCATACAGAGTCTTTCATACTCGACCTGTTGTTAGTTTATTTATTTATTTATTTATTTATTTGAGACCAGGGAAGGGGAAGACAGAAGAGGGAGAGAGAGAGAGCGAGGGAGGGAGAGAAAAACAAGCACAGTACAAGTTGGACAAGTGGCAATACAGGGGCAGTAATTATGACAAAAATAATATGAATAAAAGAACAGAACAAATTTAAAGTTAAAAAAAAAAAAGGAGAACACAATACCACAGCAACAACAACAAGAGGCAAGCACACCCTGAATCCAGCTCCCCAGCTGGCAGTGCCTCCTTCCCCATTCACAAAGGAGCACAAGCCAGTTCAGGCTGTGATAAGACCAAGACACCCACAAGCACCACAGGAGCAGCAGCGAGGGGGAGGCTCCAGAAGAGCACAGCCTCCCCCAGATGCTGGTAGAACTCCTGCTCAGGATATTGCAGCGTCCAGACCCACAAGTTAAAGTTTCAACCTAAAGTTAATGAGTATTGCACCACAACTGCATGACATGTAGAAATTACTTTTTAGAATTACAATTTATATGTATTTATCTCTTAAAGATTTTGGAGTTCTTGAGTTATTCTTCTTGAGTTCTTGCGTTACAGTCTGATGTTGCCTTTTATAGTCGGCTAGCCTGCTACTCTGCAGACCTTGGGTTAGATGTTCTCTGCTGAGTTGTGGTTACATTGGTGATTCAGTTCTGCTCATTTTTTAACAATTTCTCTTAACCAATTATCTCACCTGTTTTCTCTTGCATGTCATCGTCTGACTCCCGCTTTGTCACACTGCACCGTTTTGTTTTTTCTAAGTGAATACTTGTGTTGTCTCATGTTTTTCCTGTTATGATCTCCTCTCCTCTCCTCTCCTCTCCTCTCCTCTGCCGACCTTTAAACTCTCAGACTTAGAGACCTCTGTGGACAGCCGCTGCACTACGGATAGCGCTGACAGTGCCTTTATTGGCCGCCGCTATTGATTCCTGGCTTCATTTTTTACCATTTCTCTCCTTCAGTCATCCTCTTCCATCCCCTCACAAACAGGAAGTAAGATTACAAATCAGGCTGCTGGACGAAATGAATAGTGCTGTTTTGTCGTTGTTATGACGTGTGTTGTCATTCTTTCTCTTCATTTTTTTGTATCTGTTTATTCCCAACTTTGCCAATTTTCATTCCCTTCTTTTACCTGTCTGAATACTGTCAGTACAGCATGTTTGTATTCCCATCCGTTGTATCATGTGTTTGCGGGTTTGCATCCATGTTTTATTCATATTTTACTCTCCAGACACCTCATTAGAGTTGGTGTATTCCGTCTACTTTATGTCTAAAGCAGAGCTGCATGGTGGTACCCATTCTCAAATCGACACCTCACCAGTTAGTCCATCTTGTGTCGTGTTCAACAGGCTGCCAAAGTGAAACATACAGTATGTTAAAGAAACACTACACTATATGATGTTGTCATGTAAAGATGAGCCGTGTCCGTGGGACACATGGACAGTGAGCTTGATGTATTCTGGTGGATATCAAAGCATCACAGACGTGGGACATATTCCTAACAGCATCCCTGAATGCAGTATGCCTAAAAGCTTCGTTCATGTCCACTGAGCATGCACATGCATCTGGATGTGTAAACAGGTAGTTAAATCAGGAAGTGAATGTGTAACTGCGTCATCATTTCTAAATGTCTCAACTTTTGCCATCCAACCTAAAACCGTTGAGTGGATGTAGTCTACTGGTTTGCTGGCTGGGGATAACCCTGAAGTAACAATTACGTAAAATAGCCACTAATACATTACTGGCAAAAAGAAGTTTCTGTGAACAGAAGTCTATGGGGAAAATAGCCTACTTCTCTCATGATTTGTCATTTGAACATTTTCCTGAAGAGTTAAAGGACTTGTTAGTTTCAGTTGTCCTGCAATAGAACATGATGTCAGTTTGCACGTATGAGTGGACACCAGCATGATTGACGGCTGGGATCATCCAATAGGAGCCAAGTTGCAGGGTAGGCCTGTAAATTTCCAGTTGCAAAACCTCAGCAAGACACCAGTAAAATAGTGAACCTGGAGGCTACAAAGCAAGAGTTAAAATTCTTATAGATGATGTCATGACTGGTTACCACTTGACAAAATTGCAGTCCTGTAGTTTTTAAATGAAAACAGAGCCAGCAGCGTTTTTCCTTTTACTTTTTCATTTTTGCCAGGGTAGCGTGAACAGCATTGGTATCAGGAGCAGAATTGATTTGATCTGAAACCATAATAAATTTTACTGTTGACTTGTTGTACCTTTCATTAGCAGGTTTGTGCTGTACATTCATTCAGGATGACGAATGCCACATTTGTGACTGTGTGGTTGTGTATGTGTGTTGAAGGCTTCTGGCCTGTTTCTGCAGGTTTCCCCTCTGTATCAAGAAACAGAGATGCCTACCAGTCCATCGACCAGCAGGATGAATCGTCCAACCCAGCAACTCCTTTCAACCAGGCCCAGGACAGCAAACCACCGATTCGTGCCTACTGAGAGAACCGTGCAATGAACAATACAGTTTTTTCCCCTCTGGCTGTTTTTATGCAGCAGTGCAGTGCGGCAGTTATTGAGGCAGTTATTTTGGAAATCAATTCCAAAACAGTCAATTTATTATCAGTCCTCTGAAGGTAAAAAAAAATTAAATATGTTAATTATATTATAAGATGAATTCTGTTTTGGTTTTACAATGATATGTGGTATAATCAACCCCCTTTTTTCTTTCTAAATGTTTTTTTTCATACATTGCTACTGAATAAATACAGAGGAACAATCGCTCTATCACTCCCATACTGTTACTCTTTTACTGGCTTGAGAAGTGTTGAATGTAATTTCTCTGTTTACAGGAGTTTTGTTAGTTGACTTTTTCAAGTGAAAAAGTTCTTATCTTAAATCACTGGACAGGTTTAAACAGGAGTGCCATGCTTTCAAAGCTACCTTGTGCCTTTGTACTGTTCCATCTAATGATTTTCAGTTGAAGACATGATGACCAAAGTCTCAGGCCAAATCATTTATCCGAATGTTGCAATATCCATGTAACAGCTGCACTGCATCTATGAAACATCTGAAAAAAAAAGAAGATGTGTGTTAATGATCAGATTTCCGTATATTAAAAAACACGTTTTCATTTCAAACCAAGTGTTTTTTTTTGTTTTTTTTTTCAGTTCTCTTCTGCAAGTGTAACAAGCACCGTGTAACTCAACGTATGATAACATACTGGACATGAGATCAGAATTGACATTTTGATTTAAAAGACACAGAGGCTGTTCGGTTCTGATCAGGTGTCACCGAGTTAAAGGAAAACGTGTGTATTTTAATGCAAATACGGCAGCTGCGTTTTAATTTGGGTCTTGATTTTACCTTTTTTTTAAAGGAACAGTCATATTTGCTGTATTTTGTTTTGGCTTTGTAAAATGATTGTCTGTCATTCATTCCAAAGTTGGTACTGATATGAAATGTTATGTAACACATTTCTTTCTTAGAAACAATAAAGAATGTTTCATTCCATTTGTGAAATTAAGTGTGGGTTGTATTCACTTGTTTTATTATTAATATTTAAATTCAACCATCTACCCTGTTTTTTTTGCAAACCATTGTGGACTTTCCCACATACATTCAGGCTGTGCTAAATCATGTCCAAATTTAACCCCGACCAGTGCAGTATGTACCATAAAAGCTCCTGTGTTAAAATACATTATGTTTAAATTATGCAACAAGCTACATGAAAGTTAAACCCTTGTTTTCTTTCACTTGCAATGCAAACAGAACAAGTGAAGAAAACTCTGTGTGTAATAAAAAAACATCTCATTTCCACATATCCTCTTTATCGAGGTCTGTGCTTCAATAAAGTACCAGAACTATTTGTCGTAAACAGGATGTAAACTTCAAGGCAAGGTTTGTGTCTCTGGTTATTTTCATTATTGCCCAGCGATAACTTTGGTGTGGGTCGAATTATTTGAATCCATTAAATTATCCTCTGCCACAAGGTGGAGTAGTGGAAAACACAGTTGCCTTGCAGCAACAAGGGAAGGACAACGGTTCAAACCCTGGTTCCTCCACCTTTCTGTGTGAAGTTTGCATGTTCTCCCTGTGTGTGCATAGGTTTTGTCCGAGTTCTCTGGTTTCCTCCTAGAAGTCCAAAAAAGATACAGCGGTTAATTTGACACCAAGTTGATAGTAGGAATGTGCAAATGTGAGAGTGAATGGCTGTTTGTCTGTGTGATATATACTATAGCAGAGCCTCATGGGTGCTCTTAAGAAAAACATGGGTGGTAATCGAATTAATGCAGCAGAAAGAGTAGCAATATAATACAAAATGCACAGCATTCCCCTGACTTTACTCTTCAGAGGACAGGCCAGTCATTTCTGTTGTGTAAATAGCAACTGTAAATGGTGGACTGTCATGTTGCACAGAGAGACTGAAGCATCACGATTTAAAACATGGATTCCCAACACATCCATCATATCTGAAACTAAATGAGACTCGAGATCATCCTCTGTTGTAAAGTAGTAACATTTAACATACAGGAGGTTTCAGTCTGATGGTATGTTTGTGTGCATGTGGGATTTTCTTTTTGGTCTCCATCCTTGCGGCTCTCACTCCTGTCATCTGACTTACTACCCGGTGTAGTTACCTTTTTTCTGTCTGTCCACTCTTGTGCCTGTGAAGACTAATGAGACTTCATCATTTATTTTGTTAAAGTGACTTCATTGCAGCAGCCTGGATTCTCCTTGCCTATGCACCAACTACCATCAGTGACAGTGCGAGGTGTTTGGTTAATTAGGCCAAATAAGCCCAGAGCAGAGTGACTGGAGTCATCACTAAATATTTCAAGTAATAATTTAACTGATGTCAGCAGTGAATTATGTTGTGCTCTCTTTATTTTCTTTTATGAGAGTTTGTTGGTGAGCCAATACTGGGGAATGTGTGCTAATGTTAAATTTGTATTCAGTCGAAACGGAGGGTAAAGAGAGGTGTGAGAGAAGATGAGGAAAGTGACGGTGGAGAGAAGAAAAAGGAGGGGAAGCAGAGCACAATATGCTGTTGATGAATAAGGAGTCACTATAGGCTACATCTCCTGAGTCCTGTATGCATGCGGATTTGACACATCCTCAGGCTCACACCGGTGATTCCTTTGAGTCAAGGACATGCTCACATGCTGCCATT
Source organism: Brachirus orientalis (assembly GCA_016785285.1). NCBI lineage: Eukaryota > Metazoa > Chordata > Actinopteri > Pleuronectiformes > Soleidae > Brachirus > Brachirus orientalis. The sequence continues at coordinate 11,186,351 of JAFBJR010000194.1, read as the reverse complement.
GTTGTTTCGATGTAATAAAAGGAACTCAATTTGTCAGTTCTGTTATTGCATTAGTGACAATCCCGGGAGAGGTTTTGAAAGAATGAATTTGTGGGCATTGGGAGTGCAGACCTTCAAGAAGGGTCTTATTTAGAGCCTCAATATTTCTGAAATCAAATTGGCCAGATGATTTTTTCTAAAGGGGTTGATGTTGTTTGTCTCTGTGAAAAGAAACTAAAGATTTTTGGAGCCTATAATATTTTTTTTGATGGAAAATCCACTGGGCATATTTGGCTTTATAGTCCCTGAGATTAATATTGGTTCCAACAGCATCAAGGCTCGAGAGTTGCTCCAACACTGCGGTTCATCGTGTCAATCTTTACAGGTGCAATATGCAACAGTCAACCTTGCAAGATGTCAGGAAAATAATAACCATGTAATAATAATTACAATAACAGTATAATGTAGTAGATCACTGATCCCTTTAGAGTGTGATGTCCTTGTCTGTGTGTCTATAGATATTCCGCATTCAAATAGTGTCATCTGTCACGTTCACATAATTCGGAACATTTTAACTTGCATGTCCAGTACAGGCACAGTGAGTAATAAACTGCATGGTAGTGGCAGAAGCCCAACCCCAGAAAGCTCTTCTTCTGGTCTTGACACACATTTTGTCATGATCATGCTTTTTTGGTCTGACATGCTGGTTCTCAGTTTTGTGTTTTGTACCTAAATCAGATTTTAATACCGCAACCTTACTAAAATGACAAAACCACATGTCATTAAACTCACAGTCGTGGTTTTGTTCATTGTTTCAGTTATTTCTTAGTATTGGTCTAATTCTTTCAGTGATAGGACAAGTTACTGTTTAATATGAGTACTGATTACTGAGTATTTTACTTCTTTCCCTGCCCTTTGCAACGTAACTTTTTTATGTAAATTTAAATAATTAAAAGAAACTCAAGGCTAAGACTGTGCACACATGTCTATATATTTTGAAACAAATTAAAGTAAAATGCAGACCTCCTGTTGTAGGCTGAGCACATGGGAATAAATATGTGACCCTGAGAGCTGCCTGGGTCAAATTAAAACCATGACAAGGATTTCGGGATCAATTATACAGCACAGAGGCAGTGAGTGATAAACAATATTGACATGCCTTGACCTCTGTTTGAGTTAAGATGCAGATGATAAAGAATCCCTCACCTGCATGGAGGAAAGTGATGGAGTAATAGCCTCTGTATCTTGAACATCATACTCAACCCACACCCAGAGCCTGGAGCTGCTCAATGTTCAGTGTTCAGAAAACTACGAGGTGCAGACAGGGTCCTAAACCCTCAAAGAGAAAACCAATGTTCATAGGCATAACTGATTCACAAATGACATGTTAATGCCTCAAGCATTTTCCAATCACCTGGCAGGGTTCACTCAACCCTTGACCTTTTCACACTCTAGTCTAGCATCATGCATCTGTCATTGGTGATAACAGCATCAAAATTGATTGCAATTACCCTCCAGTCCACTGCAGCCACCAGAGACAGGGGTCAACAAATCCCTCATCTCACCATTAAGGAAAGAACTCACTGGTTAGTTGTTGTAAACCAAATTTCCTCGGGGCTTTCGCTTTAATGACTGAAGGCAGCAGAGGAGAGAAAATCTGACTTTTAGGCCCCACTACATGTTAAAAATGTATGTGAAGTTTTCAATACAATGTGCACGTTGTTCAAATGGTTTAAGTCATGAGAGCCTTATTGCTAACACTAATGTGATGTAAATAATCAAGACAGAGATAAATAGTCCACTGGTAAACTTCTCCTAGGACAAATGTAACTATTTCGAACTCAACATGGTAAATATAACTTTATTTGAAGGCACAATAAAACACTAGAGCCTACAGTACTCTGACAACTGAAAGAAAAATATTACATTTGATTATCTTTCAAATGTCACTCCTCAAAATTTGTAATACTTTTCTTTCTCACATAATGTGAGATGATGCTAATTTAAGATCAGGGATTATATTATAATGTCTGAGTGTTCTCATTTTATGTATCAGGTTTGCTTATTCTTAAGAATTGCAAGCTTCAACCAAAGGTGCACTGTCTCATGGTACGGAACACTGCAGTCCGAGAATCTAATAAAACATAAAATAAAAATATTTCTGTTTATTTTCCTTTGGATGCAGCAGGACATTTTGGTGGAGCAACTGGACCAGCTCAGTTTCTGTAGTGTTCTCTTGTCTTGTAGATGTAGTCATGGCTGAAGCTTTTGACAAATGATCGTCACAACCACCTGCTCCAAGCAAGAAACCATGTTCAGAGAAATCTTACAAATAATACTTATTTCTCCTAAAAGCACCTTTTGTAATGTTAACACTATATTTCCATCCTCATTAAATAACCTCTTTTTGGTCTAATTGTACTCTTTTTAATGTTTTACTTTTTCCTCCCCCCTCAATAACCCAGTTTTTTTCATGGTAATCATAAATATAATATATATAATAATATAATAACTCCACCTTCTATCTTTAATGTTTTAAAGACTTAATGTTTATTTCTTCTTGTATCCTCTGTGAGTGTCTACTCTGGTGACCGCTGTAAAGTGAAATGAGCAAAGGTGTGTCTACTTTTAATTATTAAACCCCTGTTAAAAAAAAAAACCCATTTGATGAACTGTGTAGATGTTTCTAAAAAAAAAACAAAATAACCTTCAGAGTTTATTTTCCTTCCAGCAATAGGTGAGGCAGCCCAGCAGAGAGGGTGAATAATCAGCAGTGAACATGGACCTGGTAGTTCGATGAGTGCAGATGATGAATGACCATGGGGAGACTGTACACGACCAAAGCGCCGGCACAGCTATTTGTTACTCTGCTGTCACAAATGTATTTTTAATGAATGTGCACCTTCGACTCCTCTGCAGAGCAGGAGTCTTCCTTAAAACCACCATGACCCCAATATTTCCATTGAAGCAGTGGCTCTGAACAAACCCACTTGAGCTCCCGTAGCATAATGTAAATAACCTTCTCCTCCTGTTTGCTGAAGCCATCAGTCTAGCTCCTCATTATTTCATCCTTACCTGTGCTGAAGAGAGAGTCCACTTCTGTCCCTGAGCTGGTAGCGAGTGGGGAGGTTTCACCTTGAAGTGCTCCTATGTTCTTAGCATTTGGTTTGTGGAAGACGTTTTTATTAAAAAAAAATCCTTCACAAATAAAGAATTTCCACTTGGCGGCAGTATCACCTGGATTGGATTCTAATGTCTCTGGTGACGGGGCAAATATCTTCACGTTCTTCATATTGTCAGTTTTAACATAGGATTTGGGCTGTATGAATAAAACTGATTTGATTTTGTATTAAAATACCACCATGATAAATTCAGAGGAACATACAGGGACGTATGGAGAATGGAGGTTAGAGAGGAGGATAGTTGCATGTATCTGCTTTTCCTGCAGGGCAAATGCCTAGAGCATTTTGCAGACACCAACATGTGAAGAAGGGCAAACTAGGAAGAATACATTTCCTGCAGCAGTGCACGGCATCCATGTCAGCTCAAATATTGACGATGAGTGTGGAGTCTAAGGTGAAGGCCAGCCCTGCAATATTCACCAACATCTGAGAATCCATTTTTTTTCCATACTTTGCATGTAGATGTAGAAAGTGCAAGAAGCAAACCACACTGTAGAAATTACCATGGAAAAGATTTGCTTTATTATGAATTAGACTAATGCATGAGGGGACACACACCATTATGTGACCTTTGCTGACACCCACAATGACAAACACATACAGTTGCACTGCTCCATCTGTGCTATCACACTGGTTCAACAATCTTCACCCTGAGTCGGGTAATGTATCATCTGTCTTATGCAAAGCAAAGATACTGCGGAAAGCAATCCCACACACACTGTAGATAAAAAGACAAAAAACGAGTGATCGTCCACACCCTCAGCATAGTAGCAGTGGTAGCACAGACATGCAGTCCAGATAAGTATTCACCACTCCATGTCAAGGTAATTCTTTATGAAGCTGTCATCTTTGTCCACTTGGAACAAGGAGGATTTTCCTGTGAGGCTCTGAGAGCTGTGACACTTTGACCTGCGTGTATGTCTGTTCAGGCACTGTCTCTCCATGAAGCTGTTGACAGGTCCCTTCTTGTGAGAAAATGTCATTTATAGTATCTGGACAGTTGTAGGAGTCAGATTCCATCTTGTGCTGGATGTTGCAATTGAACTGAAGGCATATTGCTCCATGGGGTAAGGAAAGGAAGAGGGGGAACGAAATGAAATGACACAGTGTTTATGAAGGCACCTCATTGTGGCCGGACGTCTCCGCTGATCCCCTCCGCCTGCTTGGATGATCAGTTTTGACACAGCTCTCCCCAGATTCAAGGATCAGTGGGCGGTTGTTCTTGTCTCTGTCCTGCTCTGTGACACAGGTCTGGTTGTCACTGTCAACAAAAAAAGAAACAAGCTACATACAGTGTTGTGTACATGTACATGCATTTGACATCAGTTTCTAGTTTTATTCCAAAGCCCTGATACAACTGAACAGTGAGGCCAAATGTAGAAATAAGATCTGGGGTATGCATTATCACAAATTTTGATAAAAGGTCAATTTTCTTTTTTAATACTGTGATTCAAAATATTATCATTGCTATATGGGTTTACAAGGAGTCACATTTACTTTTGTTGTTTAACTTAAACTGATCATTTTTGTTAAAAACTGATTTATTTTTTCAAGCAAGCAAACGCGTCCCGGTGACTTTATCTGGCAGTTCATCAGGTTAAGTGATTTTCAGTCAAGTTAACATCAGGTATTATCGTATCTTATGTATTATCTTATCTGTACCATCAAGTTTGCAAGTTACATTATCATAATCATCAATGTGGAAAAATATAAAATATATTTGACAACATCAACGTTATCTCTGTTTTCTGCTCAGTCCGCTGTGGATTAGTTGTCAGGACAGCACCACACTTGAGCGTCATTATAGTTTTATGGTGATAGAATCATAGCTTCAGGTGTTTTTAAGCTATGATAATCTGTTCCTTCTTTTTTTCTGCTTTTGAAACTTACAGACATAAGTTAAATAAAAGTTGAACACTTGGTCACTTAGTCAAGATAATGGGTAACTGTAAGTTTGACCTTTAAAAGCTTCCTAAGTTGTGCTTAAATTCCCCAAAGTGGTGTTAAGAACTTATTTCACATAACTTACTGGGGAATAATGTTTTACTGTGCGTTATTGCATTGATTAAAAATCTCTAATCTCTCTTAGCTTTAGTCCCTCCTCTCTTTAAAAAAGATAAAACAAACTGGTGCCTTTTTCAATATTGCCATAAAATCTTTCCTGCTCTGTAGTTTTTTTTAAAAAAAAAACAACCTAGATAATGTTGACTTTATGCTATAAGGCTTTACAAACAGACAAACCTCAGTTGGAGATATTTGTACCTGCTGTGACTCTCCTTTGCTAATGAGCTGTCTTCATAGATTTTTAACATTGTTTCTGTGCGGTCGTCATGATGCTCTTTAGGCTCCTGAAACCTGAAAAATATATTTTTAAATATGATGATTATGACAAGAAAAAAAACAAACAAACAAACATCCGACTCTCAGGTCGTTTATTCCTAGTGAGAATGCACATCTGTAAAAGACAGGTCACAGTGAAAACAGCTCGGTGAGCTGCTCCGACAACAGTTTGGTTAAAGTACAGTTCAGCTACAGATATGCACTGTTTTGGATGGTGGCTTCTCTGTGTCACTGGCCACCACAGCATTCTTCTACTTAAACCAAAATTTCAAGAAAAACTGTTTTGCACATATTGCTTTTTTTTATTTCATTATATATTGACATTGCACATAGTATTTCTACACGGAATCCGGAGATATTCATCTTATATATAAACTATGGTCATAGTAAAGATGAATCATGTGAACCAGTAAAAGGTTTCACTTTGTTTGATGACACTGTACATGTATATTTGTTCTGACTGACACAATCTACAACACGTGTGACACACACACACGCATGTACCTGGGCTCGAGTCTCTCTTTGACCTTGGCGATGGACATGATGTAGGGGCTGATCTGCCTGGCGATGGTGGTTAGGTAGAAGTTCTCCTGTTTCAGCTGCATTAGGTCCAGCAGCTGAGCTACAGTAGGAGCACAGAGATTCGATCAAAATGTATCAACAAAATAAATCAAAATGAACGATTTATCTCTGTTATTGTCATCACTGTTAGAGACAAACCTTCATAGATCTCCTGCTCATTAGTAACCCTCTGGAATGTCTCATCCCAGACCTGTGTGGAAGATGTAGTAAAAGAGATGAAAGTCACGATAAAGAACATTAAATGAACTGCAATCAGTTGACTCGTGGGATACCTTGACATTTAGTGCTTTTCTTTTCCCTAGTCTCCCTCTGCAATCTTAGCAGATTCAATTTAAAGCAATGTATGCCACCTGGCTGATTAGTGTGAAGCTGAGCTTACTGATAGAGGACACATGTAGAAGCTTGCAGTGCCTGGTAGAGGCAGGTATTTGCTGAAGGTCAAAACATAAAGGTATAACCTGACACACCTCTTCAAACATGACTCTCATAGTTTCCACAGTGGAATACTGGGAAGTTATCTGGCTGTCGATGTACAGCGACCTGTCCAGGATCTCGCCCATTTTATCTGTGTTGATGATGGAGTGGTGCTTGGTCAAATCTCGGTGCAGCTCCTGGACCTGGTCCTTCAAATTCTGAATATCTGTCTGGAGAGTCTATAAACACACACACACATACTGCTTTCCATGACTTCAGAGGACATTGCATTGACTTACATTAAGTTCCTGGAGACTTACTCTAACCTTAACCATAATTACTTGTGCCCTAACCCTGACCTTAACCTTAACCTAACCGTAACCTCAGCCTAACTTTGAAACATGTCCACCTTAAAATGTAGTCAATTACAATATGGGGACTTGATTTTTGTCCTATAAGGAAGACAAATGCCCAACATGTGACTGTAAGAACAGTTTTAGGTCCCCTCAAAAAAAAGGAATACCAGGAACACACATGTTGAAATAAGGTTTGTCAAGCATTTCAGCTCAAAAACCACAGTCCATCCAAAAAAGAGAATTGTTCAGATGAGTACATGCTTCTGCAGTTTCACTCATTTACTTTGAGGATTCTGTCATTTACTGTTGTGAATCCAAAAATTACAAGTTGCTGCAGCAGTTATAGTCCAAATACGGATGTATGGACAGAAAACTAATATCCTCTATCTTTTCTTATATTGACATGAAACAAACAATGACTTTGTCTGTAACTTTGCTCCTAAGGTACTTTAATCTGGTTCTGTAGTAACATGGAAAATAAGCATCTTAGCTCCTTCACTCTACACTTTGTGACATAGCGGTGTTGCTGACACACAGTGCTCACCCTGTAGCTGTTCTCATAGTTACGACAGTGCTCAGTGAATGGCGTTTCCCTGCCCTCAGCCAGGAGAACCTTGGTGCAGATGTTGCGGTGTGAGGTCGGCCTTCGACCGAGTACAGATTCCAGGGGCATTTCACTGAGAGATGGCGAACGGCAGGACATGGAAAGAGGGGACTGGAGCCTAAAGAGAGGAAAATAATCATGACTGCCTTTTATTTTCCACATTATTATCTGTGTCTCTACCATTTGATGAGTTTAAAACAAAAATCTCCATAACATTGCCTGTAGCTGAGCTTTGGCTCTTTAACGGCAAGAGGATTCATGTTTCATATTAAGTAAACTGATCCCAATTATTCTAATGTATTAGATTATTATAATGGTCAACAACACTGGGGCTGGCATCACCTTCTACATTCAGCTGTACTCAGGCCATATAGATATGATCTAACAGTTATTCTTCATGTAGCAATAAAAAATGTATATAGTTTTTTTTTTACATCACTTTCTATTGCTGCTATCCGTAGACAACTGTGTGCACATAGTGTGCAAAAAGGAGATCAGATCCTGAGCTTCTATTATAGAATGCCATTAGCCTACTCTTTAAAAGATATAAAATGACTTTGTGACTTCATATCAGAAATACTTTGTACTTAACAATTCTGTATAACCTTCTCAGTCAGTACAACTAATGTTGATTTACACAATAAATGCCTCTCCCACACTCTCCTTCTTCTGAGTACAGTGTCATCTGCTACTTGACCCTAAGCTGGTAAGATGCAACTCAAATGCTTCATTCAAACACAACCTTGATGATAGCTTCCATCTCACCATAATGTTTGTATATTTCATTTTCCTCAATTTTTTCCCATTTTTTTCCCCTGCTATTTTAATTTCTTATCTATTTATGTTTAAAGCCACCGTGTGCATGGTGGTGGAGCGCGCTCTTTGTATATTGAATCCTTTGCAGTGGCCACATGTTTGACTACTACGTACATGACGGTTCTGTTAAATGCCTCTCCCACGCTCTCCTTTCTTTCATTACAATCTCACATCTCAGTGGAGGCTATAAAATTTCCAAAATAAAATCTTTTTCAATCAAAGCAAACCGATCCATTTTCGAATGGAATGAATAAGAAAATAAAAAAAAGTTCTTTCTCTTCGTAATCCGCCTGAAGAAAATCAACACACAGTCAGAAGACCACCTCACCATTACTGTCAAGGAGCACGTCAAAGTATGCATTTATTTGGAGTCCACAAACATTTTCAAAAGACATCTCTTGCATCTCTTTCCTCTTGACTGCTGACTTCCATTCACAGTACCATCTATGTAAATGAACATGTCAACTTCTATTATGTTAAATTACGATAGAATTATTGTCAGCCAGCCGGCTATCCAACAAATCCCTGCCTGATTTGCACCCTGCAGAAGAGGCTTTCAGGATGTGTCAGACACAACAACACATTCAGTTGTGCTGATGAGTAACAGGCTTCACCATGTGGGTGACATGCTGTGCTGCCAGTAGGTGAAGAAAAGCCTGTTTCCTGCTCCTGAACTGAACCTTGTGGACTGACCACATTGTGGACTCAAGCAACTCATGCAACTACTGTCGCTTTTTTTTTTTGAGAATAAGAAGATAAACCATGACTCTGACTTTAAACTCCCACACATCAGTCCGTAAAACACATTTACTTGTAACTTCATCACAATCACGAATGTTTCAAGACATGCAACTGAGTAAAGGTGAATTTACTTAAGGATCACTGTACAAGTTAAGTCACAAGCCACATACCCATGATGACACCCAACTGTAGAAGGCTTCATTGAATTCAAAATGATAAAATATACATGTACTGTACGTGCTCTTACCTCTGGTAGTCTTACTCCAGCCTTCTTATCTAAAGGACCTGCCCCTTCTGACTGCTGCCACACACATACACACACAAACACATGCACACACACACACAGCTTCCTCTGACATCCCCAGCCTCTGTCCTCCCACCAATGACGCCAATTAAAGTCTTGGCCCGTACTAAAGCAGTGACATCAGCAGCCTGGAACAAAAGCGACCCAACAGCTCCACATAAATCCCAAAGAGTTCTGTGAAATTATGATAAAAATAGTGCCAGATGGTCGACCGGCCACCAATCCATGTCCACTTTACATCTTGCGCTGGCACTAAACAAGTTAGAAAAGAGAGTTGTCAGTGTGCTGGAAATCATGGATGATGATATGGAAAAAACTCCCATGAAGGGAGGGTATGTACTGTATGTACATTTCTGTGCAAAAGTAGTAGGCCACCATAAGAGTTCTTGTTTTTGCAATGATTTAATGACCATACAGTATAATTGCAGTATTTCTCAACCACTTCATTGGAACATATCCAGAAAATACAGGAAACGTGTTTGTAGATTTAAAATTGTCTGCAAAAAAATTCTGCTTCTAGAGGCTAATCAGACATTGTTCCAATCCAAATGCCAATGATCACAGAATTTGACTGACATAAAATCAACGAAGCTGGTGGAGCCCGAAGACCTTTGCACAATGCTGTATGTACGTGTGCATGTATGTAGGCAGGTGGAGAGACAGAAAACAGCCCTTTGTTCTGATAGGTACAACACTTTCATACTGTTTCTGCACTTCTAAACAATTCACTGATGTTCTGGTTTCCCAGGTTGCAAGACAAATCACACTCAAAGTCAATGTCAGACAAGTATCAAACATAAAAAACATTTCTGTCCAGTAACTGTGACCATGTATGTCTGCACTTTTCCATCCATCAGTGTTATCTCTTGTGTTTCTGTCCTGAGCACAGCAGGACAGGAGTTCTCCATTACAGGATTACCTTCTTCCCAGCACTGGTACAACAAGGTGACTTACATGAACATTTTAGTGAACAGAGCTTGTGCAACACACACAAAACACACACACACACACACAATACATGCCATAGCAGGACTCAGTGTGGCGCCTCCTTTCCTCTCACTGCAGTCATCGCCGTCTACCATCTGTAGTTACAAACCATTTGGGGATTTTGACTTTGGATGCTTTGCAAGTGCGAAATGTTCTGCAAAGTTTCTGCAAAGGCTTTTTACTTCTTTGAATGTAGCCATGGTGATATTTAAGTGGTAAACACAAAGTGCAGAGGAAGGGATCAACTAGTCACTCCATATCCATGATATCTGGCAGCCGGTAAATTATCGTACCTTGTTGCAGCACTTGTAGATCCAGCGACAGAGGGAGGGCAGCGCTGTCCCAGCAGCAGTAAGGGCTCCAGACAGCGGGCAAACTCACTTCTGTAGTCCGTGTTGATCTGAAAACAGGCACACAGAGCACGTAATTCAGTCTTGCATGAATATTAGAAAATAAATTCCTACTATATGATTTTTATAAAAACATAAATAAATTTTTAAAAAATGGCTACATGGCTGCGTAGTGGCTAACAATCCTGTCTAACAGCAAAAAGACCAGGGTTTGCAACCCGGTTGGACCGAGGGCCTTTCTACATGGAGTTTACATGTTCTAAAGCAGTAGACAATGAATGTATATAAAAAAATGAAAATCTCTGACAGAAATAAGAACATGAAAGAAGCTCAATTAAATGCAACTTTATCAAAAAAAAAGGCAGCAGTTTGACTGTGGGTATTGGTCGAATATGTGTATCTGTGTGTGTGTTATCAAACAAATACTTTATTTTACTTTACTTGTGTTTGCATTATACAATGTAACTGTGACGCATACTGATTGATATGCAATATTTTCACTTCAAATGATCATTAAATTTTGGTATCAGCAGGGTCAATACTGACTTGTGTGGAAAAACACTGATTAAGAGTAGAAATACTGACAAAGATGAAGATGAAGGGGAGTGTGATTTGTCATTTTGTCTGTTTTTCTGTATGTCTATGTATAATATTCTGTCCGTTGGATAAATCTGGCACGCTCACAACATAGTGGTGTTAACTAATGTGTGTCGTTTCTAATAAACAGATAAATAAATGAATAAACATGGTCTTTAGAGCCACAGACAAGGACCTGGTAAAACAACTACAGTGAATGACATTAGCTGGTGTAACCCCTTTTTCCAGGTCTGTGTGACGACTGTTGCTACTCACTTTGCTGCTCTGCACCGGTTTGAGACGGTGAGGAAGCTTGACAATCCTCTTCAGTCGCTCCATTAGTTGCTGTGTAAACAAAATGTGACGTAGTGACTTAGTTTCACTGAGGTCATGAAGAGACTCCATTTAAAGACCAGTTTAGTCCCGACAATGTAGTATCTTCTCTCTTCTGTTCTCTTTGGTTCAAAGGACTGAAATGTGTTAGAACTCGTCCTTGTGGTATCCAAATATTCATGACATGATATGTTCTCAGTTTATGTTCCTTTCCCCGTACTCACATAGCCCATGTCCAAAAACTCAAACTTGTTAGCTGAGCTGAGGAAGGCTGAGCAGGTGACCAGGTGAACCTAAAAACATCAGAGGTTAAAGGTCAACTCTTAAGCAACCAGGAGGATGACATTAAATATAACATTGATTTTTACGTAGGAATTCCACAGCTGACTGCACAAATGTACAGAAATTAAAAAAGTTTAATATTCAACTTTTATAAGGCTAACTTTTTAGATTAAGTTATCACACAAATATACATTGAGCTCATAAAATACAAATGATAAAATAAAATGGTTCTGATTTTATTGTGTTGTGAACAATTTTCAATAATGAAATATTTCATGAAGACAGAAACAACAGTTTGAGAAGCAAACTTTTCCTTAACTCATACCCCCATTGGATTCAGCATGTGATTCTTTCAATCAGCCTGGGTGAAAATTAATAAACTAAATGACTTTGTTTGTATATAAAATGTGTGTATAAAACTGTATAAAAATGAAAATACACACAAATTACTGCAACAGTATTAGAGCTGCTCTAAACCAAAGTGGTAAAAAGTATCCAGTTATCTCTGTTCTGCTCAGTGACATGAATCTCTGAGTCTCAGGGGTAAATTCAGGAAAAACAAACCAAATATAACATCAGCAATTAGCCAAGAGATGTAATAAAAAAAAAGTCAAATGCAAAGTGAGCACATTTACATTTAATACTTGTAAGTGCATTTTGTTTATCATATTGTATCTTTACAAAATTTGGGAATTTGATGTATTTATACTTTTACAAATGTGATGGATCTAAAGATATCAAGTGACTAGAAACATATCGGCAATAATCAGTGATAAAACATAATATAATGTCCAGTCTTTATCTTTCTTTACCTGCAAAGTCGGTAACAGGGCAGTAAGATGTGACAGTTGCTCCTTTAGAGCTCTCTCCTTCTCCTCATGTTGACTGCAAACAAACAAAACTGATGAACATGTAACACTGCACCTTGACATCCATGGCTTCCAATATACACAGAGGGGGTCAGCTCTGAAGGTGCGGCCACAAACTACATAGTCCATATTTCCAGAAGCTAATCTATCTGCCCTCTCCTGTAACAAAACACATAGGCACAGGCGCAGGGCCGGACACACAGAGCTGGAAATAAATAGCATTTAAATCCTTCTGGGAACCCAGCCACTGGACGGCTTCCAGGCAGTGGAGAGAGAGAGACAGTGAAAGACTGAGTGGCATTGGCAGGAAAAAAAATCCCCATTAATGATCCCCACAGAGTGCAACCCTATACACTCGCTCACTTGCACAAAATTGTATACAGTTACATGAAGCACATGATGAAAAACAAAAAGTGCCTGCAAACAGTTATTGTTTGTCCTATATTGCATGCGAGATTCTTGTTGTTAGGAAATGGGAGTTTATAAGACTCACAGTGAGAATATTAAAACCTTGTCTGTTTATCTTCAAATACCATACATTTCAGCAATTACTTGTCCTCATTTGTCCAAAAATGGTGCATTTGCACTATTCCTACTACAGCTGTGATGGATTCCTCACACTTGACACTTGGATATAATGTTTTTATATTTTATTGTCATATGTTTATGATCTATCTATCTATCTATCTATCTATCTATCTATCTATCTATCTATCTATCTATCTATCTATCTATCTATCTATCTATCTATCTATCTATCTTGGATAAAAATTAAATGACATGCAATGATTTGGATTTAGTTGCTTAAATCTAATTGTATCTAAAATGGTTTGGGAGGTAAGTTCAGTATTTATCACTTTACAGTCATCAAATGTAGACTATACAGTAACTTAACAGAAAAGTCACAACCATATAACATCATAATAGCAGAAAAAGGCTTGTAACAACATGAGAATCCTGCAAGAGATTAAATCGGCTTCATTTATCTGTGCTCCCTTCAGATGATATAAAATGTTATCTTTTGAAGTGACAAAGTGGAGAAACAGTGCAGGCTGCACCTCAGTTTCTTTCTCCTGAAAAAGTCTGTAATTTATACACTGTTTAGTTGTATACCAACATTTTTCAGCTGACTTCACTTCGACTGATTGATTGTACACATGCACAAGCTGCCAGAATTGCTTGACAAGTGTAATCCTACTGAAATGTTTGTAATTCAGCCTCATGTTTTGTTGTGCTGAAAATGTGTTTTAGGAAGGGGAGAGATTATTTTAGGGAAAGCAGGGTGCTGCTATTCATCACCCCGAGAACAATGCAGCATGATAAAAAAAAAAAGGAGAAAATGTGTGACGTGCCCCAGTGACAGAAGAATAATAGCATTCAACTTAGTAAACATTGAGATATGAGCTTCCTGGCAATGAAAGAACTGCCAGTCTTTATATATTCCCTTTTACCTCTGAGCTGCTCTCAGCAGAATCTTCTTCCTTTCTGCTAGTTTTTCCTGTTAGATGAGAAACGAAGAAAACAGACTCAGTTATTACTCACACTGCTGTGAAAATGGCCTTGAGCTCTTACTGCCTACTGGATTTTCGAGACTGTGGGGAAAAAAATAGGGGTAAATGACACAATGTGCTTTCCTTTACTGTTCACGGTGCAGAGAATATAATAGTCCTCCTTCACAAGAAGGTAAACGGAGACATCCAGTGGCCCGGCAGTGGCAGTGGAGTCAAAGGGAGCATGATATTTTTAGGCTTAGTCATGTCCTAAATAAACTTGACATACGCTCAAGGCATTTAGTGTGTTCTCACCCAACAAAAACAGAACAAACCAAAACAGTGAATACTACAAGGAAACAGTATGTGTAATATATATGGATCTACAGCCACAGCTAAAATTAAAACTTTTTCCATTATATTCTACTTGCACAGCTTTGTATAATACATATCTGAGATTATTTCTATCACTGCATCACTTTACATTACTGTACACTCTGCATACTGTATATATATATATATATACAAATCATCCCCCCCCACACTTTTGTACACATTGTATATTTCCCCATTAATACTCACAATCTGCACACTGCTTATATTAGTACATGCCATATACTAGTTGTGTGCTACATATGCAGTATATATATACTGCATATGTAGCAAAAGACATTCATTCGTGCACGCACGTATCACACTATGTACCTGCACTTTCTGTGTATATTGTATTTATTCTGTTTCTGCTTATGCAATTATGGATAGATGCTATATGCATTTTGTTGCCTCATACCTGTGACATGTGCACCAACAATAAAGATTAATTTAATCTAATAAAATCCAGCCAAATCTATTTTAGTTAAATCTTAAAAAACAAACCAAAGAGAAATGGTAATCTTGGTGTGGGAGGCAGTCTAAAAATAGGTAGAAATACAACTTCTGAAGGTCTTTGAAATACTGATGGTAATTCTAGTATTGATTAGGAAAAATGGGAGAAGGAACATATATCATAAAGAGTTAGGCTGCTGGAAATTAGCATCAATAAAAAAGAGAAATAGCTGGAAATGAATAAAAAACATTGTCTTGATTGATAAGTGTCTTAATTACAACATAATGTAAATGTATGTCAAATAGAAACATGTTTTTTTTTATTGATTTGCGATTATTTATTACCATGTGTTTTGAGATGTTTTACGGTAGGATGGTTGTGGTTCTGAGCCATTTAAACAACAACTGCGGGACACATAAGTATCAAATCTGAATCATTATACAACCTGCAGGCTGTTGAAGAGACTGCAGATCGCGTTCTCCTCTTCCTCCACATTCAGACACACTTCTCCAATCATTGATCTGAGCAGAAGGATCGCCTCTCGAGCTGAAGTCTGCAGCTCCTTCACCACCTACAGTACAGAGGGACGCTTGAGTCAGAGGTCACTGTGTGTTGCCTATAAGTCATTCATTTATCATTAGACTGCATTACATTACAGACACTGCTAGAAATTAGTAGATCAATAATAACTTCAAACATCGCTGCTAAGTTTCATTATTACATACAGTACACTGAATGTTTTGTCCCATGCATTTTTTTAATTGGCACCATAAGTAACACCATAATCATACAGGCTTAGGCTACTTGACTATATTTTATTTGATTTATGATAACATGGTTTTGAGCACGAGACCAAGACACTCACTTGCTTTTATAATTGCCAATTTATTTTTATAAAATCAAATATATACTGTATATACTTGGACACAAGCTCAAATCTAAGAAATCTGGGCAAAGGTTATTTGTATTTGACCCAAGTTAATTATGAACTACTTTAAATACTAAGTTTAGTTAAAACAAACTGTTCAAAATAACCTTTAAAGAGCTAAAAAAAGTAAAAAAAAAAAATAAAAAAAAAAGCATAATTGACAGTGCTGAGGCCTTTGCCTTGACTGCCATGATATAAATATGTAAACAAATAAACAAGACTCTCTCACCAGGACAGCCTGGTCCAGCATCTCACATCCTTGCATGTAAGCTGTTTCAATATCAATGCAGTGTGTCCGACTCTCCCTGCAGTAAACACACATTTAATTTGATGTACTGGAGAGGAGAGGAGAGGAGAGTAGAGGAGAGGAGAGGAGATACACCTACACTTGCATGTCTCTGAAGCACTTGATACAGAGCATAGACTTATTCTCTGTTGAGAAGAGGATGTAGGGCTCCTTATGAAGAGCTGTAGAGACATAGAAGACATAGAAGTTTAACTTTAGCTCAAAATAGTGTCAAATATGGAGTCAATGCGTTGGATGATGAATGTTTGCCTTTCATACAGCTTTTATAAATTATCCACTTTAGTGATTTAGCCCTAAGAGGTTCATGCGCAGAACAAGTGGGACCAGACCAGTTACTGTATGACATTCTTCCTCAGTGGTGTAACAAAGACTTGATGGCCTGTGATTCTTGCACTCACAGCACTTTCTGTGTTTTACTTTAGTGCGTTGGGCCAAGGAAACAATCTCATGGTGGGAAAACATCCTGGCCTTGTGAGTCAGCTCCCTGCAGGCGCCACACAGTGGCTGGCTGCAAGTGTTGCAGAAGTACATCATCCCTGTGTCCTGTGCAGGAAGACAGAAGGGATGTCACATAAACAAAATTATAACAATTATTACAATAATAATATTTGTTATGCTTATGTCAGGTGAAGACAATTCTGCACACAGTGACTTCACAGTAGTTTTTTTCTTTGTTTTATAATGAGTCACCAACAATTCTTGGACAAGTTCTCACAGAACACAAATGCACATATGTTTCTGTGCCATCCCTATGTGTGATTTCTTTTAAATTATCTCATACCTTTTTGTTACTTTCTTGTTCACAATTGGCACATGGGACTGTTTCCTCGGTGTCTGCATTATTGTCCACAAGGAACTTCAGCAGTCGGTCTTCTGGTGGGAGAGCATTATTCCCCTTTACCGTGGATGGATATCTGTGGCAAAGGATACAGATGTCAGACATCCTTTGCATCATTCACAGATAATCGTGATCAAAATAGTGACAGACTGGAGTGAAAAGAAGAGATGCAAATACATTATCTTTACTGGGTTTGTGCTCCTGAAACATAAAACCAAAGCAAGGTGCCACATGCACACAGAAATTAAAAACCTATAAACACAATAATAACCTTTAAAGGCAGCCTAAAAGTGCTAATCCAAATCTAGCAAGAGAAATGCTTCCAAAGAAAAGAAATAATGTTTATTTTCACACAGAGAATCAACAAAAACACATGCAAGATATGTTTACGGCTGCATGTCAAATCAAATCAAATATAGGTAATTTTTGCCACGACAAGCGCAGAACATAACACAGTGAGACAGAGAAAGATGGCCAATAAAGAATGTAAATGTACAGAATAAAGGATGTAAATGTATTGCTGAGATACAGCACGTGAAATAGTCATAAATCTAGTGGCAGAACTGCAATAATTTAATCTCCCCACCATGTTTTCACATATATTTTATTGAAAAGCTCTTAACATTGCTGTGGGGAAGAAAATGTGCAGTACTCCAACAAGACTGAGGGGGCAGCAGCGTCATCCCTGACCCTGAGCAGCCCAGTCTCCGCCGTCGACAAAGAAAAAAACGCGGAAGTGTTTGTCGAAGCAAGCAAACGTGTTCAGTGGGTGACGCTCGACTGCGTGTGTTATCTAGAACGTTCCAGCGCCTTTGAACGTGGCGCGACAGTGTGCGAGAACGAGTATTCTGTCGAAGTGGAAACAATGTCTGTTATTTCCGAGGAAAATGTACGGGGTGGGAGCGTGTTCAAGGATATCAGCGCCGATGATGAGGACGGGCAGCCCACGGAGATCGAGAGTCTGTGTATGAACTGCTACAAGAACGGTACGACCCGTTTGCTTCTGACCAGAGTGCCCTTCTTCAAAGAGATAATCGTCAGCTCGTTCAGCTGTGGTCACTGCAGCTGGTCCAACACTGAGATCCAGTCTGCGGGAAGGATTCAGGATCAAGGCATTTGTTACACCCTGAAAGTCAAGTCTAAACAAGATTTGAACCGGGAGGTTGTGAAAGCAGACAGTGCGACTACCAGAATCCCTGAACTGGATTTTGAAATCCCTCCCTTCACCCAGAAGGGCTCACTGTCCACCATCGAGGGCCTTTTAGACCGAGCCGTTGCAGGGCTGGAGCAAGAACAGCCTGCCAGGCGAGCCACCCAGCCTGAGGTGGCCGAGAAGATAGATGAATTCATTAAGAAGCTGAGGAAGTTAAAAGACGTAGAGACTGAATTCACGCTGGTGATTGAGGATCCATCTGGCAACAGTTTTGTGGAAAATCCATTTGCTCCACAGAAAGATGAGGCACTCACTGTGTCTCGGTTCAAGCGGAGTATCCAGCAGGATAAACAGCTGGGAATCAGAGATGATAATGATGATGAGGAAAAGGATGAAGAGCCAGCAGGCAACAACCTGGAGGCCATGAGAAATGAGGTTTTGGTTTTCAACACTAACTGCCCAGAATGCAATGCGCCGACCTCAACCAACATGAAGCTTGTCCAGATCCCTCACTTCAAGGAGGTTGTCATCATGGCCACTAACTGTGACAGCTGTGGCCACCGAACTAATGAGGTGAAATCGGGCGGTGCCACAGAGGAGCTAGGCACCAAGATCACCCTACGCATCACCAGCTCTTCAGACATGACCCGTGATCTGCTGAAGTCAGAGACTTGCTCCATTATCATCCCAGAGCTGGAGTTTGAGCTGGGAATGGCAGCTCTTGGTGGGAAGTTCACCACCGTGGAGGGGCTGTTAGAGGATATCAAAGACCTGATTGTCTCCAAAAACCCCTTCGTCTGCGGTGACAGCCACAGCAAAGAGCAGGTGGATAAGCTGAATGAGTTTGGAGAGAAGATTGACAAGATTATCGCAGGACAAATGTGTGTCCATATCATCCTGGATGACCCGGTGGGGAACAGCTATCTACAGAATGTGTACGCTCCGGAACCTGATCCTGAGATGACCACAGAAAAGTATACCCGCTCATTTGAGCAGAATGAAGAGCTTGGTCTGAATGACATGAAGACCGAGGGATATCAAGAGGAAAACTGAACTACCAGCACCAACTGAAAGGACTAAATGAGTCATTGATTGATCCATAATTTTTGTCATTTTCATCTTTAAATATGGAGTGGATGCTTATTTCCATCAGTGTTTTAATTAGAGAAATTCTAAGTTATCATAATGTAAAACAGCTTGATTTGTATAATATCACAGGCATGATGTTAATCAAGATAAAGCTGATGTCTAGTGCGTTTTTGTACAATTCCACAAGATGGCGCTGTTAACTTTTGATTAAAAGCATTATTTTCTGTTAGTGGACCACAATGTGTGACCAAGTCATCTGTTCATACACCTGCAAGCACGAGATTCTCTAAATAAAATATCTAAATTGATATTTTAGTTGTGCTCTATGATATGGCAGATGCTGAAAGGCAGCAGATGGGCTTTCCATTTGAAATACAAATTTTCTGCTCTAATCTCCATAGTTAATATGAAGAACAGCCAAAACTACTATGAAATAAATCCCTGTAAAGTGGGGGTGCTGGCATAAATTTACAGAATAATTTCATGCTAGTGGAAAGTTATCACTGGAGTTTCTGATTGTTACCAATACTGAACGTAGAATGTAATGAAATGTTCACCAACAGTTTATTACAGATCAGTTGAAATGTATAATATTCAAAATGTTTTACACAAATGAAAAAAGAAAATGTAAAAAAAAATAAATAAATATTTGACACTGAAAAAGCAACCAGTCAGAAAATACAAAAATGAAGGTAGGAAAGAAACTGCACTCATACTAATGAAAGTTAAAGAAAATGAAAATTTGTAAACTGAAATTGTCAGCTGTAGATTTTTAGAAGACCAAGAAGTGAAATTATTTGAAAATATTAGACCAATACTAAAAAAATGAAATAATCAAATTACATGAAAATAAGACTACATTGTTTTAACTTACATTTAGAAACATTTTCAGCTGTTCTCAAGTTTCAGACACTGGAAGAATAATCCTGGATGGCATCTTCAGATTCCATATTTTATATATTCACATTTTATGTTCAAAATCCAAAGACACCTTTTTTCCTAACAAGTATAAAAGTATAGTTACAGTTGGGATGTAAGAAACAGAGAAAAACAGAAAAACAACACATGCTCTGGCTAATTTTCTCTCAATCATCATTTTCCACAACATTTTGCACAAGTTTGAGTTACCGTTAAATACTGTGGTGCCTTATTTGTTTATGCCTTTGTGATTTGGTTTTATTGTTGTAACTCCCTCATACTCCCCTGCTGTGTTTGTTTTATCTGGTTTTCATAGCAACAGGGATCTATTGTGTTCTACTAATAGCAGAGTAGTGCATTCCCAGATTATATGGTTCTTGAACGAGCAGCTGTTAGTGAGCTGTTGCTGCTGATAGAAATAGTTGCTGCCAGGCAGTAGGCCCGAGCCAAGACAACTCGGGTCAGCCATTGTCTCTCTGCCCACTGGGTTATTTTCATACAAAATCACTGATAAGGCATTTTTTCCATCCTGTCAAGAGGTGAACATGAAGTGGTTGTGAGGCAGATGGAATGGGGAAGTCACCTCATCATTTGTTTTGAAATAATAATAAAAATACACTTTACTTTGAAATGTGATCAATCATTCTCATTATAACAAGTATTTGAGAAAAGTTCAGACATCACATTCTGCTTATCAGGGAAGTTGTTATGTGTACAATTGAGAAGGGTATTTTTATTATCTGATCTAGGGATCTGGCAACTAATTTAATCATCAAATTATAATTTAATCTATTAAAAACTATTTTGGGCTCACAGAGTGGGGTAGTGGCTGGTTGCCTTTCAGCAGAAAAGGTCTGGTCCAATGTCTTCATGGAGTTTGCATGTTCTTCCCATGTGTGTACACAGTAGGTTTCTCCAGGTTCTTCGGTTTAATTCCACAGTCCAAAAACATGCAGAGGTTAATTGGACACTGTAAACTGCCCGTAAGTGTGAGTGTGGGAGTGAATGGTTGTTTGTCTCTGTATGTTGGCCCTTCAATGGACTGACAACCTCCAGGTTGTACCACTCATTTTGCCCTATGTCTTCTGGGATTGACTCCAGTGGCCCCCACAACCCGCATGTGGAGGATAAAGTGGTAGACAATGAATGAATGAAAAACATCATTTTGATCATCATTTTATTATTTATTATTTAGTAACCAAGTTTGGTGTTTTCAGCTTCTTAAATGTGAATATGCACGGTTTCTTCGCTTATCTTTGAAAGTAACCAGATTAACTTTGGTTTGTGGACAAAACATGACATTTGAAGTCATCATCAGTCTGATATTCTCATGCACAAAACAGCGGGTTGATTAATCCAGAAAATAACTGACATTTTTCTACAACCATGTGTGTTCGATGGGGGACAGTTAATACTACAAACCTGAATGTGACTGTATAAGCACGAGTCATTCCTTAATAAGGGATGAAATGGATTGGTATCATGTGACTGCTTGTGATCACCCTAAGCTGCTGGCACCGGTGGCAAATGCCAGTTAGCTTTGTTTGTTGTGTGACTGGTCTTTGCAGAAATTGCTGGCCCTGCCGAGGGATAAAGCAGAGCCAGGGATGGCCCTGCAGCTGTTCAAGCTTCTCAGTCCTGCTCTACCTACAGCAGGCCAGCAATGGGTTTGATGCACAGACTTGAATCCCTCTGAAACCAATGGGATTCTCCTTAAATCTACTGCATGAATGAAACCAATCTCCTTATGCAGAACAAATCCCCTTGGGCAACTCTATGCAAAACTTGGGCTTGTGGGTAAGATTTGGTGTCTCACGTTGCAAATTTTACCCTCTATGGAGGTTTGCATGGTCACAACACAAGCTGTGTCTCCTTCCTACCACAGTCAGTCCTTGACCTTTGGCCTGCATTTTTTCCAGGATCATAGTTGTCACATCAAGGCTTATATAACTCTTTCAGACACCAAAACACTGTGTCCAGAATTGGTATTCAGTTTTAAAGTAATTGTAAACACAGAGTATATGAAACTTAGAATTGTAACAATATACAGAAATCATGATTTGGCATGTACCTTATTGTTGAGGTCAAAGTTTAAAAAATACTGAACCCTCTTTTTTTTTTTTTAAATATAACACTGGTTTACTGAACAGTCTAATTCTGATATACTGCTCAATCTATAAAAGGGTAGATTTTACAAAGTAAATCAAAAATATAGATCCTTGACAAAAGACAGTTTTACATTAGATTGTAGTGTGGAGCTAAAAAGCATAAACGGACACTGTTAAAAAAGAACAACTTTTCTATTAATAAACTGCTGCTGTAGCCCATCTGCTTCAAAGTTTGATGTGTTGTGCATTCAGAGATGGTCTTCTGTACACAAGTGGTTATTTGAGTCACTGGTGTGAGTTACTTTTTGCCTTCCTTTCATCTTGAATCAGTCTGAAAACCCTCTTCTGACCCCTGCTTAAACTGCCACTCACTGGATATTTTCTCTTTTCTCAGCCTGTGTAAAACTAGCACCAACATCCAAAGTCACTTAAATCACCTTTATTCCCTATTTGGATGCATGGTTTGAACTTCAGCTGGTCCTCTTGACCATGTCTGCAAGCCAAAATGCACTCAATTGCTGCCATTGTCCAATTAGATATTTGCATGAACATGCAGTTGAACGTGTGTGTCTAATAAAGTGGCTGGTGAGTGTATGCAACTAAACTTGTCCTTATGAAACCCACACAGTGCTATCTCTTACCCACAGAGGGGGCAGCTGAGACGGCTGTCACTAGTTCGGCCTCGCAGGCAGCGGGCGCAGAAGATGTGGTAGCAGTCCAACAGACATGGTGACTGGTACTGCTCGTGACACAGGTGACAAACTAGAGGGTGGATGTCCGTGCAATCCACGTTACACTGATTATCCAAACTGTTGAAGATCCCTCCCGCCATCTGCAGTGTAAGAGTAATGAAAGATCACATCAAGAGGCCACATTACCACAACATTTAACAAAAAAAAAAAAAAGCCTGAACATGTGTTACAGTATTGAATTACACTCTAAAAGTTCTGTTTATTATAAGATAGGCTCAGTGTGCTGTGGTAAAAAACACTGACAAAGGAAGTCTTTGTCAAAGATTATAACCAAAGTAAACAGGAGGATCTTTTATCTCATATATTTACCTTGTCAGATGTGTGATAAGACCCTGGAACTTCAGTAAATAAAAACAATCCGCAGATGGCAAAACAATAACGTCAAAGACATCGTCAACGCCAAAGCTATATATCTCTCACACAAGCTGCTGCAAATGAACAAAGCAAAGAGAGCCACTGTCTTACCTTTCCCTGGTGCTATCAGCTACCCCCAGCAGGAATGACAGCAATGCAGGATCTCTTCAATAGTAGACCGATGGGGTCGCTCTGCCAGGCAGCTGACAGCACCCACCTAATGCCAGCCCCCATGTGTTACCAGAGAGCAAAGGGGACATTTAATATTGTTGTCTCATAGTTTTCTTTATTACTGTAGATAAACTTGTCCGCTTTCTAATGTCACGCTGTTTATCATGCCTTGAATATTGAAGTAGGTTAAATGAAAGGAGGGGGCATAAATGCAGTACATCATTGGATGTCCTACGATACATTAACAGGAATACTTTCTGCTTATCATATAAACTATAATACAATATTAATGACCTTCAAAAGCACCCCAAAGCACTTTGCAAAATATGTTTTAGCAAATTGATACTCTTTAAGCTTAGGTCTTTTTCATGGCAAACAGTTTGGCAGGTCACAACAGGAAAAGCTCGGGTGGAAATGATCTCTGTGTTCCATGTACCTTCCATAATTTCAATGTGCCTGCTGCTGGCTCACTGTCACACTGTCCGGGAGCCATCACTAACGCTACCAGTAGCACCCAGTGACGTGCACAGACATTTGGAAGGGCAGGGGCGAAAATTAAAAGGGCACCTACTGCAGACAGGTATACAGGGACATCATTTACAGCATGTCGTCACTTTCTATCACAGAAATGGGCATTTTCTATACAGCACTGAATATCTTTTCCTCCAATGACACCCTTTTGGGACACGTCACGTAGAGGCAGCAGGGAACTTCATAATGAAACCCTGATAAAATATGTCAAAATGTCTGCTGTGGCAAAGGCCTACTGTGGTGTTACACAAAAGCAATATGGCAACAATTTTAATATTACAGAAAATGGAGACTCAAACGCAGACTCAGAGAAGCAAAAAAGCATTTAATGAAAATAGTTAATCTTATTTAATTTACCA
The DNA here is from genome assembly GCA_016785285.1 of Brachirus orientalis. Taxonomy (NCBI): domain Eukaryota; kingdom Metazoa; phylum Chordata; class Actinopteri; order Pleuronectiformes; family Soleidae; genus Brachirus; species Brachirus orientalis. Next base: position 11,161,812 of record JAFBJR010000194.1, on the reverse strand, counting down.
GTTTATCCCTGCTTGATAAATTGCTAACTGGGAAAAAAAGATGGTCAGTGAATAATATAGAAATTAATATGGTAATCTATTTATGACACCATGACAGATAGTGATACTTTAAAAAAATAAATGTATAGTCCTATATTCAGCATGCAAGTAGTTGAATTACAATTGTCAACATGCAGGCATTAATTAATCAATCCCAGACAACTCGATGAGAATGCGATCGATTGTGCAGCGGGGTATTATACTTTCTGCGCAATCTCTCCCCCTTCCTTTTTGCTGAACGTGTCAGCCATGGCCCCGATTGTGAGTACAGAAATGATCAAATAAAGCGCATACAGATGGAATATTCCATCTTCTGTCTGCCTCTCACAGAAATGTACCGTTTTTTGATTACAAATGTGTGTGGCAGTGACAGTTTAAGTTCCTTATTTTGATTTGTTTACGGTGTCGGTGGACACCACGTTGGGCTAACTTGTAGTGCTAGCGTTAGCTGGCAGCTGTTAAAGCGAGTAATCTGCCGCAGTGTGTAAAACTAGCTTTAAATGCATCGGCACTCTACTTCTTGGTATAGTTTGAAGCTTTAGCTGCACATCTAATATGCGTGTGTGTAAATAACTTTTGTGAAAATGTTTTCCAGAAGAAGCAGGTGGTCAGGAAACAGGGTGGTAAGAGGAAGAAGCAGATCCTGAAGTTTACCCTGGACTGCACTCACCCTGTTGAAGATGGCATTATGGATGCTGCCAACTTTGTGAGTACATCAGTTCAGACATGTTGTGAAGAGTTTCACTATAGTGAGTGGTTTAATGCATGATTTATTACAGATTCGGGTTTGTGTAGATTACCGACTGTTTGGTTTTATTTTAACAGTGAACCCGCAGCAGAAATACATAGACACTGTGTACTTACACTACTCACAATCAGTTAGGAATATTGTGAGAAACTCAGTGGATGTCATACCCTTTTCAATGTGGCATCAATTTCAACATTCTGTGGGTATAAAAAGCTGGTATTTTCAGTAAGTCAAGCTGTCATTGTGGCAAATGGTGGAAACACCCGCTACTGACATTGTCAATTTTTGTTATTAACTTATTGTGAGTAGTGTAAGTGTATGTTCGTTTATGTAGCAACTTAATATCATTCAGCCCTAATGAAATGTAATTATAGTGATGCTTACAGCAGAAACTAACACGTTGTCTACATTTCACCTCATTTAGTTTTTACACAAGGTTTTAAAACGTTTAAAATTTTGGGCCTTAAAATATTTAAATACAGTTTTACCATGTCTTAAATATATAAATGAAAACAAGATGGTTATTTTTAATGAGTTATATATATGGTTATGATTATTATATGGTCTTATTTCATTTTGGGGAAAGTGTTTTGATTTATGCTACGTAGTAAAGAATACCTACAAACATTAATTGCAGCCCGGTCAGAATTTATCGGCCCACACCCAACACAAGCCAGTCTGTCAACGTGAGGATTTGATTAGCTTGTTACTTGCACAAATGGGGAAGTGCAGGTTCATTGATGCGTGGGTAGAACATAGTGATTTTTGTGAGTGGGTGAAGCCGGTTGAAAACTAGTTCCAGGCTCGCTGCACCTTATGTAAGAGGACACTACAGCTTGCGACGTTTGGAATAAAAGCATTACAGTCGCACGCAAAGTAATTATGGGACTCTGATTTCCATTAAAATGCTTCATACTCTTTTTGTCAGTATGGAAATTGTGATCATGATGGTCTAAAAACAGTCTTCAATTTGTCTTGTAGAAACCTGCAAATTCCCTGTTAGAAACTGTTCTGCTTTTCAAGCCAAATTCTGTTTGTAATCATGAATAATGAAAAATGTCAGTGAGTGATGTGAATCTTCTGCTCTTACAGGAGCAGTTCCTGCAGGAGCGCATCAAAGTCAACGGCAAAGCTGGAAACCTTGGTGGTGGTGTGGTGTCTATTGAGAGGAGCAAGAGCAAAATTGCTGTAAACTCAGAAGTTCCCTTTTCAAAGAGGTATAAATGCAATATATATATATATATATATATATAGTTACACAATATACAGTATTAGTCATGTTCTTCTCGATGCTTTGGGGCAAAAATGTGACTAAAGTCATTTTGCTGACTCTGTGTGTGAAGGCTAAGGCTCTGGTCACAGACGGGCCGTGATGTTTTTCCCCCTCATCCTCATAATTTATTTGTTTCCTTGCATCGCGCTTTATGTGGATGGCAGGGAGCGTCCCATCTAGGACAAGAAGACCTTTAGAATCATATGTACTTTCACGTCAGTTTCCAAGTCAGAGTTTCCAAAACACCAGAAAAAGTCACTAGATTTGTTGCTAGAGGGTCTGAATACTCGCTAAATATAGCAAAGTTGGGAACACTGCACGTTTGCCAAGTACCAATCAAATGGAGCAGCGAAGTGCTTTTGAGACATTACATTTATATGTAACCTAATGGTTTTCTTTTAATATCTAAGAATCCTCTGAATAGTGCTTATTACCAATAAGGTTGGAGCATTATTATGTCTAAGACCCTAGAGCACTTCACCTTATCATTAGGAAAAATAACCGATGGTATCAAGTTGTGATGTAGTCTGAACGAGGTCTGTCATCAAATTATTAAAATATAGTATCATTCAGTGTGGTATTTATGACTGCAGAACTATTGGTGTAGTGCACTTCAGTTCAAGATGGTTTCTCTGTATAATTTAATGGTCACAACTCAGTTTTCTACACTGATATAGATATTTATTGTATAAATAAAAATAAATACTACATATTAGGCACAAACATGTTATGCTAAGTCTCTCCTCCATCTCCTCTGTTTCAGGTACTTGAAATATCTGACTAAGAAGTATCTGAAAAAGAACAACCTTAGGGACTGGTTGCGGGTTGTGGCCAACACCAAGGAGAGCTATGAGCTGCGCTACTTCCAGATCAACCAGGATGAAGAGGAGGAGGAGGAAGATTAAATCTGACACCACTTTTAATAAAATATCCAAAGAGAGTGTAAAACTGTCTCTCTTTTTTTTATCATTTAATTTGCTTTAAAAGTTTTTGTGCAAACCAACAAAAAGGCCCAGTGTGTAAATAGTAGTGACATCTAATGGTGAGACTGGATTATCACAAAAGGTGGACTCCTGCTCCCCCTTTCTTTCCCAAACACCGGGAGCTGTGTTGCCCTTTCTGTACTGCAAGATAGTATTTTCTGCATTTGACCAATAAGCTTCCACTTCCCAATTCAAAGTGCATGCTCTGGCTGCTTTTCCATTTAGACTGCTGCTGAAATGTGACTGCGTATGATGGCAGCCTCCTGTGAAGCAAGGCCCTTGTATAAAACACAAAAGGCTAATATTGTAGCTATGACTACCAAGCGGGCAAATGGGCAATTTATTCACTCTAACCCTATAAGCCCTCCCCCAAATAATGTTACACCCAGGGCCTTAAACACAATACATTTAGATGCCTAATATCAAATTGAAACACTTGCGTGGACATGTGGTTTGAGATTAAGTAAATTACTAATGGGAATAGAAAACAAAATGACGTCATTAAAATCAATTATATCGGTGCAGTTTTAGCAGATAAAAATGGACACTTGAGTGGAGTGCGTGCGGTGGATGTTCACTTTCCGTCCCAGGTTTGTGTGTTTTGTGATAGAGTGGAGCTGAGACTGTGGGGCAGACAGCTGTGTTGGTAACCTTGACAACAGAGACCGCTGGCAGTCAGTGCTCCTCTCAGCATGAGGTCACTAGTGCGCGTGTTTGCCTGGAAAAGGCGGAAGTTTGCAAAAATTAATAAAGCAAATTCCAGTGTAGTTGTTGATGACTACTGCGACGTCAGGCATGTGCGAGTGTGAGAATTAATTTCAGAAAAAGGAATGTATTTCACTCAGTGATTAGAAAGCAGTTCTCCCTCCTGCCTTGCAGGGTAAAGGCGGTGAATGAGGAGAGAAGCAGCAGAAGTTTGTCTTCTTTTCTCTGGAAGCAAACGGGCAGCGCGAGCGTCAGTGGCGGCGGGAGATCGCCCGCTTTTCATCGGCTGCACACTTCCATGCCGCACGCTGCGATTTTTATTATTATTATTTTTTGCACACTACTAGTTGAAGTTGTAACCAGGGGAGCATGACTAACTAGTTGTGGGTGAAATTATGGGATGCATCGTCATGGCAACAGACCAGACGTCACAATCTGGGCATGTGTGTTCCATTTTTGTCTTTCTTATTTTTCAGACTGGAGGACCTGGATAGAGATCAGTGGCAAAAAAATATATTCAAATGATGATGATTTTTATTTATTATTATTATTATTATTTTTTTTTTTTTACAAATCCTGGAGTGAAAGGCATTTTTGAAAGATTCCTTTTCTAAATTGAGCGACGAATAGGTTTGTTTTTGGTTGAAGAAAGAGGCTGAGCTACGGCGTGCGGAGGGTTAACTTTCAGTATCCTCAGTCTAAAAGGGGGTTTGGGGGGCTATGAGCTAAAGATGCCGGGGTCGCTGAGTAATGAAGACGAGGGACAGGACGACATGGATTTTGAAGACGACATGCCAGGTGAGGGAAAGAGTGGGGGGAGGCGGGGTGTCCTTCACATTATTTCTGCGCCGCTACGCCTTGAATGCGGGGAAAAGGGCTTGTCCTGCGTTCCTGAGAGCAGTGAGGAGGTGGAGGAGCAGGAGGAGAAAGAAGAGGAGGGGTGGGGTGCAGTGAGCAGAGTCATGCTATTATCTTCTGCATGACCCAGTGTCCTAAAGGTGGGAACAGGTTATTGTATTGTCGTGGCTGTCCTCACGTGTCTGGTTTGGGTGCAAGATGAAGGAAAAAACAACAACCCACTGCATGGTTTCTGTGAGCTGTTCTTTTTTTTTTGTCCGTCACTGGCTGCATGCGTGCACAAGTTCATGGTTTTACCTCAAGTCCAAAAACACAACTCTGGGTCAGACAGACGTTGAAAACTATGATACTTACTCCAGTGCTGTAGCTGTGAGTTGATGAGGATGATGATGATGATGATGATAATGGTGGTCCTCCTCTACACTACTGCATGCACGCTTTAAGGGGACAGCAGTGGTGTCCATGTCCATGTCCATGCTGCGCAGAAATTGTGTTTTCACTTGTGATCACCATGAGGAAGCTCCAACTTTCTCCCCCCCCCCCCCCCCCCCCCCCCCCAGCAGCAGCACTGCATGGCCGCAGAGGTGTGAAAGCCACGTGCCGGCCACTGTAAACAGTGCTTATACCAACACTTACCACTTACTGTAACACTTCTGCCCTGGTGGTTGTGATCACTGTTGTTGACTGACATCCATGTAGCCCTAGCCCGCATTTTTGAGATGAAGCTGACTTGAGTTCACATGGTGGCTTCACATAAAACCAAATCTGGGCAACATGTATTCTGACGGGAAATATTAAAACTATCAGCCATTCTCCTTATAAAGACTCCCTTATTATGATCTGCCTGTTAAAGGAGGTGCATGCCAAATTATGGCCCTTTTGTTTTCTTTGGGAAATTAAGTAAGTCAGTCTGTCCTAAAAATGTGCCTGCACCTTTCAATAAGATAAATCACCAGGTTTGTTTGGAGAATCATTATGTTCTGTTGTTTAGTATTTATCAATGTAAATTTATTGACTGGGATGAATGATGACTTTAGTTCCTTAAGCAGGATCAGCAGGTCATGACTACGTGTGCCTAACATGTGCTTTATTGCCAACTGTGGTGTTTGTCATGTGCAACCAGGAGAATGAAACTATATTTGTCTCAGTAAAAACAAACCTTTATTTGCGATGGACTGGGGTCCTGGTCCAGTGTTTGACGTCCAAGTGCCCTAGTGTTGTACCCAAACAAGGCAGTAAAGGCAGAATGTACAGTTTAACACTGCACTGGGTTACAGCATTGCACTGTGACAGCTTCCCCAGTGCAGCATATAGTGTGACATATTTACATATTTTCTTCCCTGTATGTTGCTCTCAGCATCACATTATTTGTTTGATATCAAGGGCAAGATTTAAATGATGCTGCGTTGCCCTCTCTTTCACTTTCACATCACATTGTGAGAAGGTTTCCTGGTTACAGCAAAATACTGAGCGAGAAATGGTCACAAAATGCAGGTCTACCTCTGTGACATAGTGTTATATCCAGTCTATGCTGGTTTTCTTTCAGGGTGATGAAACACTTTGGTTTGGGACTCAATAATAAGTGAAAGAGGGTAGTTGTACAAGGTAAAGTGTTGTGAGGAAATTGGTAGAAAACATCTGCTGATTCACATCGCTTTGGTTTTAATCCACTGATGCCTCAGCAGTGGTTTGACTATCTCAAAGAAATGTAATGGGTAATAGTCATAACATTGCCATGGTGCTTTTTTTCGCTCACATTTCATTTATTGTTTAGATTCAAGGTCTTGAACATTTAAAGCTGATGTACTCTTGAATCACCCTAACAAAATGGGAGTATATTGAAGATGGTAAGACTTATAAAATGAATATGTCTAAAATCAAATATACATAGATGTGATTTTGTGTGAAAAGGACATTATATGTATGGACTATAAGTGTTATGGAATCAGGTTTATTTGTGGCAATGCCTTCAGTTGAAGCCTTTGAATTGATAAGCCGGATTAATACTTAAAAAAGTCTTTGTGAAGATGTAAAGCTGGGAGAGAGGAAAAAAAAGACAGAATGAGCGATGGAAGGGTAAAAACAGAGAGAAGCAACTGAAGCATCATCTATGACTGCCAGCAATAGCCTGAGGGAGAACACGAGCACTGATGCGTGTCCCCAGTAACCCAGGGGGTTGGTTAAACATGCATGAGGAAAGAAAGGTGTGATTGATTTTGGCAGCTGATTGAAGATATGTGAGAAGTTATCAGGGCTTAAAGACACAGAACATTTCATTTGTTACTCTTCTTTGTTATAAGTTAGCTATTAACATGTGAATGGATCTACTGTATGTGACACCAGCGTACTGACATATGGAAGGGTAAATTAAAACGTGACGTGTTTATTGTGGCAATTTATTATGTACATTAGGATTTTTGTTGATATTTACGTCCTATTCTAACAATGTGACTGGTGTTTGGTGTGGGTGGCTCATCTCTTTGCTGAGTTTTTATTTTAACATTTCATGTTACTGTAATAACAACAGAGAAAGACATTGTTATGCTACTGGTGTGGTAGCAGTTTATGACCTTCATTAACAGGCTTCAAAGTTACAGAGAAGGTCAGGAATTTAGATCACTTTTTTTTCTCTGTGCATCAAAAGGCTTCCATGCAATTAAAACTCAACAATACAGAAGCGTGTCCTCAGGGAATCTCAGAACCCTAAATGTTATCCCGTCACGTATTTTATTTGCTGTGGCACATAAAGTGTCCTAATTCCCTTGGTTTCACTCTGGGTTCTTACACTGACACAGATTGTTCCATTGTGTTTTCTGTTTTAATTGTTTTGTTCCTCCCTAAAATTAAAAGATTATCATGGGCTTTTGTGAGCCTACATATGTTATCCCCAACTGGGACAGGGTCTATTTTTGGATCCTTTACTGTGAAGCTTGACATCATTTTTTTCTGCTGTGCAGACATGTAGCTAAAAGATCCCTTTTTAATGTGTTTTGCAGAAGAGCGGTTTCACAATGTGGCGTGCTTTATGTTGTTGATATTATGATCTTGTGCATTGTGTATAATAGATATGATTTTAATGATTGCATTTGGAGCTTACCCTTCCATCATTCTCATTATTTAATCTTTTTTGAATATTCTATGGCTATCTTTGTCTGAAGGCAAGTTATTCCTGAGATATGAGCACTTAAAGCACTTGTCAATAAAGACAGGAAGCCCTTCTTTGGTTCTGTTTTGCCTGCTGTCTTTGCTGGACAACATTATGTCTGCATATCCACACAGGAGCCAACACAGAAAGAGCTAATGATCTTTCCAGTAATCAGTAGTCCCTGCACTTGGGAGTCACTCAAGGGTTTCCCCTCTAATGGGTCAATCCCATGGCCAAGTCCTTGCAGGAAGGTCAGATCTGTGTCTTTGCCATGCACAGTTTAGAGAAGGCCTGTTTCTGAGGGAAGCTTTGGTCTTATTTCAGAAAGAATCGAGTGCCTGCCCTGTGTGCCACATGCCTGAGCCTCCTCCTCCAACACGTGTCTGGTTCACTCACCAAGTACAAAAATGATGTCCCCCGATAGCCTTCCCTCTGGGGGCAGCACAGGCCATTTACTGTAGGCAGGGTTAGGTTATAGGGCAATTCAAGTTGAAATGGCTCGGGTCCAACGCTGCCGTTATGTACTCGTATTTCCATCCATCCATCCATTTTCTGCCGCTTATCCAAGGCCGGGTCGCGGGGGTAGCAGCTTAAGCAGAGAAGCCCAGACTTCCCTTTCCCCAGCCACTTCTTCTAGCTCTTCTGGGGGAATCCCGAGACGTTCCCAGGTCAGCCGAGAGACATAGTCTCTCCAGCAAGTCCTGGGTCGTCCCCGGGGCCTCCTCCCAGTGGGCCTCCTCCAAGAGGAACACCTCACCAGGGAGGCGTCCAGGAGGCATCCTAACCAGATGCCCGAGCCACCTCATCTGGCTCCTCTCAATGCGGAGGAGTAGCGGTTCTACTCTGAGCCCCTCCCGGATGACCGCACTTCTCACCCTATCTCTAAGGGAGAGCCCAGACACCCTGCGGAGGAAACTCATTTTGGCCGCTTGTATTCGCGATCTCGTTCTTTCGGTCATTACCCACAGCTCATGACCATAGGTGAGGGTAGGAACGTAGATCGACCGGTAAATCGACAGACCGATGCAGAGCCCGCATTACTACGGATGCCGCACCGATCCGCCTGTCGATCTCCCGCTCCATTCTTCCCTCACTCGTGAACAAGACCCAGAGATACTGAAACTCCTCCAATTGAGGAAGGATCTCATCCCCAACCCGGAGAGGGCACTCCACCCTTTTCCGGCTCAAGACCATGGTCTCGGATTTGGAGGTGCTGATTCTCATCCCGGCCGCGAACCGTATTTATATTCATAAAACTACTCCGATACCCCTTTAAATATTTTCAAGTGAGTTGAGCATGATGTGATGTGTCTCAATCTCAGCAATTTGGAAAAACAGATAAACACTGACGACAAAAGTTGAGCCAACTACAACCTGTGCTCTGCTAGACTGTCAAGAGAAGGAGGTGAAAAGTAACTTCTGCAGCACAACTAATTCTATAAACAGCTGAAGAACCAACACAATTCACAGCCACGTATTTGCCACCTAATGTTAATTTTATTCATTTAAATCTAATTCAAGTCTTTTGGAGGGCAGAAATAATATTTAATGTTGTAAGATGTTCACAGTCAAACTGAGGCAAATATATGTTTTTTTTTGTTGTTGTTGTAATGGTATGTTTAACTAATCAGCATCAGCAAGTACTCAAATTCAGAAAAGAGTAGTATGGGTGCGTCCCTAGTTTTGGGCAATGATTTCCTGTTGTGAAGCCTCGAGATTTATGATTTCACTGGCACCATGTCAGTTTTTGCAAGCAAAAGTTCACAGTTGTACACTGGTGTCTACCTTTATGTGCTGTGCTTTATAGTTTATCATCTATTTTCCCCTAAATGGGAGCATAATTGGCAAAATTTACATCATGTGCTATTGACATTAGTGAATGAGACCATGAATCACATGGTTCTTTTTGCAACTGACAGAATCGCCCCCTGCAACTTGGCTAACTGCAACTTCTTGAGCTTTGTTGTTTTCAAACTCAAAGACTACGTCCACTTTTATACAGTCTACGATTTGTGCCTGATCGTAGTGCTGCAAGCAGTGATGTTTTTCAAGACTTTTGGAGCCCTGGGCAAAAGGTGTTGCAGGGCTCTACATCAAAGAAACCCAAAGATAGTGGACTTAGTGAGGAGGTTTCCAACCATTGTATCATTACTTTCTCCTCTACATTAAAAATTTAAGGGGTTTTTCACCACAACGTCGATGCTGTGGGCAAACATCTACTATGTTGGCTGCTGCGGGAAAGGTGATCATCAAAGTCATCCCTCAGCAATCCATTCAGTAGTCCAGTGAGTTTTGAATTGGACTATTGAACACTCAAAACTACAAATCCTAACCTCATGGTGGTGCCAGAGTGGAAATCAAAGAAACACTTAAGTCAGACATCTGGGTACGGTGAACTTCTGGGATTTCAGAGTTGCCGTGAATGCGGAATTTGCTGATATTATTAAAATGAAAATAAAAGAAGCTTTGTTCCTATGAATAGTAGGGCAACAGACCGTACATAGTTCTGTCAAACTGAATGACAAGTTTCTGACTGAGGTCTGGTATTTAGCCTAATTTTATGTATGTCTACAGTCACAAAGTTATCTTAATCACAGTTTAAGGCCCATAATTACATTCATGTTGGTCTCGCATACTGTAGGTCTCTGCATTGACATCCCCCTGCCCATTTTAAAATAAGATATACGAATAACAAATAGGAGAGGAAAAACAGACAGGTAAATAGACAGATGGAAATGCTGCCAGTTTTTCCCCTTTTTCCTTTAAAATGGATTTATATAGTTATTAGCACTACAAAGGGGAGACATTTTATTTGGTGGACTGTGCATGTGTGTGTGTGTGTGTGGGGGGTATACCTCCTGCTTGCTTTGCTAAATAGAGGATAAATGGTTGGTAAGGTTTGTATGTCTACTACACAGGAATCCCTCCTCCTCGATCTCTCACTCCAGCTACCCAAGGGAGTGGTAGACTGCAGGGCTAGTGTTGGCTGATTGACTCTGATGCATGTGCTGCATATTTCATGCCCTCCAGTCTGTGTGTCTGTGTCAGAGACGCAGAGACGCACACAGGAAGCGGCATCTTGCGTGTGTGTGTCTCTTTAAAGTGATGTATTGTTTGGGGCTCTCCCTCTCTCCTCTCCCTTACTTACTCCTCTGTGACCCACTATGGCATCAGTAAAGTCTGCTGTGCTCAGCAGTCAGCACGTTTGCACACAGCAGCTTTGAGACAGTACAGCTGACAACCAGCAGCAGGTCGTGTTAGTCCCAGCATGTATTAAAGGCGGAAGATATGCTCAGTATACCTCAGTGGTTCTCCAGGGAGTTCCCATTTAGCGGCAGGGCCAGCACTCCATCTATTTGTCATTCGATGAGTAAAGTTGATGCACACTCAATGATGTGTGGTTATGAGGTTTATTTGAGTCCACTATGAGGGCTCCTGTTGCCAACGACTCGTCACATTTATTGTCAAAATAGACAGACCTTACTCTTTCCTGCTAGCCTGACAAACACTAATGAATTTTCATTATTGATGGATCTCCTTTTTTTCATAAAGTCTTTTTTTTTTTAAATGAATCATTTCATCTGTTAAATGTCAGAAAAGTTCCAACCACAATTTCCCAAATCCTTGGTGATGTCACTTGTTTTACTTGACCACAAGATCATAAATGTAATGTAACTGTAGGTGCATCGTCATCTAGTCATAGTTGTTTTTGCTAAATGGCCCAACAATTTATTAGATTCTCACCAATTGACAACCAGTTAACGTTTCAGCACAATAGTACAACTCAAACTGCACTTCGGATTTTGGAATGAATTTGGCTCCTAAATGAAGGGTTCAGAGAAAATGCCTTATGTCTTATGTCCCTATGATTTTGTCTTTTTGTGTGCAGATGAGGATGATGAAGGTGAGCGCAACACCATTCCCCTCACACCCCTCGACAGCTTCTTCTCTGATGAGGACTCACTCAAACAGCAAAAGAAGAAGAAGCCCAAAAAGATTAAAGAGGGAAAAATACCCAAAGTTAAGAAGAGGAAAAAGGAGGTAAGGTGTAATTCTCACTAAGCACCATCTGTCATGACCTTGGACACAACAGCTTGGCAGGCATTTTGGCTCAAGCTGCACTCTGTATTCTCTGTTTCTCACCCCATCGCTCTTTTGATGTGTCTGCAATTGGATCAGAGGTGTATTTTGGCCGTTGATGTGCCTCTGTAATCTAAATGAGAGGCAGTGGACTGTCTCAGGTTGGCAGCAGCAATGCTGCTGTTGCCAGTGTAAGCTGTGAGCACCAAGTGTCTCTTTAGAGTGAAGATTTGTGCCTGTTGTGCTTATGGTAGGAACTTTAAGTCAGAAGCAGAGTGTGTGCTGGATGAATAGTGGGAGTCAGATCAGTGACAAAGTGGGTTTTAAGAACTGACAGGCTCCAGCATTTTGTTTCCTAGATGTCACATCAGGTCAGTAATTTGAACCGCTCACACGATAAACACTTTAATTTCATTTAACCATTAGTTATACCTCTGCTCTTTTAGTTTTTTGGGAAGTCTTTGCTTTTGTCTGTCCCAAAGTTGCCCAGTGGTGGACCAAATGTCATCAATGTGAGGACACAACATGAGGTAAAAGAAAAACTATACTCTAGCCAAAGAAAATTTATAAAATATAATTTCTATAATAAATTTAAAGGTCAAAAATCAAAGACACTGTGAATTAAATTGATTAGATTCTGGTTGTCAGAGGACCAGTTAATTTCTTGTCAGCGCTTGCTGTGGTTTGAGGGCAATCTACTGGAATTGTCATTAAAATTTCTTTCTTTCTTTCTTTCTTTCTTTCTTTCTTTCTTTCTTTCTTTCTTTCTTTCTTTCTTTCGTGAAAAGTCAAGAGAAAAGTACAACAGCCCATATGAGTGTCCTCTCTCTGAACTGTCATACAATTGGTCAAAGTCTCCCGTTCAGGGCTAAAGTCTAAAGTCTGTAAACCTTAGCCAATAAGAGGTGCGGATAGCCTCAAATCACTTGATTTATTGGTCAATAATGCTAAGAATATGTTGCCTACCTCAGCTTTAAGGAAAATCTCACACAAAATGTACTCGAGTTTCCAAGAAAGCCTTAGCTACCTTTACTCTAAAAAATGTTGCCACCCTCAGAGGATTTCTTATTCAGTGATTACAGGAATTTTCAGATTATCTGTGCGTATCACACCAGTGCTGGCGATTACACTAACAGTGTCAGTGACACAGCCGAGATGTTCCACTCTGCTGAGCTGAGATTCCAGCAGTTAGGAGCTTGGCTGGCCACGCTGCCACCCCAGCCCTTTGGCTGCTTGTGGTAAACACAGAGCTCTGGGTCTCACTGAGCTCATGAGGAGGAGGAGGAGGAGGAGGAGGAGGAGGAGGGGGACTCCCTCTCCCTCTGACACTCTTCTCTGTCTCTTACACACTCTGCTCTGTATTCTCCTCTTTCTTCCCTCTGCTCTTGTCTCACACGCATCACCTCACTTCACCTTGGTCGTGATACTGCTGCTTATGTCACTTTTTCTTTCTTTCTTTCTTTCTTTCTTTCTTTCTTTCTTTCTTTCTTTCTTTCTTTCTTTCTTTCCACCGAGGAAATGCCACTGCTGTAATTGACACCATCCTCTCCAAAGGTTGGTGTCAGTTGGAGGCCAAAAGTCAAGTGAGGCCAGACACTGTCAGTGGCACTAACCAGTCTCAGGTCAGAGCCACTGGTGGGAAGAATGGTTGCCAGGGAGAGATGCTCATATCCTCTTTCTGTCAACTGCAGTGACACAAAGGAACTGTATTAAATTGATAGGGTGTTCTGTCTCCTGTTAACATAAAAAACATAGTCATGGGAATACATTGTAATGATGAAGGCAAACTGTGAGGGAGCTACATGTAGTTTCAACAATTAATTCTGTCTTGTTTGTATAAGTTCAGTGTCCTCTCCGGGACTGTGAGTCAACAGTGACGTTTGATGATTTTGAGGAATAGAGACCATTGTTGTTGTTTTTCAGTGAAAATTATTTTATTGAATATCCAATTAGGTTTTTTCAGATTTTCTCTTAGGCGCAGTCATTATGAGAAAAGCATCTAATTCGATTATGTTATCAACATTTATCTGATTTAATTCATGTGAAAGTAGAGACACTTTTTTTTTGGTCTTGTGATGCGTGCACAACATTGAACAATAAGGTTTTTTTTTTTCACAATTCCACCTTGTCTTTGCAGTTGCTCTCAACAGTGGTTATGCTTCTTTGCTTCTCCCTCCTCCACCTCCGCACCCATCCCCCATCCAGTCTTTAATTCTCTCCCTCTCTTTTTTGTTTCTCTCTCTCTTTCTCTCTTTCTCCTTCTTCTTATGCATAAGATTTGTCTAGACAGTGCTGGAGCACCAGCTCTGCAACCACAGACCTCTGCATAACAAGCTCATTATGCAAACTTCTCTGATTGGATGGTGTTCTTCCATTGGCTGTCACTGTGACAGAGTGTATATATACTGTATGTGTGTGTGTGTATGTTGGGGGGGCATGATTGGGAGAAATTGAGTTGGAGGCTTATGAGATGTGGAAAAAACAAAAGGAAGGCATGCGTACGTGTGTGTGTTGGGGGGGGGGGGGGGGGGGGGGGGGGGGGGGGGGGGGGTGAGCTGTGGGAAACACAGAAAACTGGGAGAGAGAGAGCTAGAGCCAGACACTGCTCAAATTTTGGTCACCATGGCAACACAGCCAGGCTGCTAGTAGGGTTGGCGGGCACTGCGGCAACGTGAGCCTTTCCACTGCGCTACAGAGTAAAATGCCTGCAAGTCTCTCTGTGAATCCACACAGCCGTGCTGAGCAACAGGCAAAGAGCAGGGCACAAAGCTGCCGTACACTCATTCTGTCGTTGTAGCATGTGCAGACGTGTATATACGTTATAAGTGCATACAGTATATGTGGCTACACAAAGGTATGTGGAAACACACACACATACACAGGCTGACACGTGTGTTGACAAAGAAATATGCATCTCTAGATTAAAGGAAAGAGAATCAGCATTCACAAACATATAGAGACACACATGCACTGTAAAATGTAACATGTACACTCATACTACATACACACAACTAATCAAACTAATTAAATCAATTAAATTAAAAGATGGAGAGAACCTCCATCTCTCCATCTTTTTTATGAGCACACACCAGTGAATTTGTTCATATACAACAGCTCCTTATTATTGAATCCTTACACCCATCAAGAAAGATGCATTTCAGTGTGCACAGCACCTGACTGGCTTCACCCACTGAGACGTGCCTCTTTGCTTAGTTCGCTGTTGAAGCTTGTGGTAAACGTGCATGAGCCCCGGACATGAATTCTCATCAGCTCACCACTAACTGTACACCTAATTTAATAATTTATATATTTCACAGGCTGAGAATGTATAATATTAACAAAAATGGTGACACTTTGGCCGATCCTTAAAGGTTCAGTGGCTAGAATTTTGTGGGCAACTATTGGCATGTTTTCATTATTTCATGTATAATCATGTAAAAATTGAATTCACTGTCATAAAAGTGTTTTCATTACATCTGAATAAGCCTTTTATACAGTATCTACAGTGGCACTGACTCGGTCCATCATGTCTTACCACCATGTTTAGGCACTTTGGAATGGTGTATTTTTTTATGCAAATGTCTTCACGTAGGAGATCTTATACTGTACTGACTGCATGCCTTTTTGCGTGGGAGCTGTAATCCCTAACACTGGCAAAAATAATGCCACGCTTATTTGCCCCATCAATGATTTTTATATTTTAATTATTCTTCAATTTTTTTCACATTACTTTTTGTAATATATTATAGCTGCTTACTACGCACATATTTTTCAGTTCAGATTCACAAATTTAGTTTTGAAGCCTCCTTCAGTCAGTCACGGTCATGTCCTCAGGTAGATTGGAAGATTCAAAGATTAAATCTGTTATATTTACAAAAATAGCTGTTTGGCAGGAGCACTTGACAACGTCAAAGTAAGACTTTTCAGGCAAAGTTTTTTAAAGGTGCAAGTTAAACACACACTATCTTTGTCTGCTGGGAAATGTCAATCAGCTCATTTCCTGCTGATCATGTGTTTGTGTCCTCCTACAAACGGCTCAGGGAGGAATTCAGGCAAAAGTTGATAGTGACCTGGCGGAGACCTCAGAGGTGGAGGAGGAACGGGAACGTCCAGAAATAGCCTCAGAGAGTGAGAGCAGCATGTATGGCCCCACCAAGAAGAAGAAGAAGAAACCAAAGGAGAAGAAAGAGAAGAAGCCCAGGAAAAAGAAGAGAGATGAGGAAGATGAAGATGATGATGATGATGATGGGAACATGAAAGTAAGTCTAGGTCCATGATGCTGAATGAACTGTCGGTACAGTATTTGTAGATACAGTTAAATTGTGCTTTGGTTTTAATTATTTTAAATATTACCAATTATCCCATATTATACAGGCAGAAAAAAGGCAAACATATTGATTAGACAATTCATAGATGGACTATCATTTCAGACATAGACAGTGAACATGTTTCAGAGTGGAAACAACAAGCAAGATACAGTTATCAATTACAAGTCACTAATTTATTCAAACATTTGAATTGTCACGTCACTATGTGTACATATTACCCTTATTCAACTGGAAAGTTTATGAAAATAATAATGGAAATAAACTTCAAGCATTCATGGCAACAATCCAACAGTCCATAAATGTTCACTCACTCACTCACTCACTCACTCACTCACTCACTCACTCACTCACTCACTCACTCACTCACTCACTCACATAAAGGTCACGAGGGCCACTGGAGCCAATCCACTCTCACATTCACACCTATGGTCATTTCCAAATGTCCAATTAACCTCTGCATGTTTTGGACTTTGGGAGGAAATTAGAGAACCCATAGAAACCCCCACACACACAAACCAAGAACTTGTAAACAGCGTTAGCCACTACGCTGCTGTGTGGCCGGTCTTTAAAGGTTCAGTGGCTACAATTTTGTGGGCAACTATTGACATGTTTTCATTATTTCATGTATAATCATGTAAAAATTGAATTCATTGTCATAAAAGTGTTTTCATTACATCTGAATAAGCCTTTTATACAGTATCTACAGTGGCACTGACTCGGTCCATCATGTCTTACTGCCATGTTTAGGCATAAGCCTAAAAACACTGGCCCCTCGAGAGGGTAAAGATGGATAAATGGATAGATAGATTGACACACAGTCAGACCGATAGATCAACAAGTTTCGATCCATTAGCAACATCATCATTTAACTTGGGTTATATGAAGGTTATACTGTACATTGTACCTTTAAAAGTATTCTGTATGATAAATGGTTGCCTTCTTTTTAATTAACCACTGAATGTGCGTCGCTTCCTCTCATGTATATTTCTGTAGGAGCCCAAATCATCCAGCCAGTTGATGCAGGAGTGGGGCCTTGAAGATGTTCAATACGGCTTCACAGAAGACGACTATAAAACCATCACCAACTATAAGGCTTTTAGCCAATTCCTCAGGCAAGCACCTAAGTTTGTGTCTTCCTATGTCAAAATGCTTTGTTCTTGTTTTTGTGTCGAAGAATTGACAAAGTCCCCTCGCTGAGAGACTTCCAACAAAAACTCCACAGTGAGTCGATGGTGTACTGCGACGAGCAAACACTGCTCTGCTTTGTTTGAGCTAGCGAGCTCTGCTGTTGGTATAAAGAGTCTGCCTCACCTGGGGCTGTCTGGCTCAGCTAAGCCTCTGCTCCGACAAAGTGGAGCATGGGCTCCTGCAGTGCCCCCTGTGAGCAGTCAGCTGCTTGCTGGATGCCTGTGACAGCCTGGAGGCTCTGGGACTCGGTGCTCTGACCCACTATCTTTCACAGGCCAGCGTGCCAAACCTCAAGCTGCTGCCTGACAAATCACAAACATGATATACACACAGCAAAGCAGGGAGAGCAAAACTTAAGGGGCAGTGGGGTGTCAGCAAATCAAGACCCAGCTCTCTACAGTGCTGAGGCAAGTAGAAAGTACACCGACAGGAACGAGGGGTGACATAATAAAGCTGCTGTTGTTGCTTCTCCCCCTGCTTTCACTCAGGCCTCTCATTGCCAAGAAGAACCCGAAGATTCCCATGTCAAAGATGATGACAGTGTTAGGGGCCAAGTGGCGAGAGTTCAGTGCCAACAACCCATTCAAAGGCGCATCGGCCACTGCTGTGGCCGCCGCTGTGGCCGCCGCTGTGGAAACGGTTACCGTGGCACAGCCGACATCTGTCAGCAGCAGCCAGCTGAGCTCTCAGCCAATCAAAAAAGCCAAAACCAAAGAAGGAAAGGGTGAGATTCAGCGAACTGTGGCAGGACACGGTTGAATTTCCTCAGTAATAATAGCATGAATACCAATTTATTAATTTGTCTGGATGTTTGTGTGTGTGTGTGTTAGGACCAGGAGTAAGGAAGAGAAGCAAGTCTGTGAAAGAGTTGAAAAAGAAGCCGAAGCCGAAGAAGACCAAATCAAAGTTGGGTCAAAGTGGGAAGAAGAAAAAAGCATCTTCGGTTTGCCCTATTCTTTATTCTCAGCTCTTCAGATGACATCAAAGTGACCACACTGTTGATAGTGCGTACAATGAAATTTGGTTTGCTTTAATTCTCTTTGTAGCTCTGAGCTGTTTGTGTGTGTGTGTGTGCGCTTCTTTGTAGAGTGAGGAAGACTTCCTGGAGGAGTCAGACTTTGATGACATCAGCATCCACAGTGCCTCTGTGTTTTCTGATACTTTGGGGGCCGCCACCAAGAAAAAGGCGCGGCGTGGGCGGAAAAAAAGGAAAAGTATGTTTACTGTCTTCATGCACTGTGGTGTGCAAGTTATTTTTCTCCCAACAAAATCTCTCAGACAGACTGATTGATTATGGGTTACAATAAAATGAAGTCATTTAAAAATCTTTATTTACCCTGGAAATATATCCTGAATAAATTTGTCACACTCAAGTGTGACAAATGTGTAAATTACTCAGCTAGTCACTGAGCTGGATGTAGGTGATGAGCTGTACGTGAGAATTTACCGTTTACCCTTTTTCTTTGTTCTCCAGAGGAAGACGGTGATGGCTACGAGACAGATCACCAGGACTACTGTGAGGTTTGCCAACAGGGCGGAGAGATCATCCTGTGTGACACCTGTCCCAGAGCGTACCACCTGGTTTGTCTGGATCCTGAGCTGGAGAAGGCTCCTGAGGGAAAATGGAGCTGCCCACACTGTGTGAGTTCATTAGTTTGATATACAGTATAACTCAAACTGTTGGCCAGCAAAGACACACAGCTACCAGGCACTACTCATCATGTCTCCACAAAGCAGAACCCGATTTTGCAGGATGTGACTTTGCAGCGATTTACTTTACCACCAGTGCTAACTGCTTTTCTCAGGAGAAAGAGGGAATTCAGTGGGAGGCAAAAGACGAAGAGGATGAGGAGGAGGAGGCTGCAGGTGAGGAGGAGGATGACCACATGGAGTTTTGCAGAGTGTGCAAAGATGGAGGAGAGCTGCTGTGCTGTGACACCTGCCCTTCTTCTTACCACATCCACTGCCTCAATCCGCCGCTCCCGGAGATACCCAACGGAGAGTGGTTGTGCCCTCGCTGCATGGTGAGTTGTGTCTGTGTACAGATTTCAGTGTTTACAATATACAAAAGGTAGAAAAAAAAAGCTAAAAGTTAAACAACTTGTGCAGATTTTAACTGTTCTTTAACAATTTACAAATACAGCAACAGCAATGTATGTATTATGCATGTATTATACATGATAATAATAATGATGATGATGATGATGATGCCCATAAAATTTTATTTTATGTAAAATGACAGCTTGAGAACTATACAATGAAAATGTGGGAATGGGTCTGGGTGCCTGTCTCTTTTGGACAGTAGAAGCTCTAGGGACACTACAGTTATTTTTTGCCTCTTCCGTAATTCTCAAATACACTGTTTTCCAGGATACTTTATAATTTATGAAGTGTTATGTGGCACCATAAATTATTGTCAAAAACTTGGTGTAATCATGAGATGGTTTTGAGGGGGGGAAATGTCAGCTTAAATCATGTAGGGATTTGTAAGTTTGGTTTCTGAATATAAGGAAGTATTTTAAAATGATATCATTGTGATGTTAGTGTTTGAACTGCTTTGCATAATAATGTAAACTAAAACTGCAACGTCTTGCCTTTTTTCTGTTAGTGCCCTCCCCTGAAAGGTAAGGTACAGAAGATTCTGCACTGGACGTGGGGAGAACCGCCATTACCAGCTGAACTGCCTGCAGGTCCTGATGGGAAGCCAAATGATCCACTGACCAAGCCCCCACTCAAAGGTCACCCAGAGAGGGAGTTCTTTGTGAAGTGGGCCGGTCTTTCATATTGGCACTGCTCCTGGGTCAGTGAACTGCAGGTGAGACACGTCTGCTCTCTTTGGCCGCTGGAACCGTGTTCTGTCACTGAAACACCATTTTGTTGTCCATCTTTAAGGAATATATGGTTAATAAGCAGTTTACATCACAAATGTAAGATTTATTTAGTGGTAACAAAAGAATCGTGTCCTTCTTCTTTAGGGAGCAGACATCATTCTAAATTTATTTTGAATCTCATTAAAATTCATTATGAATCAAATTAATCTCATTACCTTATTTAGATGATATTAAAAAGGTGGCGGTGAACGAAATCATGCAGAATTGAATATTGTGCTTTGCCTGCGGCTGTGCAGTTGGAGCTGTATCACACGGTCATGTATCGAAACTACCAGCGAAAGAACGACATGGATGAGCCACCTCCATATGACTACGGCTCAGGAGAGGAGGAGCTCAACAGCGAGAAGAGGAAGAGCAAAGACCCGCAGTATGCTGTGATGGAGGAGCGCTTCTACCGCTACGGCATCAAACCAGAGTGGATGGTGATCCACCGGGTGCTCAACCACAGGTGGCTGCTCACAAATTTCTCCCATCCAAACGTTATACACACTGCATGTGTCCGATGTTAAACTGGTGCTCACTGTGGGAAATGAGTGGTGTTTAAAATCTCAGAAAAATACACGGTGATAGATATTTATAAATAACAGATCCTTCTCCCAGGTAATGTCCATATGTGTCAGACCGTGTCACTCATATGTACAGATATTAATTTCAGATAGATTGCCCTTACAGTCTAATCTCATGTTTACTTGGTAGAGCTGCTCAGCCCCAACCCCTAATGGCTACAGCTACAGATGCAGGAAGACAAATGACTATCATGTGATTTTTATGTGCAATATGTGTCATGTCTCATTAGTCTTGTTATACTTTTTTTTTCCCTGCACATTTGTTGTTCTCTGTAGTTTTGATAAGGATGGCGATGTGCATTACCTGATCAAATGGAGAGACCTGCCCTATGACCAGTGCACCTGGGAGGTGGATGATTTTGACATTCCAGAATATGACAGTCACAAAGCCTCTTACTGGGACCACAGGTTTGTAACAGTGTTTCTAAAGATGGCTTAGCATCATTTGATGTGTCTTCCCATAGCATTTCTTACTGGTAAGGAGCTGACAGCAAGATATATAGGAAAACCCCCTGGCACTCGAGAATAAACAGAGGCATATCCTTTCATCTGCTGCTGATTTCCCTCTGCCCTACCCTCTTTCCTCTTTGATTATCCTGTTTGAGTTGTTGATTTATGATGTTGCCACAATTTTTTTTCCCCAGGGAGCAAATTCTTGGTGAGGACCAACGCCCCCTGGTGGCGGGGAAAGTACAAAAACTCAAAGAGGACCATCCAAAAAGGGAGGTCCCTCCTGATGCTCCCATCATAGATGTAAGCTGAGAATTATTGATTATTTAATTATTTAGATGTGATGAGTTGGCATAGTCACCTGTTTCTTTTTTACAAATAAAAACCTCAGGGTGCTTGGCTGATGTCTGCATCTTCCTATTGTCCTACCTTTAAAACTGTGATTTTGCGGCTGCATGATTACATATCATTTGGCCAAAGCCTATGTAAAGGCTCTATTAATCATTACTTTACTCTTGTGCCATCAGCCAACCATCAAGTTTGAGCACCAGCCATGGTATATTAACGCCACAGGAGGAACGCTGCACCCGTACCAGCTGGAGGGCCTGAATTGGCTGCGGTTTTCCTGGGCTCAGGGCACAGACACCATACTTGCTGATGAGATGGGCCTGGGAAAGACTGTGCAAACAATAGTGTTTCTCTACTCACTGTATAAAGAGGTGAGGGTGGAAAATGAAGACCTAAAATACAGACTTTGATTGAATCATACTGAATAAAGGGAAAAGTAAATGATAAATCTATGGAATATCTTCTTCCCGTGATGTCAGACTATGAGGCCTGGAAGTGTCTTAGTTGTGTCTTCTTTTTCTTTCTCAGGGTCACTCTAAGGGGCCATTCTTGGTTAGCGCACCCCTCTCCACTATCATCAACTGGGAACGAGAATTTGAGATGTGGGCCCCAGATTTCTATGTAGTGACATACACAGGGGATAAAGACAGCAGGGCAATCATCAGGGAGAATGAGTTCACTTTTGAAGACAGTGCAGTGAAATCAGGGCGCAAGGTGTTTCGCATGAAGGTATGCCACATGCAATCAGCTTTATTACCAAACAAGATTAAAATCTGTGTTTTAGATTTGTCAGCATTGGAAATACTCCTATGGTGTTATTTTGTTCTTCCCCTTGCAGAAAGACACTCCAATCAAGTTCCACGTGCTGCTGACGTCCTATGAGCTGATTACTATAGATCAAGCCATTCTGGGCTCCGTCACCTGGGCCTGCCTGGTGGTAGACGAGGCCCACAGACTAAAGAACAACCAATCAAAGGTAAAAGTAAATCTTATAAGACAATGGGATGTAAGAAAAATTGATACAAATATATATTCTGTTGAACTTGTGGACCATACAAAACACACAGGTTTTTACTTTATAGGCCTCATTGTGACTTGTTTGATCATAACTTGTAAAAATTGCTTCCTGTCTAGTTTTTCAGAATTCTCAATGGGTATAAAATCTACTACAAGCTGCTGCTGACCGGGACTCCTCTTCAGAACAACCTGGAAGAGCTGTTCCACCTGCTCAACTTCCTCACTCCAGATCGATTTAAGTAAGCCCTTCATCTCCTCTGTTTATCACTTTATTTGATTTGTCTCTTACTGCTTTAGTGCAGTATTTCACTGAAAGTTACAATAAAAGTAATGTAGGAAGCAAGAAACTGTTAATAAGCATTATTTACCATGGCTTAATTTAATGTGGCTTCTTGTGTTCAGTAATCTGGAAGGATTCCTGGAGGAGTTTGCTGATATCTCTAAAGAGGACCAGATCAAGAAGCTCCATGACTTGCTTGGGCCACACATGCTCAGGAGGCTGAAAGCTGATGTCTTCAAGAACATGCCTGCAAAGACGGAGTTGATCGTCAGGGTGGAGCTCAGCCCCATGCAGAAGTAAACCTCGGGATGATAGATACATTTAATTGGATAATAGTTACTGTGGCTGGAAAACAATGAAAACAGATAGACAATTGACAAAGGCTCACCTAATGACATCTATGCCACCTTAAGTGTGCACTGCTTTTCGTTCCATTTGCTGCTTTATCTCACTATTTGACAGCTTTTCCCCGACAGTGTCATTTTGTTAACTGCTACCTCCCTGCTCCACAGAGAGAGTCAGCTATTTACATCATGACACACAGTGGTTGCTCATCCACTGCTGCCTCCATCAATAAGTTAAAATGTGTAATTTTGAAATCTTTCATGCAGTATTTCCTAAAGTGGCACAAAAGTACCAAATAAGGCAGCAGTAAACCAGCAGTTCCTCTGTCTGTGTGAGCTAAAATTGCTGTAGGTTACACTAACCTCTCTCAAATCACGTTTTTTTTAAAGGAATTAAAATTGATTTTGTGCTTCATTCCTCATCACTCCTCCTGACTCTGTTTGGTCTCTATCCTCTGACCTTCAGGAAATATTACAAGTTCATTTTGACGCGGAACTTTGAGGCCCTGAACTCCAAAGGTGGAGGAAACCAAGTGTCTCTGCTCAACATTATGATGGACCTGAAAAAGTGCTGCAACCACCCCTACCTGTTCCCTGTGGCTGCTGGGGTGAGGCAGTATTTTGGAGTGAAGTTATATATCAGATATTACATTTCTTTTGTCCATAATGTCTGGAATTGATTTTTGTCTGTGCAGGAGGCTCCTGTATTACCCAACGGTTCTTATGATGGCAACTTATTGGTGAAGTCCTCAGGAAAACTGACACTGCTTCAGAAAATGCTGAAGAAACTCAAAGATGAAGGACACAGAGTTCTCATTTTCTCTCAGGTAACAGTCTTATATCAAGACTGGAAGCCGTAACTTTTATTGACCAGTGGCCATGAAACACTGAAAACCCCGCCACTCAAATTTTTTGCTTGACAATTTTAAGCAAAGTTTGAAATTTCTCTTAGTTTCACCAGTTTAAAATAATTTGATCTCAGTTACATAAACTTGTAAAACCCCCCTTTTTTAACAGATGACAAAGATGTTGGATCTACTTGAAGATTTTTTGGAGTTTGAAGGTTATAAATATGAACGAATTGATGGGGGGATTACTGGTGGTCTGAGACAGGAGGCCATCGACCGCTTCAATGGTGAGCTTGTTAAACCATAATTGGTCAAAGTGAGTTTGCGATGATGCATGTTTTCTTTCACTTACCTGTCTGAGTTCTTATCTCTGTCTGTGCACACACACACACACACACATCATCTCTTTGCTATGGTTTTCTGTAACAGCGCCGGGCGCTCAGCAGTTCTGCTTCTTGCTTTCAACGCGAGCTGGAGGTCTTGGCATCAATCTTGCAAGTGCAGACACTGTCATCATCTACGATTCTGACTGGAATCCCCACAACGACATTCAAGTATTGATTTTATACTGGACACTTGCATACTACTGTTGCACTGCATGATCTCATTAACTCTTACTTTAGTTTCCCAGTGGTACTGTGTGTCCTATCTGTTGTTTCCGCTCACTCCATCTTTTTACTCTCCCAGGCTTTTAGCAGAGCACACCGCATCGGCCAGAACAAGAAAGTGATGATCTATCGTTTTGTGACACGAGGCTCAGTAGAGGAGCGAATCACTCAGGTGGCAAAGAGGAAGATGATGCTGACCCATCTGGTTGTGCGTCCTGGCCTGGGCTCCAAAACTGGCTCAATGTCCAAACAGGAACTGGACGACATCCTCAAGTTTGGCACAGAGGAGCTTTTTAAAGATGAAATGGAGGCTGCTCGAACTATGGGTATGTCTTTAAGCCAGATCGGAGAGTTCAAGAATCTAGTGTGATGGGACCTCTCTGCATAGTATTTGTATAATTTTCTTAACAGCATATGTGATGAAGAAACCCCGCAGGTCCAAATTCTCAAAAACATTCAGGGACAAAAGATAAGACAGAAAATCTGTGAAACTGTGGGGTGACTTGTCTTTTCTGTAGATCAGAAACTCAGGATGTGGTGAAACGTATCTGCTTAAAAGGGCTGTGACTGGTGATTAATTGAGACCTTCTCATCGACAGGTGATAACAAAGATGGGGAAGAGGGCAATGTAATTCACTATGACGATGATGCAATCTCGAAGCTGTTGGACCGCAGCCAGGATGCCACTGAAGACACAGAGATTCAGAACATGAACGAATACCTGAGCTCATTCAAGGTGGCCCAGTATGTGGTGAAAGAAGAGGATGGAGAGGTGAGAAATTACCCTAAATCTACTACAGGTCACAGAAACGGCAAGAACATGTATCCACAAATTCCAACAATAGCATTTAAATATTAATTTCTGCTGTTAGTATAAAGAGATTTTAGTCCTTTACATGCGTATATGTGTGTGTCCATGTTCAGGAAGAGGTGGAGCGGGAGATCATCAAGCAGGAGGAGAACGTGGATCCAGACTATTGGGAAAAACTCCTCCGTCACCACTACGAGCAGCAGCAAGAGGATTTAGCTCGCAACCTGGGCAAAGGCAAACGCATCCGAAAGCAGGTCAACTACAACGACACGACCCAGGAGGATCAAGGTAGGCTCTGTCAGCTGACACCCACCGCTTGTCTTGCACGACTCACATGTTCTCATTGTTTTGTCAGATGCTTTTATGTTAGAAAACAGTAACAGCAGTCTCTTTTAAAGCAGTCTTTAAGACTGCAACATCCTTGTTCTGTTATCATCACTCCTAATGTCACATGTTGGCACCAGGATTTGGAAGTGTAGCCCATCTTTGAGCAGAAATGCACAAGCATATATAGCCAGGAACTTTATTTTGTAAGATTTATGCTATGCGCAAGCACAATTTGCTGTGTAACATGTATGATCAATATTGATACTGACTTTGACTATATCATGGAGAAGATACTGTAGCATCTCTTTGGCTTGTTAACTACCAGTTAAATGGTCAGGTGGCTGCTGAGACAGAAAACAGTTTTCACATTTTCAAACATATCCTCTATAGAGTTCATTATGAGGATGTGTTTCTTGTTTTCCTCAAATGGTATTTATACAGTTCAGCAGCTACAAGGTGTGTTAAAGCTTCCAACAGTTCATAATAAATGCTGTGTTTTGAATTGGCCTTGTTGAAGATGTTGACCATTATGATGACATCAAATATTAACACTTATTTTTTTTTTTTTTAAATGTAGTGAACATTACACTGATATATCTTTTGTCTTTGGTAAAGACATGCTCACAAATGGTTCATATTAAAGTTGTGAAGATTCTTCTCCGGTATCTGCTGCCATTTTTGAAGATAATAGAACATTTTATTGCTGAGGTCCAGGATACATTTCTCCTTATGATACCGGTGCACAGACCAGTATGCCTTTCTCTCTGCTGGCTTTACCACATGTCATCAGCTCTCGTCCTTCACAATAAAATCAGTAACAGTGCTGTCACGTGCTTGACTTTATTCACGAGTTAACGAGTTAAGAAATCAATTACCGCGTCTGTTAAGTCATCTTACAGCTGTGAAGCTCAACAAGAGCTCTTGACCTGGATTAAATCCACTTCAGGGTCTGTTATACTGGTTTGAAGCTCTTAGGTATCGTCTCAGCAGGCGCTTGAAGCTTTTGGGTCCTCATTGCCACAGTTCAACATCAGCAGACTG
Organism: Brachirus orientalis; assembly: GCA_016785285.1. Classification (NCBI taxonomy): domain Eukaryota; kingdom Metazoa; phylum Chordata; class Actinopteri; order Pleuronectiformes; family Soleidae; genus Brachirus; species Brachirus orientalis. The sequence continues at coordinate 11,134,934 of JAFBJR010000194.1, read as the reverse complement.
CAGTCTGTGAGAAATTTCAAAGCCCATCACATCTTAGAGTGCACTCTAACTTTAGAGTGGCAGAGGAGTACACTTTTAGCTCACCTCCAGAGGACAGAAGTGGTTAAAAAAAACAAACTGTAGTGGTCTGCAGTAATTTGCAGTGCCACGGCGCCCTCAGGTGGCCACCAACAGAAGCGAACACAATGTACTGTTTCTCTCTGATGTGTGGCTCAGAATGGCAGGATGATCTTTCAGACAATCAGTCGGAGTACTCGGTGGGGTCCGAGGACGAGGACGAAGATTTTGAGGAGAGGCCTGAAGGTAGGCTTCAAAACATAACCTATGTTTCATACAGCGGAGACCCTTTTGCACATAGAATCTTCTAATAGTGGAAATGGATGAATTTGTTAAAGGTGGCCGCAGACAGTCTCGTCGGCAGCTGAAGAACGAGAAAGACAAACCTCTGCCACCGTTACTGGCACGTGTGGGGGGCAGTATTGAGGTATGCACTGCATAGGTTCACTAAGTTATGCTTATTTGTCTTAAAATGGAGTTATATACTGTGTTCCCAGCAACTGGAAGCATGGTAAAGTACAGATAAGGGTTCATTGTGTGAACAAGATGGATTTCTTTTACAATAATAAACAATGATAAACAGTGTTACACTGTGTAGTTCATTTTTGTCCTTTTTGAAGTATTTATATATATATATGTATATATATATATATATATCATACTGGAAACAAGTGCTTCTGTTTCTTTTCATTTTGACTTTTTAACTTAATACCCTGCATTCTCTTGTTCCGATATTTATATAGCTTTTCTTTCTAAGGCTGTTTTTTCTCTTTACAAGGTCCTGGGGTTCAATGCTCGCCAGAGGAAAGCATTTGTCAATGCCATAATGCGCTGGGGCATGCCTCCTCAGGATGCTTTCAATTCCCACTGGCTGGTTAGAGACCTGAGAGGGAAGAGTGAACGTGAGTTCAGGTAAGGGCACAGTATTTTTATGGTCAAAATAAGTAGTTTTATTTGATTTAACTACATACTGCCATTCATTTAAGAGGCAGTTCTTGCCTCTTCCTAGTACTTATTTAGTTTGCCCAGAACATAGCACCTTGACATTCCTATCAACTTTTCCAAGGTCTTCTCCTTGTTGGGATTTGCTTTTGTGCCAAATTCAAACAGAGGGAGGCAGTGGCCCTGAGTTGTGAGTCTCCAAAGTAAACACCATGCAGATAAATCCACTTCTTTTAATAGTGCTGCTGCTGCCACTGCTTTTAAAATGCTGTTGCCATAGGAAAATTTGTCGATTTTAATGAAAAACATTTTAAATCCTAATAAATGCCATTTAAATATGTGTCTGTTAAAATATGGCATTAGTGCCTGTAACCTCTCTCTCATCACGTGAGCTTATGAAGGGTTTCTTTTCCCCACCAGAGCCTACGTGTCACTGTTCATGCGACATCTGTGTGAGCCAGGGGCAGATGGGGCGGAGACCTTTGCTGATGGCGTCCCACGAGAGGGGCTGTCTCGTCAGCATGTCCTCACCCGGATCGGAGTCATGTCCCTCGTTAGGAAAAAGGTGCTTGTTACTGAGCCTCAGGCATCTCCTACATGGAATACCACCTTTTCTAGTGCTGAGGGATTAGAGAAAGTGGGTCAAACTTTTCAGGAATAGGCAAAAGTTGACAAGAGTAGTTTTTTTGGTACAAAGTCAACCCTCCATTTTTTTAGACATCATACAAACTACAAATATAGATGCTTCGCTTTATTTTCCCTATGCTATACACCTGGGAGAAGAGATGACTAATGTGGTATTGTCGCTTCTTGAGGACTCTGTGTTGCTATTTCAAAATTCAGCAGTTTTGCTGGAGTCCAGCAACTCATTATATTGTGATTACAATTCTAAGGGAAAGCAGCAAAATCTTTCATTTTGAGAATGTTAACAGACACAATATTTGACTTAAAATAATCGATTAACAAATCAACTAATGGACTCATCAGTTCAGGTTCATGATATATAAATTAAAAACTAAGACGACTAAATTCAGATTACACACAAATGAAAATGAAACTTATTTGTCATGATGTCACATTCATAGATCTTATACTGAGGAAGGTACTGTATCATCTTTGGGAAGTGTAGGGGTTGCAGTGTATTACAGATGAGCTAATCTCTTTGATTTATAGGTGCAAGAGTTTGAGCATGTAAATGGGAAACTTAGTTCGCCAGATCTGATTCCCATTGGAATGGAGCTGAAGAAACTGACTGAGAGTGTATCATCTGATCCCAACACTCCTGTGCCAGCCAGCCCCGTCGCTACCCAGCCCAGCACCCCCATCCCTCCAGGTCAGAACAAAGTGTCTGCATCCCTCATGTTTTATTTTTCTTACTTACTACTTGGAAAGAAAGTTTGAGTTCTTGTTATTTTCTGGATCGTAGAGAAGAATGAGTCTCTCTTGGGCGCTGCTGAGGACAAGGAGACGACAGAGCAAGAAAGTAAGAAGCTGTCAGAGCAGGAAGTGAGTGCTTTTTTTTTTTTTTTTTTTTAAATCTTTCACTACCTATCACTTTCAGTCAGTTTTGCTTTATTGCCCTGGCTCATTATACTTTAAAACCATGACTGGTGTTTTGTCATGCTCAGAAGACACTGTTGTCAAACATTTTAACTTGTCTCTTTGCCCTCCACCAACTTCACTCTGCCTGTTTTTTCCCCTCGGCAGGCTTCCAGTGCAGAGCCAACATCTGTACCTGAGAAGGCAGCTGACAGTGAAGAGAGCAAGGGCAGCTCAGAGGAGAAAACAGGAGATGAGAGGGACAGAACCCAGTCACCTTCCACAAAGTTGGAGCCATCTGCCAACCCAAAAGAGCCTGCTCTGAGACAGACAGAACTGTCATCCAGTCAAATCTCACTGAAGAGTGAGTGGTGCACGTTCCTTGTGCTGCACATTTCTTTTTTCTCTCAGGTTGTTTGATTTAACCTTAATGCCTCAATTATCCTCAGTGGAGTCCTTCAGAGAAACAGGGAAGTCCTCAGACAAAGGCGATACTGACTCTCTCCTGGCAAAAAATGAAGACAAGGAAAACAAGCCAGGTATACACACCACAGATTCTCGAATGAAACAGCTATGACATTATAATTGTCCTATTTGTCAAATGCAAGGGAATCAATTGTATGGCTGCTACTGCTTTTAAGAAATTGCTCTGCCATTTATGTTGCTGTTGTAGATGATGCAAAGAGTGATGATGCATTAGAGGGCCGGTTAAATGGAGACAAAGACACCTTGGATGAGATGGATGAGTGCAGGAAGGAGGACAAAAATGGATTCAAAGCCAAGTTCATGTTTAATATTGCTGATGGAGGTTTTACAGGTAAGAACAAATCTGACTTTTTGTAAAACCACATATGGACCAGGAGTAAACCAGAGAAGATAAAATGGGAACGTGCCCTATATGTTAAGGACAAATGTGATATAGGATTTTAAACTCTGTTCTTTATATTTTTGGGGCTGCAGCTGCTGATTATTATAATTTTCAATTTATCTGTCAATAAGCAATTATTTGTAAGGTCCAAAATGGTGGCATCTTCAAATTCATAAACCAAGACATTTAGCTTTCTTTTGCACTGTTTTTCCTTTTACTTGAGTAATTGATCAAGAAAGTAGTTAATATTTATTTTGTAACTCTATATAATGTGATAGGGTAAATAATTCACCTTTATGTTTATGTTTCTGAAAATAATTCACTCATACTCATGATGAACACTTGAAGCTACAGCTTAGTAATGTGTCCTATTAGTTTTGTCTCAAAGCTCAAATCTCAAAATTACACTATAAAGGACAATCCTGAATAGTTTGTTTGCCAGCATGGTTGTCACTGAAGACAATAACAAAATCATAGACTTGAAATATGTCCTTAAATGACTCAGACTCATTTCCATAATATTGTTCTTTGACATTGTGCAGCTCTACTTTTAATTGGTGAATGTAACAGCAGACGTACAGAGCAACAAGACAGATGTGATGTCATCTGGAGACAAATGAGTAAAGAATGAATGATAAAAAACTGCCAGGACAATGTGACAGAACTTTAGTTGATTTTTCTGGGAAATAAATAAATTGCACCTCACCAAAATATAACTAAATCACTCCCTAATTAAATGTCTGTCAAAAAAGTTTTCAAAATAAAAGGAACACCAGACTTTGCATATTATGTTTGAAGTTTGTGCCCAGATCTTTTATGTGTTCATTTCGCGTATCATAATGATCAGCTTTGTTTTGGCTCCAATCCTGATCGTGTTGTTAATGTGCTCTTACTTTTTATGACATGCTGCAAACATATTGACTGTCATTATGTGTCTCTACACCAATGGCATCAGAGCTGCACACCCTCTGGCAAACTGAAGAGCGAGCGGCACTGTCATCTGGAAAAATGCATGACATCTGGCACCGTCGCCACGACTACTGGCTGTTGGCTGGCATTGTTACGTATCCTTTTTGAGCTGAAGGAGTGATGGGCTCAGCATCTGGCTAAGAAACATAATTACTAATGACCAGGAGGAAAGTGCATCTGAAGGGCTGATGTTTACAAATCTGCTTTCCACATGCAGTTTTATGCTTCTGTTTGTTTTTTTTTCCCTTGACCGGGAATCTATCTCAGACATGGCTACGCTCGTTGGCAGGACATCCAGAATGATCCACGCTATGCTATTCTGAATGAGCCATTTAAGACGGAAATGCATAAGGGCAACTATCTCGAGATGAAGAACAAGTTTCTGGCTCGACGCTTTAAGGCAATCTTTGAGTTTGGATAATTAAAAAAAGGATCTAATGAAGACTGACAATTTCAAAAGATAACAGATGTGTTAAATCTAAATTCAAAACTAACTGCCTCTTCAAAAAAAATGTATTGTCCTCTGCTGGTCACTGTGTTTCATGCTCTCCATCTCTTACATCCCTGTAAAGTTGTTGGAGCAGGCTCTGGTGATCGAGGAACAGCTGAGGCGGGCGGCCTACTTGAATATGACCCAGGATCCCAGTCACCCGGCCATGGCTCTCAACACTCGCTTCGCTGAGGTGGAATGTCTGGCAGAGTCCCACCAGCACCTGTCCAAAGAGTCTCTGGCTGGGAACAAGCCTGCCAATGCCGTGCTGCACAAAGGTCTGAAAAATAACAACAGCTATAATCGGCCAAATCTGCCAAAGACTGAACAAAACAACACTGCAAGGCTTTTACAGGGCAAATCAGTATATCTCATCAGAATCACCAGAATTATCCATATCTAAGGATATAACGGATTTGTTAGGTCAGACTGGCCCAAACACAGGACTCAACATGTCAAAGTTCTAATGAAACAAAAAAAAACTCACAGGTAAATCAAGGAGAACAGACACAAAGGAAAAACAAGGCTGAAGCACTAACAGAAAACTGACAAAAAGAACAGTGGGGAGACACAGACAGTGAATACTTAAAGGGAGGGGAGATAGTCAGACACAGGTGAAAACAATTAAAAGATGAGCGCAGATTCGATAAGCAATGCAAGGAGTAAACAAATCCCTATTATAGAAGACAGCAATAAAACAGAAATCCAGTGTTAACAACAGAAACACTAAAATTACACACTAAATTAATTTTGTGTAAAATTACACTAAATTCAAAAAAGATTGTATTGCTTTTATCACCTGAGTAAATAATAAAATAAAATAAATAACTGGCCAAATTAACAGAAACTAAGGGCCCAGCAGGGGTCAATTTTGACAATGTTTTTCTAACACTTGACTATTTTTACTTTGGTGTTTTTGGTGTTCCATTTGAAACAAACAGTAAATGGATGAGTATATGGTCATATAGATGTTGAAAGCAAGATGACTTTGGTTGAAAACAGGTTTTCGTTGTCCATCCAGACAGTAAAAGAAAAGTGACAAAAAAAGACGTTTTCCACAGCTTCTAAGTGGCAGCCAGTAAAGCTTCTTTTTGACACAGCAACGTCATTTTAATGTTAATATGACTTTCTGTCAAAACATGCCAACAGACATTGGGAGGATGAAAGTGTGGGACGAGGCCAAAGCCAAAGACTTTCAAAGTGAGATGTTAAAATGTTTTTGTTTTAAAATGGTGCTGCCTGTGACACTGACTCATTTATCTGTCACTGAAGGTTTTGTTTTGTTTTTTTTTTTTATTTTATTTATTTATTTTTTTTTTTATGGCATTTAGTCCTAGACAGTTTTTCTTTTTAGGTCATAGCCTGCACATTTACTTTCCTTTTTAAAATTATTTGTTTTCCTGCATTTTTGTCTCATTGAGCTGAATTCGTAGGCACTCACTGACCCTGAACATGTTGTGGTCTTGCAGTCTTAAACCAGCTGGAGGAACTGTTGAGTGACATGAAAGCGGATGTAACACGACTGCCCAACATGCTGTCCAGGATCCCGCCAGTGTCAGCGCGGCTTCAGATGTCTGAGCGGAGCATCCTGAGCCGCCTAACCAGCCGAGGCAGCGAGCCTCCACCGCAGCAGGTGAGATGAGATACGGCGGTCAGTGAAGGTCAGATGGCTTCAGTGAACTTTGCAACATCTCATCTTGGGTATTGTTCAAGATTCAATAACTTTATTGTGACAGAATTGCTTTTGTAAAACATTCGGGGGTGCATTTAAAACCCCAAAGGTATAAAGTAACATGAAAATAACGTAATTTAAGAGCAGAGTTCACACAGCTAACAATACAATAATCAAAAAAAGAAAAAAGAGAACTATTACATATTGGCAAGGATGCCACATAGTGTTACCAGCTCGGATTATTATTGCATGTGTTCAGATTATGATGTCAAAGTACCATTGTATTGTTATGTCCAAACTTGGATGGAGATTGTCCTGTTAGACTTTCACTTAATGAGGAAACTAAAGGGCCGTGGTCTAAAAAAACTTTGTAGTGTTATGTAATCACAGTTCAGGATTCCCTCAAAAACCTGCAGAGACTCTCTATCCCCCACAAAAGTTTCCCCAGGTGTAATGTGAAAAAAAGGTGTTTATCTCCATCACTGAGCTCCACGTTTCAATCCCAAAGGATTTAACAAACTCAGTTGTCTCGTGCACCTGTTCTGCACAACTGAAAGTGTGTTTTAGTTTCCATTACACAAGAGGTTGTGTGCAATTCATCATGTGTCTTGACTGTGCTTCTTTAGTTGTTAGCTCAGCTCTTGTTGTAACCACGGAGACAGTCAGGAATTCGACTTGTTTTCTTCTGCTTTTATGCCTGTGCTTGGTGACAGTCAGTGGCCAAAAGTATTATTTTGTCTGGCTGTCCTCGCGTCCATTTCTTCAGTCTTGTAAACGAAATATCTCAAGAGGGCCTGGAGGACATTTCTTTAAATTATACCAACCGACATTCAGTTGAAGTTAATGGATTGTGTGACTTCACAAACAAATGTTTTGTCTAGTGACCATGACATGTTATGAACGGCTCCAGGGAATCTTTTCAAATCTGATATAAACATTCACTTGGACTCCATTTGGTGCAGTTGTTGTGTGGAGTCAAAGATGAACCGATTGTATTGTGTTGTTTGAAACACGATAACTGATCCTCATGTGTGCTGCTCAGCCTTTCAGTCAGGGTGGGTTTGGCTGCTCTCAGATGTACGGCAGCAGCTTTGGTGGTGGATTTAGAGGACACGGTGGACAGCCCATGGTGAACTACAGTCAAATGCCTCTGGGACCATATGTCAGTGGTAAGCATGTACACTTTACAATAGATTAAACATGACTCAGCACTGTAGTGCATAATTCTTAAATACGTTCTTTACATTCGAACCATAGTCGACATAGTGACATTTCTGATTCGGTGCAAATGTTTTATGTCAACACAGATAAAAATCAACAGCAGCAGTTTGTAACATGACTGGATATAACAACAAGCACCCATGAAAAGTACCAGAAGTGAAATTTACTGCTCAAAAAACTTGATTCAGCAGTTTGACTGAATGAACATTTCCTGCCCACTTAAGTAGGTCTAATAGTATTGCTTGACAACGCCTGTTTTCAGATCAAGGACACAGTGTACTAATAATGTTACAGTGTTTCAGTTCATGAAGACCAAATAGGCAGAATAATAACAAAAATCAAGTTATGCATTGCAGCATTAAAGCATGTGGGAAGGAGGTTTGGAGGGTGTTCTAGCTTATAACTGTAATTCCACACAGATATATCCACACCGATATTAATCTGTCACATTGAACATGGCCTTTTTGGCAAACATACAGTTCATATTACATTATGCCATAAAATATTTTTGTACCACCACTAATCCACACTAGATGTTAGATTTTTTTTATGATTGAGTTAATTCTTTTCCACAAATTGCAGATAATTACAAAATTAAAATGTATTTCCCCAACGGGCGGCTTTTACGTTGTCATTATACAGTATAATGTTTTACAGGAAAATTTTATTTTTGGCTGGATGATCTGGCACTGACAATAGAAAGACCCAGATGTTACATTTTTAATGGAAGGTGAAACAGTCAAGGCAGAGTAGGTGATCAGAAAAATGGGAAATAAAAATAATGCCGGGAATCCTCACATTTGGTTTAGACTTTAACCCAAATCAAAGAACACTGACAAAAGGCTTAATACCTCATTATTAATTCAAGTACTGTTTTTTAAATCTCTTTCCTCTCTAGTGTCCTCAAATGGTCCCCCACCTCCCACAAGCCATCTGGACAAGAAGTCACTTGAATCCTTGAGAGACGTGGTTACACCTGACCTCAAGTCAGGCAAACCGAGTGATGTCATCTGTATTGAAGACTAGACACGCTCTGAAATGACCTGAGGTCAGAAACTCCCTGGGATGGAACCTGCCTGGACAACAGCTGCCCATCTCTTCTGCTACACAGTGTCCTCTTTCTCCTGCTCCGTCCTGACTTAACAACATTAAGCTCCCTGCTGTTGACGGATAAGGCCGTTCACTTTTTGATTAATGCAGATGTATCTATCTTAACAATTGCACTTTTATCTTTTGTGGATCGTATACAAGTATTTCAGTAGAGGAGAAGATAAGTAGGGAAGGAGCCTCTTTCCTGATAGAGGATGTTTTTCGGCCCTTCACTACAAGACGAAACTCAACTTGGCAGTACTGAGTTTGTGATGCTCTTGAAGTGTGTGTGTTTAATCTGTGCCAGCCTTGACTGTTTGATTCTGTGCGCCCTGCTGCTTTTATCCATCTACCAACTCATTGTACACTGTGACTGTGCCCCACTGGAGCTTTTTCTCTGTGAAGAGGAGTGGTGTCAAGGATGTCTTCAATCATAGTTTGATAGGAGATTGTTTTTATTTTTTTCTTGAGGGCCAATATTGTTACTTTAAATTAATGTGTTTTGTCCTTCATGTAGTAACCAGTGGAGAAAGTATTGATTTAAATGCATCAGAAACTATTATCATGTATGCAGTAGCTGGACACAGTCTGTCTGAATCCTCTTAAGACTGCCACCCTCTGGTATTTTGCAGGATACCGAACTGCATCACCTGTGAGGGTTGGCCTCTTGTACTGTATATACTCAGAGACTGCTGTTGATTTTACCTCACATAGGCCTAATCATAGTACAATATGTAAACATACGTGGATGAAATCATACATCACATAAGGAAATTGGGCCGAGCAGAAGAAGCTGCAGAGGAGGCAAAAGTGATTTTTAATGCGTTTCAGAGGAGACTTAGCATTTTTGTGTATGGTACAGTACTTGTGATTCTTTCTGTATTTGAATGTTAGTAGTGGCCGTAGGTCACAATCAGTGGAACTGCACTGGGGGATTTTTTTTGGGGGGGGTGGGGGGGGGGGGGGGGGGGGGGGGGGGGGGGTCAGCAGTTAGTACAAATATAAATAGTACAAATCCTCAAAAGGGCTTTAGTTTTTAGGATCCTGCTTCTTGGCTCTTTTTTTTTTTTAATTTCCACAAATTTGATATTTCCCCTTAATGAAATAGTCATTTAGTCATTCCAAGGAAGTCTATTGCTGTTCTGTTCATTCATTAACATTGTATTATCATAGCCTATTTAAGGTTTTCATGGTACTTTATTCTTTAACAACATGCAGGTGATTATAAAATTCACATATTTTATATATATTTCTGTGATGTATTCTACAGATAGAGACATCAAACCTACAGAGAGAAGGTATCATCTGTGTAATTTCATATAGGCTATTATTCTATTATGTTAATTAAGTCAACAGAACATCTGATGAAGGGCAGTAGATGATGCACACATGCGACACAGGAGTTCAGCAAGTTAGTATAGTTATAAAGGCTGTCTGTGACTAGAGCATTAATATTAGTTAGTTTAGAGTAAGAGGTCGTTTAATCCTTTCCCCATAGTGAATGCAGGAGGTCTTGATCTTTTTTTTTTTAATAAAACTTGAGGGAGAAGCCGATGCTGCCTTCTGAAATATGTAGGGGATATGTCCCCCTTTTCCCCCTCCCTCCATAAACTACACCCCTGGACTGCATTATAAACAAAAACACATCTGGTCTACATCTGCACGCAGGCCTATGTGAGAACAGAGTTTTTAGTGGAGATTGTTTTTTCCTTCATACATCCTTGATGGTTTCCCACTTCTATTTCAATGTGAAAACTACAGTAAGGCCTTATGGTGCAGTTTCACCCTAAGTCTAGTACTTGTGACATAATGAGGATTTTCTTTCACTCTCGTATTGTGAGAATAGATTCATTTGGTGCCATGAAACAAGATGACTGGGTATAATTTGTTGTTCTACACAGTGGATTTCATCCACGGATTTAACGACTAAGTATTATTGTCACAGTGTGAAGCTACATTTGACGGACGTTTCTCTGTATATCAGCGTTTAAGGACCAGTGTTAAACATCATTACTCTCAGATGAAGTTCCCACTTCCAGGTTCCTCAACTATTGTGATTCTTTCAAAGGCAACTGTGGATGCCTATTGCTTTACCTGGCGTGAAGGCACTTCAGCATTGTATATATACATATCTAGTCCATTCCATCTATTTTGCTATGTGCTAAAGTGACATTCCGCTAAGTAAAGCAATCTTTAATAAAGCCATGCTTGCTATTTCCATTTCTATGAGGACATTACTCAAATATTTGGACTCAAAAGTACAAATCGCTGTTGACATATTTGTCTTTTTTTTTTCTTTTTCCAAATATAAGTGGCATTGCCAGTGTGTATTATTTTATTGACATCGCCACAACACTTATTGGACATTTTTTGGGACGATGATTGTGACTGGGCTAATCGAAACTCAAGAGACTGTTGTACAGAGTTGGTGAGTGTATTTTCTTAATCTCTTTTTGCTAAATCAATTGATTGTCTTGAGGTGCTCTCATCTGACCCATTTTCACTTACTTGGATTGTGTGACTGCAGTCTTCTTGCCCTTCAATTCTCAGACGTGAACCATCACCTGACTTTCTTTTTCACCATGACATGACCCTTGAAGTGCGACATATCAGTTTGTGCCCTGTTCTCCTTTAACGTAAGGCAGTGCTGTTTAGCTTACACTCTTTCTGTTCATATCATCATTTATTCGACCATGACATGTATTAGGTTGCTTGACAGACACAACCTCAGAAACATGTAAATACTTGAAGGATTTTTTTGGGGAGATTATTCCATCTCCTAAAGATTTATGTTTCAAACTGAAAAAAAAGATGAATGTTGGCTGGATGGTGTTGCCATAGAACTGCAGTGTGCACCATCTGTGCTCATCAGTCAAAACCATGTCTTTTTCCCTCTGGAGTAATGACATCAAAAACATACTGCAATGAAATGCAATCAAACTGAAGTCAGAATGAATGTAGAAAAAGAGGCTTCAGTCTAATATTATAAATATGTTAACAATGTATGTACATGCTTATTAACATGGCTTCAAAAGCTACCAAAAGACCCTAATAAAAGGCACCTTTGTTGCAGTGAATGCACAGCATGTGAAGCGTTTGATATGACGGTTCACTTTAAGGAGACTGTAGTGTATCTAGCATTTACAGACAACGAGCTCCAGGCAGTGTTATGGTTCTGGTATTTGTTTTGTATAGCAATTAAATGAAAAAAGTGAATTGTCATCTTTTAATTTGTATTCTGTGTATTTGTTCAATGTGTTTTAATAAATCTTCTGGAGAACAGTAACATTTTTGTGATTCCCCCCCCCCCCCATCCTTTGAGTCTGCAGTGTCCTGCTTGAGCCTGCAACACTCGAAATGTGATTAGAGGCTCAAATAGAAACGGCACACAGATACTATTGACACAGCAGACACAGACAGAGCCGTCAAATGACAAAAAGAAGTGTAGGACCAGAATCACCAGTCCTCATAGGATACTCTGCAAATTCAAATTTTACATTCAACACATGGTCATTATTGCATATTCTCTACTGATTTAATGAATTAGCCCCAAAGTATGAAGAGCTGGAAAAAGGCAGTTTTTTTAACCAATTACTATATATTACTATATATTAATGAAATATAATCTAAATATAATCAAATTTTTAATATATTGTATATTAACTGTGTTAATGTTCATTTGTTAACCACATGTACTGCAACTCTTTTCAAATAGATGTACAGTATATCATCTTCGTTAAATAATATATATATATTATCGTATATATATATAATATATATACAATAAAATGAATAAAAAATAAACACAAGTAAATAAACAAAACAAAACAATAATTCATTTAAAAAATGAAAACTTTAAAAAACGACACAAATGTGTTTTTTTAATCTAAATGTTCTAATTCTATTTTCTATCTACTGCTCCAGCAACAATTGCCTCAATCTCTTCGTTTAAAAAAATGCATTTCCAAATATTAATGTCATTTCCACACAAATGACCCACACACACTGTGTGAGCAGAGAGAAAAAAACACACCTGCAGTCCCATACGGAAGTGCAGTGAGACAGCATTGGGCCTAATTCCCTTTATCCAGCCCACTTGTTCGGAGTATCTCCACTGATTGGTACACATCCCAGCTCCTGGGCTTTTCATTGGTTGCATGCTAAACTTTGCCACTCTGCGATTGGTCAGTTATGTTAGCAAGCCCTCGCCCTGCACAGCAGCAGGAGTCTGGAGAAAGGGAGGAGGGAGCAACGCAAAGAAAGGACAGAAAAGAGGCTGGAGGAGCTGAAGGGGGGAAAAGACCCATCCAAAAAAAAAAAAAAAAAGAAAAGAAAAGAAAAGAAAGAGAAGAGGGAGGCAGTGAGAGAAGAGTGGGGGTGGAACAGAAAAGAGGAGCAGGGGAGAAAGAGGAGGGAGCAGAGAGGGTTACCTCATCTTGAGCTGCTAGGGCTCACGGTGCAGTGAAGAAGTTGTGGGAAAGTAAACAGCAGAGGAGAATTGCAGCCTGTGTTCAGCTCCTTGCAGCCTTCACAGCAGACCATAAAGATGAGTGTGCTGCAGCTGGCACTGTGCTAAGAGTTCATGGGAGGCTCCCGGGATTATCCAGGGTCACCAAGGAGTGCCTGAAGCCTCTTGGAGGACACACTACTCAGGAGAGGGAGGTGAGAGGCATCTGCTATGTTATGTTTGTTGTCCTAAACAGTTCTGTCCTTCGTTGATTCTCCCATTCAGCATGGTTAGCATGTTGCAAAGGCAGCAGCTTTGTCCAGTTGATGGAGGGGAGTTGGGGGTGCTGGTACTAGTACTGGTGCTGGTGCTTTGCCCCCCCCCCCCGTCATGGGAACAGCTAGAGGAGAGGGAGTGAGGGAGAATGGCAGATACCTGTGTGGCCCTTGTGGCACTGCACACAAACACACACACACACACACACACACACACATGGACGATTAAACCTGAGTCTGCCTCACAGAGCCGGCAGGGCTACACGAGTGTGAGGCCTTGTTATGATAGCTCCTAGTTTCTGACACAGACACCAGGAAGCCTGAGTGAGAGGCTGCTGCTGCCTCATCCCAGACGCACACCTCTGGCCGGCTGTTTTTCCAGCAGCACTGCACAGCCCTGTCAAAGCCCCGGAGCTATAAAAGAGACTCCCTGGCCTGGGCCTGGTCTTAACCATTCCAGTTTGACGGTTGCTTCCCGTACAACAATAGCCCCTCCCAGGATGGATTTCACGCTGCCTCTATTCTGAACAAAATAGGGAGAGGAGACAGGGAGGAGAGGGGTGAAGGGGGAGATGTGGGACCTCTGACCATGTTTCTCATTTGCATTTTGTGCTTGTGAACTGTTTCTGCCTCAATTGCCGGATGTCCAAGAGCCCTTTCTTTTAAGAAACTTCATGGACTCACTGCACTCTCCTCATTTACAGTCCACCACTTCCAAAGGACATTAACAATCCATGCATGCATGGCTTGAAGCTGCCACAAAGACTTCTTTATCAATGGGAATCCTCTGCCTTTTGCCACATATTCAACCATTAACACTCACTCTCATGCAATCATATGTGCACGCATATACAACGCCTTGGTGTTCAAATTCACATTGAGTCATATGATAGTGTTGACACACCTGCCAGACGTTTATTGGTGGGCTGTGCTGTGCTTTGGTAGACATTCCTCTGGGAATGTCAGATAATTAACTAGTGCAAGGAATTTAGGGATGTTTGTGTGTCAAGGCTTATCTACAGTACTTTCCGGTTAAACTCCCGGCATGTTGCCTAAACATGACTTACTGTATTTCCTGGTGACAGCAGCGGCTCAGCCACGCGGGGTTTGAAGAATAACACACAAATATTTAAAGTGATATCTGGAGCCTGAGCTAACAGGTCACGGGATTTTGAAGACGACTTCAGTTCAGGTGTATATTTACATGTGAGAGTTAATGAACGCTTCAGGGGAGCGGCTACACCTCTGGAGCACTGCTGGTATAAGTCAGCTCAGCTACCTGAAGCTGCACAATCACATAAACACCCACTGACCTAGTAACCAAAGGCAACAGCTGACTGTGCAATTCAGCGTTTGACGATGCCACAGGCCGAAAACTTAACCGTTAACCAGCCGAGACAGAATTGTTCTCACCTTTGGTGTCTCTGTGTGGATGTGTCATCATGGAAGAATGTGATCCTGGAGACACTGACTGTAGTGGGAAGTACTACAGAGGCAGATTTCTGTACTTTGCCTCTTGTTTATGTTTTGACACCATGAGACTGAACCACGATAAATCCAGTTGTGAAACTTTACAGTTGTGTAACTAAGGTCAAAATAGAGGTTGTGTTTAAAGACGTGAAGAGTGTGGTCTGCCCCATTAGTGAGTACCAGTCTGGTAATGACTGCTCTTCAGTCAGTGTCAGAACATCTCTATTTATCGGATGTCGCTCTACTTAAAGGCGGTTTTTATGTCTTACACTTAAGGTCTACAGTATTTTGAGTGCAGTTCAACTGTTGTTCTCCTGTGATGTAGATTTAAAAGTCCAGTGTGCAAAGAGATTTTTTTGCAGAAAGATTTTTTTTAAATGAAAAATCATCTAATTATATAAATTGATTTTCAGTAACCCAGAATGAGTCAGGCCAGCTCTACAGAGGCCACTATTTTGGAGAACCATATTTTACAATAGCCCACAAGGGACAAAATTAACATCTTTTTAGTTTTGATGCTAACCAAAGGCTACATACATACTGTAGGTTCTCACCCAAATTTTGAAGGGAAGGGTAAGGTAAGGGATATTCAGCTACAACATCTAACTTCACTAAATAAATGTTGTTACATTTACACAGTGCACCTTTTGTACTCTTTCATATACTTTGTTGATTGGATGAATGAAACACATTGTGTGGCACTGACAAACTAACTGAATAAAAAAACTATGATCTTACATCAGTCGAAGATTGAGCTGTGAGCAAAATCTGAGCTTTCATAAACGTTTAAGGCACTCAAGTAAGAGGTGTAGTTTTGTTGCTCAGCTTTCCCTTCATGTTATGAAATAAGAAACGGGAATACTGCACAATATTCTGATTGTTAAAATGCTGTGTAGCAGTTGGTGTGTAATAAAGCAGAATTGAACGACTGAGTTTTCCTGTCAGGGTTGATTCATCATTCATAATAACTATTCCACTGGAGGAAAAAGTTGGTCTTCTTTGACTTTGGACAAGCTGTGTCAAGTCTCAGAGGATAATGATGTGTTATTTTGCCTTCAGCTTAGATCCTGTAATTCTGGAGCTTAAAAGACATTTGCATGAGTATGTTTAACTTGATTTTTACCCCTATGTTGGCACCGTTCAGGTATGTATGTACTGTATGCTGAAGTGGTTCACCAGCCTCAACAGTTCAGTAACTCACCTCTCATTGCTTTTACAATGACTTGCACCAGATCTATTCATATGTCTTCTTTCACCCATTTTGACCTTATACATTTTTTTGCCCATTATTCTTCTCTCTCACGTTGTCCCCCCAAGAGACAAACAATGTAAAACCTCTTCATTGAAAGGTGTTATTAGATCCTCAGTAGCAGCTAAAACCAAGGACATCTCAGCTACTGTTGCTTTGAATTCTGACTGTTCTTTCCTCAGTTTGTCTGTTTTGACTCCTCAAACTTCACTGAAGCACCATGCTAAAATGCTGTTGTACCCCTTAATTGTGTGGCATGTTCATAGGAAATGCCTGAGTACACACAGAAGAGAAGAGTTTAGTATTCATACTTCATGTGACATGTGAGTAGAAAGCTGACAAGTAGGTCAAAGTCCCTGCAATAATCATCCGTCCATCATTACATTTACAATGCTGCTCATGCGTTGAAGGTTGCAGGGTGAGCTGGATACCTTCCCAGCTGATGCTGGGTGAGAGGCATGGTAAACTCTTGGCAGGTTGCTACTCTTCATTAATGTGAGCCAGCATTCTACTCATGCTCACACCTATGGGTAACTCTATTGTCCCTGATCAACCCAACCCTCACCAAATGTCTTTTGACTGTGGGAGGAAGCTGGAGTTTGCAGAGAAAACCCCCCACAGATGCAGGGTAAAGATGAAAAGTCCACACAGAAGGGCCCTCAGTGAAACGCTTAAGAACAGGGGTGTCAAATATATGGCCCATCGGCCAGAACTGGCCTGCCAGAGGGTCCAATCCGGCCCGCAGTGTTTCCAATTTGTGAATCCAATCATGATTTGGAATACCACATTTTTCAGTTTCAGGTACCTGTAATCCAAGGGATCTGTAATTTGTAATGCCTTCGTGTAAATGGTAAATTTAGGCATAATATTGTTGAAATTTCTAATTTTTTCTCACAAATTTCAGGCTCATAATATGTCTTGTAAAAAGATACTTAATTAAATGTAAAACAAAGGGAAAAATTTGGAGTTCCTGTTGTTTATAGTTTATTATGTTATTATTTTCCTGGTCCGGCCTACTTGAGATCAAATTGCCCTGTATGTGGCCCTTGAAGTAAAATGAGTTTTACACGAACGCTTTAGAATGATACGTGCTTTCACATCAGTGTCTCCAAAAGTCTCAAATAACACAAGAAAAAGACACTAGATTTGTCGCCAGTCACTTTTTTGAAAAAAAGTCACTAGTGGGTCTGAATACTCGCTAAACACAAAAACACAAAGTCGATACGTTCGCAGCACGGAAACAGCTGCAAGATGTGTTCCCGGTAATCTGAAAAGTCCCTAGTCACGGGTATGTACTAAATTTACCTGGGTAAAGCATTTACCAGGGTAATATTTACCCTGGTAATTTCAGTGGAAATGCGCTGAGGTTTTTTAATTACACGGGTAAATGAGAAAAGTTCCTATGGTGGAAAAAGATTTTGAAAGTCAGGTTTCAAACACTAATGGTAGATTATTTTTTTTAACAGTAATCACCAGCCCAGTCAAGCCACTGCACCACAGTGACACTGTGGTCACTGGATTTAAAATCTTTAAATAAAATACTTCAAACCTGTAATTGATCACTTTCAAAAGTATTTTTCCTGATAAACAAAAGAACCTTTCGGTCACCACATCCAGCACATTCCTATCTCTTTTCAGTGTTTGTATAGTACAGGACATACATCCAGCCCAGCAGACTGTTATGCTGTGTGCACAAATGGCAGATGGGAGGTGGATGTTCCTCCCACTGTGTCCTTGAGTAATGTGCCACCGCCAACACATCAGTGCTGTTGTGCAGTGATATTACTGGTGCTGCTCTCTACAGCAGAGGGCACATGAAGGCCAGCCCGACTCCTGGTTGAATAATAACATCCCCACATGTCTTAACAGTGGCAGCATGAAGGAAAAGTGGAAACTCAAATATGCATTGTTAAAGTTGATATCATATGGTGTTTAGTGTGTGATATTATAGTTAATAAGGACTTTATCTTTCAACATCAGTTAAAGACAAAGTTTAACAATCACCTTTTTATTATATAATGTTACGGGCTTAGATTTCTCTGTGTTCAAAAGTCTTATAGGGCACTATATTTAAGTGAATCCACAAAATGTGCAAATGTCTGTGAACATCCTCCCACTCAGACTGTAATTCCTTTTGACAGCCAAAAAAAGAGATATTCCATATGTAGTTGAGGAGTTGTTTGTAGATCCTAAATTGGCCAAGTCAAAATTTTATCTCTTGTTAGGAAGTCCTCAGGGAAGCTTTAGTAAGAAAGAGCTCCCGAGGCAGAATCATCCTTGAATTGTCCACTGTTTGTTGTCATCAATGGTCCACTGCTCTCTCATTATCAGTGAAATGTTTGTGTGCCATTTTCTTTTTAGCAAAACCCTTAAGAAGGGGTGCTCTCAGTGACTCCCTGTTAGATTTTCCAACACTGTTTATTCAGTCATCACCAGCTGCTGTTCTAATCCATTGTCTATTGATACAAGTGGCTGCCAACGACCAATCGCTGTGAGGTCTGTCTCGAGTTGGTCAAACATGGCACTCTGTACATCAATGGCCAGAACTAAATATGCGGCCCCATTGATTTGTAAAGTCCTAACTGACATTTCTTGATTTAGTTACTGGTCAAGAAATGTCTCATTTAAAGTAAATTGCATTTCCTCACTGTGCAGTGAAACAAAGAAACAAGTACAGTATGGAGCTGAGACAGAATCAGAGAACATAGGACTTATGATCTACTTTTACAAGAACTTTATTTAAAACAAGACAGAAATATAATGTCAGATGCTGTCAACCATTATGTACAGTATGTACACTCTGACCTGATGTGCCATCGATCACCTACGAAAGTTAACACATCGTTTAAAATTGCCCTCCACTCATTACCACATTAATATAGAGTGGAAGAGTTTTCAGAGCTCTATATAGGTCAGGGACAGGGTGTGTGGGAATTGGTTTCATCTCTTTTCTGTTATGTATCTTATTTCCCCTCAAGAATAGCTTTCACACAGCACCACTCCCACGGGTCTTTATTTTTCTAAGTCGGAGTCTGTTTGATGATTTGTCCAAATACCCTCCCTCAAAGAGAGTTGCAGAGAATACCTGTCATTATGATTCTGAGGAGGACATGTTAAGTGAAAAATCTTTTAGTCTTTTTTTTCCCCCCTAAACTGAAAATCTGTTTAAAGGCAGCATCTTAATGTAAAATTTTCAATGACATATTCAAGATATTAGGGTGTTTCAATTGGCAATAACCACAGTTGTGGCAATAACCAACATTCTTCCAAAGAAGATGATTTTTTTTCCTGTGAAAATCTCCCCACCATTCTTCACAAAAATACTTTCATGTAACAACAGAACACACAGCCATGGTGAGCTAATCAGTACTGCAATGACAAATGTAGAAACAATGCTGACTGAGGCTGAGCAGAAGTTTTCCCTCCACAAAAGAGTCATTGTTAATTTGACCATTGAGTGGGATGACTGAAGAAACTCTGTTTGTGTCACAGAGGCGGTAACTGGGTCCAAAGGCTGCAGTGGCATATTGTAATCAGGCAGAATGCTTATTTTTAAAGACGGCAGTTTGTCTTAATCACATACTGTATGTTAGCCATTCAAGGCTCAAACCCCCAAATGTTCTGCACTGCAGTTCTAACAAAATGCATTTCTTAACTGAGCTGTCAGTCTGCAATAGTAAAGGATAATGAGCGCCGTAACTGGCATTGTGACAGACCCATATTCAGGTTTAACAGTCGGTTCTTACAATGAACCTTGCAGCCTTCCACAAGCAGCATGTTTCAGGGATGTTTTCCTGCACAGCTCGCCTTTGTTCATCTGCCCCTGCTCCATACTGTCATTTTCCCGAAGGAGCACAGCAAACTGATCAGGCCCAACAGTGTTCCATCTCTGAAAAGGACTCAGTGCAAATTTAAAATTTAAAACAGGTTGTGGGTTGCAGCAGTGCTACACTAGTATGTAAATAATAAGAGCCTATATTATCCTGTTGCCACCATGCAGTACATTTTGATTTAGTTTGGTACGCCAATGAATTATTTGTGTTTTCATTGACAAATGTTGGTAAAATACTGATCCGTACCATCCCAGTATTTGGCACCCCTTCCTTTGGGGTCCTAAGCACAGTGGTCCAGCTCCTACTGGGTACAGGAAGTCAGACCACTTCTCACTTCTCTCCAAAAAAGTTTGTTTTCTTGAGAAACAGCCACATGCCAAGAAGTACCAACTCCGAATTCTGAATGCCCTTTGTTTTATTTACTGTGTTGCGTTCTTGACCAGCCAAAGTCAAAGAAAGAGAAGGAAAATAGAAAGTGTGACTCTCTATTCAAGACTTTTTGAAGTCTAGAACTAATTTTCGTTGTAGAGGGTGCCAGGATACCGTTGTAGGAGTCATTAGTCATATTGGCAGATCTTAGTGTGTTTGTCGATATGTGATTTTTAAATTATGTGACATTTTAAAGCCAAAATCTGCTGATATTGATATTGTGTCATTGATGTTCTGAATCCTTACTTATTTTCCATGTTTACAGCTGACACCTTACATACTCATCTGTTCAAAACTACAGTGAAAACAAATCAGATCCGTGTCTGAAATGAGTTTGTGCCTGCAGTGATGAATTTAGGATTTATTTTAAATGGAATTCTAAACTATCTAAACTACAGTTAGACATATTTTCATTAATAAGACAAAGTGAAATTAGCTTTTCACGTAACTGATGTCTCCAGTGTTAAGATGTATGTTTTCATTTGTGGATATCTAAATTAATCTGCCTCTGAGCCTCCTCGCTTTCATTAATTTAACTAACAGTCTTTCTGCTGGCCATATGTCATGTTTGTTGTGCTGCTGTAGGATTATACTCGGTTTTTCTCTCCTTGTGCCTAAAATGTGGAGTCGTTTTTACTTAATTTTGTCAAACTGTAAAGGTTCTCTTGGGAGTGTTTTTGTGCACTTTCAAGTAAACACGACATGGCCCTGGATGCCCTCAAGCAGTCTGGGAATTTTAGTCAGATATTTTGTTTTGAACACTCTATAGGTTTAAGAGTTCAAGTCATCTTGCTTCTGTTTAATGCATCGTTGGATTTTATATGGAAGGCATTGCACACACTATATTCTTCAGCAGTTTCAGTATTCTAATAAACCACATAACACTTATTTTTTTTTACTCTATGTAACATTTTCTCTTTCTCCAAATAGTGTTTGATAAATGAGAGGTGGAAGTTCAAACACATAAAAGTACTTTTGGAATTCAAGGAACATCCTCGGTTCAAATAATTAAATGCAGGCAGAAAGTGGTTGTATTTCTTTGGCTGTTAATTTGTAGTAAAGATATTTGAAGAGATTCAAAGAAACCAATTATTCAGTATCTCTAATAATCATTTGGTCACTGAAAGTCTTAATGGGTCTTTTATCTTTTCCAAAGCATAACTCTTATGTGATTATGTTTTATCAGTCTCACTTTTATCTGGAAACAGCCCACAAAATGATTTACACTTTAATATTATCACTCCTTTCAGAGATTATGTCAGCCATGATGTCTCAGCAACCACTAAAGGAGGATGAAGAGGAGGACGATGAGGAGCAAGGGGAGGAGTTTGAGTTTGATGACAGCGCGGATGAGGAGACAGTAGACGACAGTAGAGGAATCGGCTCCGACTGTGTCACCTCTGTCCACGTGTCAAAAAAGGAGTACAACGGGACATTAGACAGTGTATCACAAACATTCACTGACAATACACAACTCCCCAAAGCTTCACCTCCTGCTGGACAGGAGGGCATCCCAACCAAGGCTGCAACATCAATTTCTACAGCAGGTAAAACATTTATTTATTTATTTTTAAATAATTGCTGATTTGCTTCTTTCAGTGTTATGAGGGGAGATGAAGCCATTTACAAACATCATTCAAAAAGTAAAAGTATATAATCAGCATCACTGTCCAAAGAAAGGGGAATTAAGGGAAACAGATTCAGTCCCCCAGGATGATTTCCATAGTCCCCTCAAAGTAGTGGTTAATTTCTCTTGGTCAGCTTAACATTAGCTCTGTTAGAAGTGCATTTGATGGCGACATGTACTCATCTTTTATGTATAGAGAATTAAATTAAATTGAAGTAAAAGTTTGTTTTGCTGATAGACTTCTACAGAAATCAATGACCCTCTCTACTTCCTAGCATGAGAAGTAAAATTGCTTATACTTTAGTGATAGTGAATTTGACCTCTACATTTATTTAATTCTTATAACACTCCAGTATTGAACACACACATACCGCACTCGTGGAGCAATGGGGTACCTTGCTCAGGAGCAGCCCAGCCCTTGGCCTGTTATGGGATTCAAACTGAAAACCCTCAGGTTTACAAACTCAATTCCCTTCCACTTGGCCAGGGTTCAGTTACCTGTTATACTTAATATTAGTATTGCATTCTAAATACTCACTAAGCAAAGGTTTGAGGTTGTTGCTGCAACTATTTGTTGGTATGGTGTTAGTGGTTTATAGTTGAACAATTATTGATATTTGCAATGAATCATGTTTAATATGCTGAAAACAAGTTTTAACTCAAATATATGCAATTCAAGAAATCTGTATCCATAAAATGTAGTAAAGTAGAGATGTATCTAATAATAAAATGATTGAATGGGTTAAATAGCATAGTATGTGAAAATTCCTGTGATGGGGGATTCTGTGTGTGTGTACCTGGTATTCTTTATGTTGTAGGGACCTAATTCTGTTTACACAGTCACATAACGGGGACTTTTCTTCCTTATGGGGACAAAAATCTAATTCCCATAACACAAAGTACATTTTAAGGTGAAGACATGTTTTAAAGTTAGGCTGAGGTTAGGGTTAGGCTAAGGTTAGGACACTATGGTTAGAGTAAGTTTCCAGGAAATTAATGTAACTCAATGCAATGTCCTCTGAAGTCATGGAAACCTGTGGTTGTGTATATATACTGTATATATTTGTGGTGTCATCTCTACCAAGTACAATAGACTTGTTAAAATAAATGTAGGCATGCATAAATAAATATCTCCCAAATGTAGTGAAGAAACAATATAAATGAGCTTAGGTAAGTGCAAATTTGACCGACTTTATAGAGATAGGCCATGTTTTCAGAAGTGTGGTAGTATGAGTTGTTGATATTTTATCATCTCTGTCTTTGTGCACCAACATTCTGTGGATCCACCTGGGAACTGGACACTTGCTCTCAGTGATAACAAGGATGCCGACAGGGACAGAGGGGAAAAAATATTTTAGACAAACCTATGCCTGCTGGAGTCTATGATATCAGTAGAATATGTTTTCATTTTTTTATGCTTCTTCACTTAATATCATGTAGTTTTATTCTCATATCAAGAGGTTTAGGCAAGTAGGGAGCAGAGATGACTTTTCTCTTAATTGAATGCAGTTACGTAGATATAAACACTCAGATAAAGAGAGATGTATGTCTTCAATGAGTTCAGTTGCTTAATTAAAAAAGTGTGTGTGGTGATCCATTAAATGAGCTGGGGAGATGGATAGGGGAATTCTGGGCATTGATGATATTGTGTAGTGGAGGTCTGTTATGTAACCGGGGGGCTGAGAGCAGCTGACTTTCAGATTCCTCCCTCAGATCTTTCCCTTTCAGATGACATAGGGATATACATGGTGGGACCCAAAAGAAAAGGGAAATGGAAAATGACACATCATCATCAATTTAATTATGTCAGACCTGCACACATACAAAGACAAACAGACTTAATAGGACATTGAGTTCGCTTACTCTAACCTTAACCATAATTACTAGTGCCCTACCCCTAACCCTGACCCTAACCTTTACCTAACCCTAACCTCAGCCTGACTTTAAAACATGTCTTTATCTTAAAATGTAGCAATTTACATTATGGTGATTAGATTTTTGTCCCCATAATGTGACACTGTTCTGTTTTAACATGTTCCACCGTACAAAAGAGAGTAAAATAGAGCAAGTAACTGTTTTTCCAAGTGATGATTTAAAATTTAAACAGATTCAGCATTTCTCTCATGTTTTCTATTCTTTTGAATATACTTTACTATAGAATATTTAGTCTCATTGTTGCTGTTTTTCTTCCATTTTGACAGATGTTCCAGTTCATGAGTCACCCAACTGGTAAGTTGCCTCTGATTCCTATCACATGATGAGGAAAACTTGCTAAATGGTGGTGTAGAAAGTAAACTCAAGATGACATGTCATGTCATTTGTCTTACTGTACTTTATCCAAACACAATGGGAATATGATTTTGTGATGTTGGCATGCCACACCCACATTGAGCACAGGAAATGTTGAGTATAAAATAAAGCCTAATTCACGATGATTCATACAGTATAATAAGATGAGCCTACTTGTTTATATTCTTGTCTCTAAGGTTTCTGGGTCCACCCCATTACAGTGGAGGGGAATGGAAAAAATATCATTAGAACAATGTTGGAGCATAATTTCTTTCTAAAAGCACTATATAGTGTTCATAGCAAACAATTTTGACTTTTCATAGCTGGAAAGAATTTCAAGTGTAACAAATGCGTTAATGGCTAAATCCAGTGATGTAATTCCTGTAAGACATGATCTATAAAAATATTACATAGAGATTCTTCATGTTTTAACAGCATCAGCGCTGTTATGGGATATTTGCCTTCAGAATTAATTTGCACTGTAGTGTTAGGTTAAACTTCTACAAAGTGGACTGTATTTTTGCTGATACTAAAAACACCTGGTGGATATCTCACTATTTAAATTAAACTGCACAGCTTTATGCCACTGGGGGTGATTGAATTTTTTATGATTTGGCTGAAATGACACATAACATCTGTGGAACTAAAAAATTATAGTTCCTTCATCTACATATAGAAACATAAAAAAAATCTAATTGATAATATAAAGGTTTTATTCTCTTTCCCATTGGAGTTATAACTGAACCTATATACTGTATATGAGTTTGTGGACAGATTGTACACTGTCAGGAAATGACTGATTCAATATTCTTTTGTCGTATAAAGCTGATAAATGTAGCATGAAAGGCATTTTCATGGATGACTTTAGGTCCATATTTCATTCATTCACTGTTGTCTCGCTTTACGAGTGTAGCTGTTATGCTTTTTGCCTTTTCTCCATCAGTCCTAACATGGAAACCCATCACTCTGTAGCATGGGAAAGTCACCGGGCGACATGAAAACAAAACACTTTTATACTGAGAAACAGTATGAAGCTGAATCAGCATCGTGTGAATTTGATATTTCTTGACTGTTTCAGTGTAATGGATATTCGTGGGCAAAGATCTCATCCTTGTTTCACTGTAGTAGGGATGTGCATCCTATTGGTGTTTGTTTATTCTCAGTATCCAATTCAGGTTGAGTGGAATATAATAACTGCACTGATTCAGTCAGTCAGGATCTTTCACAGAATCAAAAAGTTGGTTTCAAGGTCTCAGCACAAGTGAAGGATAATCAGATAGCTTATCGATTCATTTTAGGCTAACTGCGTGGTATGTTATCATATTTAATGGCTCTAATAATAGGAGTCGTATGAGTCAGAATAAACAAATTAAATAATAAAAATAATAAAAGCACTGCAATATACTGCATTTTCTTTTATGCAAGGGATCCACACCAACATCTGACTTGAACAGTTTGAAACACCACCACCATTATAGTAAACAGCAAAGTATATCAGAAACTTCAAATCCTGTTTATTAATTTTCTCTGTGTCTTATATACAGTACTTTTCTTGTTTGGTCAACACTACAATTTGCTTTAATAGTGTAAACACACAGAAACCACTAGTCCCTGTCCACTCTCACTGCTCTGCATGTTGAATCTATGTATGGACCCTGATTTTGGTGAGGCCCCCATTTGTGCTTTTTTAGGAAGTGTGCTCAGAAACCTCTGCTGGTCGCTGACTGCAGGGTTTGGATTCCTGTGAGTTTTCCTGTGCTGAAAATAGGGGCCTTCACTTCTGCACAGGTGTTGGCATGTGTGTATGAGTGTGTATACAGCATGTTTCTGCTGTGCACTTATATTTTTGCATGACTGCATTTATCAGTGTGTGCACATGTGTGTCTGTGTGTGTGTGATGTTGTCAGTGAGAGGTCCTGGCAATTTCTCATACAGGGAGACTTCTGCTGAGCGCACATTTCCACTTCTGTCAATAGTTTCCCTTTAACAACAGGAGCTATCAATAGCATTTTCCACCATTAAGGCGTGAGTACTTTCAGCAAAACCATCAGATCTGTCAGTAGTTTAAGAGAAATATTGCCAAAATTAACTTAGGAAGAAATTTTCCCCAACACTGCAGTGATTAGCTTGTTACAGCTGTTAGGCCACAGGCAGCATTTCTCTCCTGTGACTTTAATGCACACTTCAGTGTCTGATGCTAAAATTTACTTCTGACCTTGACAGATAGTTTTAATTAAATGCATCGCCTCACCCTCAATGAAAAGATGAACACAATGGATACCATGACAACGTGGCATGGTCTGTTTTGCGCACACAGAGTAAAAGTGTAGCTTTCTTCAGTTTTCTTGCCCCCATTTAAGTAGTTTTTGTTCTCACCTTTTTAGCTTTTTGTTTCCTTGCAGGACTTAGTACAAAAGCTCTTGTGTGATCATTTTTCACAGCCGATTTTTTTGAAGACCCCTCACCTTGATGCAATTACCTCAGCTGTGAAAGCCAGAGAAAACAGTTACTGTGCAAGCATTAAAATCAAACATGTATGCAGATATTAAGAAATGTACTAAATGTGCCAAATGTACTATCTAATTTGAATGGGTAATGTGCTGAACAGTTTTTGGCAGGAAATCTGTATCTTGGGGGCGGTTCAGTGTGAAGAGAGTGCAGTTGTTTATGGATGGATTTATGACCTTAGGACAAACTGAGTTCCATCAGTCTGGTCAGCACAATGCTGGTGCAGTTATAAAGCGCAGCAATGCCCAGAAGAGACCGGGGGCAAATAGGTAGTGATATGTCATGCAGTGCTTCCCTGACACAGTAAAAAAAAAAGAGAAAGAAATTGAAAACAGTGTGAGATTTGCATTCAGACAGCTTCTACTTTAGGCTGTACTATACCTTAGGCTATGTCATTTGCATTGAAAAATTATTCTTTTGTCTCTCCCTGAGCTTTAAGTCTCACTACTGCTTAAAGACCCGGATTATTTTTGAAGGAACATGAAAAGATATGCCCAGATTGATAGCTACACTGCTCAAATACGTGTATCTCACACTTGACATGAACGCACACAGCCAGGCTGAGGCAGAGTATGGCCATTGTCCCTTTTCCACTCTGTTTCCACATAATGATCAGAGACGAGTTTATTGTAAGTAATGTGTTGACAAATTTCTCTTTATTTTGTTTTCATGTGGGTGCAGATCATTTGGCTCTTAACACTAAAATGTATCATTCAGTATCACATGTAATGCAGAGTGATACTTGATGCATCAGTACCTCTAATAAAAGTCTATATGCCATACATTTACACTATCATATAGTTGAATTATTCTCATGATCTATCGGTATAGGTAATGCTTTCCTTTCTAGCTGATACACTGTTTACCTTGTGGTCTATAGTACATTGCATTTAGGGATAATTTCCTTGAGTTTGCTGCCTTTTGCTAAAACAATTACATTACTTACATGACAATACCCCATTATGACAAGAGAAAAAAAGCTTTTTCTTTGGTTGATTTTGGAATTCATTTTCGAATATGGCTGCATCATGAGAAAATGTGAGGGGAAAAACAGACACATGTGAATATTCTGCATGAGGGGAGGTAATGGTTGCTCAGTGTTGATGAATACAGTTCTATTCCCTAGTTAATGAAAAGTAAATTCACATGGCTGCTTCTCCAGCACTAAATAATTACTTTTTTTCACCCATTACTTTCCTGACATGTCATGTTTATCCGTGAGTTGCCCATCACTGTGACTGACTGATGGTGCTGGCATTGTAAGAACTGCTGAGGTGTTTAGCAGAGGGACAGATTTAATTAGTGTAAATAGGGCTCTCCTACAAGATGGATCCTGTCATATTATTAGTCGCAAGGAAGAGAACAATCCTTCACTGGCAACATCAACACAGGCCATGTGATAGCTACTGTATGTCAACAATATTTTCCCCTGTGATGTCAGCGTCTGTTTTTAATAACTAGTTCTGTGCATGTTTTCACACCAAACTCCAGCAGTGTTCAAAGTAAGCTGCAGGCACGACAGATAATTATTTGACAGTGCTCAGGGGCAAATTAAGTAACACGCATATTTTTTTACATGGCCTTGCAAAATGTGTCTCTCAATAAGTGGATCCCATAACGTAGATAATTTGCCATTTAACCTAGATAATTGGAAAATGTAGCACATACTGCTGTCATAAATAACCTAAAAACAATCCACTTTGTAAATCTGAATCATTCCCAGTTTTTGGGTGCACTAAAGGTCGTGTGTGGGTGAAAAAGTTTCATGAGTGAAGGATGCATAAAGCCTTCATAGAAAAAGTAGCAAAATAACAATAATAGAGACCTCAGAGAGACCATACCTCCACCAACGCAGAGCAAAGTTGAAATGTTATTTGGTGATGCAGTATACCATATGAATATGATACGAATAAAGAAAATTAACTCTGAAAAACACACTTACTGGAATCAGTGTATAAAATCCAGAACTACCTAGTTCACATAAAAACATGCACATAATAAAATATACATGGACCAGATGCAAAAAAAAACTAAACCCCTGCTTTTTTTTTGGTCCATACCCATAAAATGAACTAAACAATAAATTAGTTTTGATGCAGCTCTGCTGGGGTGAACATGCACATCTGCCAAAATGGAAAGCATAATAATCTGACAGCAGCAGCACATGTTCTGGTAGTTGACGGGGAGTATGAGTTTGCATGCTTGGATGGAAAATAACTATTTCAACCCCCCCACTCTGCCTCCCCTTCCTCTCAATGAAATGAACTTGTAATGAGGCGTTCAGCTCTCAGTGTTAGTTTAACTGTGCTAATGTTTGGGTACCTTCCAGGGCCTCGGCAGCAGCAGCAGACGAGCCCAGTACACCCGCTACTTCTGTGGGTAAGAAGCCCAGCGAGCTTCCTGCGGCGCCATCGGAGACGGTGGCTGATTCAGCTGACCACAAGAAAGAAACTATCAAGGAAATCTCGGACTCCAGGGACGCCTCTGAAGGTACAGCCCTGAATTATATTTACAGGGAGAAGATGCACCTTTATATTGTAGATCAAGTAAGGGTTTAATTTCAGACCAGAAAGATTGAACTTAAGCTTGCCTTGGGATTCAGGCTCATTCCACCTCTGTGTTACAGTGTTCACATCACAAACAGACCTGATCGAAAACTGGGCCCCCAGAGTAGTGTAAACAGTACTGTGGACTGCACCATAATGACACTGGGAAAATAAATTGTGCACCGGTATTCTGTTGGTACTGCACATTGCTTCTGTTGACCTTGATCAGAGGTGACAGGAACACCATATTGCAGACTACCAGCCGTCTTTTGGCTCATTGATTTCTATGGTTAAAGAGATCAGCCACACATATGTATAGACAAATGTATTGCTGCAAACACACACACACACACACACGCACACACACACACAATTCACACTTATACTGATACAGTTTACACAGGCTCACATGCACATATTCTCTGCCATGATTTGATTTCTACACAGACATGACATGAATCCAATTAATTCAGGATGAGGATCAATAGAGAACCATTTCCATGAGGGAAAATTGCTTTTGGATTTTGACTCAGTCAGCAGTGCTGCTGTTATTTGAAGGTGGCTCAGAAATGAGAAATGTAAAGGAGCCCTGCAATGCTGCATGACAGTTTTTCATGTCCCACTCCTCTGATGTATTTTCATGCATGCACGCAAAGCGAGCTTCTGCAAGATAAATGACAACTTTTGCAGTAAAATTAATGGGAAGTCCTTCATAATGCTAAGTTCTTTTTGCATTTGACACTATGAAATATTTTACATTTCTATTAACCTTATGAAGAGCAAATTTGTTTTCTTTTGTAGACAGACTGCACATGAGTTTCACAAGATTGGTATGGATCATTATGTTTTTATAAATAACTGTGTACCTTTACTTTCCTGATCAAGGTACACAGTGACATGATCATCCATCAGAGATTCCAAATACTTTACGTTTAATTTCCTTTACATTTGCGGTAAATTAAAACGTATTCATAATTGCATTTCGTTTTGTGTTTACCTGCAATGTCTGTATTTTGCTTTAGAGAAAAGTTCAAGAAAAATAAAAAACATGGTGGAAAACTTCTGGTTTACCACATTTGAAATAAGAAGCTGTATTCCCATGGGGTTGGGAGTTATGTTGCAGATACGTTGATAGTGAGACTGATAGTCCAAAACTATTTTTTTTTTTTTTCTTTTTTTTTTTCTTTTGGAATCCTTTTTTGAATGCACAAGTAAAGGAGAGTGAATGAGATATAAAGAACATTTGTGCAGGTAATTCTGTTTTGGAGAAAGAAACTCTTGCTCTTTGTTCATCTCCTGGATTGTGCCCAAAGTAATTTCAAATGGTAGATTTAACACTACTGATTAATCCATGACAATATACAAATCTCCCATCAGATTAATTGAAAATAGGGATTGTTGCTGTTCAGGGATTAGGAGGAAAGTGTTGCAGACAAATCACGGTTTAAAACCAAATCAATAAAGCTCACTGAGCTAAATTAGCCTGAAACACTCTCAAAGCAGTTAATGACAAATGCTGTCGAGCGTTGAGATAGAATGAGTCAATAGCTCAAACAAGGTGTATACAATCATGATATGTCACATGGACAAAACCATTTTGGCAACAGGATCTCCCTGGGAAATGACATGCAAATGGAATGGATACAATATACAGTATGTAAACTCTTAGTAAAGGCTTGAAGATCTGGCATATTTTTTTTTATTCTATTTGATAAAATTGATTCAAAGAATGGTTTGGAGTGGTCTGTTTTTGTGTGTCCTTTTGTTTGGGGGAGAAAATACCAATACAACAGAGGAGATAAAAGGTAGAAGACATACACCACTGGTCTTCTACTTAAAGGAATGTTTGTTGACTTTGGTGACACTCTTCTTTATCAGCAGTATGTTTGGTAGACGTGGAGCCACAAACAACAGCAGCATCTGAAGTGATCTATGATGATGTTCCCAGTGAGGACCCCCTCTCTCCTGACGAAGGTTAGTAGCTATGACAGAATTATGTTTGTTTAGGATGTTTGGTCTTCCATGAATCTTGTTGTGGAGCTACTGACATGAAAATTCTTTTGCAGATATGATTTATGAAGATGTTCAGAGAGACAGTGGTCCTTTGAATGCAGACAACGGGTGGAGCTCCAGTGAGTTTGAAAGCTATGACGAGCAGTCTGATAATGATGCCAAACCACCTACAAGGAGTAAGGTACTGTCTACGTGTGTGTGTGCATTTCTGACACTTGTATTAAATGTGTCTTTTAAAATAAAGGATCACTCCAGTTATCCTTTATTTTAGGAGCCATCATGACCAGCCAGGTTGTTTTGGTTGGTTTCCAGTACTTACAAACTAATCTAGGAGAATATTTCATTTGCTGCCACTCTGGGGCAGTTGTCTTTATTAATGTATAGAACTGGAAAGAAACTATAAAGAACATAAAAAATAGATAACAGTCTGTCAAGACTTTATACTTGCATTGTGAAATGAAGGTAAACAAGAGGCATTTCTTTTAGAAAAGCTTCAGATCTCCTTTGCTTCTCTGCCAAGGATGCTGTGCTGTACATCACCGTTTCTGCAGCACATCTACAGAGAGTCAGTCTTCCACATGATGGCACTGTGTGCACATTCACATTGTGCTGCATTTTCTATATAACTTCAGTCTTTAACATGCATGCAGTGATGCAGGCTTTGGGAAAAGTCACACTAATAAAAAGTATTTTTCCGAACTGAATCATCATTGTTTAGACTTATTCCGACCTTACATTTTTAAACATTTTAGAGGCTTATTCATTACACGACAACTACTCTGTAATTTAGGAGGATACAGATTTAATGCTTTTCAAAAAAGGGAGACAAAAGAGGAACACAATGCTTGTTGCACTAGTACAAAAAATTGTTGTTCCATTACTTACAGTAGGGTGTGGTTTAGTTCTCTTTGTATGCTTTTCTTTGGCCATGGAACACAAAAGTTGGCGTCAGGTACTTTGATTGGACAGCTAATGAAGAAATCTCTATGATTAGGGTCAATGAACACTTCTCAAGTATCCTTTATCAAAAACATATAACTTTCAATTAGTCTTGCCAGAATGATTTTTTGCCAAGTGTACCTGAAGTTCCTCTTGTTCAGTTTGGAAGAGCTGGGACAGCTGTGACAGGGTTCGCTTCTTTAATAATTGCCTGCGCCCCCCTCATCCCTCTATAAATCAGAGCCCATTAGTCTCATGAAGCCTTTCTCCTTTGACCAAAGCAGTGCTTTCACTCTTTGTGCTTGTGATTAATTCCCGATGTTGAGTAGCTTGTTTTTTTGCCTTGATCACTTTGCCTTCCATTTCCCTTTTCTGTTTCCTCTCCACTATTGTTTTCCCTTCTCTCTTTGCCTCTTGTGGTTAAATGCGACCTGCACCCATGCCCCGCCTGTCCCTCTCCAAAACCTTTAGCTCTCACCTGATGTGCGCCGGCTGAGGGAACAGTGTGCCAGGACCAAACGTGAACTGGCCATGAGGCTGTCTGGCAAGCACAACTATGACATCAAGGTATATTTCACAGCAGCAAGTGAACACAGCGATATCACACTATTAACTTGCAGAGCTCATAGCTCTCTGCTAGTTGACTGCCATAGAACAGATGATCTTCCAAAAATCACTTCACTATCCTCCTCAGCTTTCCTTTTGACTGTGACTTTCTCTTAATACTCTGTCATGCACGCTGTCTTTTCCTATTTAGTTTTATATGTAGACACATTTATGGGGCACGTGAATTATTTAATAACATTCTGCCTATTTACTTCCATAAACACCACTGCAAATTACCCCCAATTTTTGGCCTACTTTCCTGAAGTAGCATCATTTAAAAATACTATTACCCTGGGTGTATTCTGGGTTTGTGGAGTCTGGTTGCAGGTCATCTGTGATGCTCAGGGTGGAGTTTGTGGTCAGCTAAATTCTCCCACACTGAGCAATGCAGCGCTGCTTCTCTGATGTGGAGCTCACTCTGTTACCATAATCTCTCCATGATTTGCTCATAGACTTTCTGATTAGAGGCTGTACAGTGACCCACAGGGAGCCACAGATGTTGAGATTCATGATGAGCCCAGTGAGCGCCACTTCTCTCATCTCCCTCCAGAGGAGCACCAGAGGTTATCAAGTCTTCTCAGCATGGCACATGCCCGGTGCTCTAACACTCGCTTGTTGTTTCTGTCTGCTCCTCCCAACCAGGTTCAACAGCTCATGAAGGCGGCGAAAAGTGGAACAAAGGATGGACTCGAAAAGACCAAAATAGCCGTAATGCGAAAGGTTTCTTTCCTGCAGAGGAAAGATCAGCTAGGTAAAGCATGATGTTTGACCGCTTGTTTTTTTTGTTTGAACATTGCGCTATTTTTAATAATCAACACAGGTTTTAAAGTTTGGGTTTTGTTTCTTCATAGTGATGACATTTTGAATTAGTGGCAGTTGCTTGTGTGTAAAGCTAGCTAAACCATAATGGACAAAATGAAATGGAACGAAATATTTTTAACCGTACTGTATATCAACTTAAATCCTTCTCTGTACGTGCAGAGAAACTCATATAGGTTGTGTCACTGGAACCCGTGTTAACAGAGAAGATTAGCACTTCTAATGGAGTGTTGAGGAGCTCCATAAACCACATATACTGTATTAGACACACACCTTAAAAAATCTCTGAGTCATCACAAAGAGGTAATGAGTCCAGTGTGGCTATTTTTAGATGATGGTGGAAAGAAATCTTCATGGCATTATATTTCTTTTCCACCAAGCCTCTGTTATCATTCTATTCTTTAATTGGAATGGTGAAAACCTGTATGTATGTATGTCTTTACTGCTATAGGGGGAAGTAGTTTTTTTTGTTTTGTTTTGATCTTGTAGAATGACATTGTGCCAGTGCAGAGAAGAGAAAGTTCTGGGGGGGGGATGTGTTTTTTCAGACACACTTGTGTTTGTGTGTGTGTCTGCTTTACTCCTTCAGAGATACGGTATTGTTTTGAATGTTTATTCCTTTTTTTTTTGAGAACTCTCTCTCTCTCTCTCTCTCTCTCTCTCTCTCTCTCTCTCTCTCTCTCTCTCTCTCTCTCTCTCTTTCCTCTTCCTTTCTCTGTCTCCTCATCGCTTTCTCAGAGACTACAGAGTCTCTTCGTATTTTATAGGTAATAAACTTGTGTGTCGCAGTGTGTTTTCAGCTGCAGTGAGATCTAAAGGTTGCCTTTTTGTGCTGTTGCCTCTTTCTCTCATTGTCTGTATATACACGCACACACATGCACAAACAGGGCTTCTCTCTCTAACCTTTCTGTATTTTTCTCCTTCTTTTCTGACTGTCTGCAGAGGAGGAGGATGATGCAGGATACCTGGATGTGGCTGTGTCAGAAGTGAAACACCCACCACCACAACTGAGCCCCATGCCTGAGGGACTCACCAACCACCAGGTGCACCTGACAGTTTTTGCAGATTTTACATTTAATCCATATGATAAGCCCTTTTATGTAGAAACATGTACTGAATATCATGTCAAACATTTCTGTGAACATTTTGCCATGTTAAAAAATATGTTTGTTATTTAAGCAGTTTTACAAATCGATGTCAGTGTTTATTTCCTATCCTGTTTTAAAAAGCAATGATTTTTACTTGCCTTAAGAGTCATTTTTATGTCAGAGGAAATCCACGGATTCATACTCAGATGGGAACCTTGTTCACAGCAACCCACTCCTCTTTAAGTGTTTTTTGATTGTGTGCCACATGATTATAGTGCAGTCTATCAGCCTGCGCCGTGCTTAACTGAAGGGATACTTGCACACTGTATCCCCATTGTGTCCTCTTAGCACCAAATTTCCTGACTGGCATGTTGCTTACGTAGGTTGTCAGACGCCATATCCTTGGCTCCATCATTCAAAGTGAGCGGAGTTATCTGGAGTCTCTCAGAAGAGTCTTGCAGGTGAGTTGTTTAGTCCCTATTGTCCTCCTCCTGTCACATGCAATGTCTTCACCATTTAGCCATTCTAAATTACACTGAAACGAGAAGTGGTAATACGGTCCTCATTTCTGTGGCATCGTGCTGGTGCTCAGAGAGAGTGACTGTCAGGCTTGCACAGGATGGGGTACAGCATCTTTTTTTTGTGGGGAAAATTAGACTTGTTATCGGTTAATCACAAAAAATGAGGAGGAGCACCTACTGAAATGCAATCAGCAGCAATCAATGACTAGTTCGGGCATGGCAAAATTTGTTACTGCCAGGATATTATGGGCTATATTTGTTGTTGAATGATTGTGTGTGCAATGTACGGATGATTTGCTCTTTTCAAAACCTCTCTTTCAAATGAAGAGAGTCCAGACAAGTGTGAAGTGCTCACAGATATTTACACGACAAAACACATGAAAGATCACAAGTGCAATTAGACGATGAGCGATGTAGATTTCATGTGGTGCTGCAGGCGTATGGTTCTTCTGTCAATTCGTGTCAAATTTACAGAGACAATACAAGCAAAACATCAACAAAATTTACCATAGCTGTTGTTCAGACTGATAATCATTTCTGTTAAATACTGTTTTATCTGTCATGCTTTTTTTTTTTTTAAATATTATCTATACTGCATGTACAGCATGTTTGGATTCAGAGAAGTCATGTTTACTGGGTTTCCAGCTACAAAGAGTTTGTCAACACATTTCTGTAGGCTATGCTAATATCCTCATGTGTACTGACTAATGAATCACTTAATGCCTTGTTCATCACATTGCTTTTGCATCTGTAACTCTGCTGGGAGCTTCTCGTTGTCTTTATTATTCTGGCTTGTATGATTACAAGTAACCTTGTTCTGATCATGCTTGCTTGTTAGCGAATCCTTTTGATTGATGTGCTTCCAGACAGCATGACTACATTTCACTATTATCCACCATTTGCAGAATATTTGTCAATTTTCGCACAGTTGACTGCTTATTCTGCTGAAGAGAAGATGTGGCCTTCTGATTCTTTTGAAACACGTATCCATGATATTCACACACACTCACACAGAGGCACTTGTATATACAGTATTTGTCTGCATATGTAATAGTTGTGTATTGTGC
The DNA here is from genome assembly GCA_016785285.1 of Brachirus orientalis. Lineage (NCBI taxonomy): Eukaryota > Metazoa > Chordata > Actinopteri > Pleuronectiformes > Soleidae > Brachirus > Brachirus orientalis. The sequence goes on along the minus strand of JAFBJR010000194.1, from coordinate 11,098,361 downwards.
ATGTATATTCACAAAAGTCAATTTGTCTCACAATCTCACCAGGAATACCATAGACCACTGATGGAAGCAGAACCACGCATACTGAGTCCAAGGAAGATCCGGCCTATTTTTTTCCGAATCAGAGAGATCACACAGTGCCACTCCATGTTTCAGATTGCACTGGCGTCTCGAGTGGCTGAGTGGGACAGCAGTGAGAAAATTGGAGACTTATTTGTTGCCTCGGTTTGTGTGCATGTTTTTGATGTGTATCTTCTTGCGTGTGAAACACATTTGTGTGCAATCTATGCCTATGTGGAACATGCAATCAAAGAAATAGATTCTCGATAGAGACTCTCACATTTTTCCTGGCATTTTGTTTTATTTAGCTTTATAACACAATTTCTGCCACTGGCGTCATAATGAGCTACAGGTTTTAGATTGAGCAAACAAGGATAGTTTACTCCAAACAGGAACTCAATTATGGTTCTGATGAAGCTCTCTGGAATATGTGTCTACACATTTTCATTCCACAATAATACTGTTATGTATGAGTTTGCTGTTGTGAGTCTCTGAGTCTCTGCAGTGTGCTTGTCCATAAGGTCCACTAATTATTTGCCCATTAGAGTTGTGAATTTGGCTTCTCTCACAGCCTTTACAGGACTGTTCCATTGATATCCTTGGACCTACAATCAAATGAGAAAAGACTGTGTCCACCTCACTGTGCTCCATCATTGTCATGGCAATGCACAGTATCTGTACATGTGAGGCTTCGAAGAGGAAGTATACTAAAGGAGGCTTTGAGCAATGAAGGTTAATTCCTTCAACTGATTTGCCTCCATCAACTACCTGGTGTGGGTTTAATTGAGGAGAGAGAATAAATGTCTATCACACAACACACACGCACCAATGCTCCCTCACCTAACCTTGTAAATGGCTCATGAAGGGTGTTGCAGTAACTGTGATGGTAAACAAACCAATTTTTTTAAAGCACTATACTTAAATGGCAATTTTCCAGCCTTCCTTTACATTGAAACTACTCACAGGTCACCCCACAAACAGGACAGTTAGCCAGACATTCAAGATGTCGGAGCAAATTACCAGATTGCATTTGTTGATGCAAGTGTAAAGACAAAATAATCAAACATGGCAGAGCAGTAGACCTCCTGATTATTGGGCTTGTAGTCACAAATTCAGGTTATTATACGTGCTTCTGTTTCCACAGTTTTCCAAGTCAATGGTGCTGGATGTGTATAGTGAGTATGTGAACAACTTCACCAGTGCAATGGCTCTCATCAAAAAAGCGTGTGTGTCCAAACCTGCTTTCCTGGACTTCTTAAAGGTGAGCTTCAGTGCATTAACACAAAATGTTTTTGGTTTGTCAGTTTCCAAATTGAATTAACTTTAATATTTATTGTTTGTGTTTAGCAGATGCAAAGTCTTCAGTAATATTTACAACTCAGGTTTAATGTATTAGTTTACTAATTGATATTTACACTAGATTCATGGTTTTATGCAAAATATTATATTAACTGTTAATAGTATTCACTCAGTGTGACAGCATTGTATTTCCATCTGTGCTAGTTAACCCTGGAAATGTCAAAGGTTAACCAGGTAATGGACACAACTTATGTTCATGTTGCCAAAGCAGTTATTCCCAGAATCTGAGCGTTACTAGCACCTACAGTATTCATATGTTTCTCTAAAATCCTGAAAACTTTAATTTTATGCCTTAATATGCATACGTGATTTTTTTTTTCAAGGAAGATGTCAGCAAACATACCCTCAGCTTAATTATAGACTGGTTCACATGAAACAGGAATGTCCAGTGTGGGAAAAGATGCTTTTATTGTTAACTTACTTTATAGTTGACTTATTAATCAGTGGTTGTGTATAACAAACATACTGCTGTGTTGCAAAAAAAGGTGATAAGAAATTCTCTGAGCGCCCAACATTCATGCATGAGTGCCCACATAGATCATTGAGCTGTAATGCTGAGATATAGAAGCAGACCACACAGTTGATAGCTCTGCATGTTCACCCCGATAACATGCTTCTGTGTCCCTCTGTTGAAAAGTTCCTCTGTCTGTCCCACGGACTGTTCACACTCATACTGGCAATGTGAAGACAAACCAAATAAACCAAATAACTCATTGCGTGAAACGATCTTGGGGGGATGGAGACAGACAAAATAAATGACAAAATTCATTTTGTTGTTTTGTAAAAGACTATAAAGGCAGTGACTATGTGTATAAGACCATGAGGAACATTTTGAGGGATGGTGTCTTTTTAAATGAGTCTCACCACAGTTGGCAGACATAATGATGTTAAGTGAGGGCTGCATTTTGAAGCGAAATAACAGTGAGTTCAGTGTATGTCAGTTGTTTTTTTTGTAAAATAGAACTTTTACATTTCAGGAAACTGCCACAAGCACATTTTAATACATAAAACAGCATAGATAAACAAAACAAAGACAAACTTATTACTTGCATATGAAAATTGTTTGTGAAAAGGAGTAATTCATTAATTGTGGATTTGTCATTTTGTTCTTTTATGTATTTCACAATAATCAGACTTTTGTCTTCATTGTTGGGTTTCCTGTTATGCTGTGCTGCCAGGTCTTACATTTGCTGCCTCACTTTTTGTGGCAGAACCCTTTTGCTTGGTCAGGTTTTATAAAGCAGCAAGGTCTTCTTATTTACATCAATGTGCAAAAAATTAAATGTTATTTTTAATCAGATTTAAAGGTTCAGTGTGTTAGAATTACTAGTATCTATTTGTAGTACTGCAGCGTGTACCTCCATTTCCTGAGCACACCAAGGAACTTTGTTGGCCCTCACGACCCTTGGCTAAAGCATGGATAAAAATCGTATTCATTTTTACTTTAATGTGATACAATGTTATGGGTAGTATACTTTTTTTTTTGCCAATAAACCCTCCTAATGCTAACAAACTGGACCTTTATATAGTAAATATTCTAAAATCTGATACTGCAATGGTTTTGAGCAAAAACTTAAATACTATCTATTGGTGTATGCAATTTGTGTAAAATTAATTAATATAATTACGTATTATCCCATTTTTTATTATATTGTATGCGACAGTGACTAGTGTAATAATGCGAGTATAACGATTGAAAAGTAGCTATTCATTATTCATTTCACTCGGCAGGAAACATCAGATGAACTTGGCTATTTATGAAACTGTCAGATTGCAACAATAAGGGCTGGGTAAATAATTTAGGAGATATTCTAATTTTACCATTACCAAATTTCAGGCTATATCTACTTTGTCAGAATGTCATTGTCAGTCCAATTTACTTTCCAACAGGATGTGTAAATTACCACAATTGATATTTTTGCTCTAATCTCTTTGTCACCGGAACACTGAAAATTAGTTTCCTAAGCCTAAGTCAAAATAAGAATGATTGACAATTGGCACTGAAAAAATATAAAACTGAACTATAATTGTACATATGGCACTTTATAACCAATGATGTCATATATCTTAAAACTGTAATGCATAACAATACATAAGAGACCATTACAAATTAATGTTATATTTAAGCCAAATTAGTTCACACAGCACTTATTTAGCCTATCATCTCCACGTGACTCACTTTGGTTCACAGTATATCTTTATATAAAATCTCATGTTGTTTGGAGACATTCACCTGCTGCACCAAAAGTCATTTATTTTACATAAGGACAGATGGAGCCAAGGCGGAAGCACATTAGCAACTTTGTCTGCCTCAGTGTTTAAATTGTCCAACCTTTACTATCATATCACACACTACATACAGTATACTATAAAGGTGTCCAATAGTATGTTTTAATGCAGATGATATTTCCATGTTACAGACTTGACACTGTACTAAAATAATATATTCTCCTCACTCACAGCTGTAGTTAATTCATTGCATATGACACTTAAAACTCCTCTCTCATACTTTCACATTACAAACAGAGCCTAATATTCATAACTTAGTCACCCACTCACACCTACTCATGGTCCATGCAGCCTTTTGACAAACACCTCTTTTAGTAGGAATAATGTTGTTTTTCCTCATAATGGCCTTTTTGTGCAAAAAATATTGTTTCCAAGTGCATTTTTCTGTTTAATTTAAATGTTTTTCTCTCTATTTTTATTTCCAGAAAAAGCAGGCATCCAGTGTTGATCGGATTACTCTGTATGGTCTAATGGTTAAACCCATTCAGCGATTCCCTCAGTTCATATTGCTCCTACAGGTATAAACTCTTGTTTGTATAAGGCTATTCATTTGATTTGTTTTGTGAATCCCTGCAAGTCTTGCCCACTAGAACTTTACTAATACTTTGGATGTGCTTTTAAATTACATGAAATTTAAGAAGTTGTGCCTCTTATACTTTCCCAAAATTTTACATACAAGTATCTTGCCACATCAGCTTGATATCCTGCCTTCTTCACTTTCTATTCTGGGCAAAGGTTTGGTTTTGAGCTTGACTTGCTGGATCAGCAGCAGCCCATTTCATCCCTCAGTAAGCATTGATTATCCATGAATTCAAAAGATAAGTTATGAATGGGAATCAGGCATTTTCTTCCAGCCTAAATGCTGGACTCCAAAGAGGATGTGTATATATTAATTCACACACTGCTACCAACTAGAGCTGCAGGCACTGACCCACAGAAATCCATATCAATATGAAAAAGAGCTTTCAGTAGGTCATACATGCAGGATAAACTTAAACATTAATACGTACAGTGGCATGTACATATTATATTGTATTTTTAACCTTTAAGCTGTTTTTACTTAACAACTGTCCTTATTAACCTTTTAAGGACATGCTTAAGAATACACCAAAGGGCCACGTGGATCGCCTGCCTCTGCAGCTTGCTCTGACGGAGCTGGAGATGCTGGCGGAGAAGCTGAATGAGCAGAAACGAGTTGCCGACCAAATTACAGAAACTCAACAACTAGCCCGCAGTGTCAGCGATCGTCTGCTCAGTAAGGTAAGTGGATGCACATGCTCTCCCCCGTGTAGATCTACAGTATGTACGCATGCCCCAAAATCAAATGTGCTGTTATCACTGTGAGAGAAACACCTGTATGACTAAACTAATGTGTGGCAATTGCTTATATCACTTTCCTACACATTAATCTAGGGAGACATTTTCATTTAGAGAAATTATCATCCACAAATGATGCCCATTATCATCCCTGAACAGTAACATATGCAGTGGCAGAGACGTTGCCTTTCCATTACCAAAATGAATTTACAGTCCTGCCGCTGCAAATCGGAATCCAAATACTGCCCTGAATAAGAAAAATTAGGGGGTAAATGAGACATTCAGTTGGAAACAGTAAGAGTGCTGTCTCTCACACACTGCCTCTCTCCCTCTCACTCCTCTTTACCTCCCCACACGTGTGCTGATGCTCACTCTTCTGCTTTCTAGTCTTCTGTGTGTAGAGGTGTGTAAGGCTACTCCATCTCACTCCACTTACAAACTCATGCTCTCTTTCTCTTGTGTGGCTGCATTGTTCTCTTCTTCCCCCATTTTTTTTTTGTTATTTCTCTCTATCAGCCCTTGCTTTCCAGGACTTTGAGATGAGCTGATTCGGCCAATCTCCCCAACTCCAGACAGAATTCCATTTGCTGTGGTGACACAGCAGAATTCCAATAGGAAATAGTCTATTGCCCATAAGCACCCAATGAAATATTCATTGTTTGTCTCAAAGAATCTCAGTTACTAGAATAGGACAGAACAATGCTAGTGAGAATGGGGTTTACACACACACACGCACACAAACCTGTGCACCTGACTCGCACTTGCACGTGTTCATGCCCATGTACCTATCAATGTTTGAAGGTTTTAAGTATTTATTGTTATAGGGCCCACCTGATGAGGGAACTGTATGTTTTTGGGCCATCAAATGGCAGTTTCATTTTGATGAATTTTGTGTGTTCTGCGAGCCTCTGCCAAAACCAACAACAGATTGCCTGCAGATAGAACATTGTCCTCTGTGAAATGTGGTCAAAGGTGTTACTGCACTGCAGGTTGTAGAATGAACACAGCAGAGAGATTCATTATTCTCTTAAATGTGTGCCTTTTTAAACAAACACAAACATCAAAGTATCAGGATGTGAGCGCTTCACTTGGACATAACCTACTGCTTGCAGCTTAGTGGCTTCACTAAAATTGTTACGAGCCTGGCTCAGATTGGCACAGTATGCATAAAACTAAAAGTATTGATTAAGGCAGCAATAAAAAAAGTAGGATCAAAGTGATTAAAAAGAGCTTTGTGTTGCTATTTCCTTTTGCCAAACATATGGAATGAGTGGAAAGCACAGGATGTGCCAACATTCTCACAAATTGATTCTTTGAATGTGTGTGTGTTTGAGGGGGTGGACTTAACACATACACATGTACTCCAGTTCAAAGTCCAAAGTCAAGCAGATTAGGTTAAGTGAAAATTGTCTTTAGGTATGTTTGTGAATGGTTGTTTGTGCGGCTATTTGTTTGTTTGTTTGTTGTATGTTGGGCCTGTGAGGCTTGTGACTTGCAGGGTTTATTCTTGGATGAGCTCCAGCTCCGCCTGCGACCCTTTGAGGATAAGTGGTATAAAAAAAATGGATCAGGGTTTGGATCCATCAGGTAGTTAGTATGATAATGATTGTTATTATTGCACCAATGCCACCTACCAAACCACTTTGGTACCATGGGTTGCAAGGTCCAAATTAGTTGCTTTTAAATTTTTTTTAAAGAAGAAAGAAAAGCATTTTTTTAACATACAATTTTATTACTTGAAAACAGAAAATAAGCAGAGGTTTACGTGTATGATGAACTAAGGCTGAGCTGCAGGAGTGGGTAGAGATGTAGGTGGAATGGATTTGCATATCCATGGTTCTTTTGCATATCCATGGTTTCATTCATTAATTTATGAGCTTTAATAGCTTTACCTCTTATCCACACGAGGACTCAAGCCAATCACACTGGGCATAGGGAAAGGTGGGGCTCAGCTTACAAATTTCCAGTCTGTCAAACAACCATTTGCGTTCAAAGTCACACCATCTTAATCTAACCTGCATGAGTTGGACTGTGGAATGAAGCTTGAGAGCACTGAAAATCAACAATAGAAAACACACATTATGCTGTACTACTCTGCCTTATATTTATAATCTGCAAAAAGTAAATGAGACTAAAGCATTTTATGACATTTTATGATTATAATTTAGTGTTATTCCTCAGCATTTCCATTGATTCTAAAGTGGACTACCTCCACTTTAGAATCAATGGATTTTTATTGTCATCATAAACCTTCCATCTCACTAACTAACTGAGCTTCAGCTGTTTCCTGTAAGACATTTAACCTTATTCCCCCCCCTGGATGATCCTGAGCTTCCCAAGCCCTGGGGCACTAAGGCAGCAGAGCAGAATGGAATCATGATGCCCCCTACACCCTACTTTATCTTGAGATGGTGCTTTTATGTAGATGGAGAGTTCTTTTTTAACACCACGCACAGCCTGTGTTTCTCCCAAACACAGGCTGCTTCATCAGACTGCAAGACTTACAGTATGTGTATGGCTGCTGCAACTGCTCTATGCATGTGTTTTCGCAAGCGTGTGCATGCAGGGTGTACTGTATACCACATCACTGACAAAAGGCAAAGAATAATTTAGACTGACATCCCCACTGAATTCAAGGTTGCCTTTAGTTTGGCTGTTTATCACTTCAAACGGGTGCAAGACAAAGTCATAGAGGATGTACAGTCTCGGTCAGTGTTCACTAGGTTAATAGTTTAGATACACTTGAGGACAAAATTATTAGCTTCCCTATGAAAATGTCATTGTTTTTTTTAAGTGTCTCCCACGTGGTGTTAAACAGAGCAAATAATTTTTAATACAGCTTTTTCAAACATCCTAATTTTATTTTGAATGCTTCCATTATTTGACTTTGCACACAGAAATGAAATTATTCCATAAAAATCAAAAACCGCAAAGGTCAAAATTATTAGCCCTCCAATAGTCAGTTGTGTATCCTTTTTGCTGGATAACAGCCTACAGTCGTTTGTTGTAGTTTTCAACATGTCTCTGAAATGTCTCTTGAGGAATCCCAGCCCATTCCTCTTTGGCAGATCTCTCAAACTCTTCCAGATTTGATGGCCTTCTAGCATGGACCTTCATCTTCAGTTCACCTCAAAGATTTTCAATGGGATTTAAGTCAGGACTCTGTGCAGGCAAGTCAATAACATACACTTTGGAGGAAGTTCTTCACCAGGAGCGACGTATGTTTTTAGTCGTTGTCGTGTTGGAAGACAAACCGATGACCCAGATGCAGTTTTGCTGCTTCAGGTTTTCTTTCAAAACCTTTCCACCTTGAGATTCTTAGTTCCAGATGCACTGAAGCTTCCTCGCACCACAGTGTTTTACTGTGGGGACAGTGTTCTTTGGGTTATACACCTCTCCAAACATAAACAATGTCTCTATGGACAAAGAGCTCTGGTTTGGTCTAATGTGACCAAAGGACATGCTTCCACTATGCATAATCTTTGTCCAAGTTGTCCTTAGCATACTTCAGTCTAGCTTGAATGTGTCTCTTCTACAGAAGTGGAGTTCTTCTTGGTCTGTAATTTCTGTGCAGAGCTCTGGTAATTGTCTTCTTTGAGACTACATTTTCTGACTTGGCTAAATCATTCACTAGTGTCTTGGCAGTTGTTCTAGGTCTTTAGACACATCTTAGTCTTTGAAATCTTTCTCTTCCTACCTCTGCCAGGCTTAGTCTGTATTGTGTGGCTCTCTTTGAATTTCTTGATGATGCTTCCTTCTCCAGTTCTTGACACTTGGAAATGCTGTTAACTTTGTATACCCTTCTCCTGCTTTGTGAGCTTCTGCAATCCTTTTTCTCACGTCTAAACTATTTTACTTTGTTTTGTGCCAAGATGCTTTCTCAAGTGACGGCTCAAAACCCTTACTGAAGTTTTTATATTGTGTGTTAATTTGGGAGATAACCCTCAGTTTTAACTTGATTTTAAAGTTTTGGGCATTACAAAATTAGGCACATCATTGCACAATAGTCAGGTAGTTTTTGGATTTTGTGAAATAATTTCATTTCTGTGTGCAAAGTCAAATAATGGAAGAATATAACTTGGATGTTAAAAATTTTATGCTCAGAACATGGGAGACACTTTTGTAAACAATGCCATTTTTATTGGGCGCTAATAATTTCGTCTTCAACTGTATGTATGTGTGCTGTGTTCACGTAAACATATGCAGACATTAAATGACCTTCAGCAGCATGGATGTATTCCTTCCGATCCCTACTGAGATGCCAGTTCCTATAAGCCTAATGTCTGTATCTTGAGGTACTGAACTCTTTAGTACTGGCCCTTTGTAATGCTGTCTCCTCTGCCTTTGATCTGATTGCTCTATCCCTTTTAGCAACTGAATGCGGAACAGGGGTCACTGGTCCTTTGTGAGACACTTATTGAGACTGTGTATGGCGATCGGGGACAAGTCCTGAAGTCAAAGGAGAGAAAGGTCTTCCTCTTTGATGATGTACTCATCTGTGCAAACATAAATGTCAAGTAAGTCCCACTTGTACAGCAGACTGAGCTATGGCCTTGCTTTCAAGAATACTAAATAATGTGTCCATAATTCTCAGTTAGAGCATGAAGTTGCATGCAGGTTTTTTAAGGAGAATCAGCTAAACTGCACAGTAATTAGGAGTCACAGGGCTCTAATGTGGCACCCTAAGTTTTTGGCGAACTGCATAGTCAAGAGAAATAGCTCTTAGGGGTTTGGGGCACTATCTGGAGTTGCAGGAGCTTTATCAGCATTACACAAATGGTAGAATGCCTAAATACAACTAGAGGAGCCTCAGATTACTGACATAAAACATTTTTCAGTTTCCTTCCAATTTATTTTCTGTGACAGCACTGCTGATCACATCTTTCTCTTTCCCCCTCTCTCTTGAGAGAAGTAAACAGGAAAGAGATTTTGTTTATTTTGCAAAGCTCTTGTCAGAGATGTCGCTTAAAGCTCTCTTCTTCAGCCTTCAAAGTAATTATATTTCTCTGTCTCATTCAACTTAAAGTGTCCTGAAGTTGACTTTGTCTGCCCTCCAGGATCTTGACAAACTGATCACAATGTTGATTGTCTGTGTGATTACAGGAATACATGAATAGTAATGAAATCCTCCTCACAGCTAGAGGTACAATTTGTTGGGGAACATGGGAATTTTTTCAGATTCTAATTTCTATTCCCAAGTCATCTTGGTGACATTTCAAAGGTTGGGTGTGGTGCTGTTAGCAGGTTGGGATGGGGAGGGGGGACTTACATGAGGATTTATTTTTACTTTCATATCTCCAACAGAGGGCCACCAGATATCAGCAGCCTTGTCCCTGTTGGTCCCAAGTACACCATGAAGTGGAGTGCCCCCTTACAGCAGGTGCATGTTGTAGAAGTGGGGCAAGAGGGCTCTCAAAGCAAAGACACCATCTTTCAGCAGAGTGGCGCTAAGCGGCCAAGTGGTGCCTGCACTTCAGGTAAAATCCAAAAACAGTGACCAGTCCTATCTGATTTCTTTTCTACATGTGTCACCTAAGTTATTCTCATCAACTGGACTGACTTGACTTTTTGCAGCACCTTCCATCTGACTCAGCAAGGCTAATCTGTTTCTGTTCTCAAGTGTCCCACGGAGGGGTGGAGATGCATTTGTACTGTTTGCCATTCTGATTGAGGATGTGTTTGTGATCAGGACAGTGATGGTGGTCACTTGTTCCTATCTGTCTGGGGTGTTTTATCTTGAAGAGCGATATGGGGGGAGAGAGAGAGAGAGAGAGAGAGAGCCCCCTGCTGCATCATCCCCACAGTCTCATTTCACTCTCTGATAGACCACGAACACATCTAGAGTAGAGTCATCAATCTGCAGAGATTATTCCTTCCCATTCCAGGCCCAATTAGAGAGCCAGAAGCAATAGATAGGAATCTCTGGTTGAAACACTAGTTCTCTAACCACCCCCCACAAAACTGTGGCGTATACAGAGCTTGACAAGATCCCAGATAAATGTACCATGGGAAAAGGAAGATGCAAAACCTTATCAGGACGTAATGGTACAAGCTTTTTAAAGCTCCTGTTCCATGACTTAAATATTATTAATGGGGTCTTCTTCAGAGCTACTGTGTCATGCTCAGCAAGCAGCAACCAGTTCAAGAACTGGCTTAGATTCTGCCTGGATTAACTTTTATCTGTTTTTCAAGTAGTTTACCCTCATGTACTCACAACTTTATTTTGCTCTTAGGTTTGGGGATCATCCAAGGTTAACTCGCAATGCATCAGTCTCTCTTTCTGTTCTGAGTCTAACTCTGCAAATGTTACACATTCTGTAAGGAGCTGGATTCTGACTGTGACTTTCTCTCTTTTACTTTGCAACACAGTGTGTTCACCTTTATCATGTACATATATGTTAAAATCTGTGCAACTGTTCCCCACATTTAATTAAAAACTGGGTGTTCCATGTATTTATTGTTTTGTCCCCTGTGATTTATTCAGTCAGGTGTGTAGATCTTATTCGCCATCTCACAGTACAGTCATTTTTTGTTTAAAAACCTCAGACTTGTTATTAACATCCATCCTGAGTGATCTGATCATGGGCAAATCTCACCAAGTGCAGGTCTAAAACATTGTAACGTGTCTTCATTGCGTTACCTGTGTGTCCATATTTGATCACAGAAACCACATTTGGAGGTGGTTTGGGGACATGCCCACATTTCCAGAATGGATTTGAGGCAGACTCCTCAGCTGATATTGTCTGATCTGCAGCAGTTTCAGTTGTTCTTTTCTTTTTTCTTTCTTTTTTTTTTTTTTAAATAAAAGGCACTCATTTTACACTGATCATTACACAATATTTACACTGATCACCATATCATTTATTTTTCAAATGGTTAAAACATATTTTATGTTTGCAACAACATTGACTCACTAGAACTTGTATTGTCAGTTTTTTTCCTCTCTCTCTGTGTTTCACGTGTGCGTACACACAAACACACAGCGACACACACACAAATATACTGTCAGCAGACACATCTCTATAGACAGTCTCATTAAAAACATAATTTTATTTTTGGTAACAGTCATGACATCAGTGGCTGTGGATGTCCAATCAATCCAATCTCATGTTGCCTCAGGAGACACATTCAGGACGCATTTTAATGCCAGATGTGAACAGATGTACTTAGTACTATCCACATATATTCAAATCACTGAAGATGGATGTTAATTCTTGTCTTTCCCCTTGACTCGGCCTGTGTCTCTGTTAGACTGTCCCTGTCTTTCTCTGTTTCCACCACCGCACAAGACCTGCCAAAAGTTTTCCTGAAAGTCAGCTGTGCCAGTTGTTTTTTCCCCATATGGTTTTACTTTCATTCTGCCCTCATTACAAGTATCTTAATGATGTTTCTTTTTTGACCTGCTGTCACAATTGTAGGTTTTTGTTAGAAGCCCACCAGTGGGCCTTGGCTGAGGATCAGTCAAGGGTTTCAGTTTAGATGTGACAGCTGTATTGTCTTTAAATATACTGGCTAGCATCTCTGGCACGGTAGCTGCTTTCTTAGTCCAGAGAATGCAGGAATGGACACTCTGAGCTCTGGACTTCCACACCAGTGAGCTACTGTATGGGCCTGGTGGTGGCTTTGGATATGTCTCAATGTGAAAACCATATCCTGCCTCACCAACGGGATTACGCTGGATTACAACTCAGCACATTCACCTCTCTGGCCGTTGCCAATAGCCGGCTTCAGAGGACTTAACAAACCTGAACAGAGACAATCGCTTTGGAGAAGACAAGTGGACTTCGTTCTTGCAGCTTGCAACACACCCCTTTATGGTTAAATGTCTCACCTATTGATTTTCCTGCACAGATGACAGATGCCATTGGCCACTTGTGTCAAAGATCCCAATAAATACACCAAAAGCCACAATGGAGCTTTTAGAAAGAACAATCCCAGCCCACTGCTCTTTACTCAATCCCTTTCCTCTTTCAGCTTTACTCTCACTCCATTTATGCACATGGAGAGACAAAAGGTTGCAGGTCCCCCTGGAGGAGCATGCCTCACTAAGCTTGCCTACTGGCTCAGCTCTTCTACTACTCTATTATGTAGCGACGTGACAGTGCAGGACAGCTATGGAGCAAAATCTACCAGCAGAATTTAATTAGGCAGTTCTTATGGAACCTGCTGCTGGGTAGATTTGGACCAGGGGAGTGAAGGGTGAGCACGGCAGACAGGAAAAGACATAGATATCGATTCACAGAGACTTTGAAGGGAGTGGGCCTCAAATCGATGCTGAATTTTGCATCTAATGAGACACCTGCAGTCCGTTTGGCTAGCAAAAGGGCATCGTAGCTCCAAAGAATAGTTTCTTCATCTATTTTGTTACTCAACAAATAATGAAAATCAATCCATCCACACATCAACCCTGTTTTAGAAGTTCCACTAGTTTCAATCTTCACATCAAAAAAAAAGTTGTAGCATGTAATTTATTTGTACAACACTTCTATTGTCAAGGGTTTTTATTCATTTGTATGCAGTATTTTGCAATTAATCTCAGTATCCTTGTGATTTATCTCAAGTAATCTTTCTACATGGGAAGTTGAGTCCTGAGTTTGCTGGCATACCACTCTCTCTGCTCACACAGGGCGACCCTGTGTGTGACCCATGTGTGTGTTAAAGTGTGCTGACTCATCCTTCACATTGGTGAAGAACAGTGAACATTTTAGAGTTTATTTTCTTTGCTATGGTTCTCCATTTTCCTATTTCCTATCTTGTCTCTCTTGTTCCTCACATAACCTTTGATGGAACTAGTACAGAAATATCCAATTAGTTGGTGATCTCACATACTCTTTGTGTGTTCCCCAACCTCATAGGTAAAGCAATCCTGGGCCCTCCACGGCTTTACCAAGAGCTTCAGGAACTACAGCATGACCTCTCTGTGGTGGAGGAGGTCACTCTACTTGTGGGAACACTGCAGGGAACATACCAGGTAACAGCATTAGTCGGTGTTTATATGACTGGCATCCGAGTATGTGCTCAGTTTAACAGTGACAACCTGATGATAATCATTGTCTGTTCTTTACAAACTAAAAGCCTAATATGTAACATATATGATATGTATAGAAGTAGAAGGCAAACAATCTAAAATGGAATATAACAGAGCTTTATATGAATTTTGCTGGTTGTGCTGTCACTGTATTGAACACTCATTGATACAACAATTCATCAAAATCTTTTTAACTTGCTTGACTCCGGCGGTTTGAGTCAGTGAGTTTAATATAAGGCACACTTTCATTTTGGTCCCACTCACTTACCAAACTTATACTGAGCAAGGACATAGTTTTGAGTTCACTGCAGGGAATGAAAGGGGCAATCATCTCCCATTACAAATGCATTTTGAAAAAAAGTTGTAGTAATATTGCATTAAATGGGAATTATTGACTTCCTAGTCACAGACATTTAGTAATATTAGGCAATATTTACCAACAAATAAAAAAAATAAAATAAAATAAACGTCAATCAACAGTTATGATGCTGTGTAATGCTAAACAGAGATATCTCGTGATGAAGAATAGCATTGGACTTGCTTTTGTCTGCAGTCAATGGCCGGAATGAGAAGATATGTTGTTAAAACTTCTTTAATTGTTATCAGTATGCTACTGTAAATTGCAAATATAGTAGAATATGACCTTTTTAATAGAACTTCTCTCCTGATATTTCAAATTTCAGTGGAAAATTTGGACATTTTCAGGACAATGTGGATTTACAATAGAAACACTACACAATAAGAATAAGAAGAACAATAGGTCACTATTGTTAGGTCACTATACTCACACCATTGTGTGAGTGCTTGGGCTCTAATAATAATGTGTGTAATTTGGCTGCATTCTTGACCAGGTATGTTAATGATGTCCTGCCATGAAAAAGGATCAGCACGAGGGACAATCTTGTGAAAATGAATTAACAAAATGTTTGGCTGTTATAAAATCAGCAGTTTTAAAACAAAATGTTACATTAAAAGAGATGAGTGCTGAATATGTGGTTGCTTCTGGTCACTTCAGAATAAGTTGGTTAATTTAATCAATTCAAACGCAATCAGAACTACTTTCTTAATTAACTTCATCAAGTACGGAAACAAAAAAAAATCCATGATATAAAAATGATAGAAAAGTGGTAGAAATATTAAATTCAAACGCAATCAGAAATGCTCTCTTAATTAACTTCATCAAGTAAGGAAACGAAAAAAATCCATGATGTAAAAATGATAGAAAAGTGGTAGAAATATTAAATTCAAACACAATCAGAAATACTTTCGTAATTAACTTCAAGTAACAAAAGAAAAAAAATCCACATGATGTAAGAATGATAGAAAAGTGATAGAAATATTAAATTCAAACATTTTCCTCCAACCCACCTCACCTGGTGCACAGGTAAGTGACACCTGTCTGCCGCAACAGTTATAATCAAATAACCAACATGATTTGGATCTCAACATACACCACAAAATTGTACAAGCTTAATTTTTAATTAACTACATACTAATTGCTACAACAGTAGAATTTCCCCATGTGAATAAATTCAGCTTCCATGCTGTGTTCGGTTTTATTCGACCCGTAAGAACAGCATTAACTGGAAGACAAACAAATTTAAAAAGCAACATCGACAGAACCTGTTTCACATGTTAGAAGCTTCAGATGCCTCATAGTGCAGCTGTTTGTGTCCTCCAGGACAGGAGAGATTTAATTCCCCAACCTGACTGCATTTAATAAAATCTTCAGCTTAAATCCATATCTTTTTGCTTTCATATTCACATATTTAATTTTTGAATACTGCAAGCAAGGAGGTGTCACAGGGCCATAACGGCAGTAACTGCAGTGGGTTGTTACTGCATTGTATTAGTAGTATAATTTTATAACAATTAAAATGACAACTATCATTACTAAAAGTTACCGTTATCAGGGAACGTTCTGGGAGTTTGAGCACTTGCTGGACTTTACAGAGCGTCTTCTTCTTCTGCCTCTATGAGAAATGTCAACACTGGACCATAATCTACATCTGATGTGAAAGAGAAGAACTCCGCTGTCCTCTCTAATTTTCTTAAGCATGCCGGTGAAATATTTTTTTTCAAAATAAAAGTCAGAAAATGCGTTTATGTGATATTGTAAAAAATATCGATTACTGGCCCAAGCCTACTGGATAATCTCTGTCTGCTATTCTCTGTCAAGAAACTGCAAAGGATTTGGATGTTTAAAATGTGATTGAAGTGCAGTCTCATATGCTCCTTGAATCATTCATTTCTGAGAGCATCAAGTCTTATGTGGCATACATTGCCACATCAACAGTCATCAACAGTTCCCTCTGATGCATTTGAGAGAAGTGTCATTTTCGATGTTATAAAGGAAACTGGTGCTCTCCCCCTTCCAATCTAATCAGGACACTTCCCAGTCGTCTGACACTAGCACATTAACTGTACCATTCACTACATAACACAGCCAGAGAGGTATACTCCAACAATCACCAAAGAGGCTCTCAGGCTAATGGTGGCACCTTTGCCTTCTTCCTCTTAATGAGCACTGTGTCCTCAGGAGAAGTGATATTGGCTGGGCACTAAATGACCAATTTTCACTTTCACTTTTCCAGTTATAATATTGTCCACCCAACAAATAGACAAAATACTTCTGCACAGCTCATTGACTTCAGACAATTGATTTGATTTTGTTTGACTTGAGGGTCTAGGCTTAACTGTTAAATGGATGCTGCAGGTGTTGAGTGGAATTTAGCACCTACTTTTAGGGAATCCAAATGCCCCAACCATGTGGATTCAAATATTCTGATTTTTTATGTGAGTGGGTATGATGTTGTTTCTCAGCCTTTGAGTCACACAATTAATATGTAATTGCATCTACAGAAGACCCTGTGCTCTGTATGTTATGGTATGCCACAGTTATAACTGTGTCTATTTTTCCCATCTAAGAACCTGAACACCACTGTGGCCCAGGACTGGTGTCTGGCTCTGCAGAGACTCATCCGCATCAAAGAAGAACAGATCCAGAATGCTAACAAATGTCGCTTACGCCTGCAGGTGCCCGGTAGGCCAGACAAGTGAGTAGAGCCCTATATATTCATAAACAAAGTCAGAATACAGCATATACTGTACTTTTTTGGGGGGTTTGAGAATGTAAATGATTGAAACAGCATCAAAATAGGCAAAAACTACATCAAAAGGTTTTCCTCTGCTTGTAACTGGCACATTTCCTAGGCCGGTCTTTCACATTTTGTTCAGTTGCATCCTAACACACACACACACATTTTTCCTTTCATCTATCTACACTCAGCAGACACAGCAAAACAGCAAACCTACAGTAATGCATTTGCAAATTTCTTAAAAAAGGTAAAACTGAAACCGGTTGGTGTAGGTATTTAGACCCTTTGCTTTGACCTTTCATTTCTCTATACAGTTCTGCTGATATTACATGATGCATGTCAGAGCAAATCCAAAGCCATGAGGTCAAAGCAACTGCCAGCAAAGCTGAGACAGTATTGTGATGAGGCACAGACCTGCTGCATTTAAAGTTCCTGTGAACACAGGCTCCTGGTGGTCACTGTAGCTGCTCTTCATTGATTCTGTGTAAAGTTGGGAGAACTTTCCATGACAACTTTCACTACAGTATGCCACTGATTTAGGCTTCAGGGAAGGACACATGAAAACATTGAAAACAAATTCTTGTGTGAGGAAACCAGACATGACACTCCTTTTGTAGACTTCTATCAACTCTGTTGATGTAGATTTAATTAATTGTTTGCCTCATGCTCATGTACACTGCATTGCAATAGTCTCCTTATAAATTAGTATTTATAATAACAAAAGTAATAAAAAAAAAAACTAAAGTGGGAAATATTGTTTAAATTTTCAGCATTGTTCAGTCAATCAAATTTATAAGTGGTTGCCAGCTGAGGTGTAGAAAAATATAAGGGATGAGTACCTGAGCAAACTGTCGAAGTATTAATGTCAAAGTGATGTTTGTTTTTTCCTTTCAATTAATTCAGACATTTTTCTAAATTACACAACGTTATAGGACACGTGCAATATTTTATTTTTGTAGAAAGCTGAAAATTAAAACAATATAGGATTTCAACCATCAAATAATGTCTCCAAGATTATTTTGATGTGCCTCAACTCACAACAGGGTGAATGTCACCCCTGTCAAAGCCGGAGCAGGTTTGCATCGGCTGCCTTTTACTGTGTAACTTTTGGATTTGGGTTTCTGGTGCTGTTACTGTTGGATTAGTAAGTGTAAATTATTTGCTGGTCATCTGTCCCTAGTGTGTTCATGCTTGCTGTGTGTCAGGCCATGTTACTGAAATCATCCCATCCTCTAATTCATCTTGTTCAGAAATTAAATGATTCAAACAATGTGCATACCATGAGCAATAGGTTAAATAAGCTGGGCTAAAAACACAAGCTACACAAACTGAAGCACTATCATTCTTTTGACGTTTGTTTTTTAGGGTTACATACATGTGCTTGTAACACAGGGCCCTTAGGATACACTGACCGTTAGCAAATTTGAGGTGAGAGCAGTTTATTCTATCATATGTGGGTAATTACCTGGCTCAAATAATTCATTTCCTCTAATACTTGAATGGAATATTGAAGTGTTCAGTAAATGTTCCCTTTCCAGCATTTAACTCTCCAGTCTTTATTTGACATTGAAACCTAACATTTCTGAGTTAAAAAAAAGCTCAGTAGTAAGCATTTGCCTCGGTGGCATTTTCTTCACAGTGCAATAATTCACCTCTTGAATGTAAGGTACCTCAATGCAAATGCTGCACTTTTGTATTAGAGTTTATAAGAGAGTACACAAGAGTAAACAGTGATAAGAATGTTAATAACCAAGTTTGAAAGGGAAATGATTTCCTAATTGTCCCCAAGTGGTATTTTGGTTTTAAAGTACATTACTTGCAACACAGAAATGGCCACTTGTAATTCATCATTCCAAACACTAACAGCTGCAGTTTATCTCAGCTGTACATGTGCAAGTACTGCATATGCAATCTATAGCAGGCTAGCTTCTCGTTCAAAGGATGTTAAAATGGTTGTCTGAACATGTTGAAGTGGATTCTGGTGGATGGTGTAACTTCTGCATGACTTAATGCCTCCTTGAGAAGAGCAACTATGGAAAGGGGAAGGCTGTGAGTGCTTAGATTGCTCTACAGGAACTGGGAATAGTAACTAATGGCACATTATAATGGATGCCATATTGTGTCTTCTCATGTGGATTGGATAGGAAAGAGGCAGGAGAGGAACAAGCAAGAAAGAAAGAGAGGACCTGCTGAGAGAGACTTACCAAGAGATGAGAGGATAGAAAGAAAGTGTGAAAGTGATGAATGACCTCCCCATGAAAGACTTGGCTCAGTGCCGGCAGGTCAGTGGCAGTCAGAAGAGTGGGCCTAATGTTTTAGAGCCAGGGAGAATCTAACGGTGCCAAGCCAAGCTAAAGTGACAGCTTGAGCAGCAGAGCTGTGCATATCAGTTCTCCCACATCTCTCAGTTTTCTCGTCGGCTGTCACACCAGGCCTGCAGGGCCAATCTGCTTACTCAGATGTTTGGTGGAGCCAGATGCCATACTTGCAAGAGAATCCCTATATTCTCCTCTAAGTGGAACCCAATTTTTTTTTATGTTTCTGTGATAATGTTATTAGCAACTACCCTGACAAGGCGATCTCCTTATCCCTACATGACACAGCAATGACTTGTATTCAAAAGCCACATAATGTAAGACAATATGGCAAAAGCATAATTGAAGATAGACATAGAGTTTCTGTGGAAAAGAAAACTATAAGTGCCAGCTGAAAGGGAGAAATTCCCTGTAGGGAAAACGAGTCAATTCTGGTTGTGTCATAGCAGTCTAATTGAGGCTGGGCCTCAGAGTCGGGTAGCTGGGCAGGCAGTGAGCCTCGGGGCTTGGGGTGACAGTTGGAACAGCGGGTACCCAAACCATTCTGACACTACCCAGAGTGCAGAAGTGGCAGATTGGAGCAGAGACCAGTGGGCAGACTGGCTCCATCTCACTAACACGTCCAAGCAATCGCACGCTCATTCATTTTCCCTGGTGATTGTTTGCTGTTTTGTTCCAAATGTGATTAAAAATCTACAGGGCACAATAGTGCTTCCAGTGATGTGTTGAACGTGCTTGTTACATGTATTCACACATGATTCCTCCTGACAAATGTGGATACATGTTTAAGCATGTATTTTAGACAAAGAGACGCATAAGAAGTGGCAGAGACATACACATACACACACTTGCATGCAGAGCTGAGCCTTTGCTCTGCTGGTGATAGAGTGGCACCACAGCAGGGACCCCCTGTACTGAGTTGGTCCCCTTCTGTCTGGCCGCAAGCAACTCTCTGCAGTCAGGCAGCACATCACAGCCTCCATACTGCAAACAGAATGAGTACGTGGAGAGAATCCTGACTTCTGCCTCAAAGGCACCAGCCTACGTGTGACAGCAGTTCATTAACATCCTCTTTTAGAGCGTCTGCTTGAACAACCACAAGCACAGATACATGAGCCACACCAGCAATTGATAGATACAGAGTTCAGATTTCATAGTTCGAACCAAATGTGTTTGTTGCTTCATCCCTCTCACTAGCATGACACACATAAAGGGACACCATTGTAAGCCTGAAGGTTTTTTTTTTTTTTTTTTTTAATAGAAAGGTCCTTTTATGTAGGCTGTGCAGGCTTCCCGCAAGGCAAATGGTTTGAGCTCATTCCTTTCTTTGGAAAGCCTTGTCCAAACAGACATACTTCCCTTGAGAATCTGGTGGGTCCTTGTTACCTTATCTCAGCATCTGGACTACAGGGTTTTCCCAGATCATTCCATGAGTATGAAGAGAGGTTGGATTTGAATTGGTGCATATAGCGACAATTACAGAAAAATATAATTTTCTTCCTGTTTCCAGTGGTTTAGTTTTATTAGTCTAGATTTTGAGAAGCCTGCCTCAGATTTCTACTTTTGTTTGTTGAACTCATTTGCCTCCCAGACTGGCTTGACGGAGATGATGGCTTTTCTTGGCATTACCACAGACACATTCACATTGGGAAGTGACCACTTATACAGGCATCTACATTTAGCCCTTCATCAGGTGCAGTGGAATAGAGGCTGAAAGGGAGAACACACGTCTTTGGTCAACTCCAGTGTAAATGTCCATGCTTGAATAGTCAAAATTAATTGGGAAAATTAGCTCCTTAGGTGGGTTACTGAGGTGTTTTATCTTATCACTACATGCTGCATTTAATAAGGACGGATGATTTATAATCATCACCTCTTTATGTCTCATTATATGGTACTGAAACTTCATTAAGCAATATACTTTTGGATTTGATGTTGTTATTAGATGCCAAAAAATGTATACATGTAAAAAAGAAGACTTGGCCATAACCTGGTATATGGCTGGACTATGTACAGTACGGCCATGTGTGAAATTAAGGCAGTGGACACAGAGGTGAATCTCTCGTTTGAGGCAGTTCTGGTGATTGTGTTTTCGAAGAACAAAAAATGACTATGAAGACACTGCTGTACATTGTCAACATGCCTGTGAACAATAGTTCCAGGTCTGAGAAAGGATGTTATAAGTAACATTTCTAACCTTGTTCTGCACGACACATATAAACAAAACCTTAAAGTCAACCATTAATGAATTAATAGCCAACATTAAAAAATAAGCCATGCATGCAGCGAGCTGCATATTTCAACCTGAGCAGCGCAGTAATGACTGTGAATGGATTGGAGCAATTGGCAAAGAGGATCTGAACATTTAGTTGAATTTAAATTCATTAGAACATCATACCAACTTTTAACAAGAACACAATTTATGTGAGCTTTTAATGAGCTTTTCAATTAGTAATTGTACAAGTGAGGGCAGTAGTGCACACCCATGATGCACTACTAGATGTCAGATCAACCAGCTACTAGACTGAATATTTTTTTGATTTTCAACACAGTCCTTAATCAACCTGTAACACCACCACAATAATTTATGAATTGTTTCTTAATAATGAATTTTACAATCGTGCGGGCGCAGAACCTGCCGCTTGATAACACAGTCAAAACAATTCAAGAATTATCTTATTCTGATTATAAAAGTGAATGAAATCTCGCCTACTAAGGCTTATTCTGGTCAACCGATGTCTGTTCGAATACAAGGGGCAGCTCTACCTGGATCTGTCAGTTACAAAAGTATTAGGTCAAACAGGACTGAATACACTGCTACCCCATTCCCACTGGTCAAAAATTCTGTTCAGTCCTGGGTTTTATCCTTGTCATTTTTTTTTTTTTTTGACAATGGTAAAGTGTTTAATCAGAATTGAATCCCTGACCAACTTTCAGTTGACATTAGTGGGAACACAAGACCTGGGTAAACACGTTACTTTATTTTTTCTCCTGTGTTATTTATGGCAGTGATACGGATTCCAGCATCATTAAACATTAAAACACATATTCATCTTCCAAGCATCATCATAGCTGATAGCAATAAATGTTTTAGCATAGCTGAGTTTTTAGTGCGTAGTGGTTAGCACTCTTGCCTTTGCAGCAAGAGGTCCCGGGTTCACAACCCGTTTGTAACAAGCGGCCTTCTGCAAGGAGTTTGCATGTTCTCCCCGTGGTGCGTGGGTTCTCACCGGGTACTCCGGCTTCCTCCCACAGTCCAAAAACATGCAGATTTGGGGACTGGGTTAATTGGACACTCTAAATTGCCTGTAGGTGTGAATGTGAGAGTGAATGGTCGTCTGTCTCTATGTGGCCCTGTGATGGACTGGCGACCTGTCCAGGGTGTACCCTGCCTCTCGCCCTATGTCAGCTGGAGATAGGCACCAGTGCCCCCCGCGACCCCTAGTGGATAAAGTGGTAGAAAATGAGTGAGTGAGTGAGTTTTTAGTGCTCCATCTTCTTTTTATTTCATCTTCATTTTTCATCAGCGACTTCAAATGGTTCACTCGCCACTGAGTTTGACCGACAGACTGCAGAACTGTCTCTGAGCTCCATTGTGTTATTTGTGTTTTTTTTCCTCCAACTTGTTTTGTCTGTGGCCTATGTGTGATGTCACATTGCACACATGGGTGACACAGTGCATGGGTGAAAAAAACATCACAGGACAGACTAACCAGTGGCGATGGTATTATGAATTTTTTTTAAGCATGCTCACCTATGTTCAAAAATACATAACTGCTATGAAAAAGGCTTATGATACATATATTTGTTGAGTGTCTGATCATTGGCAGACATTGGCTGGATATAAGTTAGGAAGTCAAAAGGCTGACATATTATGTGTATTGGTGAGTCTCATCTAATTGCCTGAAATGTTATAGATCCCCAGAACTTTTTCCCTCAGGCTCATTTGTACCACTACAGTATTTAGTTTGTATCCTCTTTTGGATATTTTTTGGAAAACCACTGCTGTCGCCATAGATCACACTCTTTCTGAATTTACTTTTTTTCCGTGACTGATTGTCTGTCCTGGATTGGATCAACACACTCTCTTAGGGACATTGAACTGTCTCCTTTAAGTTATGAATCGACTTGCTGATCATCCTTTCTCTGTGGCTGTTTGGTTCTGTGGAGGTTGCAGGTAAGCTGAAGGACAGGGACATGACAGGCTGCCACTCATTTCTCGTTTGTATATCAGCTTCATCCTTGTACATTAGTGTCACATGTGTGCTTTGGCACTGACCTACTCACATTTATCAGCCCGAGTGGCTCTTGGCTTTGCTCCCTCACCCCTCTCTGCCCTGCCGCTCTCTCCCTTTTAATTCTCTTTACTTCTCAGCTCTTGTCATCTCCCTTCCTCCATAATGCCTGAGTCTAGTTCTCCATTCAAACAGTGCTCCACACGCGTACTGTGGCATTCAGGGGGCATATGGGCATGACGTGTTACCTAAGGAATCGAACCTAGTGAACCCCCCCCCCAAGCAAATTGCCTCCGCTATATTTAAGCAGGTAATGGTATGAATTACTGTCAACATGTCAAGGAAGTTTGAGGTCTTACTTTGTTCTGCTCTCTGTTTCTTCCTCTATATTTGTGGCTATGGCTCTGCTATTTCCCATTCTCTATGAAATGAAAACCAAAATGGGGCAGGCAGCAGCAGGTATTAGATGAATAGAATTCCAAGCTGTTCAGTGTTTCTCCACTCAGTTACCTTCTAATGATGTCTGACTGTGAAATACACATTATATGTTCCCTTTTCTCTCTTTAATCACCTCTGAATCAGTGTGAAATAGCTTGTACAGGTGACTGAGACACGGCCATTATTTCGGAAAGGCACTGAATGCTTTAAAAAGACATCTTGTCCTTGACCAGACAGCTTACTCTTAGTTCCAGCCTGATCAATCCAGACAACAGAGTGTCCCTGCCAATGCATAGACACTGGCTGAGTCATTTCTAGCTCAAGGCGGATGTTGCCAATCTCACTTTATCCAGCTAATCATTAGGAAGTTATTTTCACCATAGTAGACAGGATGAGGTGAGAGAGTCAAATGTTTAAACGCTTGTTTCTCTATCTAGCACATAATAAACCTCTGTAAAATGCATGTTGCCAAAAAACAAAAAAGAGAAAATCAGTTTTAAAGCTGTGGCGTGTAACTTTTAAATATAAATACATTTCTGCAACATTCAAACAACTGGCAAATGAGTTCATACAATGCTGATTAAGCTCTACACGACTCTCTCTGCGCTCCGCTGTATAGCAGGGTTTTGTTTTCGTGTCAGCGGCAACATTCCCGTGCCACACACAGAGTGACACATTTTACGTTATGACATAGGAGACAAGGCAGAAAAAGCACACAGAGCCAGTAAAGTGAGAGAGCTTCCTACTGTTGTTGTAAACACCGAGAAGCAGCGACAAGAAGGGGATTATACGACTAAAAAAACCTTGACATTCAGACAATCATGGTCTTTTCAAGAACGCAATCGGCCAACAGTATTCCCCTGAGCAACTGTCTGACCACATGCCTAGAGTTGACATTCTGCCTGTTCCTGTACCACATGGCTCCAAGTTTCCCGGATGAGGTTTGGACAGACTATGTTAAAATAAAAGAGAAAAATACAGTACATAACAAAAAAGTACTGCGCCAATCAAATTGGGGAGGGGGGAGCCTTAAAACATTTTGCTCTTGGAAAAGCTCTTCTTATTTTGAGGCCCATTTTAGTATTGATTTGTTCATTTTCATTTTTGGAGTCTTTTATGTTGTTCTGAGACATATGAAGAAAAAAAAATTGGGGACTGGTTTGTCACTGGTGAAACAAATGGGTTTGTTGTGAAACAAATGGGTTTGTTTCACTGAGTTATAATTTGTATAACATTCACCAAGTTTTTCTTTTTATCTGACACAAATCTTAGGCAGGCGACATCATCACAGTCCAGCAGAATTGGGATGGAATAAGACGTCAGACAGCTGAGTGCTTAAGAGGGTGCAGCTTTGAAGGATCAGGCTATAATAACACATTGTTTATCTGACATCCATTTGTTGATATTCTGGCTTTGTAGCCAAGCACTGGTTTCTGCACACAATTTCTTAGTCTTCCAGCTTATGGCAAGATTCACCTTTGGGTTTAAAGGAGACACAATACCTGATGGATTGTTGTTGGATACTGTTGTATATACTTTTATACTATACTGTTAGCTGCTGTCAACCTAAATGGACTGTGCAATCTTCTGTTAAACTGTCTTTGATTTTAAAAAAAATTCAGAATTGACAGAAATGTCTGACTAATATATATTTTTTAAAATT
Organism: Brachirus orientalis; assembly: GCA_016785285.1. Taxonomy (NCBI): domain Eukaryota; kingdom Metazoa; phylum Chordata; class Actinopteri; order Pleuronectiformes; family Soleidae; genus Brachirus; species Brachirus orientalis. The sequence goes on along the minus strand of JAFBJR010000194.1, from coordinate 11,072,562 downwards.
CAATCTCATACTTATTGGTTCTACTGGCACTTACATTAGTTAATTTCCTGGAATATGTTGTGTATTGCTCTGTGGCACACAGAAAAACACATGTATTACAAGGAATATTTTAAGTTGTTCTTAATTCCTATCTGGGTTTAATTGTTAAAGATGCAGTCATCGATCTTTTGATTAATTGGTTAATTTCCTGGCTGTTGCTGTAAGCGTTCCCCTCCCTCCTCACTCATTGTCTACCACTTTATCCTCCACATGAGGGTCACATGGTGCTGGGGCCAGTCCCAGCTGACGTAGGGCACAATGTGGAATACACCCTGGACAGGTCGCCAGTCCATCGCAGGGCAAACATACAGAGGCGAACAGCCATTCACTCTCTCATTCATACCTATGGTCATTTTAGAGGGTACAATTACCTTGTGCATGTTTTTGGAATGTGGGAGGAAACCAGAGAACCTGGAAAATACCCTCACATACACAGGAGAAAATACAAACTCCACCCAGAAAGACCTGAACTGGGATGCGACCTGGTGATCTTCTTGCTGTGCTAGCCATGTGTAGCCCTCCTACCAGACAAATTTGACAATATTTACAGCTTGTCAAATTTAACATAATTACCATACAGGGACAGAGGCAAAATGTAAATTCCAGAATAAAGATATGTGATATAGTATGTTTCAAAGCCTTAAGCAAATTTTGTTCTCTATTTGTGCTTTTTATGGTTTACGCTGAGGAGGAAAGATATTTTTCAGCCCTGTTAAACAATGAATTATGGAATTGTAATGGAAATATATGCATAGATTAGTCAGTGTAGTGTGTGTGATACACAGCATCTGTCTCCTCAAAACATTTTGCTTAATGATATGTTTTTTATGTCATGAATTCATATCAGAATAGTTTTATTATAATGTACTATATTGTAGGTTAAAGGAATCATGTGCCAAAAGCCTGTCAATGTTATACACTCACCCTCACTCAAAACACTCACCCCCCTGCAGGCTTGAAAGGTGTCTTGGAAAAGAATGCATCTTGTGCTTTTGCAGGGGATGGCAGGTGTATTCAGGTTGAATTCATGGCTCTGACAATGGATTTCAACAGTAACCGGCAGTTTCAAGTTGAAAAAAAGTTTAGCAATTACTATATCTTTTGACATAATCATTGTTACAGTTAATGTTTGTTAATTTTGTTGATAAGCATTGCGTTCTTTTAAGGGGTGCAGGACACATTACTTAAAAAAGTGATTCTCACTGCAAATTTTTATAAACTGGATTAATCCTAATCTTATAGATAGCATATAAATAGCAAGTCTTAACCTTAGACTCTATGTAAAAGTCTCCCCGTTTGTTGGATGAGGCCAACCTGAAAGTAAAAATATATTGTACAGCCACCAGGGGGTGACTGTTGGTTGCAAATAGAACTCAGTTTGAATGACAGTCTATGGGAAAATGACCTACAGTCCCTAAATTAATGGTCTTGATTACTAATTTCAAGTCCTCTTAACTATCAAATAATCAAATGATTATAATTATATTTTCCTTTAAGGGAAACATAGATGTTAAAGGTCACATAAAATTGTCTTTCTGAACCAAAAATCAAGATTACTGATGTCTACTTAGATAAATTAAATAATATTTATCGTCAACAACCTCATAGTCTCTTCAGATTAAGCCAGTTTATTGCTGCTCTCTGACAGCCTCTGAACAGGCCCTGGCCCCCAGAACACCGAGTCTCTTGTGATTGGCCAGCTACCAAGTGCATTCCCACTCACTTGTGATTGGCCAGCTACCAGCTGACTGACTGCTTCGCGGTGCTTCTTCTTCAAGTTGAATGTTCACGCCCATGACCGGGAGTAGCTGTTGGGGGAGGGTTCGTTGCATGGCAAATGTGCTACTTATGTAACTAAACTCGACTTTTCAAAACCGCTTGCTCGAGTGCAGGTAAACAGAGAAGCCCTTCTTTCTCAGAAGTGGCTGAAGTGTTTATTGTGACACTTTAGCGATGTTTAGATATGGGAAGGACACGGGGACACACCAAAAACATCAGAAATTTGATTTTCCAGTGAATGTCCTCTTTAAGGCAAGACAAGTTTTTGAGTGGACACCAGTGCAATTAATAGCTGGTATCATCCAATAGGAGCCTGGTTTCTGGGGACATATGGAAATTTCTTATTGCACATGGCGACCATTCTCATAGATGAAGTCATAACTGGTTGACTAACACCCTCAATCTTAACCCTGTTGTTGTTTTACAGCGGTAGGCATCCATAGTGTTGCATTTCAGCCTTTTTCTTTTATCTCTTTATCCTTATCTATTTTTCTGTCTGCTATTCCCTTAACCTAAATGTTTCCCTTAACCACTGACTCAAAATTCAACTTTTTCTCAACTGAAAGCACAATTTTTGTCCCCAGTTGGACAGGATGTTGCCAATTACCAGGGTCTGTTATGTGAAATATGTAACCACTGGTGGCCTGTGACACTCAGACTTGCACATTCACACATCTGAGATATCCTTTTGGGCTTGAATTTGAACTAGCTCCAACAAGCTCTTAATTTTCAGAGCCTGGACTGTTCGGGCCTGCACTATATTCTGATACCAGCAGAACCTACACATTTTGAGAATCGGAGCCCATCAAAAATCCATTTACTGTAACCAGGCTTTGTAAACATCACAACTGGCCCTGCATATAGATGTATTTTTGAACCAGTTGATTGTGGGTTGTCAAAAATGTAATTTGTAATTCAGAACAGCAACAGTGACATCAAGACAAGAAACATGTCACAGTAACAGACCGATAAATAAAGTTATATCACCAGTCAGTTGACCAGATAGTGAAGTAGTACATTTCATTTACTATTTCATATTTGTTGTGGTGTTTGACAACAAAAACTGAAAAAAAAAAAATGTAAAAAAATGGCTGTATTTGGAACTCATTCAAATACACTATGTATGAGCACAGAATTATACTTTGTATTAAAATATTGTTCCACAAACAATCCTCAGTCCTCAGTTTCTTACACTGACTAAACATGATCAATACATAATTTCTGTTTTGAACCCTTAAAATTGTTTGGCCTTTCAGATATAGGAGCAGAAACAGAAGGAAGAAAATGTAAGATATTTATCATAAAAACTTGCAAAAGGGAGTAATGTAAAGCCTGGCAGGCAGACTGGATGTACAGTATTTCTGAGCTTCTGTCCCGGTGAGTAGGGCAGACTGGTCAACAGTCCGACACATCTCTCTGTGACAGAGCACAACAGGCAGCTGTTCAAACAAATCCATGTTCCAATACAGAGATCCAACAACAGTTTGGCTGGACATGTCAGAGCAGGTTGGTGGGTGGTGAACCTGGGTATAGTTGGACAAGAATGTAAGAAATGCAGGCAAAAAAAGAACTGCAACTTAGGGTCAATAAAAAGCTAATGGCAGACAGTAGCCACCGTGTAACTACTACAGTGTGATGATATGACTTGGAGAGTCTGGTGGACTGAACTAGGTTTATACTGTAATATGCATTTCCATTTCTTGACAGTTATGCCACTATTTGCAACTAGATCAGATACAAATACCCCGCCACCCCCCTCCCACCCCACACACACGTTTGTGCAGCATTTATAATGGGGACATTCATAGACATCATACATTCCTTCATCCCTTACCCTAACTTCAATCATCACAACAAAGTATCTTACCCTAACCTAAACCCATGTCTAACCCTAACCCTAAACCAAGTCTTAACTGTCAAAAAAGCCATTTTTAAATGGGGACAGAACATGAGGACCAGCCCAAATGTCCTCACTCCCTAAGATTCATAGCCTTCTTGCGCCTCACAAAGATACCCATACAGCACACACACACACACACACACACACACCTGTGGATGCCCACACTTATTCTTTTTATTTTAATACTAGTTTTTCAAGCTGCAGCAGCAACAATTCAGAGAAAAAAAATATATAAAAAAACAGTAACAGTATATGCACAGTAGTAGTAGAACAGCCACTAGAATTGCCCTTTCACTCTGTCAACTCCTCTGTGATTGGTCAAAAATCTCCTCTGACGAGCCGCATTTTGGAAATTCTGTAACCTGACCCAGGAGGAAGTGCAGAAGTGTTCCCTCTCTTAAATCGCTAGATTTACATTAAGTTGAAAGGTTATTATGAAATTATTGAATTATTGAATTATTGAATTATAATTATTAAAAAACTATGGGGTTCAAAAGTTGTGATAACTCTGCATTGTGTTAGTATGTCTGTGGGAATACTTATTTATTTTTTCCATAAATGCAGATTATATATATTTTTATAACATCACACTGTGGAATCTTTTCTTTTATGGCATATCCACGTTATAGCAGTAAGTAGATATATGGCAATAAACAGCAGTTTGATAGATGTCAAGTAAGACGAATAAGAGAAGAGGAGTTGCACTAAAATCTATAACATTTCTCTATTTATAATAGACAGTGAAAAAGTGCAATCCTCTGTAAAAAGTCTTAGTTAAAATGTATCTCTATTATGGAATGAACATGTAACATTTCATTTCAACACGTTTCATCCTGAAATTTTTGACAATCCTATTTAAAGCGATGATTTTAAAAAAATACTATATATATTTTATACTGTCTTCAGGGCAATCAATCCTTTCTCTCCTGAGCAGTTGAGAAAATCTTGTGGTAGGGGCAGCTAATGTAACTTTGAACAGTCCAGTATACTCACTCCTCTGTAAGTCCATTTAAATTCGGTTTCATTTATTTATTTATTTGAATATTAAATATTGGGATCTCTTTTCCTAACCCTCATCAATGTGACTACTAGATCTGATCCCATGATGAAGTCAATGGCTTTGTGACAGACGTCAAAAAATTCACTATCAGTACATGTGATGTATGCATACAGCTGATCCTGACCCTTTGTATTTGTGTTTGTGTATTCATTTGTTTTGTCTTCCAGGTCAGGACGTCCTGTTAGTTTCATGGTGGTCTTCAACACTCCCAACCCCCTCAGCAAGATCTCTTGGGTCAACCGCCTGCACTTGGCCAAGATCGCACTGCGTAAGTGTGTGAACACATACAGAAACACACGCACACTCTCAAACATGCACAGAAAAGGATTACTATGTCTTTTCTGTCAAAACAAAATGATGTAATGCGGTGAAATACAAAAACAGCATTTTAAGTCAGCGGCTCAGCATCATCATCACTGTTTGCTTTATTGTGTATTGGCCAAGTGCACAACTGTCTATATTACTTATATGTAGTCTCTCGAAAGGAGAATCTCAGCTGGGTCATTTGAAGTTTATGTGCCAAAAATGACAAGGCAAAGTGTTCCAGTGTGTGTGTGTGTGTGCGTGCGCAAGTATATGTCTTTCTATCCTTGTGGGGACCAAAACACGTCCAAACCTTTCCTTGTGGGGACATTTTGAATTGTGCGGACATTTTGCCTGGTCCCCACAAGGTTAAATGGCTTTTTCAGGCTTAAGACCTGGTTTTAGGGTTAGGGTTAGAATTGAGTTTAGGTTATGCTTAGGTTGTGATGGTTAAGGTTAGGGTAAGAGGCTAGGGAATGCAGTATGTCTATGAGGATCCACACAAAGATACAGTAGTAAGACCAACATGTGTGCGTGTGTGTATACAGTATATACAGAACTATGCAAAGTCTTACATACACATGTTGTATGAGTTAAACTCAGTGTCACAGACACAGAGGCAACAAAGTTGGTGGTGCCATGAGATTTTTGCACAGTATACACACGTACTGTGTACATATTCAGATTCAGAATCTCTCACTGAAACTGTAATCTGCCTTCATGAATGAGAAAAACAGCCAGACCCTGCCCAGCAGGGAGCAGCACAGCTCTTTTTTCTATCTTCCTAACCTTCCTCCTATGACTCTTGCCCTTCTCTGCCCAGGCTGCAGCCTACAGCCTTCTCACATCGCTGTAGTACTTGAGGTCATCCTCTCAAGTGTTCATCAGTGCGTGCTGTCATCCAATGGCAAAAACAGAGATGGCATTACTGAGGACATTAATCTGCTTGTTTGGGCGTGAAGGCACACATATTCATCCCCCTCACCACCCGAATCCCCCATATCCCATCCTTTCCTTTCTGTGTGTCGCCTTGAGCACTCTTGTTTGTCACACACATTTATTCTGGGTTTGTTGTGCATGCAGTATGTAGTTGTATTGTTGTGGATTGTAATATCCCCAAGGCCATCAATGATGGTGTTGGCAAGAATATATTCAATCTTTCAGAGGAAGAAACTGGATGTAAATGAAAGGACATAATTAGATGTTTTTTTTTTTTACGGAGTGGGCAGAGGTACATTATAATTATCGATGCCTTTAATCTCTTTTATCTATGCTTTGAGATTGACAAGGAAGCATGACATGTCGCATGCTTCACACAAGTCTTCCTGACACTTTGCTTCCCTGTATCTTGAGATTCTCCATTCTTGCACATAACAATAAAAAAAAGAACACACAGCACTGTATTCTTCTCCCATTCTGCTGCCTACCCTCACAGTATGGGTACAGAGGTGCGTAAAGCATACTGTGCATCTGTAGACTCTCCAGCAGAGCATGCTTGATGGTTTTGTGTGTGTGGCATCAAAAACGTCAGGCTGAGAGGATGCTGTGGCTGCAGTGAAGTGCAGCATCCCCAGACTTTCCCTCTTGCTCACACCTCTATCAGCAGAACACCAGGCACATTAATAGGGGCAGTGGCATTGTTATACCATGCTACTGTATGCCACTGAGACACTGATATTCAAATTCAGTTATCAATAGCTGTATTATGGATGATCTACTGCATTTATAGAGTTTTTAGAGATCAATAATTTATAATTAAATAATAAATATAAGAAGTAGATGAGGAAAAAGCATGCATAAAAGCATTTTTTTCTGAAATGAATTGAAGAAACAAATTTAGTTTGACAGTCGTCGACCGAGAAAAAGGAATAATACTGTATCTTTCCTTTAAATATTCCCACTTTAAAGAATATTAAGACAATGGAAAAAAAGAGCAAAAGTGTAAACATTGCACATTTTTTAACTCTTACACTGAGTGACTCCATAATAGCACAACTGTCAGCATCACTTTGTCATGCTATCCCACTATGTTGAAGCCTCAAGCACTTGTCAGGGACATTATGCTGCTGTGTTACGATGAATGTCAACCCTTTTTTTTCACTTATAAAAGTTTCAGATCAACTGACTAATGTCAAGAAATTGACACGTTTATGTTTGTAGTTTTAGGCCTTTTACCAACACTGCTATGTTGGTCCAGTTACCATGAGAACAATACTGTTGTTAATTATAATGTGAGGAGAGAAAGGTGCAAAGAAAATTAAAAAAAAACACAGCAAGGACAAAAAATAGTGAGAAATTCAGAAGTAGAGTTTTAGAGTAAGTGAGGCAAAAATATAGGAGAGCAGCTACATGACACAGAAACGCACACTGCAGTCAAGTATCACATAAAATGTCACATCAAGTGTAAATCATTTCAAAAAATAAGGAACCATCTCTCAACCAGAACACTGATTTACTTCCACAGGAATGTAATAATGTTCAATATAATGTTTAACTGATTTAATGTTAATAGACGTATAGTAGCTTTGAATCTTCTGTTTAAATCTTTTGCTTAAAAACCTGTTCTACCTACTCCTACTCCTTCACTCGGTATTTGCATATTTGTTTTTTAATCATTATAATCATTGATATTGACTGATTTGTATAATTTTATCATGAAAACCTTTCTGGCCACATTTCCTAATGCACTAATGTAAACATGTAATCAGTGTAACACCTTTCAAAATTAAGTTTTTGCTTTTTGGTTTCACACACAGCACATTACTAATGTAAATGAATGATAAGGTATGAATTGAGTTTTATTACAGAAGTTGAGTTTTAGAACCTTGACATGCCCTCTTCAACCTCCTCCCCTCCCATAGACACTCCTCAGCTACCTAGGAGGTCAGGAGGTGAGCTCCACTGCACACACTAAACGCTGAAATAATAAGTCTTTTTTTCACATGTGATGCTTTTTACTGCATATTGTTAATATCTTAACCATTATCTGGCTGTTGAATTGGGATGTGGCCTAAGCGTATAAGGGGTATTAAACTGACTGAGTGAAAGAACTATACAGTCTAACTAAAATAAAGAAAACTAGTCCATCCCAGAGGCAAAAGCCACATTTTCTTGCTCACCGCTCTCTCGCTTGTGTGTGTAGTAGACAGAAAAAGAAATAAAGGAAACCAAGAAAAGAGCAGATAATGACTTCTTAACATATAAAACACTTTATTACACCAGCATTCAAATACATACAATTAAATGCTCAAAACAACATGACTAAACTTTAAAACCCTCTTCCCTGCAGGAAAACCCTGAAATATGCAAAAACAGTACACTTTAAATGCAGCATGTTTCTTTAGACTGTTATAAGATCTTTTTTACAGATGTATAAATCTCATGCCCTGCCTGTGCACACTGTACATCTAGCTCTTCCTTTGTTAATGCTTCATGTTCTCTAGGGTCTCAGGGAGCAGATGATTGTCCCAGCATGCACTGCTGTGAATGACCTCATGTAATCTAATGATCATGGTAAATGTAAGTGCAATAAAAAAAAAGTATGAATTCAAATTGTATTATATTATAACATATTGTAGTGTGTGTATATATATATATTTTTTTAATTAATTAATTAATAAATTTTTTGACCAGCTATGTTTCTCATATTCTAACAGTTTTAAAAGGTTCTGTGAGCTGAACACAGGATACTAAAATCAGTGCTTTCTGCACATTACTGATTGCATTATTAGACTTAATTGTGCAGTAAATGTAATACTTTTTGATCAAATTTCATTCATAACATACATATATAAATTGAACTAAATAGGACAGCGTGAACATTTCACAATACATGAATAACTCTTTTGTCAGTCTGCGTTGATTGTTGTATCATCTTGGTTGATCACACCAGGGACCACCATGACACAATAAGTCAGTGGAGCCCTCATTTAAAACCAAATGGAAGACATGAGGGTGGTGAGATGGATTTCATTGAATCCCTCGGGGAAATAGATCAGCACCAACCTGGTCAGGTTGACAATTACATGTTAATTGTTTTACACCCACACTTTGCCTTCCCATTTAACCAAATGTAATTACAATGAGGGAGTTGTTTATTTAATTTCACGGATGGTGTACTGTCGCACAGGTTTCCTCGTCATTGCAGGCCGAGGCAGGTTTACCCTGCGCTCAGCGGAGACCTACAGTCTGCTCAGCCTTTTATATGCACCAACCCGTGGTCTCGTTTAGTTTGAAATGGGTACTGTGTTTGAAATGGGTACTCTGAAGGGTCCCTAAATGGTGGACAGCTAGCTAATGCATGAGTGAGTGAGTAGATTTTCACATTCTATTCTGTTACATCATATTTGAGGAAACGCCGTTATTTTAACCTTCCCTGTGCCACATGTGTGAACATCAGTCACAAAAACACAACGTTAACATGTAGCCTGAGCATTTTCATAAAATTTCTAGCCTGTGATTATTAGATTTTTTTAAAAAATTCAACAAAATAAACTGCAGGTTGTTGTGCTTAAGAAACATGCTGAAGCTGCACTGGTTTACACATTACAATATGGAAGCTAAGTCCAATAAGGCATGCTTCATGTAAATAGAATTTGTCACTTTGTGCATGTAGTGTTTATGAGGCCTTGAAAAAAAAAAGAAGGCCTAGAGAGTGAGAATTACCCCACAGCAGGAGTTAGCAAGTGTCCTGGAGTCCATTAATATCCTGGTGTGCCCGTGCATCTTTTATGTCTGTTTGAGTGGTCGTACCATTTTTGAAGGGTCTGTGTGAAATAGCCGGAAGCATTGCCTAATTAATGGGCTTTCTCACTGCAGGACTAATTGCTTCCTACCATGAAGTCTAGCACTTTCAGACAGGGTTAAGGCAGCAGACTTTGACAGCCCTCACATGAAGTACAAGAGGCCGTCAAATCATGAGAGATTGCTACCGAGATGTTGGAGGCAGAAGCAGAGGCATGAATGCATGCAAAGGGAAGGAGACGTTGAGGGTGTGTGGGAGTATGTTTTTATATGAGTGTGTCTGTGTGGAAGGGAAGAAGTGATGAGGGGTAGAGGTGAAAGGATGATTGAGACAAGCAATCAGTCCCTCTGCAGGGAACAGAGGGGCAGGCAGGGGGCTGTTGCCTGCAGTTACATGGCTAAGTGTGTCAGTCTCTCACTTTTTTCCCCTCGCACACAGATCAATAGATGAGTGGAGTGTGGCTCGGAAGTTCTGGCACACACTCACGCCACGTGACGCGTCCTCTTAATCCGCTGTGTGATAACAGGAGACACATCGAAGTTGGGGGGGGTATGGGTGTAAAATTCAGCCTGCTGCAAAGGAGACTGCAAGGACCTGACTTTTGTAGCCCGTGCATTCAGTTTTTTTTACTTAGTGATTGATTGATTTACTTTAAAGAGCATTCACTATTTCATATACGTTCTGTGTTGCTACTGTGTTGTTAAATCTCGTCACACTTTTAATGAAGACACTGAACATTAGCAGCAGCACCACCCTCACAAAAAAGACATTTGCTCTGTGTGAGCTGGAAGTATTTTCCTTTTAGCCCTAAAATTAATCTGTCAAACAGAAAAGATTACCTCCCTATCTTGCTGTGCTCAAACATGGGAAATGTTTATGATGAGTAAACATTATCACAGATTTAATTAACAGATCCCACACTCTCATTGATCCATGGGAAATATAAATTGCACTGGTGTATTTAATTAGTCTATATCTTTGCCCTTTGTGTCAGTGGAGTTGATAGAGCACCATGCTCTGCAAATTAATCTTCATCAGTAAAAGACTTGAAACAAAAGCATGACTAGAATAAACAAACAGATGATCAAAATCCTTCCTACTTATTATACCAACCTAACATCTGCACAAATTATACTGTTATACGTAATACTGTACAGTAGCTGGGACAGAGTTCACAAGTCTACAAACAAAACTGACCTTAGTCTTTTGCATGAGTAATCTCATGGTTGGTATAGATTGCCTATAATTAACAGCACAGATTAATAAAATACAGCCCAGTGGAAGTCACTATACTGTAATTTATCTTTAACAACATAAACACTGAAAACATGTTTTTTTACTGTGCTGCTGCACCATTTTTGCCATGTAAACTGTAAAATGTAATGATGAAAGCACAGATGGATCTGGTGAAGTACTAGACATGAGCAAACTATCGACATCACCATCCCACCCTCAGTGCGCGTGGGTTTCAGTGCAAACTTTTTCTATGAATGTGCAGTTTTTATGTTGTGTTTTGCATTACTTTTTACAACAATGTTGTCTGTCTGTCTCTCCATGCTGCCGCCACAATGTAGTGAGTCACTTCAACTGAGAAATGGCAGAACACACTCTCTCAGAAATTGTCGATAGCACCTTTTAGGAAACAAATTTAAGAAGAAAATCCAATGCAAAAGCTTTCGGTGTAACAAGTCCCTTAAGTAAAGTAAGAGTAGGTTATTAACTAGTCACTTTAGGACTTGGTGAACACTGATGCAGAATTGACCACAGCTTTGTTCTATAAAGAGCAATGAATTTCACTCTCTGTCTTTTGGGCCGATTTTTGGTACAAATTAGGAACCTGTAATCATGAGAAGAATTTTTTAGCCACAGTTTTCCAGTGGTTCAGAAACTTCAGGGAGTTTTTTGAATGGACTCAGCTTACAAGTGTTTGTTAAGAACACTTTAAAATTAAATGTTTAAATATTCTTCAAGTTGTTTATTTTTCTCTTCATCAAGGCAACACAGCATGCAAGTTTGTCTCTATTCAGAAGCTTTGGCAACTTTACAATAGCACTAATACCCCATTGACTGGCAGCACTTTCTGGCACTATCTGCTCTGTTTCAACATCTCAGTTTTCTGCTAATGAATTTCTATTCACTCTCAACTAGAATGTTGTGTTCAGGTGTTAGAAGTGACTCAGAGACATGTTGGTTGGTTGCAGATGGCTTATCATATCTGGCGCTTTTCTTGTTTCTTCAGTAAATATATTCAGGATCACATCAATTTGTAATGAGACTTGTGTATTTGTTTGGTGAATTGCACTATTATATTGTTTTAAAACTAATTTATTCTTTCTGTTTTTTAAAGTGCCTTATTTACTTGTCAGTTTTTCCTGGCAACTGCTGAAATTGCTGAAGTAGCTCCTGATACATGAATACCTGTGGTTGGGAAATCACTACACTAATCTACCTGTCTGCACTTGTCCATGCAATGCATTTATGCTGCAATTGCATATCTAAGATAGATCTAATAGTCCAAATGTACAAGACAGATTGGATATATCTCCAGCTCTGAGTATTTGCAAAGCTCTGTAATGGATTTTGTTATTGGTTTATCATGAAATGATATCTTCTACTGTAGAGAACAGCATGATAATGTTGTACAGTATATAGAGTAGTATACACTGTATGTTTTATCCTTGTCTACACTAAGCCCCGGTGATTTATCAAAAAATGTTATATGCCACTTCGCTTGTGTCTCTTTGTTTTTAAAAAATATATTAATTGTGTATCTTATTCCACCATATGGTATCATTACTCTATGGCTATGCACTATACATACATGCATAGACTTTCTGATATTAAAACCATGCATGTAAACACTAAACCCTGGAAATTCTCTTAATACAAAGTCACATATTTAGTAGAAAATATGTATTAATAAGAAAATATGTGTTACAGGATATAGGCCCCAAATATGTGATATTTCAACTGCAAAACCTAAATGCAGAACCACAATCTGAAAGATTTATTGGGAAGATGAAGATTCTGGCAGGAGAAGGCCGAGAGTGAAGAGGGAAGAGGGTGAAGTGTGATGGTTCAAGATGGAGAATAAACTGTAGTAAAGGCAGCCCTCACTAAAAGCCAGCACAATGTAGCTTGACTGTGTTATTCAAAGTTAAGGCCACTTTTTTTCACATTGAGAAAGAGCTGGGGCACAGATGTCATGTCTTATTTAATTAACTGACCAACCACATGCAAAAACAGCCAGATCATTATATTAATAAATAATATAATTAATAATTTAGGTACCTGTTCATTGGACTGGCTATTGGCATTAGTTTTTTTATACAGTTTGCTGCCTATGTCAACACACTTCTGAAAATGTAACACTAATTGGTATATATTGGAAGCCAAATTAAATCACATGTCCTAGGCCCTATTTATAATCACCATTAGGGGTGGCATGACTTCTTTTTTTTGTCCCTTTTTCTAGTAAATCCAACATGATGTAAATGTAAATGTAGTCTGAATCACAGTTCTCTAAGCACTATACCAGGCAAAACACAGAGTACACATGGAACATGTGTCATGGATTGTGTTATTTCACATATTTTGTATTAAAGAATGCATTCAGGCAGTAGTTAACATCTTGTTTTGGCATAAAGGAAAACATGATCCTGAATACAGAAGGAAACACCATAAATGTGTAATTTGCTCATGGTTGAATTCCACTTATGTACAATATGGAGAAATTCTTTGTGGCATCACCTCATCAGTGTTTTCCTGTGCTCGGTGAAGCAAAACAATTTCATAAATGTTGAAGGTAAGTGTCTTCTTTAAGTCTCCCTGCTTGTCTGTCTATCTTTGAAATTGATAACCATATTTATTTTGTCAGCACACAAAAAGAGCTTTTATTTTGGTCATATAATAATATACTGAAAAAAAGTGGATGACTGCTCTAGTGTAAAGGAAACCACTGGGTTTTCTGCCCCACCTGCAGCAAACTGGCTGCAGTTCAAGTCTCAACCTCCCTCTGTTACTGGGAGTCTTTGAGGGCTATTCAGCCCAAAGGCCATCCTTGTAATTATAAATAAAAGCGATACAACTCTACATTGCCTGCCAGAGATGGCTGTAAATATAAATGCCTGAATGACTTTTTTTAATTTAAATTTTAATGAGCTCCCCCATTCTTGAAGTGGGCCACTACACTTCTTAATTTTACCATTTTGAGCAGCGGTACTTTTATTTGTGTACCGGCACTTTTCACAAGCTGCCAGTACTCTGTTTAGGTTATCTATCCAATGCATTACTATGGTCCAAAATAATCATTTCTAAGGGTGTACTGTGTGATTTTTTTTTTTTTTTAAGTTTATTGATATTGTATTTGCTGACTTCTTGACACATTTGTGTCTGGGCACACAGCCTAATACATAATTACAGGACACCAAATTAAATGGACTGCGTGCTTGAATTTTAAATCATCATTGGAAATATTAAAGATAATCTAAATATAAATATACTTGTATTCTTTTTTTTTTTTAACTTATTTTCTAATGGATTAAATATATATAAATGAGTAGATGGATAACATCTTCTGGTATCTTTTATTTACTGACAATGTTCACAGTTTAGTGTTGGACAAGTACGTAAGTAGTGGATGAGTACTGGCACTTATTGTTTCCCACTTCACACACCGACAGTGACCTTGGTCATATCAGGACTGTTTTGGTCAGCAATTGTGCTTAAATTATTCAAATTAGATTAAGTTGCTCCTCAAAAAAATACAATTTAAAATAAAAATTTTCGGTGGTAATTGCCTACCTCCTTGTATTTTGCATGGAGACACTGTAGGTTTAATCTTGTTCGCAGGTGTTTTGAGAATAGCAGAGGAGAGTGAAGATTTGTGTTGTGCTTAAAAGTTTGAAAAATAAAAGCTTAACCCCACGCACACACACACAAACATTTAGCAAACACAAGATGAATGTCACTGAAAGATGTGAAAAAAACAAAGCACAACACACTGTATGTATCTCTCAAACCCGTTCATCTCTGTCCTTGATCATTGCTGTAGCTTCTTGTGCTGTGCAAACATGTTTTGTGTTTTATTCACGCATACTCAAATTTTGGATGTGATGAAGATTTGGTTCCGCTGTTTGCGGAGTGGCAACTTGCCAACGTGGGAAAATAATTACTTCACTAGATTCAGCAGCAGTTGTTAAAATACTGGATGCAGGTCATAAAAAACCTAAACACTATTGCAGTTTATTATCTGTGTGGCCAGAACACTTAAATTAAGCCAATCTTAAAATGTTTGGTGTTGTATGCCAAATTGAGCTCTGCACAAATTGTGAACAAGCAGTGTATCAATAGAAAAATGCATCTGTGATTTCTTGAAGACACCCTACTAGTAAAGAGTAGCTTATTCTTATTGGTAATACATGAATACATAACAAGAAGCCAATTTTTGCAAGCTGTTGAATTTCATGCACAATTAAATCTCAATAAATTGAAATTGATCACATAAAAAATAACATAAAGGGAATACTTTGGCAGACTTGCCTGCTGCCTCGTCAGGGATGCTTGTGTTGGAATGCTTGGAGCTTTCAGCGCTGAGACGGCGCAAACAACAACAACAAAACAAAACAAATTCAGCAGTTGCATTTTTTCCTGCTGGAACTTAGTCTCACCATTGATAAAGTGATGGTTTAATCACTGTTTCGGCTCTGTGGTGGCAGTTCTTGGCCTTACCACCAACACTTGGGAAAAGGCCTCTGGCTGAATATTTACATTCTAATAACATTATTAATATAACATAACTGTGGTATCACAGTAACATTTTTTTTTTATCATGCATGATTTTGTCACCAATAAAACAAGCTCAAACTCCAACAACATTAACTCTTTGTAAGAAGAAATAAAAAGAGTCACTCTTGTTCTGTTTCAGGGGAGGAGAATTCACCAGGCTGGTTGTGTGGAGACGACGATGGGAAACTGATGGCCCCGCTTTGGTGTCCACTGCTTTCCTGTCACATTCCCGTCTTTGCCATGAAGTCACCTGAGAGAAAGGTAAATCTGTTAACACTATTAAAATGCAGTGGTGATCAGTTAAACAGCAAAGTTTAACATGTGGGCTCTGTAAATGTAGAAGAACTCTGTGTGGAAGGTGAAGGCTGCCTACCTGACTGACATAACAAAACAAACAAACAAAAAAAAAAACATGTTGGTCATATTTAGATCTTGCAGATTCACGCACTCATTGTCTACTGCTTTGTCCTCCACATGAGGGTCACATGGGGCTGGATCCAGTCTTAGCTGCGACAGGTGAGGTACACCCTGGACAGGTCAGGGAGGGTTAGACAAATGACAGATGTTAAATGTTTGCCTGATACCGACACAAATTAGATTGTGTCTTTAACTCCAGTTACAAATACTCAGCACTTTTTCCTTTATTGTAGATAAGGTTAAGTCGACATAGCTTATAATGCCAATAAACACAGCCATTTCTCACTAAATGCAAAATGCACTCCACTAAGAGCTAAAAATACCTACATGTAGACTTGTATAAATACAAGGCGACAAGATAGCATACCCTCAAGATTCTGTCGGAAGTATCTCCATCAAGACAAACTGTTAAGTTGCTGAAGTCTTCGATAGATCAAATGTTCCGCACAGGTGAGAGATAGACTTAACGGGTTTAGAAGTCAGAGGAAATGGTTTGGAATCAGTTTACAAGGGCTGAAAGATAATATTTCTAACCCCATTTATATAACCATAATGTGGTTACAAGGCTTTCTGAGTAAGGAGGGTGAGGGGGGGAGCCAAATTACCATGGCCACCTGGGGAGGATTTTATAAAGTGATCATGCAGTTATCTTAATGGCTGTGGGACACCCAAGCATAAATCAATGTACTGACATTAGATTAACACCTATATGCCACCCCGTAGTCTGCCAGGCCTGTGGATGAGACAGGAAGGTGAGGTGAAACAGCAGTCAGAAGTGCACAAAGTGAAGCTTTGACACAGTTGGGGTAATTTCCAAAAAGATCTCGCTGATGTTTCGGAGTGTTCTGCAAAAGTGTGTTACACCTGGCTGGAAACAGAGCCAATTAATATATTTTGAGTTCTGTGGGACCCTGCAGTCTCGGAGGATCTACTCATGCTTCCTTTCTCACACAAACAAATGAGGCATCCGAGCACACCAATGAAGGAAGTGGTGGCCAAGTCAGTCAAATATGTGATTTGCTGTGCAATTGTTTCACGTGTAATTATTTTCTGAGAACTATCAAACTCACTGAACATACATGTTTCTGCCAGTACTTTTTTAATGACATTTATGTTAATGCTTATATGTGAGAAACATTTATGCTGCTGTGTGTCACTTGTATGTGCCCAGGTTGTATGTCTCAGTATTTACTGCATTTGTATATTTTACTTAAATGTATCATAAGAATGTGTGGGAGAAATAAATTTGGGAGTCAGTATCAGAAAGCTAAAGAAGTAAGCAGTAGTATATTTTTCCTCTTTTTTGACTAAAGAGAAGGTAGCATTAAATGGAGTGACTTTAAGTCCTTCATGCAGAGCAGACTGTGATTAGAGGCTTAACTTAGCAGCCGCCCCTATTCCTTTCTGCGTTTCCATCTTCGACTCAGCCGCTGCCTCTGGGACACACATGCCTCTCTGTGCTAAAGCTCCACGCATCTCTTTCTCAAGAAGCTTGTAGCTTCTCTTAGCAGTCTGAGTTACAGTGAGTAGAAAGGATGAAGAAAAGAAGGCAAGAAGAAAAACAAATCCCAGATTAAAAGAGATGTGGCCAAAGGGGGCTGATGCCATTTCCTACAGAAAATAAAGTTCTAAAGCAGTGTAGCATAAACAACATGCACAGGTCACCTCAGGGAGCTTAGCCCATTTCTGGCTGTGTGCTGTGCTGTGTGCCCCAGTCCACTCAGTAGGAGCTGGCCTTGGCTACCGGGTGAAGTCGTTAGGCACCGGAGATAAACCTTATCACAAGTCTACTGAGAGAGAACAGCGGGAGAACAGCCGGGGCAGACTGACTCCTCTCAATTTATCTCTTTCATTTTATTCCTCTCTCTTACTCACACACACACGCACATACAGAATTGGGCTTTATCTTGGTTAATAGACAAACCCCATTCTGATGGCCGTTGTTTAAAGAGTCAATGCACACTCGGTTTCACTGCCCTTTCTGGCATTTGGAAAGATGAAACTGAACGGTTTGGCAGTTGGCCCAAAGGGACAGTGTGAGGTGGTTGGGTTAAGGGATTAAAAGGAGATGCTGTCACACATAGACAAACAGCTGAACCAGACTCTGACACAGGAGAGTCAGCTGTTAACTGAAACAACAAATAGCACTCTTTGATCTGTATGTACCATCGCATAATATAGTTTGTAGGTGCATCCAAAGTACCCTGATAACGCATTGAGCATACCTCACTGTGCTAAAAAAAAAAAAAAAAAAACCTTTTACATTGCATCAGACTCATCAGTTAAAACAGCCATTCCCAAACTTAAGAATGCCTTAGCCAGATATCCAGCAAAATAAAACAATGTTAAATATTCCATTATGGTATGAAAAAGGAATAAGACGCTTGAAACAAATAATCCAAGACAACAAATTAATTCATTTCAGAACCTGGTTGAACAATATGACATCAACAGCAGTAAGTCCTTTAAATACCAAATTAAATCCTGCCTGCCTCCTCGGTGGCCGGTCTGGGGGGGGGTGGGGAAGGGAGACCTTTGGGCTCTGCCATGATGGTTATCTAAAATAAAGCTATCACTGACTTGATCTTAAAGGTGGTACCTGGCTAGGGTGTGTGTATTTGTGTGTGTGTGATTTTTGAGCCAAGAAGCAATTAGTTTCTCGCAAGACCAGAGACTTTGGAAGGCCTTCTGTTTCTGAGGACTCCAGGTCACCGACCCTGCTCTTGCAAGGAAGGTTTTCCACATACAGACGGTTGTAGAAAGAACAAGTTTAGGAAAAAGTGCCTTGCCGAGAGACAGGATTGGACTTGTCAAAGATATTTAGTTTTTTCCAAATGCTTTTTGTACTGTAATGTAGTTGCTGTGTATAATACATATTCATTGCTTCATATGTTTTAGCTGTTTTGCATTAAAAAAAACATAAGTAATTGGAAGATGGTACCTTGCTGTGGAATTGCTGATCATCAATTCTCTTCATGATTGACCTGCAGTGAAAATAATATTTATAGCTGTAATAGCTACGACTACTTGGCCTTCCATCGTCAGTGTCACCTCACTAAAGCTAAAGTTCTAAAGCTTGTAGCTTATTTTCTTTTTACATAAAGTCTAAAATTAATTTTTTTTGTCTTTGTCAGTAATGGTATTTGCTTGAACATATTGTATGTTGCAGCGATAACCTAAGCAGGGCAGCATCCACTGCATCCCTCTTCCTGTGTGACTGTGAGCTTTACAGAGTTTTATCAGCTGTTTATGTTCAGTTTGTCTGGCAGGCTATGACAGCCTGAAGCCTGGAGAACAGTAGTGGATGTATTTATGAAATGCAATAATGTGACAGCTCAGTAAGCTGTATAACAACTGGCATCTGATGGTGTTACGTAGTGCATTGAGAACTGAATGGTTTAAATTTCATGCATGTCTCTCCAGGACACATTTATTTATTTATTTATTTTGTTGTGCACTGTATTTCTGTATATTCAGCAGACCTCTGAAGAAGATCAGTGGCTGGTTTCTGTGCTGATTTAACCAGGAGCACACAGGTATCATATGTGTGCAGTATTTTACAATGAGGGAACGAGAATCCCTTGGCTGCATAATGATTCACAAACGCCACCTATAGCCTCTTCATCTGCAACTCTAAAAGGTTCTTAAATATCCATGGCTACAAAGATTTTTTAAAAAGTAAAGGGACATGTTTCCAGACTCATTGAGGAGGCATTAGGCTAGGACAGGTTGGAGGATGGTTGGTATGCTTGAGCTCTTATAATACCTATAGGGATTTCATCATGTATGCTTTGAAGTGTAGAATAACAAACTGGAAAGGGGTTTGGGCTGCGTTGGGGTTAGCTTTCCTTCTTTTTTTCTGAGAGGATTAGTGTCTGTGTCTCAGCTCAGAAAAAATGCAACACTTGCTCACACCCTTAATACACTGCACTAGTTTATATAGATCACACACATCACCATTATTACACATTTACTATTTTAGCACTTATTTTAAGAAGCTTATTTTCCTAGTGGAATTGGTGTAATTCTGTCACTTAAACATGGTAGCTTTTCCTATTATTGATTTGGAACAATCCCATTTGTATCTATGCTTGTTTTCTTGAACTGTGTGGTGTTTTTTGGGCCTATTGTGCACGTGGCTCTTACTTCCTATGTCGTCAATCTTCCCTGCTGATAGAGTGGTAAGAGAGCAGGACTATGCTATTCAGTTAGCCACATGAGAGTGACAGCTTGTACAGAAAATGGGCTTGTTGTGAAGCATCCCTGGCAACAGCAAATACACTGTGTTCATGGCTGGATTTTGTCTGGAGGAAGACTGATTTATGCACAGAATGACTCAAAGCTCTTACTTTGAGTCACAGTGTGAAGGCTTCTGAAATGCATTTATGAAATATGGATTGAAAAGAAGAAGGACAAAAAGGTGGCCTTCCCCTGATGCAGCTTCTCTCTGATGATTAATTTTCCCTCCTCCCTCTGGACTGTTCTGTGTGATCTTTCTTTAAGACAAGTCATCAAATTAACATGTAATGAGTACCTTTCTTTTTTTCATGAAGGCGTTTGCTACCTTTTAGAGTGACAGATATCTGCCACCTCTTTGCATCGATGCCAGCACATGGAATAGAACGTTATTCTCATCACAGGTCTACCCAAGTTGCAGATATCTTCTTTTTTTCTCGGCAGTAAAATCCTTGAGGCATGAGAGACACACAAACAGCTGGGCACACAAATGCTTGAGACTCTTTGGAGAGGGTACACCATCTTCTCCAAGACCTGATCATCTTTAAAAGCAGGTTTCTTTCCCCAGTGGTTTGCATTTTAGAAATAGAATCTCTAATATGCAGGTTTTTCTATGACTATCAGATCCAAATGAATAATGATGATGACCAATACTACAGACTGCTATATCTGTTGCTCTGTTTGGCTGTTTTTGCATCATTGTCATTTCCACAAATGATGCTCAAATATGCCATCAGTGGCTTCCCACCAGCATATTAATTTAAGCAACATGTTAATATGTTTTTTTTTTTTTTACCTCTATTCATTGTCGATCCGTACAACAATGCAAGTTCATGAACACAACATGAGTTTCAGCATGATGTTTGATTTAAATAGCATGGTTGACATTTAGGATTTTCAAGCACACTTAGTGCTGTGGCAACATCAGGCTCAAGTTTTTAGGACATGAAGCAGAACCAAATGTGGTCTCTACAGTACATTGGCAACTGCTGTCTGTAAAATGAAATGCATAGCTATCAACACTTCTATTTTCACTTTTGCATCTCTTTGCAACATCAATTTGTCAACATCTGTACTGAATCTTGATCTTGGTGTGAATTTAAAGCTCTCTAAACAGACCACTGCTTCTCGTCCTCTGAGTTCAGAAGTGACACGTAAGCTGTTGGTATGCAGAATATGAGAATGCAGGAGGAAGTGTTCTGATTTCTTTACGTGAAGCTGGACCACAGTTGACCTGTCAGTAGAGTTAGAGCAATCACCAGACATACAGTACCAAACAGGTCACTGTCACAAGTACCAAACACAAGCTTTTTCTGCTTAGTGCTTGAGACCAACGAAAGACACCCAAAAAGGTCAGGGCAGAAGTCACGCTTTGGCATTTGCAGAAACCAACTCCGACAGAGTAGTGACATGATTTCGGCTAATATTGCAGGAGTGTACAGAGGTTAGGACTTTTTTGTAGATGTGGGTCAAAAATCTGCCAGTGGTTAGAAGCATCAACAGTCAAGTTTATTAAATTTGAGTAATCGTTAGAAAGCACTTTTAAGCTTAGAGCACAAACGGCCAGTTGCATCGTCTTCCTTTGAGATAAAGTCCTGCCAACAGCAAACATAGATGCAAGAATTACAAAGCAGAAATATAGATATGGTGGGCTGATGTAAATCCTGACTTATAAAGGTTTGTGTTTATACATTTTTTAGTACCTGTATAGCGAAACAAACAAACAAAAATCTATTGTAAGGGGTTACTGAACACATTTTATTTCCACATTTATATTGCAGAGTTTGCATTGTTCCAAAGTTTTTTCAATAGTAAATGATGGGAATATAGATAAGTATCATTTTGAATGGTTGCCATGCGTGCCAATAAAATAGCCTTTCTCCTGGCAAGAAAGCAAAAGAAAGCCTAGTATTGGCCATTTCTGGCAGCAACCTTACTGCTGTGTGTGTACTGTGCATGTAGAGTGTATTAAAATAAATGGTTTAGGTACCCAAGAGAGTGCATTATCATCACAATTTGAATGCTATCAGTATATCCTGTTTATCAGAGCTTTTTAAGTAAGTCAATAATTTAACAGAACAGGGATGTTGTTGAAGGATCAGGGAATTTTAATTTGCCTTGTAATGATGGGATTAGGGTGACACATTTCATAATCAGAAAGTCTTGTTTTCACTATAAGAGATTCCAGTCCAGTTCTTACATTACCTGCTTGTAGCTTCATGCTTTCTGTTGATCACATTAAGTGCCACTGCTTGCACAGGCCTTACTTTTATTTCGTCTTATTGTCGCTGTCAGTAGAGGGCAATACAGTGCCTGAATCCATGTGGTCTGGATGGGCACACCCACTATTTGCCAGTCAGGCCATTTGCGAAAGGCCTGTTGCTGTAACATACTAATTACAGTTGCTCTCTGGCCTTGGGTTTTTGCTCTCTTCATCACTTGTCATGATATCATGCAGAAACAAATTATCTACCCAGAAGGGAAATCCTGCAGATCTGCTAAATGTGGTATTTCAGTCACATTCTTTTTCTGTAACTATACATCAGTGTGGAGGGGGGTGATTGGAAAAAAGTGAATTAATTCAAAGAGGAAGAAAAGAAAGCACTTTTCTCACTTTGATTTCCTTTTGTGCCAAACTAGACCTGTCTACTCCAGTGATATGTGCTCTTTGTATTTACTACCACTCTCAGTTCTGCTTGTTGTTGGCTGGTGTTAAATGATTTAAAGGTAGGAAGTTGTTACCTTCTCCCTTATTTTAAAGTAGTTGCAAATCTAAACTTTCCACTTGGCCTTTATGTGATTTAGAAAGTATTTTTACTGACTTTTAATGAGTTCAGTTTTGCCTCTGTGATCCATGACTGAAAATATTGTTTTAAAAATCATTGTATAGGCTGAAGTCTAAACAAAGTCTATACAATGTGGTTGAAAAACCAGATTTGTGAACAGCTGTTATTTGTCTTTGTCTCATCTCATGCCAAATAGAGCGCTATAGAACAAGAATCCAAGGGTTGTAAAAGGCCTGTTCAAATGCAGGAGGTGCTGGAGTTTTTTGGCAAAAGTATTTTCCACCGCCACGTTGCAGGGACTGAGCTGGCAACCGACCTGCCTTTGTTCTGCATTTCCTGCCATCTGATATTAGGATTATAGAAAGTCTTGTCTACTCTTGTGCCCAGGGTTTCATTATAGGCTCCCATGTTGACAAACAGTTGTGTCAGTTTCTCTCTCTCTGAGGTGGGTAACGAGTTCTCAGCCAAAGCTTGTCTGAGCTCTGTGCCAATGACTGGCACATGGGAAGAGAAGATGGAGAAAGACTACATTGACAACTTGGAGACATTTGCTCATAGTCCTATTTTGAACCTATTAATGCACAGGCAGTACAATGTTTTCATCCAGATCAGCAACTACCATGACTAAAGGAGTCAGTGGTGTGTGTGTGTACTTGAATTTGTTTAGGATCTTTCCTGGCCTTGTAATAACAACCTTATATCTGAGGAACTGGTTAAGTTTAGGACTAAGATTTGAATTGTGGTTAGGTTCAGGTTAGGGTTAGGCATTAACTGCTTATGGTTAAGATCAGGGATTAAACTTTGTTTAGGCTGTCCAAATGAAGGAGAAAACCTATGGAGTGTTTAAAGAAGAACATCTGTACAAACCTGTTTATATGTCCATTTTTTAAATGTCCATAAAGCAACACAGCAAATTTGCATCACATAATTTGTTGGCCATACTGTATATCAGCAGTTCAGCTAAGACTGGTAATTGGCATGAAGAAGAAAATCTCTGTTAAGACATAAATATGAGTTTGCGATGTCCTAGCCATGTCAGGCTGCGGTGCTCCTCAGTGATATGCAAAACCACTCTTCAGCTTCATTCCACTTGTTGTTGATATGAACTGTGGAGAAGCCAGGGGAGACAGGGAGTTGTTACTGTACAGACAGTGGTTATTAAATAGAGGGAAATACCCTGAGCCAATTTGAATAGTCTAATAGCCATATGCTTTTGTCAACCACCTCTGAAGTACTTGATATGGGCCTTTGAAAGAGTTAGAGACTGAAAGAGTGTCCAAACTTTGAATATTCTGAGCATAATGTGGGCATGTAAGCACAGAAGGTGGTTGACCATTTGATACCAATTTGTTGCTGGTGGAATTTAAATCATATTTGCCTCATTGTAATATCGAAATCAAGTTTCCGCTTTGATCCTGTTATCCTTTTGTGTTTGATTCATCATGTCGTCTGATGTGTTGGTAAACATGTCATCAACATGTAACATTTTGCTGACCCAATATGGTTGTGTCCAGAGCATATGTAACATAGCTGTATCACCTCAGTTTCACTGGTCAGTGATCCATAGCAAACAATAAGCATTTATATTATTATGTTATTCTGTACAGTTTATTTTCATGAATATGTCCAGTAACTTTTAACACTACAGTACAGTAATAATGTGTTAATAATATAGCAGTAATCTTTTAACGTGTAATTATTATTATTATCATAATACTATCTTTTTTCTATAGGACTCACCAAGTTATAGCTTGGTAATAACAATGGGATATTTGTGTGTGCGTGTGGCATAAGGGAGGAATTATTTCAACCTAAAATATGGTATTTATCAATTTTGTTTGACAAACATTTTCATGTGACAGTATTGCACTAATGGTACCGTATAGTAATTTTTATTACCAAGCATTAACAGGTTGCTGTTACTGTAATATTATCACAACATTACCATTGTAATTACAAACTGAAAATTTTATCAGTAATAAAACTGAAGGACCATAATATTACAAAATTATTACCATACTGTTAAACTCCATTCCTATGTTGTTAGTGTACTTAAATGTAAAGTGTTATTAATTTTTTCTTGTGTATTTCATTTACAACCATTTTTACTTTTACAAAATTGCTTACCTTTTCATTTAGACAGTCTTGCTCAGGAGAAACAAATGTATGGAATCAAAGTAGGGACATTAGAACTGTCTGATTTTCTTCCCTCAGTGTCCCTCAGTGTCTTGCAGTATCTTGTGTCCAAGTGTGCAACTTGCATACACAGCCATTTTCAGGGAATTATAGTGAAAGGAATCAGGTACTCAGCAGGACTCAGCTGCTGAAAAGGTTTCAGTGTGTGTGGTAGGTGTTTTGCCGGCTCTATCACAGACCTACAGTGTTTGTTAGAGTTGTAAAACCAAAACAAACATGGTTAACAAACAGACATCCTTTAACATTTTAGCAATGAAGAAAGTCATTTGTCAGACAACTTGAACAAAATCTCTCATGGAGCTTATTACGTATTTGTACTTTGTTACTTGTAGTGGCAGCTCTGTGACTAATTTCAGGCTGACTGACATTCACTTGATGCCCATCCTGGCTGTAGCCTTAGGCATATGCTGTCTTTGCTACGTTTCACCCATATCAATAGAAACAAGATATTTTGGTAAAAATGGTGTACTTGTGCCAGTAAACTGTGTACTTTTATGCAAAAGTCACAAATGTGTATCATGAAATTTGAAGTCACAGATTTTTTACAGATACAACACAGAAGGCTATCATGTCGGAATTTTGTAAAACACACCTCCACCGTCCTCTCTCTTCTTTGTGGGGGTAGGACGTGAGGGTGAGTAGTTCTTCACTTGTTTGACTGTCATTTTCCTGTGGTTTAGGCGCCAGCCATGTTGATTGGCCAGAAGACTTCCCTTAAATGTTAATTGGCCAGAATTCCCACAGTTCCCACCCAAAGACTTTGGGTGCACTAGTTTTGCAACACATATTGCACTCAGTTGTGGTGCAAAAGTGAGAGCCGCAGAAAACAGAACTTGAGACTCGTAGCAGCGGATTCGAGCTACCGTAGTTTTTGATTTGTGCGCATGTAAAATAAAAATAAAAAAATAAATTCCAATATCAAATAGATATATAAATATATTTGTGAGACTGTATCCCACAGAGGTACAACTTGCATTAATTCACATGACGGTTTACACGTGTACAGAATTTGTTTATGTCCTCACATTGTGAAACACAGGAGTGCAAATGGGTTTTACACCAAATATACTGTGGTGGTGTGAGTAAAACTCTAAGCGTACAACTCTTTAAACTCGTGATGCACAGAACAGGATTTATGTGCCTGTAATGACAAATTTGTGATGGTGTTACTGTCGCCTTTTACTTTTCTCTCCCCCCTACAAGACAGTTTCGCCATTTTTGTGAGGGGGGTAGCATGGGATTTGTGTAGCTGTAATAAAGAGTACACAGGAATTTTGCTACATACAGGCCCTGCTTACCAAGGGCTCTTGATTGGCATTCAATTACTAAATAGTTCACCCATTCCTTTTCTGTATACTAACTGTAGGTCAATTTTCAGTGCACAATAAAATTTAACAGGTCACTTAAGAACAGATTATGATCATTGAATTAAGTACATTTTTAACAGTTGGAGCTAATGAGTGCAAATTGAGCTGTGTTTTACCTCAGCTGGCAATGCACCATTAGCCTATTCTTGTAAAAAAAACGTCAATCCTTGTCTACATTCATATAGCTATATGAGCAGGCCACATTTTAGCTTTTCACATGCATCCACCAGATACTTAAGACTCCCCTTGGGCTAAGGCTGTGTCGTTGCAGTAGAGAGGGAGCACCAGCTCCAGTCAATTACCAGTTAATAAACAGTGGAAGTTTTCTATTAGTGCTTGTTAGTGCGTGTAAAAGATTGTTGGTATGTGGAATTAGGGGAAGTCACTGTGACTATGGAATTTAAATATATATATATATATATATATATTAACCCACATTTCCTTTGAGTAGGTGCAATACAGCCAGCTCTCTGTATCTGTAGTTCTTTGATTTTTTTTAGCAGACTATAGAGTGCAATATATTGTATTTGCACGGTCATTTTTGTCCCTTTTGAAAAATCCAGAAATGTGTGCTCAGTAGTTTTCGCTGAATGCAATATTTCACAAGTGACTACAGGGCACACTCTCCAATAAAGAGAATCCATTACATAAGCATTGTGGATGCCAAACAATGCAATGCTGGTCACAGATAACAATGTAGGTCCCTGATGAATATGATGTATGGGCCATTTTTTGATAGCAGTTGTCACAGTTTTGATGTGTCGTTGATCCTCACATATCTTGGAGCAGATTTCACAGTGCCTAGGAAAAGTGCAGAGGAAAAGTGCTACAAGGAGAAGGTCTATACGTGAGTATTGCCTTGGGAAGCAAGACAGCATTAACTGAAAGTGGGGAAATCGCCCCTACCAAGGGGACCCTGCTCTGACGGTCTACATGCAAGAGAGTCATTTTAGTAAGACCCCACCCATACTGCAATGGGTGTAATTACTACATTTTACATTTGTCTTCTGGAAAAAGCAATGGATGCACCTCTGCCAAATTGCCACCTGGAACCTGCATATGGAGTGGCTTCCTCTTGGGGTAATGGGCGGGGCAGCCTCTCTGTCGACCAGGGGGTCATTGGTAACCAGGCCGCCCTCTCATCACATCATGAAATCTCATTTGAATTAGCTCAGCCGCCCATTTCCTCCACACACTCCCTGAAGTCCTCATCACACCTCCATCTACTGATATACAGGCTCCCCTTCCTATCTCATCATGTCTAATCACACGGGAATAGCTTCAGTTTCTTAACTTCTCAACAATACACACATACACACCGGTTTGCAAAGCCATTTGTTGTAGGACACTGTATTGACTTAAATGGATAGCTTAAACAAATTGTTATCTCTTACATGAACCATAACCAGTTGATGCCTAACCTAAACACAATTCAAATCTTAGCCATCTTAGAAAAGTTTCTAAAAGGTAATAAATACAAATGCACGCAGACACACACAGAGAGACTCACAGACGTCCAGAAAGCTTAAATCTCATTGATTTCTACACAGTGCCTCGCCTTATTCGCATCAGGATTGCCACTGATGTGGTCACCATTGAAGATCCATATTTCCTTTGTGTCTGTGAATATAATTTGCACATCTGTGGAAATTATCTGTCTGCAAGGGAACACACTTGTCTCAGTGTCATAGTATACTTAAATCCTTGTGAGCTACTTACACAACATGGATTCAGCAATTAAGGAATTTTATTCTGAGATAATCATATGGAAATTATTCCTCATGCTAATCACTGCATGTGTGGATTGAAAAAAATAGATGGAAGGACGGGCTGTTTAATATTTTAAGTATAATAGTCATTTGCAAATAGCTAATTACTTTTATAATATTCCAAAATGAGATTCAACTTTATACCTGCAATAATTTTATAAGAGTAGGTTTCACATTTTCGAATAATGGATTTCTCATTAGGAGGCATCTTTTTCATTTAAGCATCAGCTCTTCATCTGAATTATCCCTGTACACATACCTGCCTGTAAATACTTATCTGATCTGGTAGAATGGATACAGCCCCGTAGTGATGCCATACTGACTCTGACAAACAAAACTATCAAGGTCCTGGTATAACTGGCCCACAGCACATGTCAGTCTCAAGTGACTGATAATAAGTCCAGCCACCATCAAACCACCTGCACAGTCCCCTACAGTGTTTCATTCTCTGCGGTCCACAGCAACTCTGACTCTCTCTATTTCTCTTCATCTCAGGGCATACATATGGGTGTACATTATTGCTGCCACTTAATTGCCTATCACAAACATTTTACTACGGTTGATGGTGAATTAGCAGAGTGGTAGAGAAAGAAAGAAAGACAAAGACAGAGTAAAAGATGGGGATGAGAAATTGGAAAATGGGACTTGGAGATTGATATGGAGGATGAGGGATGGGTCTGTGTTGTGAATTTGAATAGATAAAGATAGAGTGAAGGAATGGGGAGATTACAGAGACCTGCCTGCACCCCTTTTTGTTTGTTTACAAACACACCCAACAAGAGAGAGAAATGAGGGAGGTTGCTTCTCAGAGAAAGCTATAAATTACCTGTGACTGATGCTTGCCACCATGGAGGATGACAGTCTTTATTGGTTAAAACAAAGGCAACTGGACTTTTGCTAGGTTCTAGAGGACTTTTTGTCTGTCATCCAAAAGGCTTCTTCAGTTCTGGTTTTGGTGTGGGAGTCCCCAGATTTTTAAACCCTTGGTGACCCCTTGGGTTCATTAACATAGCTATTGTGTGAGTCATTAATGTCACTTAGTCCAAGACAGCATTGTTGCAATTGGTGTCTTAAACCACCTCCTCTGGTCAAGGAAGGTCACTTTGAATGGACATAGGTGGCCTTTTTTACTCATCTCTCAAATCATCTGTCTTCTGTCCAAACTACAAAAGTTGGCATCCTTGAAAGAGTGTCCCTTTTCCTTTAGAGACAGCTGTTCTGTGGCGCTGGCTCTTCTGTGTTGTGCCATGCGTTGGTGGAGTGGTTGTTTGGTCTCATCTACAGTATGTAAAGGTCCGTGCACTCCTCATTGAACTGCACTGCATACACAACATTGCCCAGTTGGTGACTTGGTGTTTTGTCCTTGGGGTGAACCAGTCTTTGCCTCAGGGTGTGGATGGGTTTGAAGTTAACACGGATCTTGTGCTTCTGGTAAATTCTCCTGAATGTCTCGAGTACGCCAGACACCTGGATGACTGAGAACCTTCACAAACATGAAGGATGACAGTTAAAGATGTGTGTAGCTCATTGCTGACTGCTGACCCTTTACTCCCTCCATCCCTTCCAAAACCACTCAACTCAACCACTCACCTATACCACCAACCTCCATCATAATAACAATTAGCTGTTCAGTCTGTCACACAGCCCACTGTGACAGACACAAAATAATAATTGTTCACCATGGGGGTGTGATGGACTGGCTCTTTACTGTAAATACCAACCTCCATCACTCTGTTTTCAGTTTAACTAGTTCCCTGTATATCTCAGGCATACAGTATAGGATAGAGTATATTGTCTTTCCCTTATATGAACATGTTTTTTGTTTTTTAAGAAGGATAGCTGTCACAAATGCCTCAGCTCAGGAAACCAAATTTCACATTCTATACTAATCCTTATGTCTTTTTAATGAGTGGTATTCAGAATGATCACATCCAAATATGTATGAACTAAAATATGATCTCAGTTTTCAGGCATTTAGAAGTGCCTAAAGTTTTGGTCAAATTTCCAGAAATGATTGTTGGGCTTTTGTGTCAGGTTCAGTTAGGTCAAGCAAATTTTTTTAGTTATACTGAGACACAGAGTAAAATAGGGAGAATTTAAATGGCTTTTTTTGAAATGGGTGTAAACATGTAATAAATTGATGTTTAACATGAAAACATAAATGATAATAAGTAGGAACTGATAGGTGATGATCAGTGATTTTCTGTTTAGACCTGGGGGGTTACTGTTCATGACAGCACATTAAATGCAACACACAGGAATTGAAGTCATCCATGGTGCATGCTACCTCCACAACAACTCAAAACAAACCACAACGGTTGTATTGTGTAGATCGTTATCAGCAGTAACAGTTCAACAAGACTTAATAAAGAAGAACTGATTGTTGTAAATGGTGTGTCTGAATTTTTACTCATAAAAGCTGGTGATAACTCATAACGTCTGTGAATTTTATGTATCTGTGTATATGTGTGTGTGTGTGTTTTAATGGGGCTAGTAGTTGCTTCCTCCTGGATGGAACAATAAATTTTGTCATTTGCCATAACCATAAATAAAGGCTACATCCACCGTGACAGTCAGAGTACGCTTCACGAGTATGTTCTAATTTAGTTTTGTACTAGATTTAACCTTTCAGTTAGTATAATTTCTTTATATATATATTTAATGTAAAACTGAAAGAAATTTAAATGCATGCATGATATAGTATCTCAGGCTGAGACAGGTTAAATAATTCCCCCTAAAATCCCTTACTTCCATAGGCAAATGTTATTAGCCTGAAATATTATTTCTTCTCTCTGGATACAGAGATTTCAGCTGTTAAAATAACACAACAGGTTAAAAAAAATCTGCATATAGACACCATTTAATCATGTTCTTTCAATGACGTTTCCTCGTTCAGATATTTTTAAATCTTCCTGCAGCCTCATGACATTTTAGAGACATGGGTCCCGATGCTCTTTAACATGGATGAATCTATCTGTTCTCTCTGGAAGTTACAGTAGCAGTGCTTGTGTCTGCTGCAGTCACTGTTGTGGCAGTCAGATCAGTGGTCAAGTTACTCACTGTAACATCCATGATGCTTAACTTTAAAGAGGACATTCACTGGACAATCAAATTTCTGATGTTTTTTGGTGTTTTCCATGTCCTTTCCATATCTAAACATCACTAAAGTGTCACAATAAACACTTCAGCCACTTCTGAGAAAGAAGGGCTTCTCTGTGTACCTGCGCTCGAGCGGTTTTGAAAAGTCGAGTTTAGTTACATAAGTAGCACATTTGCCGTGCAACGAACCCTCCCCCAACAGCTACTCCCGGTCATGGGCGTGAACATTCAACTTGAAGAAGAAGAAGCACCGCGGAGCAGTCAATCCCACCCACCCA
This sequence comes from Brachirus orientalis, assembly GCA_016785285.1. Taxonomy (NCBI): domain Eukaryota; kingdom Metazoa; phylum Chordata; class Actinopteri; order Pleuronectiformes; family Soleidae; genus Brachirus; species Brachirus orientalis. Next base: position 11,040,802 of record JAFBJR010000194.1, on the reverse strand, counting down.
CAAGCAAGTGGGAGTGCACATGGTAGCTGGCCAATCACAAGAGACTCAGTGTTCTGGGGGGGCGCGCATTAGCTCAGAAACAGAGTGCCTGTTCAGACAGCAATAAACTGGCTTAATCTGAAGAGACTATGAGGTTGTTGACCATAATTATTATTTAATTTATCTAAGTAGACATCAGTAATCTCCATTTTTGGTTTAAAAAAAACATTCTATGTGACCTTTAATTTGTCTGAGTCTGAAGAAACATGGAACATTCTGTCATTTCTGTATGCACTGTGGTACAAGCAGAACAAGCAGCTTTCTCACACATCAGAGGTGGGACTGACTTTAGTGCATGAACCTAGTTTCCCAAAATAAAAGTCTCTTGATGTTTTGTTCTGTCTGTGTACTAACTGATGAGAACACAGACTTTGACTTTGACAAACTCACTTAACAACATCTCTTCTAAGGCACAACTTGTCAGTGGTATACACAATTTAATGTAAAACAATTTCCATTCTTAGTTTCATTTTATTTTATTTTTATTTTTTTTCTTTTGTTTAGTGTTTACACTTTTTATTTTCTATTTTTATTTCTATCTGTTTTTGTTATTTATAGATTAAATTTCTATCATATTTTTTTGTATTGTGAACTAAATATTATTCCCTATCAGAACAAAAACTCTTATTTTGAAATATTGTTATCATAATATCATGATAGAATATTGCAATATAATGTTAAGCTACCCAGCCCCCCTCAATGTTTTTTTTTCGCTTGACCAGCCCCTTGCTGCCCAAACTAGACACTCAGCAGGCCCCAGGTCATTAAGGTTTGAGACCCCTGGTTTATACAGTTGTCAAGTTTATACTATTCTTAGCAAATCAGTAGCAAATTCACTATTATTTTAGATTAATTTTTTTTTAAAAAAAGATGTAAGATATTAACAGTTACTTCTTTATTTCAGTATTTTCATACACTGAAATGTATGGAATGTATAATGTAAGCAAAAAGCAATTAGTACTCAATTAGTACTCATGTAAAATGACAATGTTCCTGTCAAGTCATGTACATCCACATAAAAATGATGAGCTAAAGCTAGTTTAGTGATAATATGATTTTTGTGGGGGACTGCATTAAAACTGTGATGAGCTATGGTGCATATTAACTTAATATTCATTTTGTCTCTCATAGCTTGAGGCTGCCCTCCATAATCCTGTCCACTGTGCGTTGTTGGGCTTCTCTGCAGCGAGCACCTCCTTACCTCAAGGCTACCTATGGGTAATAATTTGCTACTCACTCACTCACTCACTCACTCACTCACTCACTCACTCACTCACTCACTCACTCACTCACTCACTCACTGTATACCAAATAATAAAACCCATTGACAAGGCACAAACATTTGCAGAAATTTTAGCTTTTAACTTAATAACCATGGCATTTCAAGCATCCCACCTCACTCTGTTCTCATTCATTTAGACAGAATAAAAATGTAACTCAAGGCAATGAATGTGACATGCACGCTTTCTCTTTGTAAAATATCACCAGAAAACTATGAAGTGATACTATATAAAGGCTGTTGGTAGGTATCTGCTGTGGTGTTTTATGATGAGTGGGGCAAAATGTGCTGCCAGACTATCACATCACGATCCCTGGAATTTAGTGGATCTAGAAAGAGGTGGGGAATCAGAGAAAACAAAATGCACACAATCTGCTATTAATCTTTAGGTTCCAATTTTTGCTCGCTCTCCGTTTTTGCAGAAGTTGGGCAATTTATCAGGTAATCCCACTTTGACCTAAAAGATGTCTAAATCATGAAGGTCCTCCAAGACAAACGCTCATAGCTCAGTGTCTCAGACTGAGTTATGTCCATATACCTAGCGTTGTTTCTATCAGTGTGTGTGTCTGTGTGTGCAAAAGAGATAGATAGAGAGAGTGAGTGAGGGAGGGAGGGAGGTACCTCAAAAACACATAGATGGATTTTATCCAAACAGTGGAATTATGATTGGAAGGGTATCTCCAGGTGAATAACTTCTGTAGGTGTTCGGGCAAATGCCAAGTTCAAGATCAGCAGAAACATGGTCAGGAAGACATATTTTCCAAGATATAGCCAGAAATAATGGGACCAGAGAGAGATTTTGTAGCTTTCAAGGATCTATTGACCACAAACATATTTCCCAGTCACATGATATTATATGGTACATGTCAATGATGTCGTGAAGTAGTCAAAATGAAGTCCAAAAATGGCATCATGCATAATCCAAACATGCATTTTCAAGAATCTCTGCACCCTATGGGACAACAGATGTATGCCCCTTTGTTATTAATTCATGACCATATAGTAATTATATAATAATTTTCATATCACATATGAAATTGCATTATATTATAAGTTATTGGTTGGGGCATATATATAGTGTGCGCTCTGGATATGTATCCCTGTCTGTTTTCATTGCCTCTGTGGTTCTAATAGCTGATTTTATGCCTAGTGTATCTCATAAAACCACTGAAGTGATTAAACCAGAAAGTTTAAACAGCAGGTTAGGGTTAGAACAACACATAGATTTGAAACTATTGTTGAAATGACCAAACAAAACACCAGCAAGAATCCTCAAAAGAGGTTAAATAAAAATACACCACATTTCAGGTAAACACTCTTGCAATGCTGGATAGTGGTCTAGGTGGACCATGTGGATGCACAGCTGTGATCAGTAACTCATGCTTTGATACTTTCACAGTATTTAAATAGTGCTAAGATTACAGCCTCTGACATACCATGTGAATGTCAGTGTCATTTGCACATTGCTTAAAATTAGTCCTTGAATTAAATTTGCTGAGCAGATGTACAAGATGTCTGGCCATACAAACTCTATGCAACTCTAAAGTGAAATATTGTGTCAAAAGGACAAGGTAAAGTTTGATTGAAATGGAACAGTCTTTTAGTTTGTTGTTTTTTTTATTTTACATGTTTTATTTTAAGTCTCTGTAGTCAATTTATTTTGTATTATATTCTTTCTGTGCAGAAGAGCTTGCAAACAGTACACGCAGCTCTTTTAGTACTGAGCACAACAGACCTTCTTCCAACACAGAATGTCATATACTGTGCAGTACAACCTGTAACCAAAGTAAAAACTAGCTGGTACCCACTATAAAACTGCCCGTTGATCCAAAAAAAATACTTAATGGCTTAGTGTTCCCACCCCCTGTTGGTTCTACCTCCCTGGCAGGCTTGTCAAATAAGAGATGACACTAATCATGTTAAAATGAGACGGGGTAGGGGGATTTCTGTGTGCATTGATCAAAGTAATAACGTTGTGTCTAATCAGGCTGATAACAGTCCCCCAGTATCCTAATGGTCTCCATTTCCTCTGCCTTTATGTTTATCATTGTATACGGTTGTATAAGATGTTTGCATTATTTGCTAGTGCCCATACTAGGGAACTTAAAATGCTTTTGTAAGTATATTAACAATCTGGTTATCATTCACATGTGTCTATCATGACCTTTATCTCGTGCTTTCTGACTGTTTCCATGGCAATCTGATTAATGCTGGCAGAACATTTACTGTTGAGGGACTTTGTGCTTTTCTTGAACTGAGAAAAGGAATCTGTCCAGGGCACAATTCCAGAAATCTGTTCATCCAAAAAACTAGTGATGACTTTGTCAGGACACTGTCTCTACGCTGAATATACAGGGATAGTGGTTGATGAGTTGTGATAGTGCAATGTGGATGGGAGGAAAAGAAGTACAGACAGAGTTGTGATGAGGAGTCTGGGTGAAGCGGGCTTGCCTGTGGCCTTGGTTACGCACTGTGTGTCGTGTGTGTGTGTGTATGCGTGTGTGTACGTGGGTTGGGGGGGGGGATGGGGTTCCAAGCTGCAAGATAAGTCCTCCCTATCTTCTTTTCACCCTCTGCAACAGACCATTATTTGTTCTGGCTCATTCTCAAGAGCCCACAGGATTGCTCCTGTCTAGATTCCGCACACTGATACAAATCAAACAAATGATTGCATGCAAATAAGGGTGAGCATGCTGGAGAAGAGCTAAAGACTATATTTAGCTCATGTCACATTCACACAATGTGATTCACACAGACGATACATCTTTGTCATCTAGCAGTAACCAGCTGCATATCTTTTCCACGAAGGGGTTTGCGTTTTGTTTGGTCTTCCACCTAGGCCTTACGCAGGAGAAATGAATTGAATTATGTTGAAAACCAATAGAGTTACTTTAATTCTTTGGGAATGGGGGGGGGGGAGCCACCTTTATTGGCATTGCTTCAGAAATAGGTTGGGGGGCATTGCATCAGAGATACTGTAGCTTGTTTTTCAGTATATATACTGTATGTGGTTAATAGGAAATCAAGTCTCTATCAAGGCAGAATCACTTTGGGGAGCTTGCTATGATTGGTGGACTTTTTCATCTAGGTTTTGATCAGTAAAATCTACTACCAACTGAGCTGATTACAGCAAATTGTTGTGCTAAAATACACTGCCTGGTCAAAATGTTGCTATCTGGATTTAACTAAGCAAAAACGGTAAAGAGCTTCCTATTGGCTTGGATGTTGAAGGGGACATCATGTGGTTGTGGAAAAGATGTTAGTCTGTTTGAGAAGGTTCAAATTATTGGCATGCATCCAGCAGAGAAAACACCTAAGGAGATTGCATAAACTACTAAAATTGGGTTAAGAACTGTCCAACGCATTATTAAAAACTGGAAGAATAGTGGGGAACCGTTTTTGAGGAAGTAATGTGGGTGGAAAAAAAAACCTGAATGATCGTGATGAGCGACCACTTAAAAGTTTGGTGAAATCAAACCATAGAAAAAACAGCAGTAGACTCAGGGCTATGTGTAATAGTGAAAGTAAGAGCATTTACACATGAACAATGTGAGGGTAAGTCCCAAGGGATTGGGACTGAACAGCTGTGTGGCCTTAAAAAAACACTAATCAGTGAGGCCACTACTAGGTAGCATAAAGATTGGACTCTGGAGCAATGGAAGAAGGTCAGGTGGTCATGTGAGTCCAGATTTACCCTGTTCCAGAGTGATGGGTGCATCAGGGTAAGAAGAGAGGCAGATGAAGTGATGCACCCATCATGCCTAGTGTCTACTGTACAAGCCTGTGGGGGCAGTGCAATGATCTGGGGTTGCTGCAGTTGGTCAGGTCTAAGTTCAGCAACATTATGTACCTAAAGAATGAGGTCAGCTGACTACCTGAATATACTGAAAGACCAGGTTATTCCATCAATTGATTTTTTTTCTTCCCTGATGGCACAGGACAATGCCAGGATTCATCAGGCTCAGATTGTGAAAGAGTGATTCAGGGAGCATGACACATCATTTTCACACATGGATTGTCCACCACAGAGTCCAGACTTTAACCCCATTGAAAACCTTTGGGATGTGCTGGAGAAGGCTTTGCACAGTGGTCTGACTCTCCTATCATCAGTACAAGATCTTGGTGAAAAATGAATGAAACACTGGATGGAAATAAATCTTGTGATATGGCAGAAGCTTATCAAAACAATGCCACAACGAATGCATGCCATAATCAAAGCTAATGGTGGTCCAATGAAATATTAGCGTGTGTGACCTTTTTTTGGCCAGGCAGTGTATTAATATACTGCTTTATATGGAGTAAAAAACACATCTTCAAGTCATAACAGTAACCTCGGACATAAAATCAAATGTCAGCTGATTCAAACACTTTTGTTTAATGTGAATATTATTTGGTTTGTTCCACTTTTTCACATGGACTATTAACCTACTGTCAGATTCTAGCAGACTGTGTTAAGCAAGGCTGTTCAGATGATGGAGTAATTTGGCTAAGATGTCTCACTGAGGTACTGTGTGCTCCTCTTACCAACAATGGATTGGATGTATGCATAATTTTTTGCTCCAGGAAAGTTACTCTGTAATCCTCACCCTGGGTCCTGGTCTGCAGATACCTAGTCCCTTCATGAACATCCTTTTAAGGAGTAATTTATGTAATGTAATGATGGAGAGAAATATGAAAGTGAGTTACATTCACTCTACATGGAGGCCAAACTGTCCCCAAAAGCACACTTCACGCTGACTGAGTAAAAAAAAAGAAAAGGAAAAACCTGAACAACAAAAAAAAAAGGGGGGGGGGATACAGCAATACAACTGGCAAACTTAAATAGACTTAAATTGTTAAGAAACTGTCTGTCTTTCAAAAACTTTTTAGAAACCTTTGATGTCATAGAGATGACATTGAGAATCCATTGTGTAGTCTGTTCAAAATTCCAAGTGATTTTCAAAGTGAGGGCAAACTACAAATCACAAGGTCTGAAAGAATAAGTTATTTAAAAAATTAAATCTAAATTGCTGATAGGCAGATAATGTTTAACCAAAGACACATTATCATCTGACTTCTCCATAATTTGGTTATAACAGTGAACACACATGGCCAGCATAATCTGAGGGAGCATGGCCTGGTTCTGCTCCACTCTACCCATCTGTTTTTTTCCTCTGTCTCAGCAAAATATTTTATGACCTGTGGCACTGTGATTTAGTCCATTGGTGCAGGTTATCATAAAACTGCTCTCTCAACTAGGCTTTTTTCCCTGCTACAGGTGGCTGGTGGAGGAGAAGGTTCTCAGGGGCATATAGAGATATTTTCCCTGAACAGGCCCATGCCACGGGCTGTAAAGAGCCTGCAGGTAGGCTCTGCTGTCCGATGTCTGCAGTATGTACCTGAACCTTCTCCGATGGAAGAAATCGAGGCTGGAGTTCACAAGGCACCTTCAGGGATCGGCGCCAACATTTGTGTTGGATTAGATGATGGCCGGTGAGAGACTTGTATCACAGAAAGCAACAGATGTCTAAGAAAGAAAGAGCAAAACAAAGTGACATAAGCAGGAATCATCAAGAAATGTCAGCATAGGAGCACAAATACTTTTCAGTGTTTTACTCATCTATTGTTATAAAATGTACTGTATTATTCATTGTTATGGTCCTTTGAGATTTTAGCAGTATTAAAGATTTGCTTGTCAATACATGCATGAATGCGAAAAATCGGACCCAATGACCCAGCGTAGTTTAATTTTCAAATCAAATAAACCTCCTGATCCCTACTGTTTGTAATAGAGGATAGGTCTGCAGCCTTCATTATAGTGAATGAATATTTTTTAGACAGAGAATATGCTTGAATTTCATATTAACCTAATGTGTCACCAACTTTCTGTGATTTTCGTCTACAATTGTATTTAGTAATTTGTATAGGTTTTTAATGCTGACTCATTCACTTCCATTTTAAGTATCTGTCTGGGCAAACAGCACAAAAGACTTACAGTAAAAGACAGAAATGAAAAATAAATGCATAGTCAAGACTGTCATCTTTACTTCGACTTAACATTTTCGTCTCAGGGAGAGAAACAAACAGCAATGTGCATTTGTCTTGCTGAAGAACACAATAAGCTATAGTGCAGTTCATATGGGATTTCAAACATGAAAAAGACAGAGTGGCTGCACCTAGACAATGCTTTGTTCCAAAGTGAACTGTTAAATCAAAACGCATGAAAACGAGGCACTCTGTCATTTTAAATGACACTCATTTATCATGTTTGCTTGTGCTGCATTTGTTCCTCTAGCATCCTGGTCTATGGCAGTGTGGACACTGCAGCACAATGCCTATTGACCCTCCATAACCCAGATGGCTGCCCCGTGCTGTGCCTGAAGTACTCATCTCGCTTCCTGTTTGCGGGCCTGCGGAACGGGACCATGATGGTTTATGGAAGAAATAATAGTGGTAAGGTGTTTGCCGGTTTGTTTTCAAAATAATGGTCCTAGTTTACTGTGTGACAGGGGTAGCTGTTGTTACTCTGGGTGTCTGCTAAGGAAGTGAGAATGTGTAGTCTTACAAATTAATTCAAAATGCAAAACATATTGTGTTGGGATAATGTTACCCTTTTTATAAACTGTCTGACTTACATTTAAATTAGGGTTCATTATTTTCAAGTGCTTGTTATCAGCACCATCTCAAGTACATTGGATTTTGGGGAGCGGCTGCAGATGGAGAAAGCTACCGTATTATGGTGTAGTCTGTGGTGGGAAAACCAAAGAGGCTTCCAAGAATAGTTGCTGTTTAAAAAAATACTGAGAGAAACAATAAAAAAAAAAAATAAAAAATAACATAACACAACATATGCTGTTGGTTATATTATAATAATAATATTGAAGTGTCGTTTATATAAGGACATACTGATTGTACAGATATTGTAGTACTTTATCCATTAATACTAAAATGTAATATATTAAATAAGAGCTATTTTTTCTTATAACAGTGTTATGTGTCATGTTGTAAAATTCTTGCCTGCGGTTTCTCTTCTCCGTGTGTCTTGACAGCCTCACTGACCGTAGCTTGTTGCCACATACATTCATTTCCAACCACAAGAGGGTCACACCATTTTGCATAGCACTGAATTTGAACACCCTGAGAGGTTCAGAATTGTAGCCTGCTTTGAAATATTTCAGTCTTCTGTGATGCATTACTGAGTCTCTCGAATCACATCCTTGAATTGCTGATGGATCGTCAGTCAGTCTTATGGTTACAGAATTGGTACCAATTAAACTTACATGTTCTATGTAAAATGTCAACAAAATAGCTCTGCAGTAAAAAAACAATCTAGTGTTTTAAATGCTGGTTGTTTGCTTTAATTTATGACCTGTGAAATTAGTGTTATTTTATAAAAATATTTTTGAACAAACACTTTTTCAGAACTAATCTGTAAAATTAAATTCATTTTGGAAAACATTTTACCTATAGAACCACTTTTCCCTTTATTCCCCATTCCTAATGATTTTCACATCAAGTACAAGTATAAAAGCACCTCTCCATGTGATAGATAGGATGTCATGTTGGTATTGTACAAGGCCGGGAGGGCTTAACACCATCTCAGCAGTAGTTTGCTGTCCTCACAGCCAGCGGGAGCACAATACTTCTATCACTGGGTCCTTTTTACCTGGTTTCAATGTATCAACGTTCCTCCTGTGCTCCTTTCTTCTCCCAAGTAGAAAGGATGATTAATTACACCAAGCTGCTGCATGCGGATTAAATATTATTATTCATGCTTTGTATATAGAAAAATGACAGGAGAAAAACTCTGGAGGGTGCCAGGGAATGTTTATTCTGCACATCTGTTAAAAATTTATGCCTCGACAAGATTGCCACTGTCTAAAACCAAGCCTGCAACAGCAAGGAAATGCCATGGCTTGAATTGAGAGCTTGTGTCACTGTGATGCACATCGGCCATCATGTCAGTTTGAAATGAATATATATCTTGATTTGATGCAGTGTTAAAGAGGGGGAATCATTGTTCAGGCTTGCAAGGAGATGGAGTGATATTTACACGTGTAAATTTCAAAAAGGTGGGAAAATGACCTTTATAACATGCCAAACAATTAACCTGTTGAAGTCAGAAGTCATTGCAAAATTATTCTACGATGAAAGGCAGAAATAAACAACTTAAATGTTAATTAAATGGCTGGATGCACTCCCTTCTGTAATTTTACTTCATTAACGTGTGGCAAAGGAAATGCTTATGTAATTCACTCCGTAATGCGCTTCTGTGGTAGCTGCATTCTGTTCTATGGGGATTAAAACCCAAAGAAAAAAGAGTGCTTCATATTCATAATGACAAAGTAAAAGAAATGAGAAAGACAGACCAAGAGAAGAAGTTGGTAAGTGGATTAAAATGTAAGAGTTATTAGCATGTGGGTGGCAAATGCTGTGTTGCAGTGTGCAATGATTCAAGTGGAGGTCCAGAGTCTTTATTAAGTCAACCTGTAGTTCAGATTCTCTTGCACAGTTGCTTTTCATTATAGTGAAATGAAACAAGCCCCCACTGTGAGCTCTCCTCTCTGATGCTTAAGTAATTGCTTAATAATTTTTAAAAGCTTTAGGACTATTTTTAAATAAACACCTTGCTGTGTTTCACATTGGGAGAAATTAATGTACAAGACAAAGTCCTCAAATGTACCGTACATTAGCCCCCCTATGAAAATTCCATTGTTTTATCTCCAGATTTGATGGCCTTCCGGCATGGACCTTCGACCTCTGATCACCCCAAAGATTTTCAGTGAGATTTAAGTCAGAACTTTGTGCAGGCCAGTCAATAACATTCACTTTGGTCTTCTGGAGGAAGTTCTTTACCAGGATTGGGTTGTTGTCATTTTGGAAGACAAAGCGACGACCCAGTTTTGCTACTGACTGCTTCAGGTTTTTTTTTCAAAATCTTCACATATCCTTCTTTCTTCATGATTCCTTCCCCCCTTGACGAGATTCCCAGTTCCAGATGCACTGAAGCATCCCCACAACATAATCGCACACCTCAGAGTTTTACTGTGGGGATGGTGTTCTTTGGGTTATACACCTCTCCAAACATAAACAATGTCTCCATGGACAAAGAGCTCTGGTTTGGTCTAATTTGACCAAAGGACATGCTTCCAATATGCATAATCTTTGTCCAAGTTGTCCTTAGCATACTTCAGTCTGGCTTGAATGTGTCTCTTTTACAGAAGTGGAGTTCTTCTTGGTCTGTAACCCCACAGTCCATTTCTGTGCAGAGCTTTAGTAATTGTCTTATTTGAGACTACAATTCCTGACTTGGCTAAGTCCTTCACTAGTGTCTTGGCAGTTGTTCTGGGGTCTTTATAGTCTTTAAAATCTTTCTCTTCCTACCTCTGCCAGGCTTGTTCTGTATTTTGTCTCTTTAAATTTCTTGATGATCCTTCTCACTCCAGTTCTTGACACTTGGAAACTGTGACAACTTTGTATACCCTTCTCCTGCTTTGTGAACATCAACAATCCTTTTTCTCATGTCTAAACTGATTACATTTGTTTTGGCATGATGCTTTCTTAAGTGACAGCTCAAACCCTTACTGAAGATTTTATACTGTGTGTGAATTGGGAGAGAACCCTCAGTTTTAACTGGATTTTTAAGGTTTTGAGCCTTACACAGTTAAGTACATCATTGCACAATAGTGGTCCTCAACTGTAATTACTTTACCCAATGGAGCAGTTTTTCCAAATTAAAAGATGTTTTCACAGATTATTAGTATGATTTTAAACAGGGTGTGATAATAGCCAGTGATTTTCTCCACATGTTTCAGATATCCTTGTTGTAGTTTCCCATTTTATATTTGTTTTTGTTGACTTTTTTTCCTCAGATGATCTTTGGGAACCTGACTCTTACAGATGTGTGAACCTGGGCTCTGAACCAGTGAGGACACTGTTGATTTTAGATGACTCAGTGTGGGCAAGCTGTGGGAACACTGTTACAGTTGTGGACATTCCCACCCTCACCACTCAGGTATTGTATATAAATTGTTGCTTCAGAAAATTTTATCAGGGAAAAACTGCCTAGATCTGAAGATTAGTACATTATTGTGCATGGTTTTTTTCTGGACGTCCCTCCCTTTAGGAGCAATCAACCAAAATGTTTTGCAGCAAAATGTTGTCATCATTGATAACTCTGCCTGTATACTAGTTTGACAGGTAGACAGATACAATAACACATGAAGGTATAGGTCTCATTCCATGTCCTTATGTTTACATAAATGCTACACAGTAAAACTGTACTGTGCATAATACAATATATTTATCTTTTTATTATGTAACAAACACCTCAACTTCTTTAATATCAGTACAATGAGAAAATCAGAAGCTTCTGTTTGAAAGAATAATGTTGCAAGGTCAACTCCTACAGCAGCTCCAACTGATAAATATTCTCATGCTATGTAAAAACATGACTTGAAGACCTAAATGGATGGGTTCATAAGTGGAACTGCAAGACAAGGTGTTTTTTTTTTATTATTGTTGTGTGTTTTTTGCAGCTTTGATGAAAATTTCCTCTCCCTTCATTTTCTAAAAAGATTTATGCGCACAGCCTTTGAGAGCCAGCTTTCTAATCTGTGATGTCATCAAGATTTACTGCCTGGAGCTGCTGCATGGACGAGTCAAAACCTTTGTAAATTCATACAGTGTTTGTTAGGGCTTTTACACACAAATAAGCTTCATTTTGCCGTAATACTGAGCTCTGAGTTATGGTGCTGAAATACACGCCATTATCTTCAGAAAATCGTCCTGGCTCTCGCCTCTGTCATGCTTTTTTGTGCATATACGGAGGGGGGGGGGGGGGGGACTTCTGAAGCTGGGGGGGGGGGGGGGGGGTGACTTCTGAAGCTGTGGTAAATGATATTAAGTGGCAGTAAAAAAAAACATTACTCTGCCTGGTAATGTTAATGTGGTATTAAGAAGCTGAACTACCAGCATTACCATTTAAATATGTCCCCCATATGTGAGTGTATGTAGCTTTAGAAATAGATAGAATGGCTTTTGTTGTGTACTGAGCAGACCTGCCCTGGAGTAAATATCTGCGACATTTAATAATATGATGCCGAACAATGTGAAACAGTAAAAACAATAACAATAAACTAAACCCAAATGGCTCTCTGACCACATTATGTATCTTTGTTTTCCAATTGCAGGGTAAATGAGCTACATTTAAAAAAAAAGAGTTAGTGAAGTAGCTAGTATATATCCTTTACTTTTGGTTGACCTCATGCCAAATATTACTCTGCATGTACAACATGTAGGAATCCTAAGAGGCTAACAATTCATTAACAATGTGAAATGCAAGCTTTGTAATGATTTGCATTTGAAAGATGCAACAAATCAGAGGAAGCAGCTAACAAATTCAGAGTCATCTGCTTACAGAGTCTGCCTCAAGATCCGCATGATCAAGAATGAGCCCAGTTAGGGATGTCTTTTTTTATTCCTTCACCTCTTTTGCTTACCCCAGTCCTCGGGAGACACAAGCTTAATCAGCCGAATAGCAATGCAGTGGAGGCACAGTTCTGGATCACTGTGGCTCCCACAGAGCTTAACGGGTCAGCTCTGGTTAGTTCTTTGCTAACCTTGTCTTCCTCACTAATGTGGACTCAAGAGGGCTGACTTCACAGGAGCACTGGTGCATATCCAGGATTTGGAGAAGCAGAACTTGGCACCTGTAGCAAGAGACATGACTTGGGGCGAGGCTAGAGGGTCATGGACTCATATTCACTTACCTTCATTCCATTGTGTTCCCCTGTGAATGTTCACCACTTTGTCAGATTTGCAGCACCTTTGAATCATTTATCCATGTCTTTGGTGAACACTTCAGCCCTGCCTGAAACCACACATCCCTGCACATCACTTCCTGGCATGAATCTGTCTCTAAATCTTCACAGCTAGCACCCTGACTATAAATGTAACCTGTTTTGGTCCATATGACTGCATACTGTGATGTATGAGACATGACCAGACATGAGAAACACAAAGGGTCATCACCACTTAGAAATTTGTGTGCACTCTCAGCTTGGTACTTAATGATTCAATGATGTACTCTCCACCCTAGTGGGGATCGATGAAAACTATAGAAGTGAAAAAACCCGCAGCAATACAGTGGCCATGAGCAAAGACAGATTAATATGGCAGACTGAATGAGAGAGTGCATAAGCTGTTTCATGTGTCTCAAAATGCTCATATATTTTGTTACAAACTCTCAACACCTCAAAATGATTACTTTGACATTTCTGACTCTTTGATATTATTATCACAGCGTTTTAACAAAGAAAATCATTTAAAATGTGACAGTGTTGTTAGCAGGTCTGTGAGGCTGTGCTTTGACACTTGGGCCCTTTGCTGACATGCTCACAAAGACATTTATTAAATGCTGATTTTAAGCTGGTTAAATGCAATTTTATAGAAATTTTTTGGGACATGGCGGGATTTGTTAAAGGTACAATGGGCATTTTTTTTTGGAATTGTTGATTAAAAATATTACTCTCTATAATATTCTATTATAGCATTTCTGCATAATGTCAACCAAGTGATCTGAGAGAGACAGACACTTCAGCGCCTTCTTTGGATTCCTTTTCCAACCTTTGCTAATTCTGTCTCATCACAGGAGACTTTAACCAATCACAGGGTAATTGAAAGAGAGAGCAGGCGCTTATATTGGCTGTTCCACAGTATACAAGTGTCAGAGATGGAAAGATTGCCTCGTGCCATCTATCACATATTTAATGTGTGTCTGTCAGTGCTCAAGTGATGAGAGGAGGTTCAGGACAAACATCTGTCAGCCCAAATTTTTAGTATTTTAACAACCCACAGATGAAATGTAATGTAATTAACTGTGCTTAAGTGTGCTAAGAGTGCAGTTTTAGCCTAAAGTATTGTACACATTGACTTTTATACTTGATAATGACACAAAATGAAAGGTAATACAATATAAATTGGGTATTTGTGCACAGTTTTATGGAGATCCATCCATTCAATCAAAAAAATCATTCAAAAAATGTATTATCATATATTGATATATGATAATTATATCGACAGGTTATCGACATTTTAATTTATCGATAACCTGAGTTGTTGGTCACATTAAATGGAAACATTGAGTGACTGTACATAAATGGTTTTATAATGTTGGGAACTAATCACATTTACTAGGGCCTGGTTGTTACTGTGGCTAAAAAAGGCATATGGGGGAAGTCCTGAGATCCCATCATTGTCAGGACCAGCTTCATTTCCTGCTGATCTGATCTAACAAATGGCTGTATTAAAGGAATATGATATGAAACAGCTACAGCCTCTGGGTACAGCAAATAAGTCCTTCCTAGTGTCCAACCTTGGTACTGAAACACCAAAAAATCCCCTGCCTCCAAAAAAAGCACAATCACCAGCTATTACTTAGTGTCTCCCTGTCTTATTTCATTTGAAAGTATTACATGAGTATGCTTTCATCCCCACCAACAACAGAAGAACCTGTTTACAGTATCCTTTTGCCACTGGCACCACTTTGTGACACATGAAAATACAATTCTGGGAGCATCAGTTAAACTGCAGATTGTTAAACTATAATTATTCAGCAACCTGAACCATTGTGCTCAATATGAACATAAAAAAACAAGTCTGAAAGAAAATGAAAAAGAATTTTGCCATTTCACTATTGGTGCCAATGTTGATTCTGACTTAAGGGAATACTATGTTATTTTTGCAAAACTGTAATTATCTTCAAATTTACCAACACATGTAGGGAAGTTTCTTCTTCCCACCTATGTTTGCGAGTGTCTAAGGGCAGATCTGTCATATGACAAGCCTCCACAAACTACTCTGTAAAGGACTGAGTAATTTAACTAAGCCTTAACAGCTCAGGACACACACAGACAAGAACTGATCAATACTGACTGGCAGGTCTTGTTTCCATTACGAGTTTCTTTCTACCTGCTTTCCCTTATCACTCACTTGTCCTCGACACCCTCACCATGGCTTAGAGAAGGAATGGTGACTTTGCACTTGGTCCTGGACAAAGATACCTTGTCAGCTTATGTGAGGACTAATGAGCTGTTTAGACTGGCTGTAGTCTTTGTAGTTGCTGCTCTGCTGTTTTACCACGGTTTGCAGATAACTATGGAAGGGATGTTGTTGTTAGTGTGACAGTGTAGAGTTGAGTGGAAAAGGTACATTACCACTGTCAAGCTTCACTGACCACCTCATCTCTGTAAGCAGTGCTGGATTCTAGACTACCAGAATGCTGATTGGACACAGCAGTACTGCCTGTAAATTATCCTCTTTTGGACACAGCGAGTTATATATCTTGTCTTTATCCTTTATTTTTCAACAGTGGCTTGAATGTTAATGGATATTCGTGTGAAAAAATCAAATCATTGACTTAAATTATTTAGGTCACTCAAAATGTCTTCCAGGTGGTTTCTAACATACTGTATGTTAAGCAAGATGGCATTCAACGGTGTCACAGCCATCGACTAGCTTCAAATCCCTTTAAGAGTTATCCTACTTGGTAAGGATTAATGTGATAACTATGCACCGCATACAGTAGGACTGCGATATTTTTAACAGTCTTGTCAACTCAAGTTAAATTGCAAAAGGTTATTGAATGTGAAATTTGCCTTTTTCTCATGGGCATCTAATTTTGTGATGGCTGCACTTGGAAAAAGGAAGAGTTGTATTTCATATTGTTTCTAAGGCAGAACAGGAACCCACTGCTGAGGAGTCAATTAAAAGTGAAAACACATCAAAGGACTTCTTTCCTTTTCTCTGATTTTAAACAAAGGAAGACCCACTGGCAAGGACACACAAACAGGTAGTAATCCCTGTCTGCTGGTGCTCTTAGTTTGGGGTTGTGAGGGTGCATTCTCATCTTCACCCACTTACTCTCACTGACTAATTGCCCAGCCTCATGCAGCTCATGCAATGACAGTGATATGAGTTCCAAGATGATGCCCAAAACAGCCCTTGTCACGCCTTGGACTGCAGGGGCTGCATGTGTTGCTATGATAAGGCTCATTGCATTTATTCCAAGCTACTCATTAAGACGGTGCCTGCGAAACTCTCATTTTCTATTGTGCTCTTAAAAAGATAGAAGCCATGGGAATGGTGCAAAGACATGTGTCAGAGACTCTGTAAATTACAAATTTAGGAAGCACAGCAAGGCTTTAGTTATAGAAAAAAACAAATATAGAGCAATAACTGCACATACGATTTAACAGGACTGACCTCATTAGGTCAAATGACTGTCACAGTTATCAGTAATTTGCCCACCAATTAAAAAAACTGTTGCCACTGTGTCTGACAAAGCATGACACATTCAGCATAGTTTATATTTAGCTTTTCATTGAATTCACAGTTGCAAAGTTGCAGTTGGAAAATAATGACACATTTGTTTCATTTTTGAAGGTGAAAATAGCTGTGATGTAGCTAAGTGAAATATATTATGTAAAAAAAAACAACATACAATCATACAGCCAATATCCTGATAAAATGTTAATTTTGTTTATAAGCCCAGACAGAATAAGATCCCAGAGAAAGCTAAACTTACAGTTAAGATTATGGAAAGTCATTTGATGATGTGGGTGATAACACTCCCCCTTAACACCCCCCCCCCCCCCCCCCCCTTTGCTGCTATTATTTAGAACACTGTGTTTTGTTTCCATGGCAGAAATTTGAAGTCCATCCAAACCCGATGGTCAGCGTTGCACACATGGCATGCGCCGGTGGAGGAGTGTGGATGGCATTTTCAGAGGGTTCCTCTATTCGTCTCTTTCACACAGAAACACTGGAGCTTCTGCAGGAAATCAACATCTCAACGCGGTCGACGCTGCTCAGCACTGGTACATACATCATCCCACATCACACTTGACCTCCATACAAAGACACAGAAGTGCAGTATATCCTGTGGTGCAACACAGTCTTCAGATAATTTTTATTATTCATAACCCGATCTTATTTTTGTTTGTACTTGTCCCTTTTTTGTCTTGATTAATACTGTGAAAGAGCTAAGGCAGGCACCAGGTTAATACTCTGAAATAGCAATTCATGCCATGTCCAACTTGCTCTCATGGGTATGCACTCAAGGGAATCACCTGAATGAGCGCAAAACAATAAAAGAGCCACAGGTGAGAGAAAGGGACTGTTAAAAAAATAAAATGATAATAATAAAATCGTTGAGGAGCAATGGCTGGTTACCATGGAGAGGATTGAAACCTTCCTCTGGAGCATAAATTTAAACATCGTGTGACTTGTTAAGTTTTTTCAATGTATTGTTGCAAGCAACAAAGTAGAAACTAAACTTAAGGGTTCCTATGGACACCTGCTTGTCTTTCTTAAAATGCACGTACTTCTGTGATATAATTTCCCTTTTATCTTTTTTGGTTGTATGCAACTCCTCAAGTTTCTCCTTTTCTTGTAAATATTTTGCTTTTTTGGCCCATTTTCTCCCTTTTACTCCATTTTATCTCATCTCCTCTCATCCACTCTGCTTTAAAATCCACTCACCCCACTGCAGTCCTTTTAGATAGTCCATTACTTCCTGTGAAAGAGAGAGAAAAAGATATGTGTGTGTGCGGGTGTGTTTGCAGGGTGAACAATGGTAAACAAATTAATTAGCAATTAAACACAACCAAAATTGTCTTATAGGATTAATACTAATAATAGTGACTTAATCTGCCCTCAGTATGTTCATGTAATGGACCAGCTTGTTTAATACAGTATACTGTATGTCAGGTCCGCTTGGACTACAGGTATTATCTGGATTTAGAAAACACTGTGATTTTTTTTTTCAGAGCAAAACTCAAAGCTAAGGTAACTGTTATCAGAAAACAAAACAAAACAGTTTTCTCCTGTGAGCTGAATAAAAGCAGGCATGTGTTTCACACACAAAACTTTTTCCTTTTAGATCAAAGTGAAGCAGAGGCTTTAATGGAGAACTGGCTCCTGTGGCCATTGTATCTGGTGATCCAGAGGTCATTTTTACCCTGCACCACTGCTTCCCCTTGAAATATGCAGCAGATTGGAGGAAGGGTGGCTGCCTCAAGGCTCGCCCCTCGGGGGAAGTTACAAGGTCAAAAGAAAAAGGAGTTGCTCAGCTCAAGTCTGCAGGGTCCACAAAAGGATGAGGATCTTTGACTTAAGTTGTGATTTGTTGAGTTCAAGAGAGAAAAGAGCATCCCTTGATACTCTACAACCACAGATACTGCACATGAAATACTGATAGTTTCTCTCTGTCAATAGGTCCCTGTTCCCCTAGGTTTTCCCTTGACTTATGCTAGGACATGCAGTAATGATATACCCCCTAATCCTCTCCTCTTAATGTGATTTATACTCACTAGGGAATTCCAGTTGCAGTAAACAACAGAGAAGATTCTGAGGCAAAGGAAACTGCTGATCTCCTCTCTCCTAATGCCTTTAATAGTTCTGTCCTCAGGGTGAAACTTCCTCAGTGACATATTACAGAGAAACATTTATCTTTGGAGACACTGTCTTTTTTTTTTAAACAAATTCTGGCCTCACACATTAAATGCACTACACACTGTGAAGTGTGTGCATTGCTGCAAAAAAAGAAGGCGTGAGATTGCCTGATGTTAAGTGATACCTCCTGAAACTCAAGTGACTTTGTCATTGTCCTTCTTAATCACTTCTTGTAGATGATGACTGGTGCGCACATCAACATTCAGATTTCATGGTTACCCAACAGCGGGTGTTAGTGATCACCACTCTCTCACTTAAGCTCTAACTAAAGCACAAATAAGACTGCGTGGCTATGTGAGCAGGTGGCAGACAGTTTAGAGATAAAGGCTGTTTTTGCCAGTGTCTAACTCAGTTTTTCTGACCGTCCAAGGTCCCCGTCTAAAGGCTTTTGCTGTGTTTGGTGAATGTGCTGCTCTGCTTTGCCTTTTGTACACTCAGCATCAGCTTTCTGCTTTGGATGATTCATCTATGCTCAGTGGATTGAATGAATTAATGACACTGTTGAGACACGCATGAAAATCATCATAATCTGAGCATGACACAGGGCGAACATGTAAATACAGCTCATGTAAATGAGCATTTTCTTTCTTGTGATCACATGACGGTTAGTGTTATAATTAAATTATGAATGCTATAGATATGGTAAAAGACTCTACAGATAACTAGGCCACAATGGGAGCTGAGAGCTGTGGGACTACAGAAAACAAATAATATTTATCCCTTTGTTAACTGTATACAATGGATGTGCATGTACTGTATAACAAGTGTATGCAATCTTCTCTTAACCGGTTGCTAACCCAGTGCTACAAATACAGTTCAGCAAAGGACAAAGTGCATGTAAAGTATATGTATATTAGAAAACAGTGTCTGGGAACATGTGGGAAAAAAAAAGCCCGAAAACACTTCTAGTCTTCAGGATTTTTTTAGGTGTGTCTAAATATGTGGCTCGATGACGTACTGGAGCCAAAGTTGACCTCAAACACTGTTACAATATTAAGCCCTCAGCTGGCTTTACCAGCAGTTTGCCCACTCATTCATGAGTAATTACACCTGCTCCTCCACCACTGTCTTTGGTTTGCTTGCTAGCTGAGATGTCTTCCAGAGATCCAAACAATTCAGAAAGCCTCTACCACTTTATTTAAACTTCCTAAGGATGAGGAAATTATATACAGAGGAAGAACAGACTCCTGCTGTGAGGCTGCAGGTAACAAAAATACAAAAAAAAAAAAAAAAAAAATATGTACACATGCACACTCACAGGAGAGGATAAATGGAGAGAAAGGGTTCATGTTGTACAGCATTTTGTTAAACTGCAAACAAAATGGTGAAAATGTTGCTTTGCTACATGTTTGTTTAAGGGATAATTTAATACTTGAGCATCTACATGTATGTTCAATACAGAAATATTCACCTGCTTCGGTCCCCACTAAAGTGTGTCTGAATTTGTGCTGGAGAAGCTCTGTCCTCTGCCTGTGTCATGACTTCAGATGACAGTGGATTGGACATTGGACGTACATTCATTTCCTGGAGGCTTTCTCTAACCTTAACCATAATTACTAGTGCCCTAACCCTGATCTTGAACCTAACCTAACCCTAACCTCAGCCTAACTTTAAACCATGTCTTCACCTTAAAATGCAGTAATTTACGTTATAGGGACTTGATTTTTGTGCCCATAAGGAAGACACGTTCCCTTAATGTGACTGTGTGAATAGATTTAGGTTTCTCCACAACATAAGGAATAACAGGTACACACACTCACACACACACACACGCTTTAGTGGGGGGACCAAAGCAGATTAACCATGAATGTCACCGCTCTACATGTTAGTTATACAGAGGGTAGGCAGAACCTCATTTCTAAAGGAAGGCTAAGATTGTTAAGTTAAAGATAGGGTTAGGTATGAACAGGTTATGATTAAGGTTGTTTAGGCTGGAAGTCGATGCGGTTTCCTAACAAGAATAGCTGCAAACTTGTGCACGTACAGTATGTGTGAGGACAAAGGACAGAGCTCCTCCAGTGTTTTAGAGCAAATAATGTTGTCAAATTTTACATGATCTTAAACACTTACATTCACATTTGGCAAGGTGATTAATAATGCATTTTCCTTTGGGGTGCCAAAGATATTTTGCATCACTTTACAGCCACTCTAAAGAAAATCACCCAGAGTTATTTTAATTATAACACCAACAGCCAAAGAATCCTAAATCTTATCTAATGTGACTAGTTATGGGCAAGAATTAAACAAAGAAAGCTTGCAAACCAATGCAAAGCTGTTCATGTCTGCATGTTAATTCATATCAGTAAAATTATCGCTACTTAGTGATGAGCCATAATGCTGTTTGAAGGATGAGGAGTATACACACAATAAAGATACACAAAAGTAAATAAATGAGGCCTTGCACTAGTTAATGCAGGACACTTCGGTTATATTCCCCCTGCTGTAATCAGCTGACAGTCATGTGAATACAGTTTAAAAATCCCTCTCCAATCATAGCCACTGTTACACCAATGTTGCCTCATGGCGCCTGACAAAGCTTTACAGCCTCCACCATCACCTTGATCAAACTTTAACAGGTTCAAAAGTAAAAATGCAATATCTTACTTTTTGTTGCTTGTATTGGCACTTTCCTGCATTGAGAGCTCTCTTTTTCTGAGCATGCTGCTTGACCAATCCAGGAAGCATCTAAAGAGCAGAGATATCTCCACGTCTTACTGTACTTTCATTTGATGCAGTGAATTGTTTAATTATGACAAAAGGGTTCCTGACCGAATTTATATATCTAAAATCTTAATTACATTGTCTCAACAGATACAGTATTTTTACTGCAGTGTAGACTGACATAGTAAATATTTGTATTTAAATTTATTATTATCATTTTTTGTGTAAAAGAAAAACATTATGTATCTGATATGTCTGCTTTTGTTGGCAACCACTGGTTTAACTCCTTATTTTTCCATAAAACTAAAATAGTCAACCTCTTGGATTGAGTTTTTCACTAAGATGTTTGAACTGGTAGCTTAGTGTAATGGCAATAGAAAATTACTTCATCTGCATTCATATTGTTTTTTTTCTTGTACGGTGATTAGGACAAGGAACTGCTTTGTTTTGTATTAAAACACTGCAGAGAATAGCATTTGCCCCATATCCACACACAGGGATGCTTATTATGACTCACAAACTGTGAGAAAAAAATGTATCTGTGTCATTATTAGGGAGTTGCCACTGCTGCATCTTTACCCACATTGGGACAATAATAACCGATAGGGAGGTGAAAGGTGTCTGTTGCCCCTTTAATGTGATGTACAGGGTGGCTGATTGTGGTTCAAACTATACTTACAGGTGAAAGTTTTGAAACTTTTCCCGTTATTGTGTTAGGATTTCATACAACTTGGGTTAATCTGGAGGATTTAATCTAATTTGGGGTTGGATTTGTTTGCACTTTGCTGATAGAACACTTTTAAGGTGCAACATGCACTTCAGCAAAAAATGGGTTTTAAAAAATAAAAAATAAAAGAGAAAAGGCCATAAAAGATGTCAGTGATGACTGTTTATACTGTATAACTTAATGGCAACACTCTTCTACCTAACAATACTGATCCAATACTCATTCAGCTAACACACACAAAAAGTATATACACACCAATGCTTACGCACCAAATATAGATCATTAGGGCCAAGTGGGGTTCAGTATCTTGCCCGAGGATACTTTTACATTTTAAACTAGAGGAGCACGGGATCAAACTACCGACCTTCCAATTAGTGGACGACCGATCCTGTCTCCTGAGCCACAGTTGTTCCCCCACAGTGCCAGAGTACACCAGTGCATACTGGGGTAGTTTGTGGCTCTATTCAAAGGTTAAGTTAAGGTGGTTAAGGTTAAGGTTAAGGTTAACCATTGTGCCTAGGGTGGAATACATTAGTCAGTTTGAACTTAGCACAGTAAAATGTTGTAGAGCCTTTTTGAATACTTTCATCCCTTTGAAAAGATGACGTTGAATACCGACTAATGTGCAATCAAGGCTGCCTTCACATGCAAAGCCCTTTCTCCACATGCAACAGATGATTTCTGAGCAATTGTCCTCAAATATTATTACCCTTTATTGCATGTATTGTCCAACTCAGTCCAACTTTTTTTTAAAAGGTTGTTTTATGATGTACACAGTTTTTGTTAAAGCTGGAATAGATTTGAATACATTTGAAATGTCCCTTTGGAGGAAAGAAGCAGAGGTCAAGCTTGTCTAATAGATAACGCTATTAAAACAATGCCAAGTAAGATTTCATTTTAAGCAGGCGGCACATGCACAAGCTGCCCAAGGTTGGATTTGTAATGTTTCTGTACAAATGTGAACTGAGTGAACAACAAGGATGTATTGCTACCATTTATTCTTACGAGTTAACATCACCTTGGAAAACAACAGCTATTGCCATCTTTTTAAGTGGAGTGGACTTATGACTTGAGCCATTCAGTTTGATTTGTTTGCTGACAGATATGTATCCTTCAGTGATTGATATTTGCTCAAAAAATGTACTTGAATTTGCCATGAATTGATATAAAATCTAAATATTCTATTCTATTCTATTCTATTCTATTCTATTCTATTCTATTCTATTCTGTGAGACTGTGATATGCAGAGACTTGTTTAACAGGAACGATTATATGTGCTTGTAATAAATCCTTTTCTTACAAGCTCAATAGTTCAAACACACACAGATCTCCTTGCATATGTTATGAATACTATTTTTTTTCTCTCTTCTTTTATCATTGTTTGGGTCAGTAGCAAGTAGACAAGTCCAATTTCTCATAATCTTTTGTAATCCAGCGCCCTAGGTGGCTGTGCTCTGCGTGCGTTAAGCTCGTCAAATTGATCACAGAGCTTGAATTTATCCCAGAGCTAATAGTGATAACAACAAAAAATGTTCATGACTGAATTGTCCTTATCCAGAGCGCAGCACTTTTAAAGAAACTCAGAAAATAATATCAATTAAAGTTTGGAATTCACTCTCTTAAAATGTCAACATTTTTCTATTATTCTTTCAAAAGCCACCAAAAACTGGTGTATTTCTAAACTGCTTGTCCTTCTACAGTAAGTGGCAACAAAAACAAAATATCTGCTTTTTCTTTCTTACATTGCAGGTCATAAAAGCATGCGAGTCACAAGTCTCCTAATTTGCCAGGGGCTGTTGTGGGTGGGCACTGCCCAAGGCTTAATTATCACTCTACCAGTCCCCAAACTGGAGGGCATCCCAAAAATAACAGGTATGGGCAGACGTCTGTGCTGGAACATCTTCTTGCGAGGTCAAAGAAAAACAGAGAATTTCTTCTTGCCAGAAAATGATTTTGCTCTGCCTATTATTGAGGTCACACTTCTTATTTTTCTTGTGGCCCTTGGAATCAGTGTAAATATTACCAGTAAGGTATCACACAAGTTATACAGTATATAGTATAAAGTCTTGCAGGGTTATTAATAAAAACTGCCTGCCTATGTTTTGTTTACTCTGATTGAATGATGATGTTATTTAATTTGTACAAGCCTCTTGTTAAAACTAGTTAATATGAATCTGCCACAATTACTGTTATATCAATTAATACTGATAACTGTCCATTATGAACATTTTTACTAAGGCTGGTTCAATGAATTTTTACATTTTTACTTTTATGATTTCTTTTTTACTGACGTAAACGGTTGCTTCTCTTCTCTGTGGATGACTTTTAAATATTCTGTCCATGTGCCTTTACAGGAAAAGGCATGGTCTCTCTAAATGCCCACTGTGGGCCTGTTGACTTCCTAGTAGCCACCACCAGCACCCTGTCTCCTGAACTGCTCAAGAGGGATTCTGTCGGGGATAGCCCAGACTCTGTCTGCGGAGGTGAGGACCGTAGCGACACCTCCTCTCAGGAATCACTGCAACAGTCCAGCTCCTATCAGGGAGAGGGGCGAAGCAAAGGACGCGGCGTCCTGCTACAGTACAAGCTGCGATCCACATCCGGATTACCTGGTCGTCCATTAACGGCGCAGGGTGATGAGGCATCTGACTCCTCCTTGGAGTCTCTGGAGCACAGTGTGGAAGATGGATCTATCTATGAGCTCAGTGATGACCCAGAAATGTGGGTGAGGGGGCGTCCTTGTGAGAGGGATGGAGGACGGAGGGACAGGGTGATCTCTGCTGCAGTTATCTCTGGAGGCAAGGGCTTCCGCAGACTGAAAGAAGGCGCTCCAGCAGGTACTAGGACTAATTTGGAGGGTTTAGAAAATGTTCTTATGGTATGGCAGCTCCCACTGACAGTGTGATTTGGAAACAAATATTGCAAGGTGATATTTATAGATGTCGCCCAAGCCTAGTCTTGAATAACCTGAATAACCCATAACGAGAAGGTGTTGCCATTGTTAGAGAGCTTGACATCGACTGATTAAGCCTGTGGAGTAAGAACACTGAAGCATGCTGTTTACGAAATGTACCTTCAGCCCATTAGTTGCTTGGAATGTTCAGAACTGCATATCATCGTCCTTCCACCAGTGGAAAAGCTGCCACCGTTTAGTTCTGTGTCATTGTTTTGATGTGGTTCCTCCTCCTGCTTTACTTAGGATTGATATGCTGCAATTTAACCTCATCATTGCAGCACGCACTCTGCCACATTTATTTTATGCGAAGGACTTCAGTGTGAGCAGTCGTGGACATCATACCTTTGAGAGGCAGCCTTTGATGAATCTGCCATGCTCTGCAGTGCTAGAGATGGACGTCTTTTATCTGATCCTGTGGGAGAGATCCCATCTGTTAAGAGCTGAAAGCCAGGAATTACCGCCGCATCACACATAAGCACATTACTTTATTAGCTTTGCCAGCCTTTCTCTCATCCCATGCAATGTGAATGTATGAAGTCTTACATTGAGCCTTGGCTCTTGTAATAAAGAGGAAATAATTCAGTGTTTCCCATTTTGTCGCCGCGGTTGCAAAAACAGTTTTTGATTGGGACAAACTTGAGAACTTACCAGACCTCTAGAGGATAGTCACGCTAGTTGAGACTGGCTGCAAAATTGATTAAGGAAAAATGTTTGATGGAAGGCTGTTAATACACAATAGATATTTGGGATGCAAAAGTTTATTTTAGAAAATGAAACATGTCAAAGCAATAATACTTTGTCCCTCATACTCTAAATGCCAGATATCTCTTTTATTATTTACTATCATTTGTCAGCTACATAAAATAAATATGTATAAATATATGTTAAATATTAATACAGTACACAACTCATCTGGAAGCCCCAGTTACACATCAGTAACCGCTATTAGCTATATATGAACTACGGGAGCCTACACACAACAGACTTCAATGTACATGTTCAGTTTCAATTTTAAACAAGAGGATTGTTATCAAAGGTGATTTTTTTTTGCAATAGCTACACAGGCCTGTACTGTGATTAAGACTGATGTACATCATCTGCGATATTAATCAGGGCTCTGAGACGTATAAACCTATACTCATCACTACATTTTCCTTGTTTTCATGTTCATGCCACCATTAAATATTTGAAGATTAATGCACATTAACATTTTGTAATCAGGCTATGAGGATGCACATAAACAGCTGGTCATCACTGCTCCCAAAAAGCCATATAGAATGATATAAAAGACATTGTTATTGAACGTGTACAATTTTTGTTTTTTAATTTATAAAATAAGGGAAAGCAGCAGCATATTGAATCGAAGATGGTATGAAAAGCTCTCAGTGGTACTTACTTTAAAATTGTGTTTTTGTTTTATGTGTTTATAATTTGGCCACATGGTTGGTGTAGTGGTTAGCACTCTTGCCTTTGCAGCAAGAAGACCCGTGTGTGCGTGGGTTTTCTCCAGGTTCTCCAGTTTCCTCCCACAGTCCAAAAACATGCAGATTTGGGGATTCGGCAAATTGGACACTCTAAATTGCCCATAGGTGTGAATGTGAGAGTGGGTGGTTGTTTGTCTCTGTGTGTGGCCCTGTCATGGTCTGGCAACCTGTCCAGGGTTTACCCCACCTTTTGCCCTATGTCAGCTGGGATTAGGCACCAGCGACCCCTCGCGACCTTCATGTGGAGGATAAAGCAGTAGAAGATGAGTGTTCTTGATTCAATATAATAGAATTTTTCAGGATTGTGGACCATCAACATTTTTCTTGCAGAGAAAACAATATTTAAATGGCACTTTTTTGTTTGTTTGTTTTTTAATAGCATTGTGGATTCAGTAGACTTTATAATACTGAAAGTTTCTGTATCTAGTATTTTCTCATATGGATTCACACCTTAACCCCTTCATCACCAATGAAGCATAAATTCATTTTGTCTTTCTCTGTGGCACATTAAGTCTCATTTTCATGTTGTTTTTTTTTCTTATAACTGAAATTAAAAAAACAAAACAAAACATCCTGCTGTTAGCCAGATTCATTCAAAAAAGAGTCAAATACAATGACTTAAGCTGTTGTTAGATACTGTCATCTAAATATAAATCTCAATGCCGTGCCAAAAACGTACACCCAGTAATGTATACTAATTCATGTGAGACTCAATGCCACTAACTGGAAACACCTTCATGGTCACTGTAGAAGTTGTTTGTTCAACCTTACCCAGAGGAGTAGAGTGCATTCCTGCTGGAGTAGCCTCATAAAATATACATGACTCCATAAAAAAGGCTGCTCTGTTTCTCTGGCTTATCTGTCAGCAACTGTGATGTAAATCAAAAGTATGTTGGGCCTTTAATAGGACATTGACTCATTCATTTAGTTATATTTGCACAGGTATTGTCCACACACTAAATATAATATTCATGAATGAATGCATTGTATGAATAATTACAGCTGTAACTGTGCTAACTACACCTTTATTCCCTTTTGTAAAGTGGACTTCAACAGTGTTGATATTTAGGATTAAACTGTATTGGACACAGTTTAAGATTTTTTTTTTTTTTTTACCTGTGGTATCAAATGTCATAGCAGTTGATTATAAATGGGATTTTATTTTTGAATATTATTGTTTGTAACTGTTGTGACAACATGTACTTTGCAAGTTAATTGCTGTGGACTGGTAACATCAATGAAAACAGTTCTGGTGAGGTAAAAAAAACAAAAAAAAAACAAAAACAAATCTGGTTCAGCAGACTTATTTAAATCTATTAAAATTGACAAATTGTCTTCGACGGTCAACTCAGACTTACTGTGCAGTACTTGTTTGTGAGCTTGACCCAGCCTACTGCAAATGGTGTGGTTATGACCAGTGCGATCATGTGACGACTCACAGTGATATTGCCATGACTCTGCATTTCATTGTATAATATTACCATAACTTAATAGAAACGACGGTCAAACCTAAAAGTACGAAATAAACTAAATAAATCAGGATTACAGAGCTACCTGTTTAAACATTTTCTAACAAGCTTATGCTAAAATAAAACATATTGAAACTCTATTCTGATTATGACTTTTCTTCTTCCATATGACGCGGTCTTGTTCATTTGGAACATTTTGTCAATTTCAAGTCTCTTTTTGGTCAAAACCACCTGCTGAAAAGAAAAAGTAAAGTACAGACATAGTGGCTGGACAGGAAACCAAGATTTAATGTAATGCCATTTCATTTTTAACTTAGCTGTGTTCCATCTTTCAATTCACTTGCCCTTCAGACATCACGTCACAGGTCACATAGTCCACTTTATTTGTTTCTTGTTGCTTTCTCAGAAGGACAGCTGGTTTAAAATAGGAGAGAGAAAGCATGTTCTTTTGCAAGAGGGCTTACTGTTAAAAAACGTTGATTAAGAATGTGATTAGAAATTATTTTAAAAATATAATATCAGCAAAAAAATGATCCTAAAATGACAGTTTTGCCATTGAAAAGCAAAAATTTCTTTGTGATCTGACAATGTCAGACTAGGAGGCACAGGGCAGGAGGAGTGAGGCTGCGCTGAAGTCGGTCTCTCGGTGGCCGGCAAAAGTCAGTGCTAAAATAAACATGGAGATTCCGGTGACTATAACAACAATTAGATAATTACAGTATACATGACTAAACTGTCATCTTACTGTATATAGATCTACTTGAGGTCACATATGAGCAAAATTGTTAACATACAGACAAGCTGGTGATTTGTTTGATAAGCGTAAAAATGCATCTCCATGTTATATTCCTCCTCACCCTCTGTGCATATGTTTAATCTAGGCTTTGTTTACTCCCACTCTTCAGTTTTGCAACAAGCTCTCATTTAACCAAGGTTCTTAGCTCAAAGATTTTATCTTGGGATCCCCCAATAAGCAAACCAGCATTCAGCAAAACACACCACAACAGGAGCCTTGTGAAATGGTCCACACAACTCAAGTGAGAATTGGGAATGTAATACAGATCTAATGAAGCAGTGCTGAATTGTGCCTGTACCTGGGTCAGCAACACTGCTGCCTGGAACCACGATATAAAACCGTGGTGTAAAAAGTGCAGCGCAAGCATTTCACTGTCAAGAGTTAAACAGTACAGGGCATAAATATGTGTGCTTTTTATGGCGGGACTCTACATCCCCCGTTTTTCCCACACCTTTCTATGGATATTTCTGCCAATTAACCCTGCTGCAGGAGAGATTTGCCTATCTCAAGCCCCAGCTTTGCGCCTGTGCAGCTCGCGGCGTCACTCTCTCTACATCTCAGGTATAATTTGCATGCCTCGGTCAAGGCTAAACTGAAGCAGATGAAGCATTGCAGTCTGAAGGTCTCCCTGCTTTATCTGCCAACTACTAAAAGCCAGGCAGACATATTTGCATTGCTTTTCATTTCCACAGGCTTGGCAGTAGAGATGATAAAAGAAGGAGAGCACACTGAACAAACCTTGCTTAACAAAGGATTGAGCAGCTAATGCTTTGCATAGAGAGAATACAAGGATAAGGCCCACATGGCTGCCTTGGGTGTTATTATTGCTCTCAATTCACACTTGGGGCTGATGCCTGTCAACATAAGGTGCACAGCCCCTCAGAAAAGGTGTGGGGTCACATTTTAGAGTCAGATGACAAATCTGTCCTACATGGAAAAAGAAAGAAATGATTGTCAAATGAAAGGTATTGTGTTCCCGTCCAATAAACTTTTATATCTGAGAATTTAATTCCCTGAATGCCTGCTAGGTGGTCAGACCCATCAATCTCTAATCACTTTATGCAGACTTGTTTTTTACAATGCTCCCACTGCTGCTCTCAGATATATTTTATTAACTACCTTTTAATCATGCAGCAGATTAATGAAAATTTGATCACTGTACATTATTCAACTTGTCCCACAGGAGCAGGGTCTGCCTAATAGCATGACACCATACCTGTACTGAATAGTTATCTCCCACAATATTTATCTCTTACCACATCCATTTGTACAGAGGTAGTGAAAGCTACTGGAAAATAAATGTGGTGCTTCATAGCAGTGGATACTCTGTAATGCTTATTTTCCTGCAGTCTGTAAAACCGTAACAGGTGACTTGCAGCTGAGAAAGATCCATTTTTTATAGTCTCATAGACAAAACTCCTATTGCCACTTCTTATTTATAGTTACATGTATAAACATGTCAGTTTTTCATGCTCTGCACCTCTTACTGTGTTACTCTCTAAGACTGTCGAGGCCTTTGAAGGGTGACCTTCACTTCAAATATCTGCTGCTATAATTCTCTGGTATTATCTCAGTGGGACCTCTCTAGAAATGGGTGAATCAAATTATTTCACTGACTATTCGAACTCAATGAGAACAATAGAATTCCGCTCCTGTTGTTCTCCTTTTTTTTTTTTTTTCTGTGTCCCTGTTGAATTTGGATTCTAGCCCGAGAGCGTTTCAGAGGTAAACAACATGTTGAATGTGGCTCTAACCTGGTTTCGTTTCACCAGAGACGCAAAGACTAGACTTCTTTATCATTTGTGGTCAAAACGAAAAACACTTTTGTGTGTGTGACACATTAGTGCAGTACTTGCATTACCTGCGTCTGCTGATTCACTAGACTGCTGAACACCATGACTTCTGTTTGTCCTTTTGCTTTTTTTTTTGTTCTCCAAATGATTGCTACAGCATTGTATTGCTCTCAATTCGAACTCCTTTTCTCACTAGCAGCTTTTCTTACTTCTAACTCCCCACTTCCCGCTCATCCCCCTCTCCTGCCTCTCATCTTCCCCAGGGAAAGAGTTGTACACTTCCTGTTAGAGCTGTTGTCCACGGCATGACAGATGGAGCCTATTAAAACACATTTTCGTTGTATTATGGTAAATAACAAAGTCATGTTTTAAACAATTTTACCGCTCCCAAGGCAGTACTACAATGGAAGAGGAAGTTAACTATCTTGTCATGGGTTCACTCTGCATGTACAGCGTGATTCATTTATAAGGTTTCAACTCAGCAGCTGTGTTTCAACTGTTTTGATTGCACCAGTCACTCAAGAGTGAGGCATGAAAAGGCTCCGACATCGGCATATCAAGCTGGATTCCAGCTCTACAGAAGGGAAAAGGGACTGAGTAATGGACTTTCTCTTTAAGTCCATCAGTGCTGACAACCGCATGAGGCTAGATTCTTAGCTTTTTAAAGGTAAAGAAAATCTGTATCATTGGTGGCAGGTATGATATTTATTCAAAACACTCTTCCTCAAGATAAAAAGAGAAGAGGTTTGGCTTTGCGGGAAGCTTGGCAGCTTAGACACTTTCTATTTTATAGGACGGACATTCACAGTAACCAATGATGACAGTTTCTATTTTTACCCTCTTCACTCCTGTGAGAGAGACTCTAAAACCCAACATTGTCACAGTAGTTTGCTGGCACGAGGACAGTCGTTATGGCAATATAATTATCTTTGACCATGCATCCAAATGACACGAGGAGATATTTTACTGCTTATTTTATTGCTTATTTCCCATTAAGTGAAAGTAAGTAAGTACAAGTACAAAGTACATTATGTCAGTGATGAAAGTTTAGTATAGATGTTATGTAAAAATTTCTATTTGACTAATACCTTCATAACATCAAATTATATGATCAGTTTTGCCGTATTATACAGTAAGTTGTTGGTAACACAGTAGATCTCATTAAAAGTCAACATCCCACTGTACAGCACAAGCTATACGTTTACCTTAGTCATTAGAATGTTTCCTGTCCCTCAGAGATGACACTACTGACATACCATTACTGTTTATTGGCTTCTTGTCATACTCCACCTGCCCACTAGATGTCCCTGGACTTTTATCCTATTTCCACATCTACCCACTCACCTGTCTTCCATCTCCAATCACCAGAAAATACCCAACCACCTACTCACCTGTTTCGTGTTTCGCTCATCTGCTCCCTAGTAGTTATACTGGCCTTTCTCACACTAGGTTGCAGTCATTTGCCAATGTTTCTCTGTGTGGGTTATTTTAAATACTTGAATGAGGTAGACTCCTTTTCCTGCAGCCAGTGTGCAGTTGACTTTTGTCTGTACCTGTTTGCCTGCCCAAACTGGTGCAGTTCCTTCACTGCACCAGTTTGTCTGTGCTTGCTTCCTGCTGGCATGTGCTCCTACAATCAGCTATGGCAGCTAAAAAAAGTGGATAGTTAAAAAAAAAAAAAAGAAGAGATACAGATCTTTTTTTGAAGTTCTGTGTACTTTTTTTTCAGCCTAAATAACCCTAATAAAAACTGTAACTAACCCATGATATATTTAACAGCAATGCTTTAATATTGTATTTCCTTCTCACATAGGTAACATTGTCATTTAACCTTTTCCCAGGTGGGATCACATTTTCAACATTTGCATTTTGCTGGGGTGTTTCGAGAGATGTCTTCTATGAGACTATGGACACCAACCATGGTGTCATTGCAGTCTGCTATTGGCCTGTCTGTTACAATGCCCCTGGTTTACACTGTTAAATGGCACAAATTAGTTTCATTTGAATAGGAGTGTGACCCCTACTCGTAAAATGGCATTAGATCCCAGCCAGGTATCACCATTAGAAGATCAGGTTTTTGAATATTTTCAGTCAAATTTCTTTAAATAGCTATGGCTACCTTCTCTGCCAGCAAGTGATGGAATCATTATTGTGCAAATATAAAAGATATTCTGCAACTCCTACTTTTTTCCCCCCTAATAACTGTCTTAAATATATTGTGGTCTTGAAATATAATACATTCTTTATTTTCTAAAATTCATGTATTTTTTTTTTAAACCTCCTAAGCTGTAACATGAATATCCAGCAAACTTCCAACACGCACACCACACACAGCTGCATCTGTCAGGCTGTAAGTTTTGCTACTGTGGGCTTTATACAAATGCACACCCACTCTGCCGCACATCCAAAGCATAATCCTCAGCCAGTGTGTGCTGTCAATATTTGGAACTGAAGTCCATGTGTGGAATATACAAACAGGAATTTAGTCAGTGCTCTGAATTCATGAGGTCACCCATACTGTAGGTTGTAGTACAGTGTGGGACAAACCTGGAATTAAATGTGTACCTCCACTTTTTCTATCCAGATTATGTATTATTTACAGAGAAGTTGACTGATTTATTTTGCACTATTAAGGAAAAAAAAGCCACACTGGGATCTATACAGTTGTGCTGATAAGATGCATACCCTGGCAGAATTTGTGATTTTTCTTTTTTCTATCACTCATGGTTAGTGGTTGGGTGAAGCCATTTTTCATCAGACAATGGTGTTTGCTCTTTTTAAATCATTATGAAAACAGAAACTACCCAAATGACCCTGATCAAAAGCAGCCTGGAGGTTTTGGCCTGATATCAGTTAACACATGGGTTTGAATGGCTACTAAAGGTAATCGTCCTCACCTGTGATTTGTTTGCTTGTAATTAGTGGGCATGTATAAAAAGTCAGTGAGTGTCTGGGTTCCTGATAGACCCCTGCATGTTTCTATCCAGTGACGTTGCTGGATTCCGAGGCCATGGGGAAAGCAAAAGAATTATCAAAAGATCTGCAGGAGAAAGTGGTTGAACACTATAAAACATGAAAAGGATATAAAAAGATATCAAAGGAATTGAGAATGCCAATCAGCAGTGTTCAAACTCTAAGAAGTGGAAAATGAAGCATTTCTCTTGAAACCATGCCATGGTCAGGTAGACCAACAAACATTTCTGCCACTACTGACAGGAAAATTGTTCAGTATGCAAAGAAAAACTCACAAATAACTTCAGCTGACCTACATGGAAAAAAAAAAAGTAGTGTGGCTGTTTCATGATACACAATAAGGAGGCATTTGAAGGAAAAATGGGCTGAATGGTGGAGTCACCAGAAGAAAGCCATTAATACACCAATGCCACAAAGTGGCCAGCTTACTATATGTCAAACAGAGAGAAGCCTCAAAACATCTGGAACAAAGTTATTTGGAGTGATGAGACCAAAACTGAACTTTATTGTCGCAGCCATAAATGCTACATTTGGAGAGGAGTGAACCAAAAGTAAAAGTACATAATTCCTACTATGAGACATGGAGGTGAACTGCTGATGTTTTTGGGGATGTGTGATGGGCAGATGGGCAGCTTTACCATCTGAAAAAATAAAGTGCCTTATCCACAGCCACCACAAAAGACCAAGCTGTCACTGATTTTAATACCAGTACACGCTGTTGAGAACCCCTTCCCCCCACTAACCATGAGTGAAAGAAAGGTTTTTGTATTATCATTCATATTCTCTGAAAAATCACAAATTCTGCCAGGGTATGTGAACTTATGAGCACAACTGTAGCTGAAATGACACCTATTAAAAAATGGACAATGGAGAAAGAAAGAATTCTATAATGGAGATAATGATGATGATTTAAAAATGCTTATCATTTGGACATGCAAAATAGGATTGGTATGAGAGCTGAATTAATGTCACACCAACTGTCCACAAACCATTCATACTTCACTTGTGTTTCGAAGACATGAACACAATTCAAAGAGTATCAGAGGAGCATTTTTTGAAACCACTGTTCTAAAACAGATGGGACCCGCTGGTTTGTTGTCATCGCTTGAGGTAGCTGTCAGAGGCTGCATCAAAATGGGCCATGCAGACATACAAAGGATTGGTTATTGAAGCGATTATGTTGCTGTCATTTAGAAGTGTTTCTGTATTTTCCAGACAGTGTGGAATTGTTTTGGTCTTATCAGTAATACGGGATTACCCTGTTGGCATGAGCAACAACTTTAACTAAACTCTTTGCTCTGCCTATGCCTGGAAATTACTATACAGCCATAGGGATCCCAGCTCATCTTCAAAAAATTAGGTGACAAAACATCATGAACTTTGCACCATGAGGTTCTTTCATTAGAGATCAACAAAACAGGTAGCAAAGGATAGCAGTTCACATTATGAATTTCAGAGACAGATGTGCACGTCCATGACTGGTAGATGTTTTTGTTTTTAAGGATTAATGCCCATTCAAGATGAAAAGCTCAGCAAGAGGGTGTCAGGTACATTTAAAAACCATTCTTTTATGGTTCTCCATGGACAGGATGCCGGTGGGGAATTCTACATGCTGAACCAGCAGCAGAAAAATAAAAATAAATGTATGCATTTAGATCAGCTTTGTTCTGTGGTTTTCTGTGATGTTGACCTAAAGGTAGTGAATAATAATATGTATCAGTATTTTAGCAAAACAAAACAAACAACAACAAATCTGCTTATTAATTTCTATAGTGTGAAACAATTCCCCATGCGAGCATGACTATACTAACTGAAAGTGTACCAGACAATTTTCCTCTAAAAGTACACTCCCTACTTTCATCTGTCTCATAGGATACTTGGTTTTGAAGCCATCCATTTGCTTTGTGGTAACAGAACTGGGAAATTTACTAATGTTGTTCGTGGATGTGTCATTGATGGATGAGCCAGACAAGAAATTTGGTGTTATGAAACTTGTGGAAAAAAGATGCAGACTTGGCTGCTCTGAGTATGTAATTTTGATGTCCCAGCATCAACTTGTCCCAAACTTCCTAGCAGGGGACCCAAAGTCCTCACTGTCACACATGGCTGACGAAGACAAGCCCTTCTCTCATTTTCATGAAAAGATATGCAGTCTGTTTGTGTCGACTAAATGTGTACTGGCTGGCTGTGCACTACTGTATTTCTTCCAGTATTTTTAACCTCCACTGCCTCTAAATAAGTTGTTAAACTGTATCTGTTACCACTGGGTCAGTGTAATTTAGCTGTGACCTCAGAGTGAGACATTAGTAACTGGATAAGGTTACCTCTTGCTCAAGAAGCAGGAAATAGGCAATTACTACACAAGTGTCTCATGCTCAAACACCTCTGATTTACTTGAAGCAATATCTTATGTTAGATCTGACATCAAATACTCATTGTGGTGCAATTGCAGGCTGTAGACCTTTCACACTAACAGCCCCTGAAGCTCCAATTCACCAATGAAATAAAGTTTTTTCTTTGTGGCTTTTGTTTTGGAATTGAATTAAGTTGTGCTTCTTACAAAAAAGATGATTCTAGTTGCAGGAAGCATATCACGTCTTTATTATCATTAATAAAATATGCTTGACCGTTGATTTATTTCCATGCAACATTATCAGTCTTAGTAAAAAAAAGTAATGTGTCTGTTTCACACACTATTACTGTCATGGCTCCCCTTGTTCCTTTTTCCTTGTGTGTATGTGTCTACATGCAAGAGTTTGATGGGTTGCATGTGTGTGAGTGTGGATGCTTGATCGGATGATATGTGTGAGTGTCTTGGTGGATCCTGGGAGCTGATTGATCCTGCACAGGAGGTTCCCGTTTAAGAGGCCTGATCATCCCCAGCTGCAGTGGACTTCCCATGACCCACACACAGACAGACTGCATGCAGAAATGATGTGCTTGTTTTTAATAAACCTTGAAAGTATTTTGTTTAATGTGTTCTCCTGAGAGATGGGAAGAGGGAGTCTCCTCATTTATGTTGCTTATCAGGTTTTCCCCAAGGCCTGGTTGTAACAACATTATTGATAAAGGATTATGTTTGAAAAATATTTAGATTTCCCCACACATGCAAACTGTGACTGTCAAGTATCCATTACATTGTGTAAGTAAGTAAGTTTGTTGTAGCCTCCCGTAAAACAGTATACTGTAAAATCATAAACTACTATGTAAAAAAAGATATTTAGTATGGAAGAATCCATGGTCCCTAAAAGGTCTATAAAATATAATCCCTCCAGGAAAATTCAGATATTGACAAACTCACAAGCCAGTAATGTGACACTTATTTCACATCATCACACCTTGTTCAGAAAAGTGCATATATGAAAATCAAAGAAACTGTACAACAAATATGTGTGTAAATGTAATAAATACAGTGAAATATTTTAAATACAACATATCTAATATGATCTGTTCTTTAGGACAAATTGTTCTGCAGGAAAACCATCCAGCAGTCAGAGAATTTTATAGAGACTCTTGCCAAATGTACAGTAACAGTACCCCCTTTGAAATGCTGACTGCTGACTCTACAGAATAAATGTGCTCATAGACTCACTCAGTAGCTTTTATCAGAGGACTTCCTGTTATTGTTGGCAGCTGAGGTACTAACGAAAAACCATATACTAATAATCATGATCTCATTTATATAGCACATTTCAAAATTAAATTTTTCTTCACCAGGCAGCAATATTTTATAAAAGCATCAGAAATTAGGTCATTGTTTGAAATCTAAATGGAAATTTAAATAAAACCTGGAACATTCTGTTTCAAACAAAATTAACCAAGGATCTTGATGTAGTTTAGTTTTATTCATTTATAGAAAATAAAAATAATTCAACATACATGGGTACTATTTTCTGTAAACGGAGCAGAAGAATTCTTTTAAATGTTCCTTTTTAAGTTAAAATGGCTTTTTTTTTTTCATTACTTTTGCATGGTAGAAAGAAATATCTTCTTATGAGCCTTGAAAATGATTTGCAGAATATTGTAACCCACCAGATGATTAATGAATAATGGATTTGATGCATCTCTGTATTGACATCTACTGCTACTTTTGTAAAAAAAAAAAAAAGACTGAATTTGTTGATTTGTTTGATAAAATATTTTACTTTATGATTATATATTTGATTTCCAGTTTAAGTTTTCTTATGACACCCAAGAGCTTGGTCTCCTTTACTCTTTTAAATCCTATACCATCGATGGTTATTTTTATATCTATACTTTTCTTTCAGTAGGTAAATGAGCAAATCTGGTCCTAGAACAGATCCCTGTGGAACTCCACGTACAATTTTCTGTGGCTCTGACATGTTTTGTGCTTCTGTGCCACGCCTTGATTTCATATTTGTGTAATTTCCTGATTAGTATGTCATAAGGTGTTGAATACTTTCTTGATGTCAACAAAAATGCTTACAAAGTACTGTTTATTGTCTATTGCAGTACATACCTCTTCAATTAATTCCATTAATGCCATTACTGTGGAGTGATTGATTCGAATCTGTACTGACTACTGCTTAAAATGTTGTTTTTATCTAAGAATTTGTCTAGCCTTGTCATAAATATTTTTTGGAATATTTTGGAGAATTGTGGAAGCAATCTCCTTGAACAACAGGGAGATATAGGACCTAAAATGCCTAAAAAGCAATTAGATAAATCTAATACTAATACACACTGGGAGCCAGTGTAAAGAAGCTAAAACAGGAGTGATGTTATCGTGTCTCCTGGATCTTACTATAATTCTGGGAGCTGAACTGCGAACAGTTTGAAGTCAGTAAGGGCATTTCTGTGCTGATGTGTGCAGATCCTATGCAGATAAGTACAATACTTTATAGTCCAGTTTCTCCATCTTCTACCAATTTCCGATAGGCTGTAGACTGAGTGGTGTAATGTGGCCCTCCACAGTTCAAAACTCTCAATCACAGACTGGAAATACATACATACATACACAAGAGGGTGATTTCCTGGTAAAAAATCACTACTACTTAAATATAGTGTAAGCTCAAGTATGCTTTCTTGGAAACTAAATTGAAGCCAACCCTCTTTAAAGTAAGAATGGAACTGGGGGCGTGCATGCACATGCAGAAATGGGAAGTAGCTCTCAGCGGACACAGAATGTAATAATTATGACCGGACGTTTAATAGAATTTTGTTTTGAGGCTGTTGCAATAATCCAACAAGACAAAAAAGTACCTAACATATGTATCATGAGATATTATTAAGAAGGTAAAATATCTGAAAGAGAATATGACTGCTTAACAAAAAATCCAAACTGAAAGTTGTGATACCCAGTATCAGCATATGTTGTCACAATTGTATTGCTTATTGGCTGTGGGATTAACAACATGCAGTCATATTTATGCAGGGGGACAGCACTGACATGATAACTTGACACTTCCAGAAGATGATTCTGTTCATTACACAACCACGGCCTCCTTTACCACCCCCTGCTTTGTTATGTGTCTCTGACTGAACTCTTTGACTTAGTAAAGAAAAATGATACTGTTACTGCACTGTAGCCTTGTTTTCAGTTGTTATTCAGCGTCAAAGTGGAAGATGATGCATTACTTTGTTGCACTTTCTGACGCTTTTGAGGCAAAAACCACGATTCATCTGGAATCTTAATATTCCTTCATCTCAAGGTTCAGGCTACATAATACTGACCTCGCCTTCGCCTTGTCCCACATTTATTGTGTTACAGCTTTTGTGTTAAATGATCACTGGCTGACACATGTATGTAATTATCCCATGTAAGATATTTACATACATGGAAGATTTATTTCCATTCCTTGTTACATGATGGCATAATGATCAGTTAATGCTCTGCTCACATCCTGTGATGTCATTATCATTTACAAGAAGAAGAAACAAAATAGAATAGTGCTGCGTACAAGTACGTTTCGAACTGTCAGAATTGCATACAAGAATCCAAATGTGCTTTGCTCACTGTAAAGCACTAACATACTCTAACACGTGCAGTATAGTCTAAAGGTGCATTCACACAAAATGTAAAGCAATTTGTCATGTTGTGTTATCGCATCATGGCGTGCAATTCATGCAATTTCATTAAGGCCAGTGTGATTAAAGGTTGGTGATGTTTATGGCCTGCTGTTGAATGTGAGGTCACTAGACAAACGGTTTTGATGCTATTATTATTATCACTAACAGTAGTATTATTGTCATTATTATTATGCTATGATTAAAAGTTCATCATTACAATTTCTTATCACTTATCTCTGCTGCTGCTTGTATAAATGACACCGTAGTTCTATGAACATATTATAACTAATTCTAAACTTGATACAACTGTTAAAACTGAGTTTTTTTTCCCTCTTCACTGATGCCTAGTGTTTGCTCATTGTGTGAACTGTTGGGTTTCTTTTCTCTGTAATATTGTAAAGGTTTTGGCCTTACTATGTACAGTGCCTTATGATAATGTATGTTGTGATATGGCCAAATTGAACTGAAAAGTGAATAGTGTAATTCCTTATTCCAATAAGGAACACTGACAACCCCATTTCGAAAAAAGGTTGGGACACTGAGTAAACGAACAATGCGATGATTTACACATTTCATTAACCAATATTTTATTCCCAATAGAACATAAGCGACATATCAGATGTTGAAACTGAGACATTTTACCTTTTCATGAAAAATATGAACTTTATTTAGAGAGTCCCACTCTTCGGGTGTATATCCACAGCATGGCTGTATTTGTAGCCACACGAACATTTTGTGTTCTGCTTGTAAACACAACCCATGGCTACTTTATTTAACACACACATGTTGTGTTCATGAGGACACTCACTTCTAAATGTATATTGTGACATTATCAAAAGTAAACCTTTGCCGGTGTGAATAACAGAATAAATGAGACACATTTCAGAGCGAGATGAAGTGGGAGGAAAAAAAAAAGGTAACCTCACATGGTGTGAGCTGAGTACAGAAATGTAGATAGCATAGCTTTAATTGGAACAAGAGATATGGTCCTTTAGGCTTGTTCTATTTTTTTACCTGACACAAAAAAGAGCATTTCAAATTGATAAACAATAAACAAAATATAATGTAAATATACTGCATTTTAATTGAAATTTAGCTGCTGACTGCAATTGCAAAAGTAAATGTACAGTATATTGGACAGACTGCACAAATTTGACATTACAATGTTCTGGACCTGACCTTGACCCCTCAAGAACTTTATTGATGACCTCTGACCTAAAAGACGGGGTAAATGGTAAACAAGTAAAACTTGGTATCCTAATGGCAGATTAGACAGTAAGACAATGTTTAGTTTTATGGCACATTTATGGCATATTGTTTTATGGCGTGTGAGCTTTTTTGCCTGCACCTGTTCTGAAACCTTCAGTAATCAAAGCTCATTGAAACAACCTTTTGATTTAGGAATTGGCTCCAAAGATTTTGGAGCGAGTCCCTACAGGGAGCTGTGAAATAGAAAAGCATCTCTGGGTTTTAATGATGTAAACGAGCAGAAATTAGTATAGTCTGCAGTGCCATTGAGACTTAATTGCTCTTTCAGCAAGCCTGCATGTAAAGCTGTTCCCCTGCTCTCAGGTTCCATGAGAGAGCAACCTAATGTACTGCATTCAACCCACCTCCTCATGTTTTATGAGTGCTGGTTTGGAATAGGCCCAAATCAAACAACAGATCAGCATCTGAGCTGGCAATGTTTGTGGTTATACTGGTGGTAGCAGTGAAGTGTGAGCCTGTGGTGAAGGAGCAAAAACATCAATTCTACTCACACACACACACGTTTGCGGAGCATTCATAGTGAGGACACTCATAGACATATTGCATTCCCTATAGTCCCTTGTCTTAACCCTCAAAAAGCCTTTTAACAGGTGACAGAATGTGAGGACCAGCCAAAATGTCCTCACATTCCCAAAATGTTTTTACAGTATTTTGGTCCTCACAAAGACACCCGTACAAGAACACATGCACACTACTGATAAGCTGTCACCCACTGAGTAAACATCCTAATACCACCTCTTGCATTTGTTTACTGTAGCCTAGTCTAGAAACCAAAATCATATTTAAAGACGTCAGAAGCATACAACCATACATTGCTGCAGGAATGTGGGGGACATGTTTGGACATTTGCCATTTTTATGAAGTAATAATCCTCTATGTAGCCTTTACCTGGAATCATGAGATACCATTTTTTCCAGCTTGTGATGGATGTGAGATGTTACATTGAGAAAACGTTTCTTTTATTTTCAAAGTAATTTTCAGCTATATACTGCTCTGCATCATAATTATCTGCAACACAGCATTTTGCATTAAAAATAAATTCATACATAATAAACAAGAAAATATACTAAAAATAGTCAAGCCTTTGCTGTTATTTATCAATTCAAAATAGGTTAGCTGTATTTTATCTACAGAGGTAC
This sequence comes from Brachirus orientalis, assembly GCA_016785285.1. NCBI lineage: Eukaryota > Metazoa > Chordata > Actinopteri > Pleuronectiformes > Soleidae > Brachirus > Brachirus orientalis. Next base: position 10,998,694 of record JAFBJR010000194.1, on the reverse strand, counting down.
CTATTTGTACTTTTGCTTGCAATTTTTTCTACTCTTTTAAAATCAGACCTTTTGAAGAAAAAAATATGTTTTTGGTTAAAGTAATAATTATACTGGTTAAAGTTGGGGTACAGCAAACACTCTTAGTCTTCTGTAAATTCCATTTGGTATGCCAAATATTCATATTTTACTTTTAGATCTATGTGGTTACTTTTTTCCAAAGAAACTGTGATTTTTGTGCAATCAAATAAATCCTTTCTGTAAATGTTAAGTGAAGGTCACGCAACTGAAGTCTCAGGTGTTGCTATCGACACCATAAAGCACAGTGATTACACTCATTTCAGAGCATTAAAACTGAGAGAAGAGGGGCAGCATTATACAGTATGTCTGCCTGTATTGAAAAAATATAAAAATAATATGAAGTTTCATTGGCCACATAGCAGAGTAATGGCAAGCTTTGTTGCCTTGCGGCAAAATGGCCCAGGTTCACAACCCAGTCTGAACAAGGCTTGAGTTAGTACGTTCTTCCCATGTATGTGGATTTTCTCTGGATGCTCCAGTTTCCTCCCACGGTCTGTGTGAGCTGGGTTTGGCCTCAGGTGGATAAAGCTGTAGATGATTAATACCGTTTCATCAAAGTGGAGATAAGCACTGAGCAGCTTTTTTTAAGTGTAATTGAGTGACAGATATTATTGTTTCTTACTAAACCTTGATATGAGGTGTGTGCCACTGGCTTGTGTTTTAAGACAACAGCTAAGATGACTGGGAAACTGTAACTGATGGTTGGTAGTCCACGAGCCACCAGTGAAATTTTCCTGTTTCATTGTTACCCATTATCAGTGTAGGAAATGTCATCATGCTTCGATTTGATCACTAAGCGGACCAAATCATCTCTGCTCGTTTATTCTGCAGAATGCCGAGCCTTGTTAACAGCTGTTAACAGTGAAGTATTGCTCTGTCTCATGCAGCTCTCTACAGATAGGTAGGAACCCTCTGCATCTGACAGTGTACTGTCAAAATACAGTCACCTCCCTGATGTGCTGTGTGGATTTACACTTGAGAATGTATCACCCGACTACTGTAGCTAGCTTTGCATTATTCATTGAGCAAAAAAAGTGTGAGATTGCAATCTGAATGCAGATAGTATAGTATTCTCACTTGGAACCATGACAGCGTTGTCTTCACAGTGGCCTAGTTAAACCTGTGCTTTGGGTAACAGGAGGCAAAGACAACGCAAAGCCTCATTACAGGCATAGCTACATTTGCTGAACACCAACAGGAGAATGAAATGTGAACTGTCATTTTTATGGCCTCTGCAAGGGTTTCTCGTCCATTTATAAGTGGAGTTGTATCTGAATATCTGACACAGTCTGTCACATGTGCTGTATTTCTGTAAGTCAGTGCGTTCAGGAAAAAAAAAAGGGGCGAAATTAAAAGCCATCAAAACTGCAAAAGGCAGCTTCATTTTCTGTTTACTTCTCTCTGTGACAGTGAACGATGTATTATATCAGTGGCAACAAAGGGACATAATAAACACTTGTAAGTGTGTGAATGCTCTTCCTACAAGTTCATTGCTGCCTGTCTGCGTGACTGCTTGTTTCACCTTGAAAGTAACTGGTTCGGCTCGGATCTTCACTAATGGTAACTATGAGCCCCTGCATCCACTCACAGTCACTATAAACGCTGCCACCACAGGTCCACTTGAGAAAATCTGTCCATGTTCTGTATTTGGTGCCCTATTTTCCCACAAAAAAGAGTTCACCTAACACCTTTTGCCCACTGTAACATTACTGATATCACTGGTTTTCATGTTTTCTTTTTCAAAATTGGGTTTAAAATCCAACTAATTCCATCACCTTTTTTGGTTCATCTCTTTTCTTTGTTTTTGTTTCTTTATTTGCAATGGTCAACCTATTATGGTCAATTTTAAATGAACACAGTTAAATTTTCCAGTTAAGTCTAAAGATCTTTAAGGTGTACGTTTTTAATGGACTTGCAAACCAAAAGGGTTCTGTTACACACCACACAGGTTCAACTACCAGAGAAGACTTGTCATCAAATTTTATCAGCAGTGACAGTCTTTGAGTGGCTATTAAGTGGATGGCAGAAGTTATCTGAATAACTGGCTCATTATACCTATATTCGCAGGGAATTCAAGGCTTTAGACATATATCAATGAGGAAACAGCACTCTGGAGCCATCTTGTTAAAATGTAATTGGCTATTCTTGGAAGTTCTATTCATACACTTTCTCATGCCATCACAGCACTGCCACACTGGCCGTCCCACAATAACCTTTTCATAGTTGTACCAAAATGGCCAAAAAAGAAAAAGAAAATAGGAGCAGTCAGTGGATAATCTGTCATTAGGAGTCATTTATATTTATATTTATATGTTCAGTATCAGTGAAATATGTTTGTACTACAGATCTATAGACCTGTAGGCCATGATATACACAGTGTCTAGAAGATTTGGCCCAAAAATGTAATATATTTCATTAAACAAATTAAATGTTCCTTAAAATGATTAGTTGTGTAAGAATTCAATTTTTGGAGACTTGCTGGTTTATACTCTTGAACACAAAGCTAATTAGTGTTATATCAGGGCTCTGCAGAAGAAAACCCTTTAATGTTTTTTGTATAATATTTATCATTAACATGTTTGGTTATAACTGCAAAGACACTGGGAGGATGCAGTGTTCTGCATCTGGACTATATCAGTTAAGAGACAAGCTGAGTCTTTTAAGAATAGCCATAGTCTGAGTCTGAGGCTAAAAAGAAGATCAACAGATTGTTCTTTTCTGTGGTTGGATCATTATGACAGCTGTGGTCTCAGGCTGCTTGTGGTGGGGCTGAATGACAGGCTGAGTACTATGAGGCTGACAGGCTCAGCATATCCATTGGCAGATACAGATGTCACATGCACCACAGGTCCATCGTGCAGCTGGAATAGAGAACCGGATGGTCAGTTCTTGTGACTTGAAAAGGGGGATCAGGGTTGAATCAAAAATACAGTACGTTTAACGATGCCACCTGCAATCATGTTTCATATGTTGCACATTAAACACGTCCACACCAGTTTGGCTTTATGTACATGATGTAACATGTTGTAATACCAGCCATGTGTCAAAAGAGATGTTGATTAAATCCAATAAATGGGCTGCCAATTATCTAGCATCTAATGGAGTAGCTGTAAAAGCTGCATCAGTGTTGCTGACTCGTGCAGCCTAATTAGATGTGACAAAGTTCATCATCTCTCTGGCATAAGATTAAAAACACATTGTGGACCATTGGCCAAAATCAAAGTTGACAGTAATCACTGCTGAATAATGAATGTAATTATTTACCAAGAATGCTGCAGGGGGAACTTCATTGTGAGATGATAAAATGATGCTTGCAGAGGTAAGCTGGAATGGATCATTACTGTAACATTGCAGTAATGAGACCATCTATGTAATGATAATGTGTAGTGCCCTCTTGCAACGGCGTTAGACCTTTTGTACCTATCCATAGGTGCAAAGGCCAATCCAGAAAAAGCCATTTAACTTAATTGGATTTGTGTAAAATACCTAATGTGAAATACTTAGTGACACGGGTAAGTTGCCTGTTCCTCAGGGAGGATATAAACTCACCTCCCTCAACCTGCGGCCATTAAATAATTTAACACATAACACACTATGTGAGGGATGTGTTGACTGAAAATCAATTGGCTGTCCACAGCCTCATATGTCTCTTTCTCAGCACTGGCAAAAGCACTTCTTTAACGGTGCAATAGGTTTTCCCTGTGGGGGCTCTACTCAGAAGGCACCTCAGGAATAAAGTGGTTAACAACAGTATATATCTAATCTCACATACAATTCAGCATCACTTAAACTAGATATGACTTTCTATCATGGGAATCATTAAATGAAGCTCTAGCACAAGTTCAGGCAGGAAGACTCTTCTTTTCTCTTTTAATATCTCTTAACCTATCATCTTGTTGGTGTCTTTATAAGTAAGCTGGTTTAGCCAATTCATGCAACTGTAAGGGATGTTCACCACTTCCCTCTCCATCACTGCCTTGTCTGCACAGTATCACCAGATTCATTATTCTTTAGCTTCCAAGTCATCAACTACATCTACACCACCACTGTCTCGTCTCAAGGGATTTACCCTAAGTTGCTGTTCAGGTTAGATGCCCCTATTGTCAGTATTTCAGCATGCACCAAGACCCTATCATTTTCATGAGCAAAATGAATGATATATATACAGTATATATATATATATATATGTATAGCAATATAAAGCAGTGATTTTATTTTTTCTCAGTTATGCATTAACTGTTTGTTTTTTTGCAAGCTACTATAATCTAATTGGATTGTAGTGGAGAAAAGTGGCTTTTGTGACTTTAAAACCTCAAAAAAAGGGAAGAAAATATAAGGGTGTTAGAGATCTTACAGTTGGCACACAAAATGTAGATGGTGCATAGTTTTCTAATTAAAGAGGATTGTACAGATACAGTATATTTTCAATATTGCACATATGGATATTTTCTTGTCATACTTGGTTCCATACATAATTATTAATGTTGACATAATTGTATATGAGAGAATAAACGCACCAAGATTCCAAATACATTTACCTGTATAGTGGTTGACATGTTGAATATGCACATGCAAGAGATGGTCAGTTAAATTCACGTGAAAACCATTTTGAGCATTTAGGAGACTGTAGGACACCTTTCTGTGTTTGGCTGTTGATAATCAACTTAGTGAATTGTGTCTTTATCCTTCACCACTGACATGGAATAATGACATGGAAAAATCGCAGCCTATTCTGTTTGTATTTCTGCATCTTTTCCTCTGCACTCAGTTCAGAAGATTCATGGATAAAGACGCTTTTGCGAGATAATTCAATTTGTAATAATGCCAGAGCTGAACCTCTGATTTATGAACACTCAGGGGTCCACAAGGAGCCATTAACTATAGGGAACACGAAGGAGTGAGATGTATATGAATTCAATTAAAATCTCTTATAATTTCGTGGTTCTATCCTGAAGTTTTTGTTGCTATGAAATATACACCATTTATAATGTGACACAGGACGACTAGCATTTATACTGATGGCAAAAACATAAATTTAAATGGTTATTTCTGCAGCATCTAGTATGTTAATGTGCAATATGTAGACTACAGTGTGCCTTCAGACAGAGAGAATACAAACATAGGTTTGTGTAGAGTTCAGTTTGTGAATGTTTATGAAGAACAACCAAGCTCTATTTCACTTTGTTGATTTTGATTTGATTCCATGAGTTTGGACAGAGATATTTCTCACAGCATGATTTTGTTTTGCAAAGACAGTAAAACTCAGTGAAGCACAGTTTCTCGGGCTCGGAAGTTCCACACCGTCAAAGCGCTGATCCTAGCATTTCAATCCCAACGATGGTTGTAGTAATTTAAATAATTTGACAGGTACATCTTCTCTCCTGACAGAGTCAGACTATTACAAAGAGTCTTTGATTCACATATGGGTTGAGTTGAAACAGCTTTACCAGTTACAGAGGCACAGAATCCTCCATTCTGATTTATTCCCCTGAATCTGCAAATTAAGTCACAAATTCAAATGTGCTGCATGTAAGGGGACACGCAGACGGTACAACAGATGCTGCTTCCTGGTTCAAGCAGCTGCTTAATGAAAACACCACGTTGAAATATGAAATGAAGATGAATGAAGATCTGAAATATGAAATGTACATATTGGTGGAAAAAATATTGTAGTTCCAGATTACACACCACCAGTCCTTATTGTCCTTAACATCAGTTAGTATTAAAAATAGGAACAATTAAGGATTTGTTTGGAAATTCTAAGCATTTTTTTTTTTGGAAAATATTACAAATACTGTAATTTCAAAGTGGGTCCCACAAACATCCAGTGCCCTGCTGATGTGAGAGAACGTGTTGGCTGTTTATAAAATGCAAATCTTCCCGAAAACATGCTGTAATGCCAGTTAACCTCTGTCTCACACTGGCAGCATGGCCCGAGAGGTGGCTCATCTAAATTCTCGTCAGCTATTGGCTGTACTTTCATATTGATGTAAACACAGCATGATAAAACATTAACACCAGAATATTACCGTGACTAGTGATGGAATTTCCAGCTGTTTGAAAGGAGCCAAATCTTATGGCCATGTTCCTTTACGAGAGCATTATTTTTTTTTTCCCTTGCAAACAGCTGCACAGCAGACATGAGGACTGTGTTAAGAGATGTGGCTGTTAATTAACAACTGTTAAAAGAAAAAAATTACCAGGGAACAATTAGAAAGTAGTACTTTTTTTCCCATTTACTTTGCACTGCTGTTACCTTTCCTAGCACTCTGTTGCCTGAACTGCAGGGGTCTCATCATCCAAGTTTTCCCAACTAATATACAGCTGTCAGTTATTGTTATATGTTGAGTTTATGTGAGAGGGCCTGGCATGGTATGGCAAAATTCTGCCACAGTTATAAAAGGAGCAGCTCCTGTAGCCAAATTAATGCCCTATTTTTCTGCCATTTAAAATAATTGGAATGTCCATGCACTTGCAACTTCTGATATCGAGCCTTTTTGAAGTGGAAATGTATTTCAAAATTACCCTTAAAGGATTTTTTTACACTTACTTGTATAGTTCAAATTTATGCTCATGATTATTAACCTTTTCACCAAAAAGTGATAAGTTTTTGAAAGTTAAAAATAAAATAAAAAATAAATTATTAAAACTTCAGTCACAAGTGCTCAAATTGCGTATCTAACTAGTTGCCAATTTATGATAGGTGTGCTAAAGTCATGCAACCAAGACAATGCTATTTTGGCAGGCACTGTTCACATCCACAGGCATATAACCAGCAACATATACTATAGTATACCTGGCAAAATATCAGGCAACTCGTCTCTTCACCCTCTGTGCTCATAGAAAATGAAGATGGTGGATAGGTGTTGTGCAGCAGGACGCCAAAGCAGTCAGGGACGGGGTAATTGGAGAGCGTTTTCCTGTATCCTCACAGATCCTGAGGATGACAGAGGCAGATCACTGTCACTCGATGTGAGGGTCTAAGAATAGAGGGTGTCACTTGCTGTGAAGACTGTAAGGCCTTTCAAGGCAAATTGTGTTTGTGATATTGGACTATATAAATAAAATTGACTTGACTTGTTATAACACGCATTCAAAGCAGGCGCAGAAGACGGAGTGACAACAGATTCCACTTCCAGAGCGGTACTGTCTCACAATGAACAATGCTCTCTGTGATACTGTAAATGTTCAAACTTACTATGTACAGTACCTAGAGATAATGTATGTTGTGATTTGGTGCTATACAAATAAAATAAATTGAAATGAATTGAAATAAGTTTGCGTCTTGATTCCAAGCTTCCTGGTCGGCAGTTTCATTAGTGGTTTATATAAGTTAGAGTTGCGATCATTATTAAGGTGTTTCCTTTAAGTTTCCCCTTAACTGCAGACTGATCTGCAGACATTCATTTTTTTGGGAGCTTTACCAATCAACATGGTGCTGTGAGCACACTAAGCCACATGAGGTCCAGAGGTCTGCTGCAGAATCAGAGGTGTAATTCATAAAACAACAACGCTGCTTTCTGTCCCACAATACCAGCTCTTCCTTTTAGAAAGAAAGTGGCAAGTGGGAATCACCAGTAGTTTATATATATATATATACATGTATATAGAGTTAGCAGCACTTAAAAGAGTAGCCAAGGAGAGTCCTCATGTCAGTGATGCATTGATTGAAAGACGCACAAACTCAAGGCTTTTAAACAGTTTTGGAATCAGAAAAAGGCCCACCTGAAAAAACAAGGGTTAAGCAAACCTGACTTTTTTAGATCGTGGCCCAGGAAGATTGATGGATAGACAGTGTCATTAATTATATGCAAACATATCAATCTTCTAAATGGTGAATGTGAATGTTGTTACCATCAGGAAGCTGGCAAAGTAAATGCATTTTACTCATTGAAATACTGCCAGCTTTTAAGTGACATGCTGAACATGAAATGGTTGAACATGACTTAGCACAGCTGGTGCATCCATGACAATGGCAACAGGGTAGGCAGGACAGCAAATGTGCAGCTGATCCAGTTAATAATAATAACATCTACAAAGCTAATCGGAGGTCTTAACCCAAGTGTACAAGCAGATAGTATTAGGTGCTTTCAGGAGTTGCATAAAACAAGTCCAAACCAGTTAGAAAAAAAGACAGAAAAGACACTCTGATGATGTCTAAAAGCCAAATCCTCAGATGTGTTTTGGGTTTAAATATGAAGTGCTTTAAGTTCTGTTCCAGCTCCTGTGATAAAATGCATCAGCTCATTTGTCAGTTTCTTGTTATAGATGAAATGACCACAAAATGATGAAGACACAATGTGACATCTAGCATGAGTGTTGTTGTGCTGTAACAGACGCTGTCCTCTTTGATGTAGCACTCTTCGGAAAGGCTGTCTGAAGCGAAAATATTAGCAAAGTTACTTTAATTAGAGTGGGAGGCCTAGCAATCTCAGTTTGTGATATCACCAAAAACCAGAATCGCACCCCCCACGAATTTTCTTCATAAATATGAATGCATGACTCTTCTTGTGTATACTTTGAAGCACATGTTTCAGAGAGCAAATATCTTTTTTTATATGTCATGTTTCATTTTTGCTCTGATCAACAAATGTACTATTTTCCTCTTGAAAATACTGCAAAGGAGTTGGTTTTGTGAGTGTCATGACAGTGTTCCTCTTTACCAGATGTTGTATTGTTGAGCTATTTATTTCATTTTCCAAATTATCTCCTACCTGCAATTCTGTAATTGTCATGATCCTGGTTCAGGCTCTTATTTTGGTGGGGTTTTGTTTCTGTTCCCCTTGTGGGTGTTTCTTGCTTTGCTTTTCCTCAGGGCCTGGGCACTGCTGCAGGTGAGCTTGGCTTGATTGCGCACAGCTGTTTCCCATTGCTCCTCATCAGCCTCAGTATAAAACCACTGGTCTTCCACACACTCGTTGCCAGAAAGTCTTGTCTAGCTTCCTGGTATTTCCCTGTGCCTTTTCTACGTCTTCTCTCTGCTTTGTTGTCTTAGAATCTAGCCTAATTTTGTCTACCGATTTTGAGTTGTACTTTTTACTCTTTTCCTAGATTATGCAGTGATTTTCCGTTCCCATATTGTTGTTTGTTTTTCAGTTTTTATCTTCCAGCATTGCTAGAGATCCTCAGTTTTTGTTTTTAATTCCAGTTTTGCTTTTCTTTTAGTGCTGCAGATAGAACTCAGTCCTAAGTTCTTCCAGCCCCCTTAGTTTAGTTGTGCTTTGTGAAGTTCTGTTTATTTTTTATCACTCTGTTTAGTAAATTTTAAGTTTCTGTGTATCTACATTGTAAGTCTTCCTTCCTATCTGAATGTCAAAGTAATTTGCACTATTCCTCATATTTAGAAAAAAAAAAAAAAAAAAAAAATCTACTTGATTATGCACCCAAATCCTGTGCCACTGCATGCACTTTATGTTTAGTTTCTATTAGGGGAGTGCAAAACCAAACTGTAAAAAACCAAACTGTTCAATACACAAGCCTCGGTTTGAAAACCACAATATTTCAGTAAAATTGTGAAAATGTGTATATATTTTTATAAATAGAGTGTACATGGTTTGAATTGTGTCCGCAAGTGTCTATACGAGGCTTGTTTTTTCCCCACGTTCATGAATGCACCACTAACTAGCTACCCAATCATGTAACAGAGTGTGGGAGGCGGTGAAGCGAAACTCCTAAATAAAAGAGACCGTCGACAAACATTGTTTGACATAACACATCCAACACGTTTACATTGGTGTTTTGACATTCTGCCCTATCTTGTCAGAATAGCATACCAGTCGTGCAAACTAAACTTGGTTGAGCATTAAAATAACATACCCATATGTTATTTTACATTTACTGTATACTATTATAAAATACCTGTACTTAATACAGTCTTGTGTTGTTCAGATTTACATTAAATAATTCTACAGAACAAAATGTAGTTTGGGGCTTATACATTAGAATGCTGTTCTGATAGGCAAATTCTAGACTGACAAAATTAAAATACCTATGGTTTAATACACTAGTATTCTGTTCTGATGGCTACATTTTGAGCCACACTATACTTAGCCATCCAGCATGCACTTCATTAGCAAGGTAATTCCCAAGCGCAATGTTAAGACATGTGACGAAATCCTGAAACACCTGGTCACCTGGACATCCAGGGTGACTGAGAGTTACCTGACTGTGAGTGTTATTATCTTTCGACTAAAAACATTACAAGTACCTCTGTGTGCAAAAAAAAAACAAAAAAAAAACAAAACAACAACCCCCCTGAACCAAACCGAAAACTGAATACAAACTGAACCGTGGGCTTGTTGAACCCCTACTTTCTATTGTAAAATATTTTTAGTAATATTATTTTTGATATTTTCTCATACAACTTAATAGTTCTCTTCTACATCCATTTGTGTAGATGTTATACTTTGCTACTTCACACTGCCTATTTTGCTGCTTATTCTTTTTCTATCTTGCACTTGTCACTTGTCTCCTCCATGTCCTTTCTGCTACTGCTACAACTGAATTAGCCTGGTGTGGGATCAATAAAGTCTAATCTAATCTAATCTAATCTGACAACAGTACACTTTACCGAATTACAACCTTCCATATACTCTCATGGTATTTATTAATTTGCTTTCACATAACATAATACTATGCAAGTAACCATAAAATGAAGGGAATAATAAGGATGTTGAGGTGTGAGCAGTTGTGTTGTGTTGTGGTGAAAATTGAGAGATTATGAAAAGTTCATCAACAACAGAGGCAGAAATAATATTTGCAGTTTTACTCGAATCAGAGGCTGAGCACAACTCACTTAAAATATGTTGCTTTCAATGAAACTTAATTTGGTGTGTTCAGTAGCCTCAGCTGATATTATTACGCTTGCATAAAGTAACAGTTACTACATATACAGGTTAATTTATGTTGTCGAGGCATTTTGTTGAGCTGCCTTGACCTTACTGAGATGTAAATTGATCTATTAAAATACCAGATTAAACAACCTATGAATATTTGAAGTTAAGCAGCATGAAGAGTCATAGAATGAGGCATGTGGTTAAATTATGCATCCTTGGCTGTTGAGCTCATTAGCCCTCAGGAGGTCCATATTAAACGGACCGCACACCTAATCCCGGCCTTCATTTAGAAACTATAGGTAGACAGTATCTCTGAAAACCATGCTAATCGTTCACAACCTGACAAAGGCAACCTGATAGGGGCACAATAGCCATATAATGAAATCAAATTAGATGCTCCATCTTATAATGCACTGTCCATTTTTAACTGCAGGCTAAGCATTCATCTGCAGGTGATTCAAAACAGCTTTTGATGAGTCATCCCATCTGTGATTGTGGTGTAATAAAGAGTGCCAGCAGAATAACTGTGTTTGATCAAACATCAGTCTGGTGGTGTGACAGTCCAATCCAATAACAGCTCTATAAGGAGGTCATACTGAAAACTTTGGGCTAAAGACAAAACAGGAAAACTATGGATGGTCATTTCCTTCATTCGCCATTACAGTTATGTCCACTGTAATAGTGAGGCAGATGTGTCACTCCATAACTGGTGAGAACGTTCATTTGTAGACACACATATCATGACCTGCCTTTAGGCATGGGGTTGCTGAACAATCTGTCTGATGTAATAAGCAGCAAGAATTCTCAACTATATGCCAATAAATAGTCATGCCCATTGTAGGCGATTGTCCAACAACGCTCCCACTGCTTCTTGTACTTGTCGCCAGGAAAGCCTTTGCATTACAGCCCAAATGAGAGAGACCGCCATTCAGTGGAGGTGGAAAGTCCCTATAGGAAACCTATTAGTTGTAACAATGCCACAACCCCTGCTTCTGTGTCGACAGAGGGCAGACACCGGCTGTGATATACACCTTCACATTAGCCCCTGACAAGAAAGGGTTGTTTTTGATGAAGTACTGTGCTTTGGTGACAGCCTCCTCTCTCAAGAAGAATATTTACACAGCCACCATTGGAGGGCTGTAAATAAATTGCCCTGTGGTAAACCACAATCACCAGACTATTTCCTGTAGAGATGACAAAAACAAGGGGAGAGTGATCTTACCTTCCACCTTACAAAATTACCTTGAATATCCATAATAAAATAACTAAATGTATTAGCATATCTAAGGATTGGGAGACAAATTAGCTACTGTAAAAACAATGAAATGCTGTGCTGCCCAAATACTTTCCAAGTCATTGCTTCTGAAGCTGACAGCCTGTCAGATGTTAGATTCAACATGCTGTTAAGAAAAGAAGTGCAAGAGCTGATGAGTGTGATAAGTTCTGCGACATTCAGACATTACTGATAAAATTTAAGACATCCAGACTTTGCCATGAACAGGTTAATTTGCTTTTAGTCACTATAGACTCTTTCAATTTGTAGTTTTAATGTTTATTAAAGCAGCACAAAGTAGGATTTCTTCTTGGAGTGCATGAATGAATATATAGTTACAAGTGTCATAAAATATGTGTCACGGTCACATTAAATACATTTTTAAATTTAATCAGCAGTGGAGGTATGGCATAAAGACCAACATAAAGTACATTACAATAGTCAGTTCTTGATAAATGCATGGATGGCCTTTTCAAGATAGTGCCATCTTTATTTAAAGGTGAAGCTGGAAAGAGGGATTTTAACAACAGAGTCAATCTGCTTATCAAATTTCATATCGTTGTCAAAAATGACCCCCCTTTTTATAAAATGGTCTGAAATGAGAGACCAGAGAACCAACGTCTGAGCTCAAAATATTACACATGCTAGTACTAAACACAATACACTCTGTTTTGCCATCATTTAAAAGAAGTCAGCTTTATTAGAGCCACTGTTTTATGTCACCGATACTATTTAACAAAGAGTTGAGGGCATCACTTCTACCTGATTTTACACACAGAAAGTTTTGTAAGTCATCTGCATATCAATGCAAAGAACAATTGTGCTTATTATGTGAGAAAAGTCAACAACAAACTTAACAGAAGTTAGCCACACACAACATTGCCATCTTAATAATAATAATAATGTGTGTGCTATTACTAGGGGTATAGTGAGCCTCTGTGTGAACTGCTTAATAGTACTCTGGGGATGCTACAGATGAAGGGGTTGAGAATTCTTCTTGCAACTGCTGCTGTTTACAAAGCAAAGAATAAACTGAATAAGCTGTCAGGCACAATATGCTTCTATTAAGTTTATTTACACTGCTGGCTCTGTTTTGGTTTGATAACTACAGGGCTGCATTTTACCCTGGCCAAGCAGTAACGGAGACTTTTGAAAACAATGATGTAGTTACCCACATTCACTTCTCAATTGGCCCTCAATGGCCGCAATACTTTTTTAAAAGTTTCTCTTTCACTTTGTCATCAGTATAACAGAAGTAATCCTCGTTCTAACTTTCGGGAAACTGAGGAACAGTGGTAGAGTGGGCTGTCTTCTAACCAGAAGGTTTGGGGCTTCGATCCCTGGCTTCTCTTGTCCACATGCCGATGTGTCCTCAACTCCAGATTACTTCTGCCGGCTGTACCAGCAACATGTGAATCAGTATAACGTGTAATAGGAAAAAGTGCTGCATATATGGCAGTTGCACTGAATAGTAAAACTGTAAAGTGATTTGAGTGGTCATCCAGACTAGAAAAGCACAATAAATATACAGATCATTTACAGTTTAATACTCCACATAACATTTTAGCATATCTAGAAATTACACCTGTTGTGGGTGATTTAGCAACTCTGTGTCCAGTGGAAAAAGAAGGAACAAGTTTATTGTTTTTAACTGAGGACAAAGCTTACATTTGCTATTGGCTTTGGATTTTTGGCAAACCTAACCAGGGACTTTGCCTGACCTTAACACTTTGCCTTAAAACAAATATGGAGCATTGCCCTTTAAGAAAAAGTATATATTAATGCAAAATCAATCCCTGTCAGTCATCATTAATGAGCCACTAGAAATGCTTGGTGGTGTTTTATCTGCATAGATGCTGCACTCTGCTATTATTTACTGTTATGATTTACTGGGATGTTTCTGGCCCATGTCTTTAAATCCTACAATCAGTAACAGCCAGGGAGATGGACAATCAGGTTATGCAGATGGGCAGGCATCAGAGGGGTGAGGTAGGGTTGGATCAAGAGTGTTGTGAGGGTGGTCTGTTTTCTGTCAGATGGATAAATGTCAATAGTATGTTTATGATGTAGCTGGAAGCTAAAGTATTGGCATTTCATACTGAGAGCTATTGCAAATAACTGTAGGCATTGACAAACTGAACCCTCAAGGCTAGTAGTGATGATCTTGAGCTTTGAATTATAGGAGCCATCACTCCAGCTAATGCAAGCCACTGTGTCTACATCTGAAGCAGTGTGACTAACCGACTGAACTGAACCCAGACTACTTCCCATTGCAATTGTCCTCGTGTTCTGTGTTTCATGTCACTCTTTTTCATGTTATTTCAAAAAAGTACTTAAAAAAGTGTGATTGAACCTTTACCAAACCTTAATTTATTCTTGTTGAATATCCCTTTCTATTGTATGTACTCCACTGGCGCATCGGACATGAGGCTTTTATGCACAGGTATAACATGGACTTTTTGTTATAAATATAACCACAAATAAGGTTTCAACATCCAAGAAAACAAAGCAAGCAAGATTAATATTTGTTTATGAACTAGCATCTTTCATAGTGCTAGAATTTTGGGGCACATGCCAGTTAATATTGTGTGATGATAATTTGAATTCACTGACTTCTATGGCTTTCCAATAAAAAAAAAAAAGGCTTCATATTGCCAAAAGTGGGGGATTAAAAAACAGGCGCTTGAGGCATTCTGAGTCTGCATTGCATCTGATCACCACATTGAAAAATTCCTGTGCCAGTTACACATTTTGAGAGCTCCTGCCTCAGTGTGATTAAATATGCAGGAGGTTCATGATACATTGTAGTGAATAGCTTAGATCTGGTACTGTGCTGTTGCACTTCACAAAAAATATCTCCATATTTTTGTTTTATCTATTTTGTCCACTACAATTTGATCATCATTCTAATCTGTAATTAATCCACACAGATGTTTACTGCTTTATTCAGACTTTTAAAGTAAAAGGAAAGTGGACAGTGTCCAAATGAGAAGATGATAAATGCACAGTGTAAACAAACTCTACTTGTTGTTCTTCACTTTCTGTTTGTGAAAATGCCCAAACACTGCTCTCAAATAGAGGAACATTTTCTGAAATTTCAGATAAGAACAGCACAATAAGCAGAAATTGACTGAGGGCTGGTGGAGTTGGAAATGAGGAGAGACAGAGAGTGTCTGTTTTTGACTTTGTACTCAACCTTGAACCACTGTCCACACAACTTGATAGAACAGTTTCGGCAGTTTTACCCTTTAGCTTTAAGCACATTTTCTTGACAGGTCATAGTTGGTGACAACATGAGCAGATATACATATTTATTTATTTATTTGAGTAGCAGGGAATAGCAAGGGGAATAATTGCAGGCACCTAACGAAAACTAAATAATCTATCCTTGATGGTGCTATGACTTGTCCCTTCTGACAGACTGAGCTGCTCTTGATTGGGACACTTGGAGCGCTCACCCAGAAAGAAATTAAAATCTCTTCTCTATCTGAAAAGTGTCGGCCTTTGTCTTGTGGCTCAGTTAGTGGACAGTGATGCTGCCTCTTGTGAGGTAGATCTTCCCATCATGACTTTCACACCCCTTCATTAAGCCAAATCTAAGTAACTTACTTTGTGTGTGTGTGAGGTGAGGAAGAGTAATGTGCTGACAATCACACACCGTATACTTCAGTCAGGCAGGTTCACATGTGCTACTGTGCACAACATAAATATGTTCTGCCAGGACTCACTGTAGAGACGCGGACATCTGTTCATTTCTTTTCAGACGCTACTTATGCTGCAGGAACATATTGTTAAAAATCCACATGTCCTGAAATACTGATTAATATGGCACGCACAATCAATGTAATATGTCTTACAATATGTTGGATGTAAAGGAAAGGAGTAATTACCCATTCCCTCTCTCAGTGCATTCCAAACTGATGAGGAAAGTAAAATAAAATTGTATTTTGGACATTTGTGTTCATGAAATCATATGAAATCATGTGATAAATGACTATTGAACCCATAGTCATTTTGTGTTTCATCTTTTCTCTTTCATGCAGATGATAAGAATGAATACTATACAGAATAACGTAGTGCCAGATAATATATGCTCTGTCGGTTTTGCTTTAGTTGGTCTCTTTTATTGTTAGTAAAATGTGATAAGTTCCATGCATATACTAAATGCATAGCTTATTAAAAAAGCATGTCTTATTACAGAAAAATATTATTGTACATTGTTAATAATATTCCATCTATTCATGAGTAGCCAGATAAGCGTGTAAGAGTAATCCGGTGCTTATTTGGTAGAGTGTGTTGTTGATGATGAGACCACATGGTGAGCTCATCTTCATCTGGCCCAGCAGGGGAGCCACTGGCCATCTTTCTCATCCTCTGAGCCCCTTGTCAGAGCATCACTTATCTATTTACCCAGAATGGGGCCTGGCTTCTGTCTAGGTTCATCCTATCCTCCCCTCACTCTGTCCCGTGGCATTCCTTTGTGAAGATGAAGGCAGGCTAATACCTGTGTTATTCTGCAATGCTCAGGAGCATCTTATCACATGCAGGCAAAATCCCTGGCCTAGGAAGAGGGCAACTAGGCCAGTCCCGTTGCAAAGGAGCTGAGGCTGTAGTAACCAGTGGCAAGGAGGCAGCCTTATCTCAGTGTAAGCAGCCACGGAACCCCTCCCAATCCATCTAAACTCCTCAAAAGCCTCTCAGATTAACAACACTGGTCTCCTCCCCACACCTCTCTACACATGCTCCTGATCCACCTCTCGAGCTCCCCAGTGCCCTTGAACAGCCACCATTAGTGTGATTATTACTGTTCATCATTGTGACGAATACAGGACAAAACCATTGGCATATTGTGTGCAGGAGTAGCTTTGTTGTAGTTTTTGTTTGCCAGTTCATGGCTCAGTGAGAAGCTTCTGCTGGGCTGGAAGTAAACCCAACAACCTGGGTTTGGTGAAGCTCACTGTTTTACTTTGCTATCCTAACGCTTATTGCTTTGTGATTTATCCTGTTTCTCCTCTGTGGTTATGCACATCACACACACAGATTTACGCTGTTAAATGTTAAGCAGAGTGCGTGTGTTTTCTATGTTTGTATTTATATACTTTGTTGTAAAGAATTTTACTGTGACCCCGTTTGTTAAAAGCACCTTGTAACCATGTTTGGTTGGCAGAGAATTGACTTGATATATGCTTACAGCTCCTGCAACAGTGTAACACAGTGGAAAAATCCATTTTTCATTTCGGAGAAATCTGATTTGGGTTTCATTACTCAATTATACACCGCTGAAACTTAACCTCAGGGTGGTCTGTCATCAGTGTCTGCACTATTCTCCTAGCAGCATGATCCACTCAGAAACACTGGATTCCCCTTGTCCCAAACACTAAATATGTAATTATATATTTACTGCTGAGGAAGAAAATGTACTACTGAATTTGAAAAAATGTATGTCGTGCAGTGTCCCAACATTTATTATTTGCAACATTTGTAATCCATTAAAGGCTTACGGTTTTGTTTTGTTCCTTCTTACTTGCAATATACCTTTTGTACTAGATTCAAGATTTGAACTCAGACCAAGGCATCCTTTGATCTGAGAAGACAAACAAGCATCTTAATTAAATTTAAAGTAGTTTAGGCAAAATCATTATTGAGGTCACACTGTCTGAGAAATTAAGTTGGAATGAATCTGAGAATGTAGAGCCAAATATATTGGTGAGGAGAAAACTCATTTAATTAAATCTCTATAGTTGTCATTAACATGCACGCTTCTGAAGCTTGAGTCACAGATTACATATGATGTGCTAAAAAGCTGACGAGCACTTTTATTCAAAAGTTATTAACTTTTTAAGCACCCAATTATGTCTGCTTGATTGCAAGCACACAATTTATAATCGTCTAAGGCAACTTTGGCTCACAGGATCATTGTCCCTGTAAAGTATGGCCAATTAAGCCCCGGTAAGGCTGACAGAGTAAACACAGACCATATAATGTCAATATGATGCTATTTTCTCCCTCGGAAAGCTAAAGCATAACTGCTCATGCAGGAAGATATACCTTCCCTTCATTTTTAGACAATCAACGTGCTCAGCAAAGAGGAAGAACACCCACAATTAACAAAACTGATTATTCAGCTTCCGTGTCTGCTTCTTGTGAGGCACACTGCATGAAATCAAAAATCATAGTTGAAACTCTCTACACAGTATGATAGATTATCTATGATGACACAGACGGCATAAATGAAAAAGACAATTTCACCTGAAGGGATGTAGGTGTGTTTTTGATTTGCCTTGGGAGAATTATCCTTTTTCATATTGTTAGACTAAACTGTATCTATTAGTTCCTTTTAATAGCATTTCTGATTTTCTGTGCTTCACACCTCTGTAGAAAAGTCCAGTGTTTTTTGCTTTTTATTTATTTATTTATTTATTTTTTTTTTTGTTTTGTAGAAGGACAAGGCCAACTTTGAGTCAAATGACTGATGTTTGGAAAAAAAACAAAACATTCCCCAAAAGGCTGAAATTCTCACAAACATGACTACAGCATGACTCAAAAATTATTGTTCCATCTCATACTCAGGATGTTAAATGCTAACATGTAACATTCCACCAGAAAAGTAAGGAGGGATTATCACATTCATGACAATCTCAAATGATGATGTGAACTTTACTGCATTTGTTGTTCATTTCTCTTTATTGCTTTTTTTGTTTGCTTTGCAGCACAGGCAGTTGTAACCAAGGTGGGAATGGTGAACTTTCCACTGAAGGGACAAACAGCTGCTTAGTAGTGCAACCAATAGGAATCTCTCTGTGTCTAGAGGAGGTGCAGAAGTTTAGTTCTTTATTGTATGCTATCTATTATAGGTATTATATGCTGTAATGTTACAGAATTATTGATCAGTTAGATATTAAATGTTAGTTGTCCACTAACACAGTGGTGAAAACTTTGGTTTAAGATGGTTTATAAGTTACTTTCTTGGCATTAGAAATTATTCATTGAGATCCTAGAAAATGCCAAAGCATTTCCAGACATCAGTTCTACCTGTGAGTCTGGTATAACAGGAAACTCATGGCGTGAAATTGTCATTGCAGTGACTGCAGGGGACGCGGGTCAGTTGTCAACGGAATGACAGGGTAGTCCCATCATTAACTGCCTCCCAAGGCGCGTGTCTCAGTGGAACACAGTTCCCTGCCAGGGGACAGTGTAGCACAGTCGTCTTAAGCTGCTGTGGTTTACACTATGTTGGGATCTGACCAGTAGCCTGTTGTGACATCTGTCTAAACTTTTTAACTGGGCCACCATTTGTTCCCCACAAAAGTCCAAAGATGTCCATAGTGTTGACTAGCTTGGGCCTGAACTTTATATTGTATCATAGAGATTGTAATAGAAAAGAAAAGCATTTATTGACTAATTGTATTTCACTTAATATCACAGCAATTCTAATCTGAAAAAGGAAGTTTGCTTTCAAGAGTAAATATTCGTCTTTTCTGGCTGAATTATTTAAGAAATTCAAAGATGTTCTTCCCATTTGAATCACTGGTTAATCTGGATTAAGATTTTTAAAAAAAATGTCGGTCACAACTTTGACGCAATTTGACTTTCTTTATCTCTCAACTACTTGAGCGCTGATTTGAAATAATACAAAGCATGGTCGGTTAAAAGATTCTGGGCCAGAAAAGTAACCTAAATCCCCAATAAGCTACAGTTGCAACGAGGCTTGACAGCAAATCTTTGACTTAAAGCTGACGTGAAAGTGAATAGGTCTTACACAAGTCCCTGGTTTGACAAAACTATATTTGCCTTTAATCTCCTTATTGAGTCCAATGCTGCCCTTTTAAAGGCCACTAGAAAAAAAATGTAAATTACTTACAAATCAGAAGTAATTCTGATTTTCTCAGTCCGCTTGTCCCTTAGTGACCATATCCAATTTTCAGAGGTGCATTATCAGGCTTGGTGAAGTGGTCAGCACACTAAAGGAGCTAATATCTGCCAGAGCAGCTGCTCTGCCAGGGCACAGAGAAAGCTTGATTCATGCTCTGCTCTGTTACCCCATTTTAATCGACTGAGGCTAATTTTAAGTCTAATTAAAGACATGCTTTTGAAATGAAGAGAAACATAAGCTGAGGCTACCATCTAGTAGTAATTATTGTGTGGCATAATGCGTCTCAGAAATGGACTGAACCAAAATGCTGTACATTAATCTTTCTTTTAACTTTGTTTGGACTGAATGAAACCAGAGTTCAAGGGTCATTTGTCATTTTTCCTTTTTTTTTTTTAAATTTTGCCTTGTACACTGTGACTGTGGAAAAAAAAAATATTTCAAAGTATGGAAGTATGTGCATGTCTGTCCATAAAACACTGTCAAAGAATAAGCCAATGTTCTGCCAAGTACCCCCAAAATTAAATATTGAGCCACTGAAATGGGAATAATTCAAATGTATATGATTTATAAAATATATTCTGCTCAGTGAATGAGAGTGGAACATGGATGACTGATTAGGCTTTTATCTTCACTCTAATTCCCAATATCCAATAGTACAGAATGTCAGAGGATTGAAAGAGACCAAGGGGAAAATGTAACACAAGATTAAGTGGCTAGGATGAAGGTGCCAGTGAATGCAGCAATAGCACTGGGGAACTGGAAAGCGGTATATTTCCAGTTGTATCTTGGCATTTGATTGAGTATTTTTAAAATTTTTGTTTATTGAAATGTTCCAAACTTGAGCTGAGCATTTATTTCTGTGCCATGTCGGTCCTCCAGTTCAGTGATGTGGGAGGTTATCCATTTTCTTCTCACAGTAAATCCTTGCACCTCAAAGCTTTTCCAGTGTTATAGGTGACCACAGAAATGCTGTACTGCCAAAAGTACTGACCACTGAAAAGCAAAAGATATAGCACCTGCCATATGATCCTTGCTCAGGAAGTGCTGTAATGTACTTACAGTAATGGTGTTATGTCTGTAGTTGAGGTGGTTATTTATCACCAGGTCAGTCTACCACCATTTAAAGTCTGATCTTTGGAACAAGTCATGAGTCATTATAGCTTAATTCTGCATCTTTAACAACAATTTATCAAACAAATTTGAAAAAAACCCCACAATCTTCATAATATTGTGTGATAAAGGCAGTATAATTACAAAAAGGAAAGCTGTCTTTCAACTCAGTCACCATTTATTAATGTGAAGTCACATTTGAGAATCAATTTTAAATGTATTATTTGCTTGTCTGCAGACATGCATTTTCATGTGATATTGTTTTAACAGTTTGTGGTGATTTGGGTAGAAATGAGCTATTATGAATTAGGCACAAAAGGGCAATAAAGGTTAGTAAAAGATCATGGTTTTTCTTCGTAGCATCACAACATCTTTGCCCACACAAACATACTGGAATGCCCTTTTCACACAGCAAAAAAATGCATAAAAACACATTTTGTCGCAACATTGTCACATCTTTTTCATAAAAATACACCAAACAGTCAAGTGATACCTGAAAAACCTTCAGAAATTTGGTCTCAAATGGGTTTCAAAGAGTAATCTGCTGCTTTGTGGATGTCTCACAGGAATAGAAACAATTTTATTCTTTTTCTTGTGAGACTTTTTGCCCCAAATACTTGTGATGTATGTCACTCCGGAAATGTTGATATAACATGTATGAAACAACATGTCAAAACATCAAATTCACATTCACACAAACCTGGCATGAGACTGGTTTTTACAGCAGTATCAGTAACATTACTTACTGTAAGGTTCCACTCAAGGCCATTCAAGTTTAAGGGTAGGTCAAAATCCACTTGTTTGACAGTTGTTAAAAGATCGCCCTATTCCAACTTTTGCTGTGTTTTAATGGAATAATAATGTTATGTCTCATTTCTACACCTGATATTTGCACTAGAACAGAAACAACATAAAATATGGTTACACGAGACTTGCAAATAATTGCATTCTGTTTTTATTTACATTTTACACTGCTCCCAGCTTTTTTGTTATTGGGGTTATACTTGACACTTCAATCTGAAGAAGCAGCTTTTTTGAAAAATGTTATGTTTCCACTATTTTCTGGATGTGCTCACATCACATCTTTGGTGGCGTAAGACTTGCAAAGTATATATACTGCTGAGTATTTGAAGCTAAAATAATGCTTGTTATACATGATTTGGAGCATAGCTGGTTTGTTCCTCTCTTTGGAGTTTCACAATGTTCCTACTGTGACAACAGTACTACTGTGACAAAAAAGGAACTGTATGTATTGATGCAAAAAAAAATACACTGTGACCTCTGTCAAAAGGAAAGGTCTCAGTTCCCAACACTCTATCCCAGATGGTGTCCTGTCAGCTGTTATCACAAACAGTATTAACCCAGTTTGGTGGCGCCCCTGCAGAAATCCCAGCAGCAATTTTCACAATTTAAATGAACTGTCATTCTCTTGTCATAGTTAGCTCTAAATGATTCTCAGTCCCTAATCTCCTAAGCAGATATCACTAAAAGACACAATGATAAAGAAAAAGGAAATCTCAAGGAATTCTTTATTTTTTTTTTTTTAACAAATTCACATTTGGTATATTCATCATTCTGTAGTGTTTGAAGGACATGTTAATATAATCTGCATTTACTAAGGATTTTAAATGTACGAGTTAATGGTGGACAGTGACAGCCATATTCCTTCTATTCAACTGCCATTCAACTTCAATGTATTTTTCTACTCCACAATATTGCTCGTAACGAACTTGCTTAGCAATTTAAAATGTCCAATTACACAGTTGGATGACCATTATGACTACATAAGTAAGTGACATGACTGAGTCATAGAAATTGGTTTTGTGGAGTAAAATAGTCTTAAATTCAAATAGTATTATGCAAATGATGATAAATATTGAGACAAAGAAGGGAATGGTGATTTGCTTGGAGCTCTGCCCCATTTGTGCTCTTTATTCACGTTGCTAAAAACGGAATATATTAAATGTAAAGCAGCTGAGATAAAATTCCACTGAGGAAGTAGGACATTCAGACTGCAGCTGGTAACAAAAACTTGTTCCTGTTTTCTTTCTTTCCCCCAGTAGAGCTGTCACAATCATTCAAGTTCTTTGTGGAGCTTATTTTCTTGGTCACATGCTATCAGAAGTCTATTCTTCACAGTCGGTACATGCGCATGTGTTATTGATGCATGTGTTTAATATCAGCTGCAAAATACTTACATCAAAAGACATGGTGCTCTGGAAAGACATGGTGCTTGTTTGGTTGACATGCACCAGTCATTCTCTGTAAATGTTGTCTCTGTAAATAATAACCCCTTCACATGGGTAAACAATTGATTCACACCCAGTATTGTCCATATTTCT